>OY728129.1:833860857-835110857 GCA_963277665.1 Viscum album
ATTTATACAGTTTTTAACTTTTTATAAAAAAAATTAAAATAAATTTTTCTGTCATTTTCCAAACAAGGTAACTTATGAACTTTTTGACAAATTAAGGTAAGAATGTTTTTTAATGAAAACAGATGGTGCATCCAATTTCCACCATTATGACATCTTCAAAGCTTAAATTCCAAGAATATAATAATATTTCCAAAATTAATGTTTTATTTTATAAATTACATGAATTTTAAATGATTTCAAAATAAAAAGAGATATTTATCTCGAATAGTTTTGATTTCATCTAAGTCATCATCAATTGATGTATTTTATACTTTTTTGAAGTTGATTTATTATAATATAATCTTCCATATTTTATTGAAGTTTTTGTGATATGTTTGACTATGGATGTGTTTTTTTATACCATTTATGTTTTATGGTTCAAGTATTAATATTTCATGTTCTATTTTTAATACAAATTTTTATGTTATGTTTTACCCTTTTCATATGAGGAATGCATTGGACTTAGTAAGGGACCGGTGGAGCCTATTATATCTCCACGATGAATCATTAGGTCTCCTGAGACAAACTAGTGTCCTGTCACATGGCCTTGAAAAAATCTTATTTGAAATTTTGGCAGGAGGCCTTGTTTATGTGGTTATGATGTACAAAATTATGAATTCCATCATTATGAAATTAACTGTTGATCTTAAATGTTCTTATTCAACTAATAGAATATCCATGTGAATAATAAAATGTAATTATTTTGTTTATCTTTGTCATATTATTTTTATGTTTAAGTTCAATAGAAATATTATTTAGTCTTATACATTTCATTAATTGCTTATTCTTATTTATGAATACGTCCACTATATTGTTATCCTTACTGAGCGTTGGAGCTCACCCCTGACTTAGGTTTTATGTTTACTTGGAAGCAAAAAAGTATATTATGAATGACATGCAATAATAGGCTAATATATATGACTGTGTTCAGAAGAGGACACAATATTATTGGTTTTCCATTTCATAATTTAATGTAAAACATGGGTATGTATCTAGTACTTCCAAGGACACTAAATTAATCGGTCTTTTGATACTTGATCTCCTGTGATAATTCCAATGTTATTTAATAATTCACCAACTATGGTTAACTAGGGTGGTGTAGTCACAATATCTATTAATACGAATACCACCTTATAACATTAGATACTAAATTCAGCTGGTTGTTTGAGTATTCATTCTTCTATCCTTGAGTTTTCCCCTTTACCATATATTTTCTAGAATACCCATCATTTTCCCCTTATCTATTCTCTTTTGAATCTATGAATTTTTGATGATATTTCTTTAAAATAATCTTTTAATCAACTGTCTCTACCTTTTATAATATATTAATTTATATATCCACATAATTTTAAAATTATCCCACTTCTTTTATATATTCATTTTATTCAAATATCATATTTTGCTTCAGTTTCATTGTCTCAACTGTCATTTTCTTGTGAATATTTTTTTCATATAACCATGAAAAATATTAAAAATCATGAATTAAATAATTTTTCACTCTTAGATATTTTAAGATTCAACATATTAACATTATTATAATATTATCCTTATTATTATGGAGTTAACATTTTCTTAATGATAATTATTTTGGATGTTTGTTATATTTTAGCATTCTTTTGATCTCTATAAAGATCATTTTGATTTCGATTATCATTCTATATTTCCCCCCTCCAATTACCTATAACATATTAAATATTATACTATGATTAATGATCTGATGAAGTCTTTTAATTTTATTGTGCTATAAAAAATCATTATGAGGCTCCGGATAAATTATTCTAAATGTTCTTTTTTTCCCAATCTAATCTCGTCTTTAACTAATATAAAATATACTCTAAATTATATGGGTGAAAGGTTCTTATTTTTCATTAATTCATTTCAATTATAGAATATATATTATTTGATACCTTTTAAAACATTTCATTGTCTTCATTTTCATCCCCAACATTCATGGGATAGTTAGAAGAAAAATTTCCAAACCACCCAAAAATAATTTATTTGAATGGAAATTTACATATATAATTGCTACTCCCTTGTATGAATAATCATTTAGTTTGAGAAAATTCATAGAAAATACATTTCAAATCTCGATCATCCTCATTCAAGCATATCACCTCCTTTATTTTCTAAATAATATAATATCTCATATTAATTACTGTCTAATTTTTCCCATTAATTTTCAATCATTATCATAGTCTAATATAATTATTGATGTTTTAATTGGATTTCTTCAGTAATGATGTTATTGTGATCTAATACTTCAAATGATGAGATTTTGTTGCAATGTATTTTGGTAATACTATCAATAACCTCACTACAATAATATTATCATTAGGAGAATAATTGAATCCTAAAATAGTTCTAAAATTAATATTAAACATTTTTATGTAATCATAAATTGATTCATCCTCATTCAATATGAAATATTCAATCTATTTTCTACTAATATGAATCATTTATTTTATTCCCTTTTTCCATCATAAATGATATGAATTTTCATCCAAATAGAATTGGTGGTTCTTTATCCCATATCATTTTTTAGATCTATTGAATATAGGGAAGTCAATAATCAATTTCTATATTTTACATTACATTAAATATTGTTACAATCTATGAAATAATATGTCAAGGTATCTATTGGAACTATAAATCCATATTGAGAAAAGTAAATTATATCAAGTGATTTAGTGAAGAGGTACGGTACCATTATTTATATGTTGATATGATACTATTTGAAATCTAATGTCATAATTCCATTTCATATAACAAAATTGAATTGATCTATATAATCCACATGAGAGAAATACTAATGAGTTAACAAGGTATCTAATACCAATAAAAAGGATCACACAAAGGGTGAAAAACCTAGAGGGGGTTAATTATTGTTTTTACGTGTTTCATGATTTTATTCATCACTAATGCTTATTTAACAATTTTCTGGTAATGATATAAATATTTGAATAAATAAATTAATAATTGGTTTTAAACAGATTTTCCTCTTATATGGATGACTATGTAACAAAATTTTTTATCACACACAAAACTCCCCTTTTATTATGAACAAGATGTCTAGATAATGAGTAAACTTTATTGAGATCTAATAATTACATAAAAAATATTATATCTTATTAAATTATTATTAATTACAAAATATTACACTCCATGAGATAACAAAATATGTTTAGTGTCTTTATAAACGTAGATTCATAAAGAAAATAGATCAAAAATTATATATATCATATCCTACTCAGTTCTTCCCATCTCCCACCATTATTAATCATATATACTAGAAATATTTCTTCATATTCTATAGGAAGGAAAACATACCAATGTGAGTTGTTAGATTCTCAGTAAGTGTAAACATGGGAGAGAAAAATGATTATTTAATCATAAAATCGGGATAATATTATGAGAAGATTAACATAACATTCCAAAAACATATCCATAAAATCATATATCATAATAATAACTGTAGATAAAAATAATTGTAGTTCATAAGACATGAATCATAATAAAATAAATGTACCTATGATATAATTTCATAACATTGGATTAAGTTCAAATAACAAGACCTGAATAAATTGTTTCTTATTCATAATCCTAGAAATATTATGTAAAGTATACCCACCATGAAATTCATGACTTGTTATCATAGAATAACCAACCATGTACCTAGTTTGATCTTGGGATAACCTATCAGGAACCATTTTTTTGAATTTAAGGACATGCTATATAATCTATTGTCCCATAAAACATTAATCATCACCTAATACATTCAGGGGATACATTATTCTTGGCCCACCCATATCAAATTTATAATCAAATGATATGTATTCTAAAATATCATTAATTCATCCATCATAAATTAACCCCATGAAAAAAACGTTTTGCATCAATATTTCATCTTCATAACCCTAAAACATCCCTGAAAATAATAATAATGTTAAAATATAATCATATGTTCAGTTAAACAGACATTACAAAATATTTATGTTATCATAGATTAAAAAACTCTTTTTAAGTATCTCATGGAAAATTTCATAATGATAATAAACTTTTCATTTTTAAATCACTTCATTAAAGTCAAAAAGAATATAAAACATAAATCAACCCATTTTATTTGAAATGATCCATTGAAATGTGAACTAAAAACATCTAATCTAGAATTGGTAATAACGGAATCACCCATGATTTCTGGTAATTAACTATTTATTTATGTATTTTTAGTATATAATTTAATTCGGTTATATTTGGGATGTTTTGGTAGTGTTTTGGAATTAATTTCATGATTTTAAGGAGGTATATGGATTGATCATGATTATTTGAAACTATGAAACACCTCCAGAAAATCATGCAATGGAAAAATCTATTCAATGGGTACGCATATGGTTTGGAAAACCAATGTGGCCACCCAGGTGAAACCCTGAAAAGTTGAAAATCCGGTTTCAGCATGGATGTTTCATGATTTATTTGACCATGTGAGGTAGTGGCTAATACATTATTGGAACACAATTTTCCTAATTGTTCCCCCTAACCATGAGGGGATAAAAAAAACATGAAAATTGTGGATCTAATTTATATTATACATTTAATACCACTTTTCATCTTATTAAATCTATTGAATTATTTGATTTCCTCGAAAATGTTTTCGAGACCCTTCATATAGATCCGAGGGTGATACATTATTGAATCCATGTGTGTCAGATACCCAAATTCTTAAATTAGTACTCATTGTTTATGGTTTTCATTAGTTTTATCTTTCTTCCCTGTCTTAAATTCATAAATATAATCCAATGGGAAAATATATTTTTTTCTTACTTCAAATCATGATGATATATTGTTATTTTGATGATATAGAATAAGATCTAAGGTGGGGTTTAGAATATATAAGGTATGATTTTTGAGTTTATCTTTTATTATTCATTTTCACTGAAGATGTGAGGTTGGTGGATTTAATAACAACTTATACTAGACTGAAAATTATTTATTAATTTATTATTTATTGAATTTTATTAATAGAAATTTTCAAATTGATGCGAAATGAATTATATAAATTAATTTTAGTGATTGTTAAGAAATATATGGAATTTTAGTGCATGTGGAAAGTGAAATTAATTACATGATTTTAAAATGATGATTCAAAAAAGATTAATTTTATGACATAAAAATTGGTTTTTATATATGATTTCAATAAAAGTATTGATTTATTGATATTTTTTGTTTTTTTGGATTGTTTTTGGAATTCACTGGTTGGTGTGAGTTTATTCTTTCGAAAAAACCAAGAATAATTTCACACACCATTGGGGTATAAGAAACATGAAATTTGATAAGGGGCTTATAAAATTAGGGAAAATTGGGATTGAAATGTTAGTGAATAATTGTTGGATGGATGAGATACCACTCATAAGTATGAAACTATCACATGACCAATCATGTGTGAGTTATATTAAATTTTACTCATGAATCATATATTTGTTTGCTTAATAATTCTTATATTAATTTCGATGAGATATTTTAAAATGGAAAAAATTCCCCCATCTAATTATGAATACCATTTAATTAATTTACATATATTTGTTTCTTTGTGATTTTAGTTAAAGAAGAGTAATGTCACTAACCCTTATTAATCTAATGGGTGATTTGTGATATTTTACAAAGTTTTTTAAACCATTTTTGATCCAAATATCATTTGGGACAAATGATTTTTTGAATATTCGGTCTAAGTTTTGAAATCATTATGATTTAGTCATTATGTATGGTTGATAGCAAGGAGTCAAGATCTTTGGAACATGAAATTAAATACATAATCAAATGTAGCTATACTATTTAGGTTAAACTTCAATACACCAGATATCTGGGTATATAAGTGTTTGAGACACATATTCGAATTGTAACCACATATTCATGGGTTTTCATGTTGATAAGATCATGGCCAAAATTAATAGCAATTCCTCCCCACTATGTGTGCACATTTAATTTAGAGTAATGATTTATGATTTGGGTTTAAATGAGTGGAATATTTAAAATTTTTGAATATCATTTCATTTTCAAATATCATGGTGGAACTTTAAAAAAAATCAAAAGTTAAAAATTGAAGAATTTTGGATATTATTGATGTGATATGTTTTAATTGGTAAAAATAAAATTTTAATGCCTTAAGATGATAGAGAGTATGACTAAATGATGATTTGTAGTTTCTATAGAATATGGAACCACTTAGCCATTGAAAAATCCAACCTAAAGAGGCTGCTGAAAATGTTGTTGCAACTAAGCCCTTGGTGATGAAATATTAGTTTTAGATTATTGTGAAGGGTTTTTAGGCTATGAATAGAGGGAATAAAAGTGGTGAAACATGGAAAAGGGATCATTTGATTTAGTTTCAAATGCATAATCCATCCATATTTTGGGTGACTCAGGACAAGAGAAGTAGAGGTGTGGTTAAAAATTTTGAATCGAATCATTGATTTCATAGTCACACCATATGAGATGAAAGTCTAATTGGATACGTATAATTTTGGATCTTTCATTCTAGTGGTAGGAATTTGCAGTTCAATCTAATTGGACAAGGCAATTACAAGGGAGTGTTTTTAATATTTTTTTAACAAATAATTATTTCCTCACTCATTCATGATTTCTAAAAACATGTATTTTTCATGAGGATAAAAGAGATTCTCTCAGTGATAGTGTATCAGAATAAATTTATGAATTTATCCGGATTATCACCCAATATTACTATAATGTTTCCTCAAAGGTATATATTTCTTTGTTGTTTTAAGTAATGAAATTATCTCAAATATTTTGTTTCGTTTTGTAATGGATTTTAAGGATATGGTCAATTGAGTGATGGTATAAGTAAGAGAGGTCTCCTAAACAATTAGTGGAGGATGCATGTTGATACCCATGGTAAATAGTTAGAACACTAATTCTAGGAATAAGTTGTACTGGGACACCTATTTCCAATGAAGTATAATGAGTCAAAATCATATGGATGGATTAGGTAATCTTCCTCCAAACCCCAAGAGTAAACCAAGATGTTCTCAATGTGGTTCTTTTGATCACAGGATGTGATATTATAGGAAACTGAATAGGGCATGCCAAAATTGAAAAAATATGGGGAATATTCTATTCTATTTGTTTGGTGCATCATGTTCAGGTTCTCATTGAATATATCTTTTTTTCACATACATCGTATTCTTTGATGAGAAAAGGGTAGAAGAATAATTCTCTTCAATATAACTAAGCTTGCTATATCAATTCTAGGAATCACATGACTCATAAACTAGTAATATATGAACACAAAAATAAAGAAAATGTGCATTGAGTATGAAATTGTATGGATATGTTCATGTGATTGTGGATGATTATACTAGACATTCAATAGTGAGAGGTATTATTATTTTTGATTTTGTACTTTTGTTATTTTTGTGATATAGGTAAATAAAAATTGATCTTTTACATTCGTGTTGATATGATTCCTTTTATTTTGGATATAAAAATCCTCTAAGTCAATGATAATTTTTAGAGTTTATATTGAAAGAAGGATCTGTAATGTATAATGGAACTGAATTGAGTTGTAATTTCTATGTGTTTGGGATGGATGTTTATGAAATATTTCTTGAGAATGGATTGGTTGATAATGTTTAAATATAAAATTTATTTTTATAACTGAAGGGTTATTTTTGATACATAAAATGGTGTTATGTATCTCTTTAGAGGAGACTAGAATGTAAATGAAGGTGTAACAGGCTGGTTGGTATCCTTAAATGGAAATATATTATTCATGTTTGTAGATTTGACTATGGAATCCATGGGTCATATCATAAATAGTTATATTCCAATAATTTTTTTCATTTTCCAAATGTTTTCCCTCATATTTTATCACGTTTCCACCCACAAGTGAAGTTAAATTTATGATTGACCTCTTACTAGGGACTAGTCCTATCTAACATCTATGTTATCATATGGAACCAAAAAAATTAACTAGTCTAAATGTCCAGTTGGAGGATTCATAAATCAAAGGGTTGTTTTCTCCTTGTATTTCTTCATGGGGTATACAAGTTTTTGTGTGAAAAATGTAGATACAAATCTTCTTATTTTTTCATATTATTGTATACCTAAAAATTTATAATATATAATTGGTATCTTATTCCATGTATAGATGATCTATTAGATCAATTATGGGATGCCTAGTTTTTCTCTAAAATTGAATTTACTCTATGATATTACCAATTTTGGGTTCGTGAAGATATTATAAAGATTGGTTTTAGGATTAGATATATACATTAATAGTATGTAGTTATTACATTAGGTCATACAAATTCCCTAGTTGTATTTATTGAATTGATGAATTTGATATTCCAATGGTATCTGGATTCATTTATAGCGGTGCTTGTGGATGACATATTGGTGATTGCAAGGATAAAAGATGAGAATGGGCAACACATGGTGACATTATTGGGAATTTTGAGGCCTCTTCATTTGTAGGAAAAAAAATTTAATGTGTGATTTTTTGATACAATTAGTATTTTTTTTGTTCATGTAATAACTGAAAGAGGTGTTACTTTGGTTAGGAAAAAGATAGAGGTAATGATCACATGTAATCATCCATGGAATGAAATTAAGATATTCTATTTTCGCATTCTTTCTTGTTATTATTTGAATTTTATAATTAATTGTCATTTTTAGGTTCACAAATGAAAACTTTTTGAAGGAATGGTGTAACATTTTTGTAGAATGATTAATTTCAAATGTCTTCATTAGAGATTAATGGTCACCTTACATCTTTAGTGATCTTGATATTTCTAGAATTTGGAATGAGTTATTTGATGTGTTATGAATCTTTAGGATAAGTGTTGGTAGGTGTTCTCTTGTATGGAGATCAAGATATTTCTTATATCTCATGGAAATTGTAGTTCTATGAAAAGAACGAACCAAACATAAATTTATAGTTATATTCTGTAAAATATGCTAGATGACTTTGTTTAATTACCTATTTGATGAGAAATTTTCAATGTTTATGGATCAACAGAGTATGAAACAAATATTATCACAAACATATTTTATATTTAGGAAAAAATGGATATATAATTTCTAAAATTTTAATATAACTTGATGTATACATAGGATAACAATAATTCAGTGTTGGATATATTTTTAAGAATATCGTATAGTGAATATAAAAAAGACACTTCATATTAGTGGTAATTGTTGTTAGTGATATCTGGCATGCACATGGATTTGAAGATGGAGGTAATGCTTCTATTTTCATACATGTTATTTTTCCCTAAATTTCTTGAAAACATTAAAAATGCACAATCATCTGATTGATAATTTGGTTATATGATGTAAAAACTCAAAGGTTTGGAGAATACTATGGGATGGAATTAGGATGTGAGTTAGGTTTTGTTTTTTCATGATCATATTGTTTTACTATTGTATTGTTAGGCTCAAATTATGCATGTTGACAAACATTTCATATGGTTTATTCATTCTGAGATACAAAAATTGTATAAGACATTGAGAGAATAGTTTTGGTAGGTTAACATGAAAATAAAAGTGGATGTGGTTGTTATGACATGCCTCACATGTCATTAATTTAAGGCATAATAGTAGTGGATAACGGGTATTTTGTAGTCTTTACATATTACTTGTTGGAAACGAAAGAAGATAGCTGCGTATGTATTTACAGGTCTCCTAGAGATGGTTTAAAATCATGATTCTACACGACTGATAGTTGATTTCGTCACAATGTTGGCCCATATAATCCCTATTCAGGAATCTCATATAGTGGAGGAATTGTACAAAATTGATATCAAAGAAGTGTAAAAGATGTATTTCATAATAGATTTGTTAGTATCAGACCGAGATCTGATTTTTTGTGTCTCATTTTTAGTAATCTGAACAAAAAGACCAAAGTATATTTTTGACTGAATATTATTATCACACATAAGTGGATGGGAAACCGTAATGGATTATCCAAAAGTTGTAAGACATTATTCATGCTTGTGAAATATATATTAGTGGCTTATGAGAGTATTAAATACCATTAGTGAAGTACAGATATAAAAAAATTATCATGTATTGATGCAAATGGTTCGTTTTCAAGCATTGCATGGGAATCCTGGTTCACATCTTCATTTTTTGTTTTAAATAGGTGATTCCTCTTGAGTTTTATCAAGCATTGTTAATAGGATAATGATGAATTTTAATCAATTCATAAAATATATAGAGATGGTTTAGAGTTTTCAGATATCATATTTGGATCTTGATTAAGGAAACTTGTTTTTTAAGAGAGTTATCATGTGTTCTTGATAAAATATCCAAGTCATGGTCGTCATTGTTTTGGAATTTAGGTAACGTTGTATCCTAGACAGAAATGAATTTCTAAAGATACATGAATGAGTTGTTAAGATGTCTTATCATTTGTTTTTTTAGGAATGTTAGTTCAGTGCATAATGTGTTTCATGTATCTTAGTGAAAGATGTGTCAACCTAATCCAAACGAATTTTTTGATAGTATCAAATTTACCATGAGTAGGATGATTTGTTGGTTTATGTTCCACTATGGATTGAAAATAGAATGTATTTCATGCGAAAAAATCATTTAAGTAATGCTTTTTGGGAAATAAGGACACATTCAGGAAGAAATCAGTGAATGTGTGGAGGAAATAGTCATGAAATGAAGTGATATTTGTTATCCAAATGATGTTCATCAAAATTTATTATGATTTATCATAAAATAGTAAGTACAATATATAACCCGAGGTTATAGGATGTTAAAAATTATATATATATATATATATATATATTCTATATAATGTATCTTTTGGATGCATTGAATTAGTTTTGGAATGTTATTAGAGATTTTTTTAGAGGTGATCAATTTGAGAATAGTAATTAAGAACCATAAACACCTCTAGGAAACTAGAATGGGAAAACATAATTTAGTAGATAGGTGCATGGTTGGAACATGGTTTATTTGATGAGTTCATCCACCCAGGTGAAATAATGAAAATTGTAATAGAGTGATTTAGCATAGTTGTCACATGGTTTTTCTAACAATGTTACCTAACTGTATGATGTGTGTTCCGAAAAAGTGTCTAATTGATGGTAATTTAATTCTTTTTGTAACCATGTGACCAAACTCTTCATTGCTAAATTTTTTTTGGAAAATTGTAGATCTAATTCATTTTACACCTTTAATATATGATTTTCCCCAATTTAAGACATAATAGAAATTTATTTCCTCCCAATGGAGATTAAGAACCTTTCTACTGACTAGAGAGTTATCCATTAAGAAATATTAGTGTGTTTGATGCCTGGATTAACTTTTAAGTGCTAATTCTTGGTAGTTTTCCATTGTTTTATTATTTTTCATCCCTTTTTAACTTCATTGATAAAAAATTTGGTTATAGATCCATGTTTTGTGATTCTAATAAGGATGAGATATGGTTCTGTTGATTACATGGTACATAAACTACTGTCGTTTTTGGAAGTATGAAACCATGTTTTTTTACTTTTTTATGTTGTTCTTAATTTTTTCTTATGTTGCATGTCGGGTGTCTTCAATCTTTAATCCTCTTCCTTAGAACATGGTTTCTTGAATTCAAATTGATTAAATTTATTTAATTTTATTGTGATATTTATGTGTAAATATTGTTCTATTTCCCCTTTAGTGACGGTTCATGAAATTTTGGAATGTAGTTAATTGTAGAAAGTAAAATTTGTTAAATTTTTTTAATGTGGTGATATTAAAATGTTTTTTTTTAATATCAAAAGGTGGTTTCCAATTATTTTTTATTAAAATGATAATTATTCTTTAAATGGGTTGGCATAATTGGTTTTGTTTGGTTTTTCAATAACCAGGTTGGGGTGAGTTTATGCTTTCAAAGTGAACATGAATATGGGGTTGGTACCATTGGGGTACACGACATGTGGCTTGGATAAGGAGGATGTTCTATTTGGGAATAAGGGTATTTTTCACCCTGAGGTGACAATGTGGATGGATGAGAAACAACTCATGAGTATGGAACATTCACCGTTGCATGAATGCGTGGGAGTGTTTGTGTAGATCAAGGAAATTGTATGACAAATTGAAAAGTGAATTATATTAATTATTTGTTTAGCTTATTTCCATGAAAATGTTATTAGTTTGTGAAAAAATTAATTATTATTTTATATAGACTTATTTAAATGAAATTATAAACTATTTTATATAATTATTTTAATATGTTATCTCCAAGTGGTTTGACTAGGAATGTCAATGGAAAAAAATAACTAGTTTTATATGCACCCCATGACTAGGAAATTTTTTCATTTTTAAATGATATGTTCAAGGATATAGGTAAAAGAATGATATCTCATTTCATTATTGGTTCATCAAGATTCCGTTTGAATATAATGTGGATTTTTAAAATGGAGCCTATTTGGAGATGTGGAGTTTATGTATTTGTTATAATTGGATTTTTCATTTTGGTATTCAATTTTATACTTTGATTTGGTTCATAGTTGTAATTTGGTATTTATTTAGTTGGTATTACATTCAGTTTTATTATACTGTATTAAAATGTCACATATAGGTTTGATTAGTTATTGTATTCTTGGTTTAGTTGGTTAATTTTAAATAGTATAATCATCCTCCAATTGTTAGCAAAGCACATTGAATTTAAATGAATCCTTTGGTATCATGGAAATTTCACCTAATCCATAGTAATTTCACCATCTCTTCCCAATCAAATTGTCGAGGGTAGGTATGTTATAAATATAGTGGGACATTCCATTCATTTAATAAATGATAAAACAAATATTCCCCACACATCATTGGTAAAAAGTACATTGCTGATAAAAATACACGAAGATAAATTTTCAAATGTAATGTATTAATTAAAATAATGTTAAAAGAATAATTCAATATTTATTTCCCAATAGAAAAAAAATTATCTGAAAAATCTTATAAGACATTTATATGAATGAAAATAATTCATTCATAATACTGAAAATTATATCAATTTTCTTTAAAAAACTAATTTTTTGTATCATGTGTACTTTTATAAAGGAAAATTAGATGGAAAAAACATTAAAAAATAATATGTAAAGGATGATAATGAAAATTATATACATGATAGATATATTATATAAATTTAATATCAATTTTTAAGGCTAAATAATCTTTATAAAATGTGGTTGTACCATAAAACCCACACGTCATGTCTGACATACTATAAAAAAATCAATCCTTCTGTATAATAAATTTTAATTTATTTTACTTTTGTAATTGAAATATATTTATTTAATATCATATATGATCCATTTAAAATATTTCATCTCCCATTTAAGATTAATTTTTTTTTTTAAATTATAATTTCTATGTGTCAATTTTATTTCATAAAAGTTTCTCTTCAGTAATTCCAATCCTTGTACTTCGACCATGGAAACATCATATACAAAATTTTAATAATGAAATATATATAATATATTATTTTTTTATATTCATATTTATAATAACCCATAATAGTTATATATTGAAAAATGAATAACACTATTCATGAAGATGGATATCTATACGTTTCGATGAACAATGCAATCTTGTTATATGGAAAATATAGAACAAAATATAAATAATATTTTAACAATAAATAATAAATAATAAATCCTAAATATAATATATATCTATTAAATCCAGAGTTATAAATTAACATGTAATGTTGCAATGGAAATTGTTTCATATCGATACATAGAGGCAGTAGTCCACACATATTCCTGATCGATACATTCATTTACCAATTGGGGTAAATGTGTAGGGATACAATCATTAAATAATCATAATAATATGTTTGTATATTAATGATGCTAGATTAATCAAGTTATTTTGGATATAATAGGTTTACAAATCGTCAAAGAAGATAAAAAAATTTAATGTACTTGGCTAATATTTATACATACTTATTGGGAAACATCATTTGACATACAAATTAAACCATTAATTTATTGAATAATGTTCTTACAAGAACCTCTAAGACATTTAGTGGGATGTTTAGTGAAGATATTTGTTGTTATTTGGTGATATAGGTGGCTCTTAATGTGTTATAAATAGAGAATATGTGGTGTCTTTTTATAAGGTATAGAGAGGAAACACTTGGATTTTTTTCAAATATTATAGTACTATAATGACATAAAAAAATACTTAAAAATTACTCTTTGAAAATAATATATGTTATAAGACCAAAATAATTCCATATAATTGGGTTTCAAAAATCATATATTAAAATAATTAACATATCTCATTGTTCAACCCCTTATAATACCATTTTAATCTCAACTATTATAAAAAATTTCATATTTTAGTATTAATTATAACATAAAATAAAAGATGTATCAATATAAAAACTGAAAATAATGGTTATAAATATTGATTCTATTTTATGAAATTATAACTATATATGTGATTGAATTTAATTTTATAATAAATCTAAAAAACTTGTTGAAAAAACAATTATAAAAAATTCATTTTAAAATATAAAAATGTTTTCATACTAAAATAAATTGAAATATTTATTGTGATTAAAGTGATCTTATTATATTAAATAAAAAAGGACTAATTAATTTTTAAAAAAGGCTAAAAAATGTGAAATTTTCAAAAGTTGCATGGATAATAATGTTTCATATAAAATTAGTATTTTTTCAATATTCATAGAAAAATTAATCACTTTTGAAAAATCCAAAAAATTTACATTAAGATAATTTTTATATGATGAAGTCAAAAAAATTATCATTTTTAAATATTATTATTTCATCAAATATAATATAATATTTAAAATATCTATGCACAAAATAAATTAGATAAAATTTCAAGAGAAAAAATTATTTTAAAAGAAAACACAGTATTTCTGAAAATAGAGAACTTATTTATAATGACCTAATCAATAAATTTAAATTTAAAAAAAATTATAACTATTTTTCATAATTTATTTAATATTATACATAACCTACATCTTAATGTCTAGGGTATAGAGTTATATTATATTATTGTTCATTTAGTGTTGGGTTTATGTATATTGAACGATATCAAATAATTGGTACTTATTTTAATGAATATCAATATAAAATAATGTGGTGTTACATTATAACACATAAAATTAATTTCTAAATTGTAATATGATCACTCTAAAATAAAATATTTGAATAACTCAATTTCTCACATCCTTTGGTTCCCATTAGGTTCTTCGAATTTCTAATTCATCTAGATAACATTAATGAGGTGAATTTTCTTATTTTGTATCACTTTTTTAACATGATCCATGTTTTTGGAAGTTATTATAAATATTAAAGGTCAAGATCCAATTTTATAATCTATGAGTTCAGTATATATCAATTATTATATATGTACATCTTAAATAGAGACACATGGAACTCATCTTGAGTTTGAGAGATATTCAATAGCAGCACCATGAAATATGATACCATTCATTCTCAGTCACAAACATTTTAAGGGGAAATATTCACAGGGATATAATTAACATCATTATAAATCTCATAACCATATTCCATTTCTAAAATGAATGATATAGAAAAATTAGATTCTAGATTTCCATGATAATTATTAGTAAAACATTTTTATCTACAAAAAGCTTGCTTGATTTTCTACTGAATATAATTAATTTTCTTTATAAATTTATCCTCATTTTTAAGTATTAATAGTTTTCATTCTTCGAATTCATACAAGCACACAAAATTTATGTACTTAGTTCAATTGGGATTCATAAATAGTAATCTGAATGATTTAGTGAAAGATATTTTTGTATGAAAACAGGAATATATGAAGTTTTTGATTCCAAAAACACGTTAAATAAATAAAACAAGATAATAATAAAACTTCAAGGTTTTAGGGTCCTCTATGACTCACTGTATATCGGTAGATGATATTTAGTATTGAAACAAAACTCTATTTCCGTATATTTGAGACAAATTACCAGAAAATCAAGGTAAACCTAGATGTGACCATAGTGTGTAAGTAGTAAATAAAATGAAATTGAACATGTTGTAATAATAAATGAAAAGGCTATAAAATACTGAAAATCTATGTAAAAATAGGCCTTATTCCTATCTACCATGAAACTATGTTCAATAATAAAAGATGACATAAGGTCTACACATACATCGAGTTGAATGTGTAGGGGTGATAAATAATATCAATAGGCCACCCCAAACTAGGATTTTATAAAATAAAAATCTACAAGTTCATACGAAAGAATCTTATTAACATAGATAATACTCAACATAAAATATATGTAATGAAAAATGTGATACAAAAATTGAATCCGGATACATGATCGTGATCAACTATAATAGTTCCACTATGGATATCCAAATCTATATGAATATACATGTATTGTCCTATACCTATAAAAATAAATTAATACATGAACCTTCATGAGTAATTGTATTAATTAACATAAAAACATATCATCGAACGATCCAATAGTACGTAATCCCGATCACATCGATATCGTGTACATTGTAATTGAGTTGAATTTTATACCAATACAACGGTGTATCACCAAGTCAATCTATGGGTCTATAATACAATTCAATATATTCCTGGTTTTACCAATTCTGTAAATATCTATAAGAAAGATACTTCAACATAGTTTGATCCTCATCCTACAACAATTTTCACCCCTACTCACCTTCAATGACATCAAAATGGATATTATATATCGTAAATAAATCTTGTAAAAGTTATATCAATCAACTATGAACTATTACATGTAATCAGGGTCATAACCTAAGGTCTAGATCTATAGTATAAAGGCCAACGAATCCTCATCTTCCATTTCCATGTAAACATATGTATAACATCAATCACAATTATACAGTATAATAAATTTTTAGAACATGATGGATTGATGGTATATAAGACCAAGACATCCTCATAAATTCCGAAGAGAATTTCAATTTAAACTCAGTAAATGTTTTTGTGGTGTCTATGGAGAATGTAAAAAGATGATGTCTGAGGTGATCCCAAGTAAGATAGATCTTAGGGGTAGGAAGGTCCAAGAAATCTTATGGAATCAAGACCTAGGGAGAAAAAACATCAATGGAATCCACTACTGTAATTATGAACCAATTAAAACATATGAGTCAAATAATGAAATCTGGATCCAAGGAACTAATCCAAGGAATCCACTACCATACAAAAAAATCATATTAATCAGTCCAAGGAATTCCTAAAATAGATAATTCATGTATCACTCGTGGAAAACAAGTCACTATACATATGAGTCTATCCATGACATTCCATCAATAGGAATCCATGTATCACTCAATTCATAAAAGTTCATTGATCACATGAGTTAATTCAATTTATTCCTACAATGGGATCCAAGTATCACTTAAGGTATAAAAATTCATAATGATCCAATTTGATAGAAATGTCCATGGAATAATATATACATAATTTAAGGTATAAGGAATCCTCTAAGGGATCCTTAAAATGATACTTAGAAAATATTTATCCAACATAAGACACTCAAGGAATCATTTAATGTAGAGGAATACTGCAAGTGATCCTCGTAATAGTATTTAGGCCAAGAGATCCTATACGGGATTCCCTGGAATAGATCATATAAAAAGGAATCCCTCAAGGTATCCTCATAAAATAGAAAGAAGATATAAGAATCATGTATGTTAACCTCTCATTCATAACGTAATAAGAATAATCCTATAGGGTATCCTCTAAATAACTAATCTCATTAACCCATTATCCATAATGGCATATATAGCATCAGATATATACTTAATGTAAATTATTTAAAGGGAATAGATCATGAATGATTTATCATGGATCATCTCATAATGTTTATCACTCTAAGGAGTCATTGGATACAATTACTAGAGGAAGAACCACTCCTTTCATGAAATTCCAATTATGAGTCTTCAAAACATTCTATGGGGTATTTCAATTGGGATATATTCAATAAAGAATACACTCATAAAGAACCACCAATGGGTCCCATTTATGCTCCTAGGTGAAACATATGTAAACTCGTCCTATGGTTACAAGGGGTAAGTATACGGTGTGTCCCCATAGGTACACAAAATTTTCTTCAAATTCCCCATAAGGAGGAATACTCCCACCATTAGGGACATGTAAACACCCCCAGTAAACGTTGTGTGAAATTGGAATATGACATGTACCTGACACAAGTTACCTGTTAGTTCCCCTCAATTGACCTGGCCATGTACATGGCCTAGATGTGAAATTTTACATAATGTGAAACCCACATGGGTTCTGTTACTGTACTCCACATGGTCTTATATCCTTACATAAGTAACCTTGATGGATACCGGGATACACATCTGAGTCCTAATATATGAGATGTACACCCTTGTACATGAAGTGTGCAAAAAAACTATTCCCCAACTCAGAAGAACCCGTGGAATGTCATCCAGAACCACACATTGGCTTGCTGAGTTTTCCTAAATGATAATATATCAAAATTTATAAAACCCCCATTTTAAACCCCAAATAAATATATTGGGCCCCAAGGGATGATAGGAATGTTTAACTGGGATTAAAAAACTATGAAAATATTTTTGGAGGATTTGCAGTAAATCATAAAAATGTATATTTTTGGTATAAAACACTGAAACTTTGCTCAATTTCGTTGTCCATGGTTACAACATGTTGATCCATTGCATCAATAGGTCCACGATGATACATTTATCTCTTACCAAATTCTTTCTATCTTTCTCTTTATCCCAATATCTATCAGTTGAGTGACATGGTTTGATCCCCCTTGGTGTTCATTAAAAGATAGAAGAGGATGAATAAACTAATAGGAAGAAAATTTTGACAATGAAAAGAGAAATAAAAGAAAATAAAAGGGAACCCCCAACTCCAAACATGAGTACAAGCCTCCCCTAGGAAAAAATCATCATTCTAGACTCAATAGAGGAGATTTAATCTCAAAATGACACTTCATTCAAAAGATATGTCCAAACGAACCATCCTAAAAAATTTAATATTTAATTTATTTAATATTATATATTAATTATATTTCTATAATTTTAATAACTCATAATTCCATTATAAACATTTTTATGGTAAAAACCTTTTTTCAAGACAAATGGAGTAGTCATAGATATTATTCAAGATCATCTTCTAGGAAATAATTACCATTTTCACCTTACAGTCCCTGAAAATAAAAAATTAACATTTGGATTAAAAGAACGATATGGATAAAAATAGGTCCCTATAATTTACCCACTATAAACATTGTTTTCCTTGAAAATCTGAGGGAAAAGACTAGAGATGATGCTCTCAACTCATGCATCTGCACAAAAAGCTATTTGGACTGTCTAATGACTAGTCTCCTTGCATCGACAATTGTCTCATACCTGGAAGAAATTTAACAGCAACTGATCTGGTACCCCCACCATAAAAATGATGATATATTAAACTCAAAACTAAACACGGTAAAGACCTGTAAATTTCAAAGAAATTATTTTCTTAATTTCTTAGGGATTTTACGAGTGCACAGTTTCTAACGGCACCTGATTCCAAGGACCGGTGTGCCCGAAATCAATTTCAAAAGTTTAGCTCAGGTATGTTTAGTGAACGAACGAGTGGGTTTTCCTATCTTTTGAATCGGTACTCGGAATCGAAATCTGAGGGAACCGATGAAACCGCTGTGCCGATAATTCCTTAAGAAGACCCTTTATTGAGTTGCGCTTGCTTGAGAGGAGTTTCTAAACAATTGGGGTTAATTTGTGAAGTAAATGAAATTTGTGAAACAAATATTACTTCTAAGCATGTGTGGAAGTTGGGGAACTAACCAAGTGAGGGTAATGGTGAGGTGGGGCCCGCACGAACCCCACCCCTTCATATTCCCTAACCCACTTAACTCTTCCCCTCTGAACCCCCTTGTATTAAATGATGTGACTTCTTTCTTCACATTAAATCATGTCGACGCTTAAATTAATTGAGAGGTATGCATTTGAATTTTTGAAATTTAAATTCATGGAATGATATAATAAAATAAGAATAACTCGAATTTTATGTTGGGGGTTGTTTTGTTGTGTTGTGGATTTTGAGAGAGGGAGAGTTATTTTCTCTGAAGAAGTTCATCATCCTCCTTAAAGAATGTGAAGAACACTGACGTGCCTTCCTTCGATCTTCTTCCCGCATCAAAGGAAGGTAGACGCCACTCCTCCTCGGACAATATCCATCAAACACATACGGAGCTTTACCTCACGACACCGTTTCCCACGATGATCTTCATTCGACAACTACTTCGAGGTAGGGGTTTGATTACGTTTGTAATTAATTAGGCGTTTATTGTCCAATAATTGGCCACCTATTATCAATTATAAGGGAGGAGGTCGGACCGCACAAACACGGTCGATCCTCCTCCCCTTTGTTGATGTTCATCGTCATGTTTTGGAATAAAGTCAACGCGGTGCAACAGCACCACGCAGAAATGTGGGGAAAACACGGGGAAGGATCAGGGCACTATCACGCCGCACCGTTGTATCCGAAAGAATCCGCGACCAGAGTCGGGATATGGCGGTGGGTCGCAGCACCGGTGCGCTACACCGGTAGGACAAGGGCTGCGGGATAAGGCCACGGTGCTGCAGAGGAGGGCAGCCGGACCTCCGGCCGTGGCACTTCAGGGGGGCGGGACCAGTAGGTCCCGTAGCAGCAACCGGCTGGCCATTACGGTCGGCCGGATTCCCGAAGTCTGGGGGGTCATAACACCCGGCACGTGGCACAATCGGGCCCCCCAAAGGGGGCCATTTTCTTCAATCAAGGGGGAAGCGCCCCCTTCCTCGCCGCTCGGTCAAGGATCGAGCGCCCAGGAGAGCTGGGACGCTCACACTAGGCCAGGCCGGCCTCACTGAGATGGGCCACACCCAAGTGGGTCGGACCCGACCCGGGGTCAGGTAGCCCAGTTTGGGCCGACACAGGGCGTCTTGGGCCGGGTCGGTCTGGGCCCAAAACCCCCTAAAATCATATAGCTACATTCAATGGCCTATAACATTTTCTACAGACCTCTGATCGACGCACTGTCAGTTGACATGTGATACCTAGATCGAGACGGGCTTTTTGGTATATTACACTCAAGCTTTCTGAGAACTATGTGTATGGCCGGGTTGGTTCGAACACAAAACTAACCGGACTCTCGTAGCAAAAACGCTTATAACTTGAGCACCAGACGTCCGATTGACATGCCATTGACTTTGTTGGATTCCTCTTAGTGAGATGGTTCTTTTGGCTTACTCTGATCAAGTTTCAGACAGAGTTGGAGTACAGTCAGGTTGGTTTTGACTTAAAAACCAACCGGGCCCCTGGGACGGAAAAGTCAATAACTCTCAGACCGGGCATTCGATTGAAACTTCGTCTATCACATTTAGTTCCTATTGACGAGGCAGAACTTTGGGATACATAAACTACGAACTACATGTCAGTTGATGTATCGAACCCCCTTGACTTGTGGAACGGACCCTCCCAGAATCGAGGATGTTGTGTGCAGGAACCCTAGAGCTGGCTGCGACTGCGACGAAGATGACGACTATACTGGGATTCTCTGTGGGTTCGATAGTGACGAAGACCATACTAAAATCCTCCATGGGTTCAACTGTGATTACTATTATTCTTTTATCCTATTTGGGTCCAGCAGTACCTGACTACTGTTCTTGTATCCTATGTGGGTCTGACAGTATTTTACTCTCTATTTGTATCCAATGTGGGTCCTGAAGAGTAGCTAGTCTTGTATCATTTGTGGGTCTAACAGCTTAGGTGGTCTTGTATCCTACGTGGTCTGACAGCTTAGATGAATCAATGGCTACATCTGATCATCTCGATCGTCTTACGAAGAATTATACCTTTGTGAGCTGTTTCATGACTTTCAATCATTATCTTCGATATGATTGTTTTTCTATCCTATGTAGATTTTGTTGCTTTGTCCTGTGTGGATAGGGTTGATCTATCTGGTGTGGACTATATCGAACATGGGCTCGGATGTGGGAGTTGAACGGGAATTGATGACTTAGGTATATGTATGGTCATATACCTAAGTAGAGTTGGTTGTTACTTCGTATTTTGTAACATTCCTTTGTGGTTTATCCTTTGTGAATTCTGGGAGACCTTCGGGGGTCTCAGGGTCCCTAATAAGTAGTGTATACTCACCCCTGCATGGGCTATGCCCTCACTACATTGTGTGGGATGCAGATGACAGACAACACTGACCGAGGTAGGAGCTCGTGGAGTTGGACGGTACCTGGAGGTGGATCACTGGGCGGACGTACACGGAGCGGACGGCTGGAGTAGAGGAGCAGATGAGATTATCTGTACCCACTCTTTAGGTGGTATTTCAAGAGGACGAATTGGTGTTGCTTCTTTACTTTTCTTCCGTTGTACTCACTTTTCCGTTGTACTTTACTTTCAGTTGGGTTTGTATACTGGCCCATTTACTTTCCAGCACTTACTTTTGTAATCAGTTTACTTAGTGTTTACTCATCTTGCGTACTTTGTGGTGTTTGTATATTTTATAAAGGCAATGTCTTCCATTTTTATCGGGAATAACGCCTTTGGTGCTAGTCTCCAGCACCTGGCCTATGGAAGGTAGGCTTGGGGTAGTCACAGCACGGGTCCCGAGGACAGGTCGTGATAAATTGGTATCAGAGGGGTTCATTTCTACCACAGAAATCAGGACTCTGATTGTTATTCTTTGTGAAGCAATGATGTTAAGGGTATTGACTGTGGTTATCATTCTAGGGAGTCCAGTGTTGGTTCGGTGGCCGATGTATCCATAGACCAGGACCCCGACTTCTGATTTCTGACTCAGTGCATGAAAACATTGATTGCATGAGTGTTTCAAAAGTTTTCTTTGTGATTACTTTGTGTCAGCTCACCAGGTATACTATATTTACCATTTCTCACTTTTCTCTTTTCAGGATGGCCCCACGATGGCAGCCAGCTAGGGATCCGAGCTTTTTACGAGATGACAGCCCACCAAGTGACGAGGCCTTGGTGCAGGGCCCTATTACAGTGGAGGCACTGGCGGTACTTCTACATGCCGATCCACCGATGCCACTAGCCCCAGTCGCTGAGAGTGCACGTTGCCTTAGTGCACTGCATGAGTTTCATCATCAGAGACCGCCCAGGTTCTGTAGGGAGACAGACACTCAGGCAGTCGAGGATTGGCTGGAGGCTGTTGTACGAGTTTTCATGTTAGTAGGGACACCAGCTGACCTCATGGTGATCCTTGCACCGAGTCTCCTACACGCTGCAGTAGGTAGATGGTGGAGCCTGATGCTCGAGGTGCACGATGAGTCATATCTCCTTTGGTTGGACATTGAGAGCCTCTTTCACTCAGAGTTCATCCCAGCCACCCTTCATGCGGAGCACATTCAGGAGCTAATACAGCTACGGTAGGGCAGCATGACGGTAGCCCAGTACTCGGCGAGATTTACCGATCTCTCGTGCTATTCCGCGGACATGGTATGGGACCCATTCTTTTGGGCCCGGACTGTCGAGCAGGGACTGAGGCATGAGATCATGGCATCGATGATCTCCCTCAACATTCCGACACAGGAAGGTGTAATGGAGAAAGCCCTTCTTGTAGAGAGCTTTCTTGCTGAGCCTACACCAGCAGCAAGCCCTACCATAGGGTGGCATATAGCTGAGTCTTCTGCAGGTGGCAGTCGATAGATGTCACAGGGGTCCAAGAAAACCAGACCATCAGGCGGACGACCTCAGGACACTGCCTCAGAGGTGTGGGGCACATGGCATAGAGCCAGTCTTACGAGGAGAAGACAGTGCTATGCATGCGGCGGGCAGGGCCACATGGCTCGTGACTGCCCGACCCACCATGAAGAGGAGCAACATAAGGTTGAGGGACCACCCAGGCAGAGGCAGAGGATTAACCGTGGCAGTCCGTAGGGAGTAGGAAGAGGTGGCAGAGGATCTGGCCGAGCAGTAGGTGGTGGGAGATGCTTTGAGGCTCTACCACCACCACCACCAGGAGGTCCACCCCGACAATAGAGAGCTGGCGGACAGAGGCAGATTCAGCTTCAGGCAGCGGAGGTCTACGACCATGGCCCACTAGAGTTGATTCTAGGTACTATCTGTGTCTACATTAACCTTACTGTAGTTCTTATAGACATAGGAGCGAGTCATTCTATCATACCCTCTACCCTTGTTCGGAGCTCGCATAATCCGACGGATCCGTTGGCTCGGTCCTTACGTCTAGAGACTCCAACGGGAGAAGAATCGATGATTACGCACTGGTTCCAGTAGTGTGAGCTTACTCTAGGGGGAATGATCTTAGGCTGGGATCTTCTTTTAGCGGCGTCGAGGCCTTACGATGTCTTCTTGGGCATGGATTGGTTATCTATAGTTCATGCTCAGATAGACTGTATTAGGCGCAAGGTGCGGTGTGTCCGCACCGATTGGAGCAGGTTCACCCTCACCAGCGAGATGGGAGCCTTTGCAGTGCAGGATGGACTCTTGCAGAGGAGAGGATACCCGATCACTCATCATTTGGCTAGCCTCATCCTAGGAGAATTGGAGGTGTGGAGTCCGAGTTTTCCTGTAGTGGTGGATCTGTATGCGAAATTTTTTTCTGACGACGTTCTAGGACTATATCCTCGCAGATAGGTAAACCTCTATATTTACATGTACCCATAGACAACCCTGATATCCACTCCAGCATATTGGATGGCTCCCACTGAGCATTAAGAGCTACTGGTACAGCCGGAGTAATTGCAGGGAAAGGGGTTCATTCGACTCAGTGTTTCACCATGTGGTTCCCCGATTTTTTTCTCCAAGAAGGTGGACGGGAGCTTGCGACTATGTGTCGATTACCGTCACCTAAACCAGGTGATTTTGAAGAACAAATATCCACTTCCAAGGATTGACTACCTCTTTGATCAGCTCAAGGGAGCATGATGGTTCACGAAGATAGACCTCAGGTCAGGCTATCATCAGCTCAAAGTTCGAGACACAGATGTACAGAAGGCGACCTTAAGATGTCGGTATGGACACTTTGGGTTCATAGTTAATCCTTTCGGCATTACCTACACTCCAGAAGTGTTCATGAGTCTCATGAACAGGATCTTTCAGCCTTACATCGATCTATTTGTTGTAGACTTCATCGACGACATATTGATACACTCAACTACTGAGGAGGATCATGCCTACCACTTACGGGTTGTACTGGACCCACTCCGGGAGAACCATCTTTATGGTAAGCCCTCAAAGTGTAAGTTATGGATACGCAGGGTCCACTGCTTGGGACACATCATCTCTGAGCTGGGAGTTGTGGTGGATCCTGGTAAGATCGAGGAAGTGCTATCTTGGGTGCCACCCAATAGCGTAACGGAGGTGCGGAGTCTCTTAGTTCTGGCTGGGTACTTCCGGAGATCTGGCACAGACTTCTCCAGAGTTGCAGCACCACTTACAGCTTTGACGAAGAAGGGGAAACCCTTTGTGTGGTCAGACAGATGTTAGCAGAGCTTCCAATAGCTAAGACAGAGATTGACCCATGCACCCATCTTGAGGGTACCAGGGGAGGGAGTAGGGTACGTAGTATACTGCATTGAATCAGGGACTAGACTCAGGTGTTTCTTGATGTAGGAGTGGGCAGTGATCGCTTATGGATCACGACAGTTGAGGCCGCATGAGGAGAACTATGCTACCCATGATTTGGAGTTAGCAGCAATGGTCTTTGCTCTGAAGATGTGGCAGCACTATATGATGGGCAAGTGTTTTACAGTCTTTTCTGACCACCAGAGTCTTAGGTACATCTTCTCTCAGAATGACCTAAACTTGAGAAATTGGCGATAGTTCGACTTCCTCAAGGACTATGAATTTGAGATAGTCTATACTCTTGGAAAGGGGAACGTAGTAGACGATGCCCTCAACAGGAAGACAGGCATTCAGATACATGGAGAGGTGACAGAGAAGCTATCCATTTTGAAGATATAATTCGTGGATAGAGATAGGAAAGCCTTCATTCAGTCGCTCAAAGTCACTCCTCCACTTCTTCAGCGGGTCAGAGAGGAACAATGTGGGGACGTTGACTATGAGACGCGACTTGCACAGATTCCCACATGACAGAAAACTGAAGGTTTCTCTATAGGAGGAGTGCACGACTTTCTTTTTAGAGGATGTACCATGGTACCAGCTTCTTTACAGGAGGAGGTGATGAGAGAGTTCCACACTTCCCCTTTAGTGGTACATCCAGGGGTTGCGAAGATGTACCAGGATCTCAAAAAACAACATTAGTGGCCAGGTATGAAGAAGTCTGTGGCAGAGTTCGTATCCCGATGTCTCACCTGCCAGCATGTGAATGCAGATCCCCTGGTACCAGCAGGATTGGTACAACCCTTAGAGGTCCCGTAGTAGAAGTGGGATATGATATATTTAGATTTTGTGACTGGTATTCCACGTACTTCTAGAGGACATGACTCCATTTGGCTGATTGTACACGAACTCACCAAGTCGGCTCACTTCTTACCTATCAGAGAGCAGGGCTCAGTAGAGAGCATGGGATGCATCTTCGTTCAAGAGATTGTATGGATTCATGGTGTTCCGTCATCTATTGTCTCTAATCAAGATGCTCACTTTACCTCCTGGCTTTAGAAGGGGTTGTAGGAGGCATTCGGGATTCAGCTACGTCTGAGCACCGCCTTTCACCCTCAGATGGATGGTCAGACAGAGAGGACCATTCAGACTCTCAAGGACATTCTCCATGCATGTGTCCTCATCTTTGGTCACAACTGGGAGTATCACCTACCCTTGGTAGAGTTTTCTTATAACAACAGCAACCACTCCACCATCGGGATGGCACCATATGAGGCATTGTACGACTGACCATGAAGATCACCTATGTGTCGGACAAACCCTGGGGAGTCAGCATTTGTGGGACTAGAGATGGTCCAGGCCATGAAAGATAAGGTCCAGGTCATCTAGGAGAAGATGAGGACAGATCAGAGCCAACAGAAGTCTTATGCTGACAGGAGGTGGAGAACACTAGAGTTTAAGGATGGATACCACATTTTCTTGTGGGTCTCACCATGTGGATTACGGAGATTTGGCTGCGGCGATAAGTTATCTCCGCTCATCATCGTACCATTCCTGGTTCTCAGCAGGATAGGAGAGGTGGCTTATCTCCTGACTCTACCACCTCAGTTGCACCGGGTGAATGACGTCTTCCATGTATCTTAGATGAGGAGATATGTGCATGACCCAACGCATATCATCGACCATGGGGAGCAGGACATTGATGACGGGGAGACTTTTGCAGAGGTCTCGGTGGAGATCGAAGATCAACAAGATCAAGTCCAATGTGGGCGGTCGATTCCTCTAGTGCGCATCTGGTGGCAGCACGGGAACCTCCAGGAGAGCACATGGGAGCACGAGGCTCATATGTGTTTTCAGTACCGTCATTTGTTTCCCTACTTTGTGGTGTATCATTACGGGGACATAAATCCCTGAGGTGGGAGTAATGTAAAGACCCATAAATTTAAAGGAAATTTTTTTCTTAATTTCTTTGGGACTTTATGAGTGTGCAATTTCTGACGGCACCTGATTCCAAGGCCAGGTGTGCCCAGAATCAATTTATGAAGTTTAGCTCGGGTACGTTCAGTGAACGAACGAGCGGGTTTTCCTAACTTTTGAATCGGTACTCGGAATCGAAATCTGAGGGCACTGATGAAACCGTAGCGCCGGAAATTACGTAAGAAGACCCTTTCTCGAGTTGTGTTTTCTTGAGAGGAGTTTTTAAAAAATTGGGGATAATTTGTGATGTAAATAAAATTTGTGGAACAAATTTTACTTCTAAGCATCTATGGAAGTTGGGGAACTAACCAAGTGAGGATAAAGGTGAGGTGGGGCCCACACTAACCCCACACCTTCATATTCCCTAACCCAATTAACTATTCCCCTTTAAACCCCCTTGTATTAAATGATGTTACTTCCTTCTTCACATTAAATCATGCCAACACTTAAATTAATTGAGACTTATCCATTTTAATTTTGAATATTTAAATGCATGGCATGCTATAATAAAATAATAATAACTCTTATTTTATTTTGGGGGTTGTTTTGTTGTGTTGAGGATTTTGAGAGAGGGAGCGTTCTTTTCCCTGAAGAAGTTCATCATCCTCCTTGAAGAACGCCAAGAACACTGACTCTTTTTCCTTTGTTCTTCATCCAGTGCCAAAAGAAGGGAGACACCACTCCTCCATGGACAATCTCCGTCAAACACATATGGAGCATTACCTCGCGACGCCGCTTACCGCGACGAGCTTCATTCGAAAACTACTTTGAGGTAGGGGTTTTTTTACCTTCGTAATTAATTTGGAGTTCATTGTTCAATAATTGGCCACCTGTTATAAATTTTATGGGAGGACGTCGGACCACACAAACACGGTCGATCCTCCTCCCCTTTGTTGATGTTCATCATCATGTTTTGGAACGAAGGTGGTGCGGTGCAACGGAACTGCGTGGAAATGAGGAAAAAACGTGATGAAGGAGCATGACGCCATCGTGCCACGTCGTTGTGGCCAAAAGAAGCCGCAACCAGAGTCGGGCCGCAGCGGAGGGCCGCGGTCGGTGCGGGCCTTGGCGGAGGGGAGCGGAGCCGTCGCGCAGTGCCGGTCAGACAAGAGTCGTGGCCTATGGAGGCGGCAGTGCAGAGGAGGGCGGTCGGACCTCTGGCCGCCAACGCTTCAGGGGGCGGGACCAGCAGGTCCTGTGGCAGCAACCGGCCGGCCATTACGGCCGGCCGGATTCCGGATGTCCGGGGGGTCGTAACCCCTGGCAGGTGGCATAGGAGCCCCCCCCCCAAAGGGGGTTATTTTAATCAATCAAGGGGGGCATCACTCCCCATCCGCGCCACTCGTTCAAGGACCGAGCGCCCAGCCGAGTCGGGCCGCTCGCACAGGGATGGTCTGCCCGCGCTGGGTCGGGCCCCCCACGTTGGGTCGGGCTGCGCCAAAGGGGGCTGGACCCGGACCTGGGTCGGGTCTACCCATGGGGTCTTAGACTGGGTCGGTCCGGGCACAAAACCCCTTAAAATCGGACAGCTACGTTCAAAGGCCCATAACGTGGGATACAGACCTACGATCGATGCACCGTCAATTTCAATGCGAACCTTGGATCGAAACGGTCGTTTCGATATATTAAACTCAAGGTTTCGATGAACATATGGTATGGCCGAGTTAGTTCGAACATGAAACCAACCGGGCCTTCGGAGCGGAAATGCTTATAGCATGAGCTCTTGACGTCCCATTGACATCCCGTCGACTTTGTTGGATTTCTCTTAGTGAGATGGTTCATTTGGCTTACTCTGCTTGATGTTTGGACACAGTTAGAGTACGTTCAGGTTGTTTTTGACTTAAAAACCTACCGGACCCCTATGACGGAAATGTCAATAACTCTTAGACAGGGTGTATGATTGATGTGTCGTCTGTCACGTTGAGTTACTATTGACAAGACAGAACTTTGGGATACATCTACTCCAGACTATGTGTCAGTTGATGTATTGACCCCCCTTGGCTCGTGGAGCGGACCCTCCCAGAATCGATCATGCTATGTGGGGGAACCCTAGAGCTGGTTGCGACTGCGACGACGATAACGACTGTACTGGGATCCTCCGTGGGTTCGGCAGCGACAACGACCGTACTGAAATCCTCCCTGGGTTCGATAGTGATGACAACTATTCTTGTATCCAATGTGGGTCTGGCAGTACCTAACTACTGTTCTTGTATCCTATGTGGGTCCTGCAGTATTTGACTATGTACTTGTATCCGATGTGGGTCCAGCAGAGTAGTTGGTCTTGTATCCTTTGTGGGTCCATCAGTTTAGCTGTTCTTGTATCCTATGAGGGTCCGACAGCTTAGATGAATTAGTGGCTACATCTGATAATCTCTATCATCTTACGAATAAGTATACATGTGTGAGATGAGTCTTGACTTTCAATCATTATCTTTGATATGATTTTTTTGCTATCCGGTGAGGATTGGGTTGTTTTATCCTTTGTGGATTCGGTTGTGCTATCCGGTGTGGGGTAGTCACGGCACGGGTCCCGAAGATGGGCCATGACAAACACTAACCCTGTGTTCAATGAAAATCATTGAAAGGAGAGAATATTCCATTATTAAATATTAATCATTTGATTTGTTCACAATATGATAAAACAACTAATACTAGAAAAATTTCCATGGGTTTTCCCATTATTTCTACAAAATAAGTTTGGATTTCAATATTTTATAAAGGGTATAACCAAAACCCTTAAAGTAAAACACTTGGTGAGGTTTATGTGAATTAGGTTTACAATTATTTAATCTTAATTTATGAAATATAATATATATTTTCATTGGATTAATTAATGGTTTATTGAATTAATAAAAATACATTAAAAACATTTAATAAAGGAAAAATGTATATACAATGATGTATTCCCTTTGTGTCATATGGACATGACTTTTTGGCCATTTTTATTTCCTATAATCAACTGCATATTTATTTTATATTTAGTTTAAAAAAAGACTATATTAGAAAAATACAAAAGATTAACCATTGACTAATTTAATGTTCTCATTTAAATATTAATATTTATTTTATAAATTATTTTATAAATAATTGAATTTTATATTTTATATAAAATTCCTTATTTATTGAAAAATACTAGATTTTAGGATATTACCCACTTTATGTCCTTTATAAAAATAATTTTATATTTTATTTAATTATTATATTTTTTATATAACTATAATATTTTTAAAAAAAATTATTTATTTCAATATCCATGGATTTTTTGAGTGAATTTATTATTTGAAACTATATATTTTCAAACATATTTTGATTTATATTTCATCATTTCAAAATTTTCATCATTTCAAAATTTTATTTTTATGAAACTAATTATATAATCATTGTTAAAGAAATATAAGAATAGATAAATCAGATCATTACTTTATTAAGTTGAAAATATTCAATTTTTATTACTAGGGTATAAATATATAACACCAAATTTCCTTAGCATACACTATAAGTGTATAAGGTGTTATAGTTCCACATTCTTAGGGTAGATCAATGAACATGGTTTGGGACATTATATTAAAATATCTCGTAAATAGTATTACTCAATCTTTATTTGTTGAATATCATCATGATGTTGGCAATGGTAACTATCACTGATTTGATCTTCCTCGAAATCTATGATAAATGTGCATCATATAGAATGATTTTTCTTGTTGAGTCAATTACATCTTTTATCCATGTAAATTGGATTTTATCATCACCTGTAATATGTCATGTCTATAAAATTCACTATAAAATTACTATATTATCGATGGTTATGATAGTAAATGGTCTCCTAAATTTGATGGCCTATAACATATACTATTTCAAATAACCAAAGTACTGCTGAAATTTATTAAAACATATTTACTTAATAGGAATTTTATTCATTTAAAAAACTAATTTCAATACAATACCCCAGGTAATCATTCATAAAATTCAACATCAAAATTTCATTTAATACAACAAAATAGAGGAGGGTACTGATGTATCATCACCTCTTCAATTTTCCATGTTTTTTCCTCACACATCGGGTTTTTTCACATAACATCAACCATGTAAGTTGTCATGTTTTTAGAACTGTTTACCAACAATATAATATCATATCCATATTCTATAGAAATTAAATATTATTCCCCAAGAGCACCACCTCATGATTCAGTACATGTGGGGTATTGGGTATGTACCTTATCAAGAAGAATGCATTGAACACATATTGTATAAGAGATAGGATAGATGAGTGTGCTAGATGATAATCCATGACTATGGTGAAATAAAGGATATCAAAGGGGATAATGTATTTATTATAAAATTTCCATTATTTCTAATATTCATGAGTTTTTTTCAACGGTGATTTACGAAGGAACACTTTTTCTATGACTTCAAAATAATGGTCATGTTGATGATTTTATGTATATATTTTTGGATGATTTTGGGGGATTTCATTTAAAATTTAATAATTTTAGTACTATATGTCATCATTTAGTAAATATTAGGTTTCTTTAGCGTCCTTTCTCTAATATCAACCCCTCGTGTCAGAGTCCGACACCACATCCCATAAAAATCATTATAATGGGCCTTTTGATTTCCATTATAGAAACTCTTATTATTTTAGAACACCGCTTTGGTATGATTCTAATACCAATATACTCATAAATATATTGAATAATATCTCACCATATCATCATGACTTTTAATTTTTATGCGTATTGACCAACCATTTAATGGTTGTTAGGTCTCGATCATAGAGCCAGTTAAATGAGACCCTAAGTTGGTCAGTCACATAGCCTCATGTGTACTTTATTGTAAGCTATTTGATACAAACAATTCATATGGTTTCAATGATTAAATGATGCGGGAGACTATACACTCTTGATTAGTGTAGAAAACGGTGAATTATACAAAAATCAATAGTAGATGTAATAAAAATTAAAAGCATTAGAAATAAATCAGATAACTGAATGATTCAAAATAAATACAATGGTTCATGTCAATGTGATTCTAAACAAACAAGAAGAAGGAATACAATTGGTAATATGAAGAAGAAAAAAACGAAATTCAAAATGAATTAATGCTATCTCTGTAACGCCCCGACCCTAGTTACCCAGAGTCGGTGCATTATTACATAACATCGGCATTATCACAAGAAAGATCAAATCTTGAAAGACCGATTGGTTTAGTAGCCTTGGAAACAGTAGATATATTCATAAGTTTTACATTACATCATAAAACGAAAAACTACAACAACAACATATTGTCTCCATAATCCACACTCATATCCCCACATAATATCCCTACAGGTCATTCATAACTTACTTCTTCACTTCCTGGGAAAAATAAGACATAGAAAAGGGGTGAGCTCAAATTCCCAGTAAGGATAACAATATAGCGGAAACTTTCATAAATAAGAATAAACATTTAAGGCAATGTATAACTAAAACAAAAGCCTTTCAAACTTGAACTTTCAACATTGTATGGCATAAATAAAATGAAATAATGCCATTTACTCATTCACATGGATATTCTACTAATCGAATAATCACATTCAAAATCAATAACCACTTTTATAATGTTGGAATGCATAATGCCAGACTATCATAACCACATAGCCAAGGCCTCCTGCCAAGACTACAAATAAGATTTTGTCAAGGCCTTGTGCCAAGACACTAGTTTGTCTCATGAGACCTACCGATGCATCGAGGAGCTATAGCGGGCTCCACCCATCACTTATTAAGTCCAATGCATTCCTCATATGAACATGTTTAAACATAACATAAACATTCGTATTAAAACTAGCATACGAAATGTCAATACATTTACCACAAACCATGAATGGTATAAAAACAGCACATCCACAGTCAAACATAACTCATTTGATACAATATGGAAGATTGTATTGTATCACATTAACCCCAATCAAGAATAATGAAGGATGTTGACATAAATAAAAATAATCATCATAACTATTTGAGAGAAATATCCCCCTTTTCTTGAAAACATTTAAAAGTCACACTATTTGTCATGAAGCCATTTAAAAGTAGATTTTTGAATCAAAGTGTCCCATACCACTTTGAAACTTTTTAAAAGGAGTTTTAATTTCTAAAACATTAATGTCCATATAAATAAATCCTTAAAACCATTTTTAAAACATGGACATTAATGAGCAAGATTTAGAAGAATAAGTCTTTAAAACATTTAAAAATGGTATTTTAGTTAGAGATTCTAACCAAAAGAGACACTTGAATACAAATAATTGAGGTAATCAAAACTTTGTAATATCATGAGAATAAAGGGATTCATGATATACTATGTCAAATTACATTATATACACCACATAAAAGTGATTTGGTGTATATAAACAAAGAAGTCTCAATGGAATGTAAATTGAGATGAAATCTCTCATAAAGGCCGTATCCTTAGGTTAAGGATAAATCAACGACATAATTATGTGTGACAAATATAAATACACTAAATATGATTGGATATTCAGTGTAAAACAATCAAAGGATATTCACACATATTCTTGTAAAAACAACACCAACGAATTGGATGTTTAACTCAACAAATGGTGAATGAGTTAAAATTACTCTTATCAAATTCATATCAATGACTTGAGAATTACCAATGAGTGATTATGTGTATCAAACTTATATCCACAAGAAGGGGAGTGGAAATTATGACATAATCAAATTAATAGTGATTCCACACATAATCATGGAGTAATATAATCAATGAAATATGCGTAAATCCAAATGTGTGGGAATTGAAATCTCAAATTCCCTTATCGATTAGGTAACATACGAAACATACAACCGTGAAAGAAGTATCATAACATGATGATGTAAATACCCATAAATTAAAGTATATTACACAATGAATACAATCATGGGCAGTACACATACACCACATGCAAAAATTAAGTGGTGATCAATGGAAATCTCACGAAATTAAAAGTGAGATAAGAAACCCCTTACCACGTTAATCAACTGAGTCGTATGGAAAAAAGTTAATAACCACCAAATGATTTACAGAATAACATGAATATAAATACAATCATGAATATATATCAAATGGAATTACACAATACACCACTTTCAATAATTTAGTGGCGAAAAATGGAAATCTCGCGGAATTGAATGTGAGATAAGAAAATCCCTTACCTTTTACTTTTACTTGGTTGGGGTAGGTTAACCTCATGTATAACAGTGAAATAATTGTTATTAAATTATACAAGAATCATATATATTAATATGATATCATATATGATCTTTTAATTTTGCTTTGTTAATAATATCTTAGTATTATCGTTGTTTCGGGTGTAACTTACTCATTTTCTTTTATATGTTTTATTACTTAAGCGAAGTTTGTAATGGATAGGTTGTATATTATTCATATCCAGAATGATATCAAGTCCTTAAACATCATTTTTAAATCAGAAAATGATAATTATACTTGAATGGATATGATGGAGAATGAATCTCATCTCGTTCGTGGAGACGGTAGTCTGTACGTACGCACGAGCGACAATATCATTCTTTTGATATTAAAATAATATATAAATGGATGGTATATCATATATACATAATCATTAACATGTTATATTTATTATTTACATGAGTTACACATCATTATTATACCCATCCAAATAATAATATATTGAATAACAATTACACCACGACGTGGAGACGGTAAGCCGTACGTACGCACGTATGGTGACATGTTATTTAAAGGGTGGATAGAATAATGAATATGGTTGTACTATATTTATAATAACATCACAGTATATATATGATACTGGAGTTATTATTTTAGAATGGTAACAACAAAGAAAGAAGAAGTGGAAGAAGAAATGAACTTGGAAAAGGGTGGTGAAATCATTACCTCTTCTTCGGGTTATTCCTTTTGATTTGATCAAAAGGGCTCCGTAGGTTGGCTTTCTGATCAAACTAAGGCCTATAGGTTGTAGTGAGGGAAGTTGGGAGAGTATTTGGGCAGATTGTAGCCGAACCAAAAGGCTTTGAAGGTCTGTAGAAATGAGAATGAGGAGTTCCCTTTTATAAGAGGGGTGAGGGGTACCTTTGGAAAAGCTAGAAATATTAATTTATAATAAATTCATATTCGGTTTTAATGGCTCCAAAGTTGATTATTTAAATATTAAGGTGGGGATAGGTCGCAAACAACTCAACCAATATAATTTAGACAGGTTTGGGTACTTATATTAACCTTATCTTTAAGTATTAACTCTAAGTTAATTAGTTTCACTTTTACAATGTCTCTTTGTATTTTTATATAATATGGTTAATAAACTTACTATATACATCCAAGAGACCCCCAAGTGGACCATTAATGACTAACCTATCATGATATAAGTCTCTTGTCTGAACCGTAGATTTTTAGGGATTTAATATCAATTAATAATATAATATTTGTTTTAAGAACTCTTTTATGTCAATTTTGACACTATTCAATAGTTGATTTTTGTGAAACTCATAACAGATTGATTACTTCGAAAAAGTAAATTAAATAAATCCTAATATATCATATTATCCTAGAAAATTAGTTTAATTCATTAAAAGTTTCATATTATATTTATTTGGGTATTTATAATATCAATTATTTTAATTTTTCACTATTATAGTAATTACTGCATCATCATTGTGTCATAAATAAAATAAATTATTTAATGTTTAAAAATTATAAATAAAATAAAATTATGTAGGAAATCTTTTTATATTTCTAATGAATATTTATAATCTAAAATCCAACATATATAACCCTATGTACCAATTGTTTTTCTAAAAGATATATGCTTGTGTCATTTTTGAATTAATTTTATCTTAATTAAAATAAAGTGTCATTGTCACTTACAAGTGGATCCATGGGGTCCCAAAATCGACCTAAAGATTCCCATGGTCGACCATGTATCAACCAATAGGTTTAAGACACGTTTTAGGGTAATTTAGTATTATTATAATATTATTTTTTAACCCTTATTTACCGGATTTACCCTTAACCATGGTAAATAAAATATTTACCACCGTAATTATTCAAAATGACTAAAAATAAAAGTTACCTATTTACACAATTTGAACATCCTGATTCCAAATATGGAATCCATTTTTCTAAATTCAAAACACAGAAGTGGCAGAAATTAATTTAAAATTAATTCCCGCTGTCAAAACAAAAAGCGTGTTTTTAAGAGATAATAACTATCAAAAGATTGACACTTGTTTATGTTCGGTTTAATTGTAAAATTATGTCCAATGACCAAAATTATATTAAATGGTAAAAATATATTCTAAATATACTTTAAAACCACTCAAATTCATAATTTATCAATATTAATTATTTTGATTAAAAAATTTGTTTTTAATTAAAATTTAGTAATTTTCACTATTCATCAAAATATAAAAGTTAGCTGAAAAGTACCAAAATTTCTACTTAGGGTAAATTCGACACTAAGAATCCAAAAATGAAGTCAATTTTGAAATATAAAATATATATAATTTCAAAAAGTAGGTATTACTATTCATAACAGCTAGTTTGATCGGTTGTGGTGTGTGTTAAAACTCGAAGTTGCGTACAACACACGCTACTGTATTATTCAAAGGAAAGCGTACCGTGGAAGCTTGGGATGTTTCATTTTAAATTTTTTGATGTCCCCATTTAGTCAAAAAGTTTAAAATATTGTATTTAAAAAGGGTTCACTATTAAAAGTTGATAAAAGTGCAATACTGAAAATGAATTTGTTCTTGCATTATATCTAAGAAACTCATAATATGGATTCTAAAATTATAAGGATTATATAAAGTTTAAAATTTAGTTAATACTATTCATAACCTCTTTTGAATGGCTTTTTGGTATGTCATGGTGCAATTGAACTCGGTGTTGCGTGTAGTGCAAGTTATTGAATTATTTTGAAGAAATAACACATTATGAATTCGTGGGGTGTTACAATCTCAATGATAATCATGTAAATCAGCTCATTCTTGTGGTCCAAAGCCCCCATATCCATGTATACATCACAAAAAAATCTACAACAAAAAAATAACCATTCGGTCTTTCCAGGAACCAAAATTAGGTCAAATAATTTTCAACGTAAAATAAATTATAAAACAATGAAATATTCTATAATTTTCAATCTAGTTTATATTATGTGATATTTTTAATATATATAAATTTAAATAAAAATTTAATCTATATAGGAGATAGATCCCATTCCTAAAATGCACTAGGCTGACAATACCTACCCCAGCCTAAGTTGGAATATATATGATTTTGTGTCATTATTTATATTAGTATATATATATATATATATGTCGGTGTGTGTGTAATTGTATATACATCCTATGAGATAACATATATGAACATATATATATAGATACATAGTACTAGCTCGAACTTGCAGTGTAATTTGGTCTTCATGCATAATCATATGAGTTTCATGTATTAATTAATGGTTCCCCTGACCATTTCTCTAATGGTATAATGAGGGACACCATAATAATATATCTGGTATAGTAATGTATTTCATTCACATGTATCCCAATCTATAAGCGTTATATGCCAGAGTATCACTGTTTATGAAGGACTCTAGGATTGAGTATCACAACGTATAATGGATTCCATGCCAACGTATAAAATTATATAAAATATTACATGCCTATGTATAACAAATTAAACTGTTCTCCATGTCATAGTATCAAAATTGTTTTGGTATTCCATGCCTAAGTATCCAAAATAATAATGGAAACAATTCTCAAGTATCAAAATTTTTTCTTTAAATTGGAAGGAGAATTTCATGATTAATCATAGGCCCTGAGATATATCAATGGAAAATATTTGGCTCAAATAATTCATTAAATTTAATTCAATAATAAATAATTGAGAGGTCCTTTTACATAAACATGAAACATCACAATTTTTATATAAAATTCAATTAATTAAATTTATAATTAATTATGTCCATGGGAAGGTCCCTGCTATTTATTATTCCAAAAATTTCCATTCGATTAACCATATTCATTAGATTGGATATTGTACCTCAAATGTGGTTTTATTATGAACTAGATCATGGTTGTTTTACCACTTCAATTATATCAATTTAAACATATATTTCTTGAGGCTTAACATACACACTCATGGGTGATTAAAACATAGGGTATGTAAATATGAACAATGTATCGAAAATAGTTGTTCAAGTTGAGGGGAAAAACGTTTAATGATGCAATTTTATTCAAATTAACCATTTATTCAATGTAATTATGTTCCACATTATTTACATCACCTTTTTATGAAAATTTATGTAAACTTTGATGTATATAATAATGATTTATTTTATAAATCAATGATTCATAATGGGAAAATCCATTGAAAATGAAAACATGAATAGGATTCTTCACTAATCTATTGTGTAGCATTCATGAAAGACATAAATAGATAAATATGAAGAATAAAAAATTACCCAAAATGTGGGAAAATAAATCTTACTAAAATAGCATTGAATAAGATAAGAGAAATTGATAATAGAGGAGGAATCAATCAATAACCAAGGGGCATCCAAGGATACATGAAATGAGTTATTAAAATCTCATAGAGAAGATATGTACAATTTATTAGGATGTGAGGGGGATTTTTCCATTAATACTATATGATTTGATGGAAGAGAAAGGGGATAATATTTAAAAAGGTTTGGGAAAATGAAATCTCACATTTTTAAATGAGGTGCATATTTTGGATGTATGGACCCAACCCTAGTTTCCTAGAGTCGGTGACTTATTTGATTACATTTGAATGATTAAAAGGAATAAAATTTTAATGGACTGAGTAGTATAGTAGTTTTGGAAAACTAGATACATAAATATTTTAAACATTATAACTTGAAAAGAAATATAACATTTTTTTGGGAACATTCAAAGCTATAAGTGTATCCCTACAGGTTATTTATAATAAGAATCTTTATATCCTAAGAAAATGAAACATAATAAAGGAGTGAAATTATATTCTATGTAAGGGTAATTAATATAGTGAAATATATGATAAAAATAAACATTAGTCATGGTTAATAACTAAAAAATATTCCTTTTAAAATAAACTTCAACACGATATGGTAGGAACATGGGATATTTAAATATGTCTATAACAAAACATAATAATTGGGCAATATACAAGTTAAAAACCCACATGAAATTTCAATTACTGGTTTCATAATTAGGGAATGAATAATTAAGCACATCATAACTTAATTTTCAAGGCCCCTTGCTAAGACAATAAATATCCATTTTGTAAAGGCCTCGTTCTAAGACCCTATTTTGTCTCATGAGTCCTATCGATGCATCAATGTCTATCGTGGACCCCACCAATAACATACTATGTCCAATTCATTCCTCATATTAATGGGGTGGAAATAATTAATATATACAATCATTTTGAAACTAACATACGAAATATTAATAAATTTTCCCCATCATTAAATATAAACACTAGCCGAGCATAGTAATGTGGTGAATTGTTTTAAGATATCACATCAATATAAAAACTAATTAGAAACCCTTAAAACCTAATTTAGATAATATCATAATAGATAATCCTCAACTAAGTACAAGATTCATCAAGGATGTTGACATAAATGAATATACTTGTAAATGATATCATTTAAAATTTCTTAAGGAAATAATCCTTAAACATTCCAAAGTATCAGATACCACCATGAAACATTCGAATCATAATACCATATAATATCATGATAGTAAGAAGACTCTTGATTTTAGTTACCAAAGGGAAGTAAATATTCCACATTCAAGGACTAAGTTTTGTACATGGAATACATATCATAAAATTTAATGTGAGATGAGAAAAATACTCTTTAGTATAGATGAAAGAGATATTTTGGAAAGTCATTTGTATTTTTCATGAAATCATATTTTTTATAAGGCCTCAGCCTTAAAAATTACTTAATATTGAATTAAATGAATAATTCACATTGAGGATATTTTCAGGTTTAGAGTTTTAGAGAATTAGGACATAACTATTACATCTAAAAAGTTTACAATGTAGACACTTCTACATAGTTTTCTTTTTTTTACAAAACATGAACTCTTGAAAAAAAGAGTCATGTCTAGTTCCATGTTTAAGACATCATGACTTATCCTTGATCCCATCCGTGATCCTATTCCACATTATGTCCTCTGAAAAGCATTTCAAAAAAAACCTGGGATGAGCATAAAAATCTCAGTATGGGATACACAAAGAAGGAAAACTGTTATTTTTTCAAAACAACAAGTAAACCAAGAATACTTTATCAAAGTAAAACTTTTCACCTTTATGATGTAGTAAAAAAACTCTTCAATGAATAAAATATCATTACATACCCTTTTGTAGCCAAAAGATTACCAAAACCCCATATAATGAACACATAACATATAATGGTAGCTTGGGACATAAACATACTTAAATGGAATAACCATATGGTTGACTTCCACACATATCACATAATGGAATATAAATATGGCCAACTTCCATACCTAATGCATTGGTGGTTATAACATAACCACCCATCCTGGTATTCATAGAACCACCCGTCATATGGTTTATCACGTAACCACCCGTCAAATTTCTAAGTACATTTATAAAATCATAATACATAAAACAAATATAATGGAAAGAAAACATTTCCACGTTTCGATCACAATATATCAATTGAATATGTTTACATAACAAATCCATTTCAACACATTGATATTATAAAACTATTTTCAATACCAAAATAAAATAAAGGTAAAACATGGTATTTATTTATCATTATAGAAAACAATTATGGATTTTAGAGGAAGCCGAAACTCAAATAATGTTCACGGTGGTGGAGAATTCATTGTCGCCGCATACGTACGACAAAAAACATTTTTTTTGTCGTTTAGTAAAACGATTTGTATAGAAATATTCCTTTTTAATAAACATATAATTTAAAGGGGTTTATACATCGTATAAAATAAAGTTGTGTATAAAACAATGTATGCCTCAATGAAAGGAGATTGAGACGAAGTCCCTTACCTCGTGTCCAACGTGACTCGATTGCTCTTTAATCTCATGAATAATAAACTAGTGTTAATTTATACTTTCTTAAGAAACTTTTCAAGCTTATTATTCGTTTTATATCACTTATTTCCATGTTATAAACATTTTGTAATCAATTAAGTTAATAATGTTTGTTTTGTCGGTATTTGGTACTTAATGTCAAAAATGGACTTCTTACAATTTCAAGTTGCTCATGTGTTCATAGGTTCATTATATATAGAATGATATTGATGATTTGGATGTCATATATATCATATATATCCAGCATATACATGTATATATAATATTACATAACATTTAGAGGTAAGAAATGAAATGCACCGTTCATGGAGACGGCAAGCCGTACGTACGCGTGAACACTACTTTCATTTCTATTTAGTATTTAATGGAGTTAAATCATAACTATATAAAGGTATATTATAATTCCAATATAATATCATATATAATATCATTAACTCCATCCTTTATAGGTCCCTCATATGGCATTAACAAATCAAATCACTTTGAGGGGGCGGTAGTCCGCACTTCCTAAAATGAAATTATCGTGTTTACCCATAGTGGAAACCATAAAGGTATGACATAAATGAAAAAATACAGAAGAACAAGGAAACCATAAACATAATATATATAAAATATAAATAGAGTTACATCTTAATGGCCACCATGAAAGGTTTTAAAAGAAGATTGAACAATCATTGTTTCGTGAGGCAGAAATTCGCCAACCACAGAAACAGTATGTTCTTTAACCATTACACAGAGTTGTGTGTAAGTTTAGCTCGAATACTTCTCATAAAAACATCCTAGTATATTTAAGATACTTGTTTTGTTACAAAATAAAGTAATAAAAAGAGTTTACTGGGTTGGAGAAGCAAAATAAAACATAACAACACAGGAGAAGACATTACCTTTAAATCAGGTTACTCCCTTTATTTTGAACCAAAAGGGCTTTTTTGAAGAGATTCATGCCTAATTGAAGGATTCTAGGATGAGGATAGGTATTTTGAGAGATAAAATGAGAATATAATGGGCAATCCAATGGCTTGAGTGGTGTGGGTAAGGTGGTAGAGGTGGGGGCCTTTTATAAGAGGAGAGGAGGGGAACTCTTAGAATGTTATAAAATGTTACTTTATTATATAACGAGTTTTGGTTTTTAAAGGTCCCAAAATTATATATTTAGAGGATACAGTGATAAGAGTTATAAATCCACCCATCCAATAGGTTTTTGACAAGTGTAGGTCTTAGATTTTACATTATCGTTTCATTTTATTTAAATCGTTAAATAATGAGGCAATCACTACATCATCATGGTGTCATAAATAAGTTAATTTATTTAATGTCTAATAATTATAAAAACATTATCATGATGTAGGAAATATTTTTATATTTCTAATGAATATTTAGAGTCAAAAATATGACTTGTATAGCACCATGTAAAAATTGTGTTAGTAAAACAATACATGTTTGTGACATTTTTATTTTAACTTTAAATAAAAAGTTATTAATGTCATTTTCATACCCACGTGGCTCCATGGGGTCCCCAAGTTGACCCATGGATTTTTTTTGGTCGGAAATGACACATCCAATAATGGTAGGACATGTGTCATGTTAATTTCATATTATTATAACATTATTTGTACCTTAAATTACACTAATTACCTCTAATCACGATTAAAAAAATAAAAGTTACTATTGACCAAAAAATTATTTTAATCCCATCGAACCACATTTTACTTCATAATGAACACCATGTATGTAGGATTTTTAAAATTAAATTCATAAAAGTGTTAATGTTTCATTTAAATGAAAAATCAGTTTTTTAACTAGCACTTAGTGGTTTCACTATTCATCAAAAAATGAAGTTTTTCAGAAAAATACCAAAAATTCACCCCAAGAAATACATGATATTCAGAATTCAAAAATGATGTCTATTTTAAAAAAATTAGAAACATATAAGTTTCAATCATTAATTTAATAATTAATTCCCGATCTCAAAACAAATAGCGTGTTTTTATGAAACAATATATATCAAAAGATTGACACTAGTTTAAGTCCAATTTCAATGTGAAATTAATTCCAATGAAAAATATTGGATTAAATGGTAAAAATATATTGTAATTGCACATTAAAACCAATTCAATAGATAATATAATCGTATAAAAAATTATATTAAAAGGATTTTTTTAATTAAAATACAACATTTTTCACTATTCATTTAAAAATGAACTTTATCGGAAAAATACCAAAAATTTACACAAAGTAAATTTTGATGAAACTATTCTAAAAAAGAATTTTATTTGGTCCAATAAGAATGTATAAATGTGACCAAAACTATTTTTAAAGATTTTTCACCATCAAAAGTCGATAAATCAACCTTTCGGTGAATATTAGAGTATTTATGCTTAAAATTGAATTATTTTCATATTTTAAGCCTTTATCATTTATTGGATAAATATAAAAACGTTTATCAAACATATATAGTCATATTTTATTTATTTCTATTCATTCCCGCCAATACAATGGCTACGTGTTAACTACCATTAAAAATAATATTATTATATTACTAGTGTGCAACGTAAGATTTCAACGAAACTCTTTGTTGCGTATCGGGTACGCTATCGAACATAGAAACCCCTTTAAAGTAAAATTAATATTTAATTCTCAAATATTAATAAATATGAAAATTTTTTATTCTTTATTTACCTGGGATGTTACATCCTTCCCCCCATTTGGGAATTTCGTCCTCGTAATTTTATTCACTTATAAAAATAAGTGGGGGTATTTATCCTTCATAGTATTTTCAGATTCCCGTGTTGCCTTTTCAAACATTTGGTTTTTCCAAAAAAAAACATTACCTGGTAAATTACCTTATTCCGCAAAAATTTCTCTCTACGGTCAAGAATCTGGACTGGTTGTTCTTCATAAAAGAGATTCTCTTCCAACTGAACTACCTCTGGGCTAAAAACATGAGATGAATATGGCATATACTTTCTCAAAATCAAAACATGAAAACCATAGTGTACCTGAGATAAACTCGGAGGTAAATCCACTTGGTAAGGAACTAATCCAAGTCTCTCATGAATTTAATATGGTCCAATGGACATTGGAATCAACTTTCCTTTCATACCAAATCACATCACACCTATCCATGGTTAAACATTGAGAATAACATGATCACCGACCTCAAAAGATAGATCCTTCCTCTGGTTATCCGCATAACTGTTCTTCCTGCTCTGAGCTGTTCTCGTGTGTTTCTGAATCAACTGAACTTTTTCTGCCATCTCTTCTACCAATTATGGTCCCATCAGCTTCCTTTCACCCACTTCATCCAAAAAAGTTGGAGTTCGACACCGTTTACCATATAATGCATCAAATGGAGCCATCTGTATACTAGAATGAAAACTGTTATTATAAGAAAACTCAACCAAAGAAAGATGTTAGTCCCATCTTCCCTGATAATCCATCGATCAAGCACGTAGCATATCCTCCAAGGTCTGAATTGTTCGTTCTGACTGACCATCTGATTAAGGATGATAAGTTACAGTAAAATTTAATTCAGTACCCAACGACTTCTGAAGGCCCTTCCAAAAGTTAGAAGTAAACCTGGGATCACGATTAGATACAATGGAGAGGCGAACTCAATGCAACCTGACTATCTCTTTAAGATAAAATCGAGAAAGTTGATCTAGAGAGAATGTATCTCGAATATTAAGGAAATGAGCAGATTTAGTCAATCGATCAACAATAACCCAGATTACATTATTACCTTGAGATGTATTCGGTAATCCCACAACAAATTCCATGGATTTATTCTCCCATTTCCACTCTGGTACTGGTAAAGACTAAAGCATCCCTTTCAGTAACTTCTGCTCTACTTTAACCTGTTGACAATTCAAACACTTCACAGTAAAATTTGCAATATCTCTTTTCATTCCATCCCACAAGTAATACTCAAGCAGATCTCTGTACATCTTATTACTGCCAGGATGAACAGAAAACGAGGTACTATGAGCCTCACATAACAACTCATTCTTCAACTGTGAATCCCAAGTCACAGATAATCTCATCCCAAACCTCAAAGCACAATCATTATCAATGTTAAATTTAGGAAACTTACCCTTCTAAACCAGCTCTACCTTTTTCTGCAACCCATTGTCTTTCTACTGTGCTCGCTTAATTCTGTCTGATAGAGATGATCTCTCTGACACCAGAAACAAAACAGAAGAACTTCTTGCACCAACAACATCTATTCCAAAGTTCATCAAATCAAAAACCAAAGGATCTCATTCCAAACATAACATGGTTAATGAAGCATTACATTTTCAAATCAAAGCATCAACCAATTTATTTTCTTTTCCCGGATGGTAATCAATTATAAAATCATAATCATTGATTAATTCCATCCATATCCTCTTTCTCATGTTCAATTTTTTAAAGTGAATATATACTTTAAACTTTTTTGATGAGTATATATTTTACACATTACTTCATACAAATGATGCCTCCAAATTTTTAGAGCAAAAACAACAGTAGCTAATTCCAAATCATGTGTAGGGTAATTTACCTCATGAGTTTCAACTATCATGAAGCATAAGCAATTACATGATCATTCTGTATAAGGAAACAAACATGTCCCTTCAACAAAGCATCACTGTAGAAATCAAACTCACCATTCCTGGAAGGAAGTGCCAAAACTGGAGCATTCACCAATATTCTTTTCAATTTTTAAAAACAATCGTCACATTCTTTTTTCCAGATAAACTTAACACCCTTCTGAGTTAGCTTTGTCATTTGACTAGATAACCGTGAAATTTTTCAACAAACCTCCGGTAAGAACCTGCCAAACCAAGAAAACTACGGATCTTAGATACATTTGTTGGTCTTGGATATTTTCAACAACATTTGTTTTATCATAATAAATAGTTATACCATTTTTTTAAACAATGTGACCATGGAAATAATATTTTGTAACCAAAACACACACTTGCTGAATTTTCCATAATGTTTCTTTTCATTTAAGGTTTGCAAGATAACCCTTAGATGACTTTCATGCGCCTCTTTACTTTTAGAAAACACCAAAATATCATCAATGAAAACAACCACAAACTTATCCAAGAACTCATGGATAATTCTATTCATAAGGTCCATGAATACAACAAGGGCATTGGTTAACCCAAAACCCATAACTACGAATTCATAATGGCCATATCTAGTACGAAACACAGTCCTCGGAACATCTTCTTCTTTTACTTTCAACTGATGGTACCCCGAACTCAAGTCAATCTTTGAAAAATATTGAGCTCCCTGGAGCTGATCAAACAAATCATCGATATGATGCAAATGATACTTGTTCTTAACAGTGATATTATTCAAGGCTCTATAATCAATGCAAAGTCTCATTGAACCATCTTTCTTTTTAACAAACAATACAGGATCACCCCAGGGTGATGTGCTAGGTCAAATGAAACCTTTATCTAATAACTCCTACAATTTCTTCTTTAACTCTAAAAGTTCAAGTTGAGCCATTAGATAAGGGGGTTTCGAAATTGGCATAGAATCAAGAACTAAGTCAACATTAAAATCAACTTCCCGATCATCAATAATACCAGTCTTATCATCAGGAAAACCCTCAAGATACTCATTTACCACTGGCACATCATTAATTTGAATAGTTCCTTTATTTTCAACAATATGTGCAAGGTAACATTCATTTCTATCATTTACTAGTTTCTGAACTTCTTGATATGTAATCAAAATCAAGGGTTCATTCTTGTACACAAACTGAAAATATTTCTAAAAAGAATCCTCTTTAGCTCTGCAGTTAATCTTAGCATGATAAAGAGAAAGACAATCCATTCCCAAAATAACGTCAAACTCTACTAGAGGAAAACAATAAGGTTTGCAGGTAGATTCTTTCCGCCCACAAGGATAGTAAGGTTCTTATAATTTCTTTTTGTCTCAACGTTTACTCCGGGTGTTTTTACCATAAGTTCAGGATTCATATCTTGAGATGGAATTCCAAATTTACTCGAAAACATCTCAGAAATGAAAGAATGTGTAGAACCTGAATCAAACAACACATTTGCATAATTTGAACAAACAAACAGTGTACCTGATACTACTTCATTCGATGGCCCAACATCTGCTGAAGTAGTCACAAATGATTTCACCACCCATATATGCATGTATTCTGGCTACATTCCCTCAGTTGAGTTCTTCGTTAGACACTTATTTTCATAATGACCAATTTCATTACACTTAAAACATCTTACCACTGGCTTTTCATTTCCTGGTTGATCATCTTCCTTACAGTTATGAGCAGTATGACTAGACTTACCTCACCGAAAGCACTTTCCAGACATGGATAAACATTCTACAAGATTCATTTTACCACACTTATCACAGGATGGATATTTTGTTTTCTTACCTCCTTGCTTCATTGATGAATTATTCCCATTTTCCTCCCAACTGGACCTCTTATTATGTTGTTTGTCAAAGAACACATAATCATCTGCAAACTCCATTTCAACCTTATCCGCACATCGACATGTTATTCATAACTTTTGAACTCACGAGAAGATAAATCCCTTCGATACTTTGTCTTTAACTCTGAGTAAAAATGGTTGATTTTACTATCAAGATATCGTATGAAGTTTGGAGCATACCTTGCCAGTCGAGTGAAATTTTCTTCATAAGCAGCCACTGAGTCATCCTCCTACCTCAATTCTATTAATTGTTTTCCATCCTAAGAGGAACCACCTTAGGAAAATATTTCTCAAGAAACATACCATTGAATTCATCCCAGTGAAGATCATTAACCTCATCACAATACCTGATATTTTTCACCATCGACCACCACTGATCTGTTTCACCTTCAAAATGGTAAACCTCAAGACTATCCTTCTGATGTTCTGAACAACCCATGACATCAAAAATCTTATCCAGTTCTTTAATCCACCCTTCAGCTAGCACATGGTCATATGATCCTCTGAATGATGGGGGATGTTGCCTCATGAAATGTTCCACCACTGACATGTTCCTCTGCGGTTGATCTGGCTGATCTCATTCTTGGATACCACCACCAATTATAGCCTGAGTCAACTATGCCATCACTACAACAAATTGCTCAGTTCCAATTCCGACCATCTCAGGTTGCTGATTTTAAGGTTGTCTTCCTCATGATGCCGTCCCAACATAGCTGCCCTGTTTCCTCTGTGGAAAACCATTCTGAACATAGAAATTTCTTAGGCGAAGAAACATGGTAATATTTTAATGCTATATCATTTCAATCATACCATAAATTAACATATAAATTTAACAATTTTCTACCTCCTAAAGTTGTCTAAACCGACCATTGATACCAAATATAAGGCCCCGAACTTAAATATTACTTAATATTGAATTAAATGAATAATTCACATTGAGGATCGTTTCAGGTTTAGAGTTTTAGATAATTAGGAAATAACTATTACATCTTAAAATTTTACAAAGTAGACACTTCTACATAGGTTCCTTTTTTTACGAAACATGAACTCTTGAAAAAAAAGGGTCATGTCTAGTTCCATGTTTAAGACATCATGAATTATCCTTGATCACATCCTTGATCCTATTCCACATTATGTCATGTGAAAAAAATTTCAAAAGAAACTTGGGATGAGAATAAAAAGCTTGGTAAGGGATACACAAAGAAGGAAAACTGTTAGTTTTTCAAAACAACAAGTAAACCAAGAATAATTTATCAAAGTAATACTTTTCACAATTATTAAGTAGTAAAAAAACCAATCTCTGAATAAAAGATCAATACTTACCCTTTTGTAACCAAAATATTACCATAAAACCCATATAAATAACACATAACATATAAAGGTAACATGGGACAAAGACATACTTAAATGGAATAACCATACAGTCGACTTCCACACATATCACTTAATGTAATAGCCATACGGCCGACTTCCAAACCCAATTCATTGGAGGTTATAACGTAACCACCCATCCTGGTATTCATGGAACCACCCGTCATATGGTTTATCACATAACCACCCGTCAAATTTCCAAGTATCATTATAAAATCATAAGACATAAAACAAATATAATGGAATGAAAACATTTCAACATGTCGATCACAATATGTCCGTTGAATATATTAACATAAAAAATCCATTACAAAACATTGATAAAATAAATCCATTTTCATTAAAAAAATAAACGAAAGGTAAAACATGGTATTTGTTTTTCATTTTAAAAAGAAGTTATGGATTGTAGAGGAAGCCAAAACTCAAATAATTCTCACAGAGGCGGAGAAGTCGTTGTCGCCGCATACAAACGACAAAAAACATTCCTTTTTTTCATTTAGTAAAACGCTTCATACAAAAATATTCATTTTGAATAAATGTAAAATTCAAAGGGGTTTATACACCATATAAAATAAATTTTTGTATAAAACAAAGTATTCCTCAATGAAAGGAGATTGAGACGAAGTCCCTTACCTCGTGTCTGACGTGACTCGATTTATCTTTAATCTCTTGAATAATAAATTATTGTTAATTTCTACTTTATTAAGAACCTTTTTCCAGCTTATTATTCCTTTTATATCACTTATTGCCTTGTTATAAACATTATGTAATCATTTCAGTTAATAATGTTCGTTCTGTCAGTATATGGTACTTAAAGTCAAAAATGGACTTCTTACAATTTCATGTTGTTCATGTGGTCATAGGTTCCTTATATCCAGAATGATATTCGTGATTTGTATATCATATATATCATATATATCTAGCATATACATGTATTTATAATTGTACATAACATTTAGAGGTAAGAAATGAAATGCACCGTTCATGGAGATGGTAAGCCGTACGTACGCCTGAACGCTACTTTCATTTCTATTTCATATTTAATGGAGTGAAATCATAATGATATAAAGTTATATTATAATTCCAGTATAATATCATATATAATATCATTAACTCCATCCTTTATATGTCCCACATATAACATTAACGAATCAAATCACTTTGAGGGGCTGTAATCTGCACTTCCAAAAATGAAATTATCGTGTTTACCCATAGTGGAAACCATAAAGGTATGCCATAAATGAAAAAATACAGAAGAATAAGGAAAAAATAAACATAATATATATCATATAGAAATATAGTGACATCTTAATGGCTACCATGAAAGGTGTTAATAGAATATTGAACAATCATCGTTTCGTGAGGTAGAAATTCTCAAAACACAGAAACAGTATGTTCTTTAACAATTAGACGGAGGTGTTTGTAAGTGTAGCTTGAATAATTCTCATAAAAACATCCTATTATATATAAGATACTGGTGTGGTTACAAAATAAAGGAATAAAAATATTTTAGGGGGTTGGAGAAGCAAAATAAAACATAAGAACACAAGAGAAGACATTACCTTTAAATCGTGTAACTCCCTTTGGTTTGAACCAAAAGGATTTCTTGAAGAGCTTCCTGACTAAGGTAAGGATTATAGGATGAGGAGAGGGATGTGTAGAGATAAAAGGATTAGATCATCGACGAGATAATGGCTTGAGGGGTGTGGGTATGGTGTTAGAGGTGGGGCCTTTTATAGGAGGAGAGGAGGGGCACTCTTGGAAGGTTATAAAATGTTACTTTATTATATAATGAGTTTCGGTTTTAAAGGTACCACAATTATATATGTCGAGGATAAGGTGACAAGAGTTCTAAATCAACCCATACAATAAGTTCCGACAAGTGTATGTCTTATATTTTACCTTATCTTTTCTTTTTATTTAAATCGTTAAATAATGAGGTAATCACTGCATCATCATGCTGTCATAAATAAGTTAATTTATTTAATGTCTAAAAATTATGAATAAAATATTATGATGTATTAAATATATTTACCATTATAATGAATATATAAATTCAAAACTATGACTTGTATAACCCCATGTAAAAATTGTTTTAGTAAAACAATACAAGTTTGTGACATTTTTATTTTAACTTTAAGTAAAATGTTATTAATGTCATTATCTTACCCAAGTGGCTCCATGGGGTCCCCAAGTTCACCCATAAATTGTTTTGGTCTTCTATGACACATCCAATAAGGTTATGACATCTATCAAGGTAATTTCATATTATTATAACATTGTTTCTACCTAAAATTACACTAATTACCTCTAATCACGATTAAAAACTTAAATGTTACTATTCACCAAAAAATTATTTTCATCTCATTGAACCACATTTATATTCCTAATGACAACAATGTATGTAAGATTTTTGAAATTAAATTCACAGAAGAGGTAAAGTTTCATTTAAATGAAAAATCAGTATTTTAACTACCATTTAGTGGTTTCACTATTCATCAAAAAATGAAGTTTTTCAGAAAAATACCAAAAATTCAACCTAAGAAATAATTGATATTCCAAATTCAAAAATGATGTCTATTTTGAAAAATTAGAAACATATAAGTTGCAATAATTAATTTAATAATTAATTCCCGTTGTCATAACAAATAACGTGTTTTTATGAAACAATATATATCAAAAGATTGACACTAGTTTAAGTCCAATTTCAATGTGAAATTAATTCCAATGAACAATATTGGATTAAATGGTAAAAATATATTCTAATTGAACATTAAAACCAATTCAAAATATAATCTAATCATATAAACAAATTATATTAAAAAGAGGTTTTGAATTAAAATTCATCATTTTTCACTATTCATTAAAAAATGAACATTATCGGAAAAATACCAAAAATTTACACAAAGTAAATTTTGATGTCCCTATTATAAAGAAGAATTTTATACGGTCCAATGAGAATGTATAAAAGTGACCAAAACTATTTTTAAATTGGGTTCACCATCAAAAGGCAATAAATCATCCTTTCAGTGAATATTAGAGTATTTATGCTTTGAATTGAATTATTTTTATATTTGAAGCCTTTAACTTTTATTGGATAAATGTAAAAACATTTATCAAACATATATAGTCATATTTTAGTTATTTCTATTCATTATCGCCTATATAATGGATACGTGTTAACTACCATATAAAATAATATAATTATATTACTAGTGTGCAACGTAAGATTTCAAAGAAACTCTTTGTTGTGTATCAGGTACACTATCGAACATAGTAACCCCTTTAATATAAAATTAATATTTAATTCGAAAATATTAATAAATATGAAAATGTATTATTCTTTATTTACCTGGGCTGTTACATTTTTAAACATTTATAACCCATTAAATAGTATTTAAGATCATTTAATCATATTTGATGCATAAATGATTCTACACTAAAGGGAAATCGTGTAAAAAATATATTTTAAAAAATATTTAGATGTAAAAAAATTTAGTACAGTTTTTTTTGAAATTATTAAAGATATTTAAAAACAAAATAGAATGTTTTATTTCATAAAAATATAAATAAACCAATAAGGTTTTTCAATGATAATGTTAGGGATTTTAATAAAAATATGGCATACAATATATTACATATTTCACATGAAAATTGGTTAGAATTCAAGAAGTTCTATTGAAACGTGATTGTTTATCAGGAAGAATTTTTGTAAGATCATTTAAAAACATATACTCCCCATAAATGAAATCATAGTTCTGATTGGTACAAATTTAAAAAAAATCACATAGAATATATGAGGAGTAAATATTAACAAATAATATTTTAATTAAGGTACATATAGAATAAGAGTAACCAAAATGATAATGGAGGTAAAGGAAGACAACCCTTACCGATTTACAGTCAATCGAATCATATCCCCCCAAAATAATAATCATCAAATAATTAATTTAATTCCACGGAAATAACTTTATAAAGTATTTTATTAAAAAAATTTAATTATAAATACACCATACTGAAGAAATAATGTTGGGTAAATAATATCTTACAAAAAATTGAAGTGAGATGTAGAAACCATCACCTTAAGTATGATGATATTTTTCACCTAAGCATATTATCCTAGATAACAAAATTAAATTAAATAATTAACATTTATAGAAGCTATTACATATTTAATTTATTTAATATATCCTTATTATATTCATTCATGGCCTTCTTGATGGGGTTTAATAGGTTCAATTTTATTCTTTGGCAGTGTTTTCTTCCTTGATATTCAGGGACGATTTTCTAGTATAAATGTAATGATAAACATGTACTTTGAGAATGTTTGTCTATAATAGAGATGTATTTTAATTTTTAAAATCATTATAATTACATGGTTATTAAATTCATTTGGGTATTTGGACTGATGATTAATAATTACATAAAACATTAATGATATTTTTTTGGGTGAATTGAAGGTTTTTATCACAACGAACCCCTTTTAATTTATAAATTAATATCATTTGTGAAAATAAATTATATAACATTACATATGTTTTAATACTAATATTATAGTCTATTTGAACTATCACAATTTTTTCATGACTATAACTGAAAATGTTACAAGAAATTGAAAACCCATCATCCTTAAAGGTGATAAATTAACATTTCTCGGATTGTGTTTTAAATTATATTATAAAATATGGGGAATGGAGGGATGATGATGAATTATTAAATTATAAAAAATAATCAAATAAATTTAAGGTATTAAATAATTAATAAAATTTGGATTAATAGAGGCCATGACAGAAAAATAACGAAAGGTACACGAAGTAAAAGAGAAGTTGAGAAATCCCTTAAGAAAATTCGGCAGCCTAACCACGTCACATATAAATTAATAATTTTTTTGATGAGACAAAAAGCTATATATCATCATTATTACATAAAATGGTAAGTATGTCGGGTATTTAATGTCATATAAAAACATAATACAATTGAAATTAAAAACAAATAACATAATAAGAGTGCTTGAAAAAAGGAGATATTTTAAGAAGAAAATTCTGCAACATAAGGGCTATGCAACATGGTTTCAAAAAAAAATTAAAAATATTGGGTAAATGGGTAAGCAATTGATAAAAGACTCTTTATATTGTATAGGAACATAATAAAATGGAAATAATAACATGGTATGTAAATATGAAATGCATTCCACATAAAAGAGAACTTGAATGCAAAAGAGATGTTGAGAATTCCATTACCTTATAGAGTAACTCCTAAAAGATGATGTTTTGGACCATAGATGCTAGAGGAGACCATATAGGGAATCCTACTGAGGTAAAACTACTAGATAATCAAGTATGATTAATTTAAAATGAAATAAAATGTTGTAATGAGTGGATGTTTATAGTAAAAGGGGGTGTTTTTTATTAATTTCCAATGACACCTCATTAGTGGTATTGGCAAAACCATGGGATTTCCCATGGCATTTGCACATGGTTTTGGCCAATAGGGATGTAACATCCCAAGTAAGTAATGAATAATAGATATTTTTATCTATGTCTATTAATGATTAAGATAGTGTTTTAGAGGCTTAAAATGAAAATAAATCCAATCTTAAGCATGGAATACACTAATATTCTTAAAAGATTGTTTTACTGCCTTATGATGGAAAACCCTTTTTAAATCTATCTTTTGACAATTTTATAAACTATGTTTGTCAAAATAAACTTATTCTTTATGACTGGGACATCAAAATTTACTTTGTGTGATTTTTGGTATTTTTCTGACAATGTTCATTTTTTAATGAATAGTGAAAAATACTGCATTTTACATCAAAACTGCTTTTTAATCTAATTTATATATATGATTAGGTTATCTTTTTAATTTCCCATAATGTGTAATATGAATATATTTTTACCATTTAATCCAATGGTGGTCATTGGAATCAATTTCACATTGAAATTGGACTTAAACTAGTGTCAATCTTTTGATACTTATTGTTTCAGAAAAACACGCTATTTGCTCTGACAGCGGGAATTAATTATTAAATTAATTAATGTGACTTATATGTTTTGAATTTTTTAAAATGGACTTCATTTTTGAATTTTTAATATCAAATATAGCTTAGGATGAATTTTTGGTAATTTTCTGAAAAACTTCAATTTTTGATGAATAGTGAAACCACTAAGTGGTACTTATAAAGACTGATTTTCCGTTTAAATGAAATTTTGCCATCATTGTGTTTTTAATTTCAAAAATAGGACATACATGGTTGTCATTAAGAAGTAAAATGTGGTTCAATGAGATTATAATAATTTTTTGTGAATAGTAACTTATTAAGTTCTTAATCGCGATTAGTGGTAATTAGTGTAGTTTAAGGTAAAAATAATGCTTTAATAAAATAAAATGAGCTTGACACATGTCCTACCATCATTGGTTGTGTCATGGCCGACCAAGACATGCCATGGGTCAACTTGGGGACCCCATGGATCCACTTTGGTTGGGAAATGACATAAATTACTTTTTATTTAATGTAAAAGTAAAAATGACACAAACATAATATGTTTTATGAAAACAATTTTTACATGGGGTTATAACGATAAGATTTTTGATTATAAATAGTCATTGGAAAGATAAAAAGATTTCCTACATCATAGTAGTTTTGTATAATTTTTAGACATTAAATAAATTAAATTATTTCTGACATCATGATGATGCAGCGATGACCTCATTATTTTACGATTTAAATAAAATGGAAAGATAATGTAAAATATATGAACTAAACATGTCCAAAACCAATTGGATGAGTGGATTTAGAACCCTTATCACCTTATCCACGACTTATATCAATTTGTGACCTTTTAAAACCGAAACACATTTTCAAATAAAGTAATATTTCTTTACTTTCCAAAAGTGCTCCTCCTCTCCTCTTATAAAAGGCCCCCACCTCTACCTCATTTCACACACTCCTCAAGCCTTTGGATCGGCCAAACCCTTCCCATTTACTCTCTCCACATCCCTATCCTCATCCTAGGGGATTACCTTTGGGTATAATCCTTCCAAAGGAAGCCTTTAGGCTCAAATCAAAAGGAGTTACACTTTTAAAGGTAATTCATTCTCTCATGTTCATTTGTTTTATTTTTTTCTCCAACCCCATTAACTCTTTTTATTTACTTCTATTGTAACAACACCAGTATCTTCAATATACTTGGATTTTTTTATAAGATTTATTTGAGCTACACTCTCACACAACTACATCAAATGGTTAAAGAACATACGGTTTCCGTGGATGGCGAAATTCTGCCTCCCGAAACGATGATTGTTCAATAATCATTTAATAGCTTAAAAGGTGGCCATTATGATGTCACTATTTTTATATATGATATATAATATGTTTATGTTTTCCTTAAGCTTCTGTTTTTTTTCATTTTGGGCATACCTTTATGGTTTCCATTATGGGTAAACACGATATCTTCATTTTAGGAAGTGCGGACTACCGCCCCCTGAAAGTGATTTGATTCGTTAATACCATATGTGGGATGTGTAAAGGATAAAGTTAATGATATTATATATGTTATAATACTGGAATTATAATATACTCTTATATCATAGAAATGTAAGTAGCGTTCATGCGTACGTAAGGCTTACCGTCTCCATGAACGGTGCATTTCATTTCTTACCTCTAAATGTGATATAATATTATAAATACATGTATATGATGAATATATATGATATATATGTTATCCAAATCATTAATATCATTCTAGATATAATGAGCCTTTGACCAAATTAACAACATGTAAGTGTAAGAAGTCTATTTTTGACTTAAGAACCAAATACCGACAAAATGAACATTATTAACTTAAATGATTACATGATGTTCATAACATGGTATAAAAGGAATGATGAACTTGAAAAAGGTTCATAAGCAAGTAGAGATTAACTCAAGTTTATTATTCAGGAGATTAAAGAACGATCGGGTCAAGTCAGATACGAGGTATGGGACTTCGTCTCAATCTCCTTTCATTGAGGCATATTTTATTTTATACACAACTTTCTTTTATACAGTGTATAAACCCCTTTGAATTTTAAGTTTATTCAAAAGGAATATTTTTTATACGAAGCATTTACTAAACAACAAAAGGGAATGTATTTGTTGTACGTATGCGGTGACAATGACTTCTCCGCCGTCATGACCGTTATTTGAGTTTCGACTTCCTCTACAAGCCATACCTTCTTTTTAAAAGAAAAATAAATACCATGTTTTACTTTTCTTTTATTTTGGTATTGAAAATGGTTTTCACAATGTTTTTGTGTTGTATTTATATCTTGTGATTGAAATGTGGAAATTTTATGTTTCCTTTATGCATGTTTTATGTGATACGATTATGTTATGGTTCTTGGGTATTATTATGAAGACGGGTGGTTCTGTGATAAACTAAGGGCGGGTGAGCCCGATATAGCACTCCAATGCATTGGGTAACGTGAAGGAGTGAAACGTTAAGGTTTCTCTGAAGAGATTTTAGGGAATATAATGTGATGGGTATTCCAAATGTAACCAAGAGGGTTACTCCCTACGTAAGAATGCTATGAATGCCTCATGTTACCTTTATGTCTTATGATTTCTATGATTTATTCATGATTTTATTAGGTATGTTAAAGTGCCTATGTTTTATGGGTAAAGTATGATTTCATTCTTATGTATATATGAACTCATGTTTCCTTTCCATGTTTTTATAACCCATACTGAGCTTTTTATGCTCATCCCAAGTTTTTTTGAAATGTTTATCACAGGTCAAGGGAAAGGTACATGATATGATGATAGTGTCAAGGAAGTGTCAAGAAATAATCCATGTTTTATTTTAAATGTGTTTCCATTGATGGGAATGAAGAATACTATCTTTATGTAACCACTTTGTTTATATGTGGGATGTAATGAATGTTTTATGATCTAATTCTCTAAAACTCTAAACCCGAAAAGATCCTCAATGTGTAATCTTGTAATAACTCAAGATTAAGTAAGGTTTAAGGCTGGGGCCTTATAGTTGGTATCAAAGGTCAGTTTAGATAACTTTAGGAGTTATAATTATATTAAATGATTATCCAATTTTTTTTAAATGATATAGCATTTGAAGATTACCATGTTCCTTCATCTAAGACATGTTTGTTCAGAATGGTTTTCCGCAGAGGAAACAGGGAAGCAGTGCTAGGAAGGCATACAGAAGGAAATAACCTTCCGAATCAGCATCCAGAAATGGTTGGAATTGGAATTGAATAGTTTTTTGTAGTGATGGCGCAGTTGACTCAAGCGATAAATGGTGGTGGTATCCATGCACGAGATCATCCAGAACAACCGCAGAGGAACATGTCAGTGGTGGAACATTTCACGAGGCAACATCCACCATCATTTAGAGGATCATCTGACCCTATGCTAGCTGAAGTATGGATTAAAGAACTGGAGAAGATTTTTGATGTCATGGGGTGTTCAGGAAATCAAAAGGTTAGTCTTGCTATTTACCGTTTAGAGGGTGAAGCAGATCAGTGGTGGTCTATGGTTAAAAATATCAAGGATGCCGATGAGATTGATGCTCTTGACTGGGATGCATTCAAAGGTATGTTTCTTGAGAAGTATTTTCCTCAGGCTGTTCGACTTAGGATGGAAAATCAATTCTTGGAATTGAGGCAAGAAGAAGACTCAGTGGCTGCCTATGAAGAAAGGTTCACTCGTTTGGAAAGGTATGCTCCAAATTTTATCCGAGACCTTGATAGTAAAATCAATCGTTTTTACTCCGGATTAAAGCCAAAATATCGAAGGGCATTAGCATCTCATGAATTTAAAAGTTATGAAAAGCTTGTTCGATGTGCTGAGAAGGTGGAAATGGAGTTTGCCGATGACCATGTGTTATATAACAACCAACAGAAGAAGAGACCGAGGTGGCAGGAGAAAGGTAAGAATTCTTCAAAAAAGTCTGATGGTAAGAGAACTAAGTTTCCAGTTTGTGATAAATGTGGCAAAAGGCATGCTGGGGAATGTCTTCTGAATTCTGGAAAGTGCTACCGATGTGGTAAGATGGGACATAAGGCTCGTGATTGCACTGAAAAGGATCGAGGTGAAGGTAAGAACAAATTTGATTTACAGTTAGTGAAATGGTTTAAGTGAAATGAGATGGGTCACTATGCAAATGAGTGTCCGAAAAAGAGCTTGAGTGATGGGAAGCAGTTAGACTACAAGCAGAAAGGGGTGGTGAAATCCATTGCAACTACTTCAACAGATGTCAGGCCATCAAATGAAGTTGTATCAGGTACTTTGTTTGTTTTTTCAGATTATGCCAGCATGTTGTTTGATTCGGGGTCTACACATTCTTTCATCTCTGAAACCTTTTCTAGTAAAATGGGAATACCATCTCAAGAAATGACTCCTGAACTTTTGTTAAAAACACCTGGGGGAAATGTTGAGGAAAAAATAATTTATAACAATCTTCCTATCCTTATCTGTGGAAAGAACCTACTTACAAACCTTATTGTTCTACCTCTAGTAGAGTTTGATGTTATCCTGGGTATGGATTGGCTCTCTATTTACCATGCTAAGATTGACTGTAGAGCTAAAGAAGTTTCTTTTCAGAAAGACTTTCAGTTTGTTTACAGGAATGAACCCTTACTTTTGATAACATGTCAAGAGGCCGTGAAACTTGTAAAATATGGAAATGAATGTTACCTTGCACACGTCGTTGAAAATAAAGGAACCGTTCAGATTAATGATGTGCTAGTGGTAAATGAGTATCCTGATGTTTTTCCTGATGAGTTTCCTGGAATAATACCAGATCTGGAAGTTGAGTTTACTGTTGACTTAGTTCCTGATGCTAATCCAATTTCAAAACCACCTTATCGAATGGCACAAATTGAAATTTTAGAGTTTAAGGAGCAATTGCAAGATTTATTAGAGAAAGGTTTCATTAGACCTAGCACATCACCATGGGGTGCTCCTGTTTTATTTGTTAAAAATAAATATGGTTCTATGAGACTTTGCATTGATTATAGAGCATTGAATAAAGTGGATGATGCTTTGAGTCGAAAAAGTAATGCTTCATTTACAATGTTGCGTTTGGAACGTGATCCTTTGGTTAAGGATTTGATGAAAATTGGCATAGAAGTTGTTGGTGCAGGAAGTCCTTCTGTTTTGTTTCAGGTATCAGTGAGATCTTCCCTATCAGATAGAATCAAGCAAGCACAGAAGCAAGACAGTGAGTTGCAGAAAAAGGTAGAGCTGGTTCAGAAAGGTAAGTTGCCTGAATTCAACATTGATAATGATTGTGTTTGGAGATTTGGGAAGAGATTGTGTGTGCCTTGTGATTCAAATTTGAAGAGAGAGTTGTTATGTGAAGCTCATATTTCTCCGTTTTCAGTTCATCCGGGCAGTACTAAGATGTATAGAGATCTGCGGGAGTATTACTGGTGGGGTGGAATGAAAAGAGACATTGATGATTTTACTGTGAAGTGTTTGACATGTCAACAGGTTAAAGCAGAACGGCAGTTACGGAAAGGGATGCTTCAGCCTTTACCAGTGCCAGAGTGGAAATGGGAGAATATATCCATGGACTTTGTTGTTGGATTACCGAAGACATCTCGAGGTAATAATGCAATCTGGGTTATTGTTGATCGCTTGACCAATTCTGCTCATTTCCTTGCTATACGAGATACTTTCTCTCTTGATCAACTTTCTAGTTTGTATCTTAAAGAAATAGTCAGGTTACATGGAGTTCCTCTCTCCATTGTATTGGATCGTGATCCTAGGTTTACTTCTAACTTTTGGAAAGGCCTTCAGAAGTCGTTGGGTACTGAATTAAATGTTAGTACAGCTTTTCATCCTCAATCAGATGGGCAGTCAGAACGAACAATCCAGAAATTGGAGGATATGCTACGAGCTTGTTCTATGGATTATCAGGAAAGTTGGGACCAACATCTTTCTTTGGTTGAAATTTCATATAATAACAGTTTTTATTCCAGTATTCAGATGGCACAATTTCAGGCATTATATGGGAAGCGGTGTCGAACTCTAGCTTTCTGGGATGAAGTGGGTGAAAGGAAGTTGATGGGACTAGAATTGGTAGAAGAGATGGCAAAAAAATTTCAGTTGATTCAGAAACACATGAGAACAGCTCAGAGCAGGCAGAAGAGTTATGTGGATAACCGGAGGAAGGATCTATCTTTCGAGTTAGGTGATCATGTTTTTCTCAAGGTTTCTCCTTGGAAAAGTGTGATGCTATTTGGTAAGAAAGGAATGTTGAGTCCAAGGTTCGTTGGACCATACGAAATTCTAGAGAGAGTTGGATCAGTTGCATACCGAGTGGCTTTACCTCCGAGTTTATCTCAGGTACACAATGTCATTCATGTTTCGATGTTGAGAAAGTATATGCCAGATCCATCTCATTTTTTGAGCCCAAAGGCAGTTCAGCTGGAAGAGAACCTATCTTATAAGGAACAACCAGTCCAGATTCTTGACCACAGGGAGCAAGTGTTACAGAATAAGGTGATTTTCCAGGTAAAGGTTTTGTGGAAAAACCACATGATTGAATAGGCAACATGGGAATCTGAAAATGCAATGAGGGATAAGTACCCCCATTTATTCGATAAGTAAATAAATTGCAGGGACGCAATTTTCTAAAGGGGGGAATGATGTAACATCGCAAGTAAGTAATTAATAATAGATATTTTTATCTATGTCTATTAATGATTAAGATAGTGTTTTAGAGGCTTAAAATGAAAATAAATCCAATCTTAAGCATGGAATACACTAATATTCTTAAAAGATTGTTTTACTCCCTTATGATGGAAAACCCTTTTAAAATCTATCTTTTGATAATTTTATAAACTATGTTTGTCAAAATAAACTTATTCATTATGATTGGGACATCAAAATTTACTTTGTGTGAATTTTTGGTATTTTTCTGACAAAGTTCATTTTTAATGAATAGTGAAAAATACTGCATTTTACATCAAAAATGCTTTTTAATCTTATTTATTTATATGATTAGATTATCTTTTGAATTGGTCTTAATGTGTAATATGAATATATGTTTACCATTTAATCCAATGGTGTTCATTGGAATCAATTTCACTTTGAAATTGGACTTAAACTACTGTCAATCATTTGAAACTTATTGTTTCAAAAAAACACGCTATTTGCTCTGAAAGTGGGAATTAATTATTAAATTAATTAATGTGACTTATATGTTTTTAATTTTGTAAAATAGACTTCATTTTTTAATTTTTAATATCAAATATAGCTTAGGGTGAATTTTTTGTAATTTTCTGAAAAACTTCAATTTTTGATGAATAGTGAAACCACTAAGTGGTACTTATAAAGACTGATTTTCCGTTTAAATGAAATTTTTCCATCATTGTGTTTTGAATTTCAAAAATCCGACATAAATGTTTGTCATTAAGAAGCAAAATGTGGTTCAATGAGATTATAATAATTTTTTGGTGAATAGTAACTTATTAAGTTCTTAATCGCGATTAGTGGTAATTAGTGTAGTTTAAGGTAAAAATAATGCATTAATAAAATAAAATGAGCTTGACACATGTCCTACCCTCATTGGTTGTGTCATGGCCGACCAAGACAAGCCATGGGTCAACTTGGGGACCCAATGGATCCACTTTGGTTGGGAAATGACATAAATTACTTTTTATTTAATGTAAAAGTAAAAAATGACACAAACATAATATGTTTTGCAAAAACAATTTTTACATGGGGTTATAACGATCAGATTTTTGATTATAAATAGTCAATGGAAAGATAAAACGATTTCCTACATCATAGTATTTTTTTTATAATTTTTCGACATTAAATAAATTAAATTATTTATGACATCATGATGATGCAGCGATGACCTCATTATTTAACGATTTAAATAAAAAGGAAAGATAATGTAAAATCTATGAACTACACATTTCCAAACCCAATTGGATGAGTGGATTTAGAACCCTTACCACCTTATCCACGACGTATATCAATGTGGGACCTTTTAAAACCGAAACACATTTTCAAATAAAGTAATATTTCTTTACTTTCCAAAAGTGCCCCTCCTCTCCTCTTATAAAAGGCCCCCACCTCCACCTCAATTCACACACTCCTCAAGCCTTTGGCTCGGCCAAACCCTGCCCATTTACTCTATCCACATCCCTCTCCTCATCCTAGGGGATTCCCTTTGGGCAGAATCCTTTCAAAGGAATCATTTAGGCTCAAATCAAAAGGAGTTACACTTTTAAAAGTAATTCATTCTCTCATGTTCATTTGTTTTATTTTGTTTCTCCAACCCCCTAAACTCTTTTTATTTACTTCTTTTGTAACAACACCAGTATCTTAAATATACTAGGATGTTGTTATAATATTTATTTGAGATACAATCTCACACAAATACATCAAATGGTTAAAGAACATACGGTTTCCGTGGATGGTGAAATTCTGCCTCCCAAAACGATGATTGTTCAATACTCATTTAACACCTTCAAAGGTGGCCATTATGATGTCACTATTTTTATATATGATATATAATATGTTTATGTTTTCCTTAAGCTTCTGTTTTTTTCATTTTGGGCATACCTTTATGGTTTCCATTATGGGTAAACACGATATCTTCATTTTAGGAAGTGCGGACTACCGCCCCCTGCAAGTGATTTGATTTGTTAATACCATATGTGGGATGTGTAAAGGATAAAGTTAATGATATTATATATGTTATTATACTGGAATTATAATATACTTTTATATCATAGAAATGGAAGTAGCGTTCATGCGTACGTACGGTTTACCGTCTCCATGAACGGTGCATTTCATTTCTTACCTCTAAATGTGATGTAATATTATAAATACATGTATATGATGAATATATATGATATATATGTTATCCAAATCATTAATATAATTCTGGATATAATTAACCTTTGACCAAATTAACAACATGTAAGTGTAAGAAGTCTATTTTTGACTTAAGAACCAAATACCGACAAAATGAACATTATTAACATAAATGATTACATGATGTTCATAACATGGTATAAAAGGAATGATGAACTTGAAAAATGTTCATAAACAAGTAGAGATTAACTCAAGTTTATTATTCAGGAGATTAAAGAACGGTCGGGTCAAGTCAGATACGAGGTATGGGACTTCTTCTCAATCTCCTTTCATTGAGGCATATTTTATTTTATACACAACTTTCTTTTATACGGTGTATAAACCCCTTTGACTTTTACGTTTATTCAAAAGGAATATTTTTTATATGAAGCGTTTACTAAACAACAAAAGAGAAAGTTTTTGTCGTAAGTATGCGGCGACAACGACTTCTCCGCCGTCGTGACCGTTATTTGAGTTTCGGCTTCCTCTACAAGCCATACCTTCTTTTTAAAAGAAAAATAAATACCATGTTTTACTTTTCTTTTATTTTGGTATTGAAAATGGTTTTCACAATGTTTTTGTGTTGTATTGATATCTTGTGATTGAAATGTGGAAATTTTATGTTTCCTTTATGCATGTTTTATGTGATACGATTATGTTATGGTTCTTGGGCATTATTATGAAGACGGGTGGTTCCGTGATAAACTAAGGGTGGGTGAGCCTGATATAGCTCTCCAATGCATTGGGTAATGCGAAGGAGTGAAACGTTAAGGTTTCTCCGAAGATATTTTAGGGAATATACTGTGATGGGTATTCCAAACATAACCAAGAGGGTTACTCCCTACGTAAGAATGTTATGAATGCCTCAAGTTACCTTTATGTCTTATGATTTCTATGATTTATTCATGATTTTATGAGGTATGTTAAAGTGCCTATGTTTTATGGGTAAAGTATGATTTCATTCTTATGTATATATGAACTCATGTTTCCTTTCCATGTTTTTATAACCCATACTGTGCTTTTTATGCTCGTCCCAAGTTTTTTTGAAATGTTTTTCACAGGTCAAAGGAAAGGTACATGATATGATGATAGTGTCAAGGAAGTGTCAAGAAATAATCCATGTTTTATTTTAAATGTGTTTCCATTGATAGGAATGAATAATACTATCTTTATGTAACCACTTTGTTTATATGTGGGATGTAATGAATGTTTTATGATCTAATTCTCTATAACGCTAAACCCGAAAAGATCCTCAATGTGTAATCTTGTAATAACTCAAGATTAAGTAAGGTTTAAGGCTGGGGCCTTATAAGGGACACCTCATATCATATTTTATTTCTCAATATTCTACCATAATTAGTAAATCATTATTACAACATTAATGATATAATTAAATATACCAAAAACTCAACACTGTATATTCACTATTCATGTAAAACTAATGTATTCTATAAATTTTTCATAAATTTAGTGAAACCTAATATTGAAATTATGAATTAGAAAATGAAATTAATTTTATTGTAATAATTCTATAAATATGAAAACTTAAAATCTAACTACGACATTATTATTTAATAGAAAAATTAGCAGACATAAAAGGCATAGTAAAATACATTGTAAAATTTTCAACAGTTTTAAAAAACAATTATTTTACAATTTATAAACAAGAGTACTATTTTTATAAGTGTATATAATTATTATAAACATAAATAAAACAATATAATTATATCATAATTTAAATCTTTCTAAAATGTAAAATATTTACCAGAAAAATCAATTTATCAAATTCATCATATTAAAAAAACGAAAACAACAATGATGTAATAGAAAATTTATTTATAAATTATTAGGTGAGGTTACTACTCCTTTGGTCATATTAATATTCATAAGGGTATTTTTCTATTCACAATGGTAGGTTACTAATCACCAATAATTATGTTTGTCTTATCAAACTCTAAATATCTTACAGAACGCAAGAGTGTATGTCAGTTTTTTGAAATCAAAATCACAGAGGTGGAAAATTTATGTTTACTGGATAGGTTATAAAAAGTGGTGTTTTTTTAGAGTCTCAATTTTTTCATGCATTCAGAATTAAATCTATTTTTAAATTATTGGGGTGTTACATTCTCCCCTCCTTAAAAAAAATTTTTCCTCGATTTTTTAAATTGAACTTTGATAAATAATGGTTGATACATGATAATTCTCTTATAGGAAACCCACATCAATATGATGGTTAAAATATACACTTCATAAAAGGAAATGGAGTTGCTTCAGTTAATACAAAAAAAAGCATTCTAATTGGGCACCATGATCATGGATAAATAATCAAACCATCTTTTAGTTACATTAATCACTAAAACACCAAACAATGATCCACATAAACCAATTAAAAAATGGTTTTACATTCCCAACGATCATGATCCAATAATTTAGAATCATTCTCATATCTATCCCTGATATATCCATGTACACAGAGTCCTTAGAAAACCTCATTTTTTTATAACTCCATGATCTATAATGCTCAATGAATCTACTACCTTATTTTCCTTTAATCAATAAGAATCAACCCCAAATTTTCCCATTCTAAACATGTCAATATCCCCATCTAGTGTCCTCTTAAAATGTGGGAATAACTAAAATTACCGTAAAATCCTATTGGAAACAAGATTTCATCATTACACATGATATTAGATATGTAACGTCTGTCCAAAAATGTTGTAAAGTCCATTAATGAATGCATATACTACTTGTTGACAGGTCAAAAATTAGTTTTGAGGTAGTCAGTACTTATCCAAATGAATCATTTCATCATCATTATCTTAATCACTAGAAATTTATTAAATTTGTTCGTCCTTTAATCATGTTTTTTCAAAAAAAATTAACTTTCCCCTGAATATATTTTCTTGGTACTATTTGACTAATTGTTTCATATTCTTAATGAAAATTATTATAGTACAATGATCAATATCCCATAATTATTATAACCAACACATTTATGAATAAAAATTAAAATTTCAAGATTATAGATTATGTATATTAATCATTATAAATCATTTACAGTAGCATCATAACTTGATCATTATCCTAAATCATCATTTCTGGTATATTCCTTTGACTCTTGGGACATTGATTCGCATAGTTTTCCATCTCACAGTAGTGGAAGCATTTTTTATTGGAATACTTTTTCTTACCATTTATATCATGAACTTAGTGTCCTTTTTCTCCAAACATATAACAAACATATATTCTCTACATGATTTTATGAGGGTTATTCTTTCCACAATTATCACATGCTTTAAAAACCTTGTTTTTCTTATTCCCTTTATCCATATTTTTCACTGCCGTACATTTCTTCTTTTTCATCCCTTCAAATCCAAAGGACTCATAGACTACATTACATACCTTTTAAGCACATTATATTATTTCCACATTGTCCATGGAAACATGGGAGATAATCCTCCTTTGAAAAAATTTATTAAGACCATAAGATATATGATCCTAATTACTATTTGCATCATGTGCATTGGTGATGTTCCCATTCCTTATACTAGGCTTCATTTCTAATAAATTCTGTTTTCTATATATGCTTATAAAATTCTGAACATTATATAACTATAAAAATGGTATATAACATATCCAAAATTTATGCATTGTAAATCCTAGAACAATATATTTTGGTTACATTAGAAGAAGAAATTTGTCATAATTGTATGTAAGAAAAATGTCAAATATCCTAAGCATACCCCCAGGAGTTTCAAACCAGGTGGGAAGTAAGACCTATATTGGTATACTTTGTTACCTCAAGTCATGAATGAAACACCTTATCATATTTGTTACTCATAGTTATATTTGGGCCAGAACCACATACACTTGTAGTACATAGACATGGATTTATTGTTTTGGAAGAACCAAATAATATATTTTTTTACAAAACATTCTAGGATGTTATTAAATATTTATCGTCACGTATATCTTAGGGTTTTTTTCCCAAATAAAAATCTTTTAAATCTAGCTTTTATGTTTTATATTAAACATCCTATGATACCAACTATATGAACCTGACCCAAGAATCCCGAAGTCAGTGCCATATTTTATTACATTTTCATGATTAAAAGTAATCAACTCTAGAAGGACTTAGTAGTTTAGTATTTTGGGAAAACTAGATACATAGATATTTTCATCCTTATAACTTGAAAATAAATACAACATATATGTTTTATTGTTAAAATTAAAAACTCTATGTCTATCTCTACATTCCATTCATAATAAACTTCTTCATTTCCTAAAACAAGTAAACATAATAAAGGGGTGATATAAGATGATTAGTAATGGTATGCAATACAGAAGAAGGTATCATAAACATAAACATTATTCATGGTGAATAACTAAAAAGACATGTCCTTAAAAATTATCATGTACCTAATTTTGATGGAATATGAGTTGAGTAAATATTTCCAAAATAAAACATAATCAATGAGTATTCTGTTAGTAGAAAAACAACCTGAACATTCAATTAATTGTTTAAAAATTATGAAATTCATAATTCCTAGCATCGTAACCATACTTTCAAGGCCTCGTTCCATGATGATAGTTTGTCACATAACACAATTTAATGAATCGATGGGCTATATCAGGCCTTACACGTCACATAATAAGTCCATTTAATTCGTCATATTAATGGGGTGAACATAATCAATATTTACAAAAATATTTATACTCTCATATTAAATGTAAATAGTTGTCCCAAATTGTTAAACACAATCACTAACCATTCAATGTTATACGGTAAATAATTTCAACATAGAACATACATAGACAATCTTATTATAAATACTCTAAACCTAAAATTTTAGATGATATCATAATATATAATCCTAAAATAAGTAACATATTCAACAATTATGTTGGAATATATTAATATACTTTTAATGATACCATTGAAAATTTATTGAGGAAATATTCATTAAACATTCCAAAGTGTCTCATACAACCTTTAAACAATCAAATCATAATCCCTTAAAATATCATGATAATAATGATACTATAGATATTATATACCAATGGTATGTACATACACCATGTTCATGGAATATGTGGTGAACAAGGCACATATTTCATAAAAGTTAAAGTGAGATAAGAAAAAAAAAATTACTTTAAAAAGAATAGTGCTTTTGAAAAATTATTTGTATATGTTATGAAATCTAACTTGTAAACATTTATATTCTATAAAATAAGATTTATGAATATTTAAAAAATAATTGAGGCAAAATTTATTTCCCAAAAAATTTAAATAAAGAAAAATATCTTTTAAAGAAGCTTTAGAAGGAAAACATTTTTGTGGCGTTTTAGGAAAATATTAATGAATTTTAAAACAAAACTGCATGTTGCCTTTCATAATACAATAAATGAATCAAGATTTTTTTCTCATGATAATCTTTTTGATTTTACAATAATAATAATGTCTCAAAATATATTAAATATTTCACTTGAAAATATTTAAGAATTATAGAAGTTCTTTTGAAATGGAATTGTTTTTCGGGGTGAATTTATAAATAAACTTTTAATAAATATAACACCAATAAATGAAACTAAAATTATGGTTGGTAAAAATATATATAAATTAACATATAATATATTATTATTACATATTAATAAATAATAATTTAATTCTGGTACATATAGAATTATTGTAACCCAAGTGAAAATGGAGGTTCGGGTAGAAAACCCTTACCACTTTGTAATCAATTAAATCATATTCTCCAAAACTACAAATCATAAAATTATACATTGAATACCATGAAAATAATCTTATTCACAATATGATACATCAGTTGTACGTATACATACACTATACATAATAAATAGTGGGGGTAAAGAAATATCTCACAAAAATGGAAGTGAGATGAGGAAACACATACCTTAAGACTGATAGTGTTATTCAATTGATATTAGTGTCCAGGATAACCAAATTAATTTCATTAATTAAAATGTTCAGAACCACTTATTTATGGAATTGATTTATTATAGCCTTATAAAGTTCATTCACGTCTTTCTTATGGAGTTTAAATGTTCAATTTTATTATTTGGGAAAGTTTTCTTATTGGGTGTTCATGACCAGTGTACCTATATACATGTAAGGATAATGATATAATATGAGAATGGTTGTACACAACAAAAGATGAATATTACATTAAAATATCTATTTGATTAAATGGCTATAGAATTCATTTTTTTATTGGGAGTGATGATTAATCATTCTATAAAACTGTAATGATAAATGTTTGGGTTAAATGGCATTTTTTATCACAATGAAATAATTTTAATTTATAATTTAATATCATGTGAGAAAAATTATTCTTGAACATTACCTAAGTTATTATAAATATGTTATAGTATGTTTAAACCATCAAAATTTTTCATCAATAGAATTTAAGATGGTAATAGAATTGGAAACCCCATCATTCTTGAATGTGATAAAATAATATATCTTGGATCGTGTTTTAATTTATAGTATAAAAGAAGGGGAAAAAAGATTATGATGAATTATTACATTATCAAAAAAATACTAGATGTAAGGTATCAGAGTAATCGTTACATTTTTATTAAATAAGATGATTAAAGAAGATGAAAATAAAAAACTAGATACAAAAGAAAAGATCAGAAATCCCTTACGAACATTAAGCAGCCTAACAACATCACATAAAAATTCATAAAATATTATGATGAGATAAGAAAGGGTCTCAAAATTCCTAAAAAATGTGGAAGTTTAAGGGATATGTAATGACCTATAAAAACATAATACAATTAAAAATAAAATAGAATAATATAATAAGTGTGCTTGAAAAAGGGAGTGATTTTGAGACAAAAACACGGTACCATAACGGCTATGCAACCTTGTTTTAGAAAACATTCAAAAGAGAGGGGACATGGGCTAACCATTCATAAGAGAATCATAATATAGTATTGGGAAAATATAAAATGTAAATAATAACAATTTATAGAAATATGAAATATATACCACATAAAAGAGAACTTTAATGGAATAGAGAAGTTGAGAATTCCATTACCATGTAGAGTAACTCATAAAATGTGAAGGATAGGACCATTGGGGCTTGTGGAGACCTTTTAAATACTTTTAAAGAGTTAACACTACCATAAATTCAAGGATGATGAATTTTTAATGAAGTAAAATTATGGATGAGTGGGTATTTATAGTAAAAGAGAGAGAGTTGATTATTTATTTCCAACGACACATCGTTATTAGTAGTTGCAAAACCATGGGATCTCCCATGGAATTGTTCCATGGTTTTGGCCAATTTGGACAGCCCATATCACATATTATTACTCAATAGTCGACCATAATTATTAAATCATGATTACATCATTAATTATATTATTAACATATAGAAAACTCAAAACTATGTTTTTACTATTCACGAATAACAGATGTATTTTATAAAATTCACATAAATTCAGCGTAACATAAAATAGATGTCATGAATTAAAAAATGATATTTATTTTATCATAATAATTACATAAATTTGATGTTTTTATCTATTATTTATGATGATACTTATTTATTAAAAATAATACAGATATAAAATGTATAGTAAAATGCATAGTAATGTTTTTGACAGTTTTAGAAAATAAAATTATTTTACCATTTGTAATTAAATAATTGTGTTTTGATAAGACTAATTATTATTATAAACATTAATAACACCTTATTTTGATATAATAATATAAATATCTCTGAAATTTTTAATTTTACCTTAAAAATGAATTTATCATATTCATTATATTTTTATGAAAAAACTAAATGGAAAAACGATATGATTGAACAAAATGATTATTTATACTTTATTAGGGAGGTTACTACTCCACTGGCCATATTACTATTCATGAAGGTAAGTTACTATTCATAACAATAAGTTATTATTCAATAAAAATTATTTTTGTATAACAGACTCAGAATAACTTACTGTACACAGTCATGTATGTCTGTTATTCGAAGTTCAAATTATAGAGATGAGAAAATTATATTTATTGGCTAGGTTATAAAAATTTATTAGTTTGTTGAGACTTAGTTTTTCATGGATTGTATATTAAATCTATTTGTAAATTCTTGGTTTGTTACATTAGACATACGATCTTTAAAAACTATGTGCTAACCATGAGGCCTCACTAAATATGTGGCACTAACAATGCTAGGTAGGAAGATTTTGTGAGGAAAAAATGTGTAGACAATACAGTCTCTCAACTATTTCTCTGATTCCCCCTTCAAGTTAGTGAATCCACTTGTGAATATTTAAAGTAATCATGAATCTCATATTAATAGGATTCATGGTTGAGCCACACAATTATTAATAACCATGTACCAACCATTAACCTCATGTAGATCCTTTAGAAAATAGAGTTATAAGATCTGAACAATCCTTGGATGCTCCTGAAGAACAATAAAATTCCAATGAAACCTCTTAGTCTTTAAAAAAAATTTAAAAATAAAATAATCTATTCCAATTAGCAGTATCATTTTCCAAATTTAATTTTAAAATTTTGATCATCCAAAAAATGAAAATTTCAATTTATTTATATCCTTCTACAGGACAAAAAATGGACCTTACGATATCCATACCTTATAACTTTCCATCCATGAGAATTATTTTTGATCAACAAACATAGCATAACCTAATTAGGTTGTGAAAGATTATACTGAATTGGATGTCTTTAATTCTAAATTATTAAGTTTCTTGAAAGCATAACTTATCTCACATAGTGCATAATAATTTGAATATTAAGAAAATTATCGTATTCAATACCGAAATAGTGAGATAGTGCATACCCAATCATTTTTAACACGAGACATGATCATGTTGATATATCGTTATTTAACTCGAATATGGTAGTCCCTATCATTTTTTATAAAATTTAACATCGAATTATCTTTCATGGTATCTCCACCATCAGAATTTTCTCTTTAATAATTCCTTTAGATTTCTAAAAATTATTCAAGAACATTTCTCAATTCAATTGAATGGATGATTCCCAATATACCATACATAGCATGGCTGAGCTAGATTTTTCATGAAAATATTTGTCTAACCATTTCAATGTACTTAACTCATCCTAAAAAAATTATATATGTCGTCCCTCCACAACATTAATCAACTAAAAAGGAGAGAAGAATGTAAATCCACAACAAGCTGACTATTCTAAAGGCCCTTGGATTTAATAGTCATTACATACCAAACCTGATCCAGATACCATCAATCCAAGGAACATAAATATTTTTTTTAAGATTTCTCATTAAATATTGTATCATGATTTTGGTGATTTCTAAACATGAACTGATCATTTATATTACAATACAATTACATGAATATAGGTGTTTTTCCAATATATCATCTTTGGATCTTCACCCTAATAAAATCAACCAGGCCCAACTGTAATCTTGATGTCACCTCGGGATTGACTACTATGGTACCAAGAAACCTCCATTGTATTCCATTATCTAGAGTGTAGTTGTGATTTGTTGATACAAAGATTAGATTTACATGTATCAATAACAATAACTATGATCAAAAACAATAAATCAACTAGTGATCCTGTCGAAAAATTCTCTAGAGTGCACAAGTTCATCCATGGACTCCCTACCTGGGAATCCTAGTATCACTCATCATAGTCCATGCCTCTAATATTATAACCACCCCCAAGGAAAAAACCCAAAATACAATATTTATCAAGGTAACAAGAAATTTAATTTCATTATATAGCTCTCTATAATATTTTTTCTTTTTTAGTGTACCCTGTAGGATTTCAAGATATCGACATAGTCATCACTAATAAAAGGGGACACTAAGATGATACCAAATATTCAAAATAATAGACATGACACTCCCATAATATTCAAGATGAAATTCTTAGAATACATTCCATATATCAAAATCTGTCCATAAAAAATAAATAATACTCAAACAACATATTCTGTAATGCCTATAAAAGTATCAACTACCCATGCTATTTTGTCATAATTAACTAAAAAAAAGGAAATCAATAATAATATATTCCATTACTGTTAGAAAATAAGTCACCCTTGACAAAGCTCAACATACATTGCCCTCAATGATTCCATACACAACCAACAGTTCCCTCATTGTAATACCTTTCATGAACTGGCATGCCTTAGAGGAATTATATCCACTATATCAACTATGCACCATGAGCCCGAATACTTCATTCATATTACATCAAAACCACATTTAGTTTTATAGTGATAACACTCTCATAGACTTGAACAGAAACCTATAGGCCTCATAGGATTTCAAAAACCCTCATGACCATGTCCAAATGGTCTTTATTGATTTCTCTCAATCTGAATGGAAGAAAATTCTTCTCACAAAAATATGTAATTCTCCCTAACATAAGAGTATCCGTAAAATTGGATTACTGAAAAATTATCATCCCATAATACATGTTCTATAGAACAATACACTCATGTACTGGTTAGGGAAATAAAGTAGTTAGTGAGAAACCATCATCTTAAAAGCACTCTGTATCAAATTAACTTTTGGAATTTTCAAAATTCTATATTGGCCAGTGCTCATAAATGTCATTATAATCAAACATATAATTAAAAATAATCTTATCTATAGTGTTACAACACCCAATCCTTTTAAACATTATTTCGAGTAGTAGGATAAATCATTCATTATTAAAAATCCAATGCATTTAACCCTTTTAGTGACCCATAAATGAGGTTTAATAACTCATAACTCAAATTGTCTCAATCAAACTCATAGGGTTCACTACACGATTTAAATAAATTGATGGGTACTGCATATATCATAATGTTTGGCCATAATTTTATATCAACACAATAACACATCATTTGTAATATACATAAGCATACCAACACTCTGAATCCTAGTATCTGATCTCCCATAACAAATATTTTTCAAAAATTCAAATTATAAAGCCTTGGAATTTTAATGTAAAAAATTGTATTAAATAGAGTCTATGACATGAATCACTATTTGAAAAGAGGGAATATATCATCTTGATACATTATAATATATTTACTATCTTAAATAAATATAAAATATTCAATAGCATGTAATGAACACAATGAAACTTAGCTTTCATTACACGCAAGAAAAAAATTTCACGATATCTTGTATCACATGCAAGAGTGACATTCCTTGATACCTTGCATTATATACTATAGAAACATTCCATGATATCATGGGATACATGCAAGACTGAGTTCCTCCAAATAATAATGTATTGTTTAAATATTATTATTTAAGATAATGTTATATAAACTAGTCATTTAAATAGTATTTATGATTGGTAATAACTAACTTATTAAAATTATGGATTGCACCAATATAAATTAAATTCATTAGTTCCCAATTAATGAGAAAAAAATGAAGCAATTAGATATAGAAAGAAATATAATTATTTTTATGCATCCATGAGAGTTTTATATTAATAAATAAAAAATTCATAATATAATAATGATTTTAATGAAATATTTATATGATTTTTATTAAATAAAATAGTTTTTATATTCATCCATCTATTTTGATATGCATATGATAAGAACAAACCATACAAAACAAATAAAAACAATATTTTTATAAAGGTAATTCTTCCACCATTTAAGGGTAAACACATTTTTATTAATAATTTTGACACATTATTTAATTTCATATGCTAAACAAACATTATATTATAAAGATAAATAAAAAAATAGGTTAGGGGGAATTTTTTTATATTTTTTTGAAAAATTTTATTTTTTAATAAATACATAAAAATATTTAATTTTAGTTCAAAACTACATTTTCATGTAATATTTTTTCACAACATTGCCTCCATCTTCATCTTGTTTTTTTCAGTTGCCAACGTTCCAAATCATTTTCTTGTTGTGTGGGTTTTTCACTCATTGCCTCACCAACTTTTTTGTTCCTCTGTTTTAATTGACTCGGAGTTCAAGCCTCAAGTGGATGTCCTCTGTCTTGATTGTTCTAGATCCCGTTCCCGGGGGCCCCTTACGGATCTGGGGGCGGTACATCGAGCCCTAAGAGGCGTTGGATCATCCACTGTTTCTATGTGGTTGCTAGATTCTTTTTCAAGCTCCCCTGGATTATGTGTGGCAGGTTCATTGCCTAGAGAAGATGTTTCACTGGTTCTTGTATTTTTGTCTTTATTTCCTTTGTTCGGGCTCCTACGGGCTCCTCCTGTTGATTTTGATGGTTCGACAATGGTAGATTAAGTTTTCTGAAGATGGTATTGGTACTTTGTTTGAATTTGTGCCAGGTGTATTTGAGTGTTATGGTGTTTCCAGTGATAATGGGATCATTTCTGAAAGCGGTGGTTCGCTTAGTGCTCGCGATGGCAGACAACATCAGTGGTGGTTCAGTTCATCAATAATATTGGAATTTCTAGAATGTTTCGAATCAGTGGTGGTTCGGTGTGGTCTGCTTGGTTTGTTTATGGAAAAATTCTCATTCCCCCAGAATCTTATGCTTCTAGAACCCTGCCCTGGCCCTGAGTTTTATTTCTACTCTTCAGGTCGATCAGGAGCGATGCTTCAATAGAGCTTTGGGAGGTGGTGTTCAGGCTATAATCGGTTTTTAGGGATTGACACCCTGGTTCCAGGTGTTCTGGTAAAGGGAAATGACGATAGTGGAGTTTTTTATTGAAGTGTTGATGAAGACGATGATCAAACATGTTGTGTGATTATGTCTGTGGTGATGGTGAAGCGACATCGATAGTGTGATTATGGCTGTTAGGTGAAAGTGATTGGTTGGAAGTGAGTTGAGGTGGTTCTCGGTTAGATGGTTTTTTGAATTTTGAATTTTGAAATTTTTATCTGGCGTCATGGTTTCTGTCTTGGTGGTTTTTGGTGGTTGGTTGAATTTATAAATTTTGAATGCGATGTGTAATGGCTTTAGGTTACATGGGATATTATGGTAGCTCATTTTGGTTCCCAGTATTTCCAAAAAGTGGTTTTTTAATTAATACAAAAATGTATTGTAGTGGTAAGATTATTAACAGACAATGCGTTAACCTGAAGGAAAAAAATGACTAATAAAATTTACCAAGATCTATTTTTACATATATCGGTTATATCCACTTTGTATCAGTTTTTTCCAATTATTGGAGCCACATTCAATATAAAAAAATTCTCATGGAATTCCCTCGTCAAAATATTATAGGAGTGTGAATCCTCCTCCGATATAAAAGGACCACCCCTCCCCCAATATCATCACACCTCTCATGGAACATTATTGTCAAATTTATTAAAAAAATAGCACCTAAAAACACACCCATAATCATACAATACTTCCCCTTAGTATAATTTAATCCATGGAATATTTTTCTTGAAAACAAAAGAATTTACCCTCTTAAGAGGTAATATCTTCTCTCAATGTCTCTATAGTCATTTCCATTATAAACCGACTGAAATGTATTTATTACATTATTATATTACAAGAACAGTTATCCAATGTATACACTTATGTTTTTATGTAAATGGTTTGACCATAAAATACACACACATATATATTATTGGTAACAAACATATTGTTTCTTGATATACTGAACTACTTCATAATGAAATGATTATTGTTCAATTTTCCATTACCACCAACCATGGTGGAAATTATGAGGGAATTTTTTTATATATGTTATATATGATATTTATTATTTTCTTATTCATATCTATTTTTTATTTAAATAATACTGTTATGATTTCAATCCTCTGTAAATATGATAATTCTTTTTGGGGAAGTGTGGACTACCGCCCCCTCAAAGTGATTGAATCATTCATTCCATAAATGGAATGTGTAAAGGATAGTATATATGAATCTATGTCAAATATAAAACATAGATATGATAATAAAATTATAATATACTTATGTATCATTATTCTTTCAATCTTTTAATATGAAAAAAATTGAAGTAGTGTTCTTGCATGAATACGACCTACTGCCTCCATGAACGGGGAACTTCATTTCTAATATCCAAATATTATAGACTACTATAGAAACAAATATACTACATATATATGATATTAAAATCACAATTTAAATTATATATATGATATAAAAAAGATAAATTTACTAATAATAGTGAATAACAAGTTAAAACATACAAGACAAACTGGGCAATTAACACCTAATATAGTCAAAATTATGAAATGTTATTAACAAAAAGGTAATGAGATATGATAATAGGATAATATATGATATAATAAATGTTAATATGTTTTTTATATAATATGGTAACATTTTCTAACCCCATATACTTAATTTTAAAGGATTTTAACCAAAAAAGATACATGTGGTAAGGGATTCTCATATCACTTTTTACATTACTGAGATAAATGTCATGTTCACAACTTATATATATATTTTTGGTGTATCTACATCAGTTTTTGTTATATTAAACAGTTAATAATTTTATCTTCTTTGTATTTTAATTTTTCATTTAATGTTAATACTTCATGGGGTGATTGTTTAAAATGTTTCAAAGTGGTGTGGGACCCTTTGGAATGTTTAAATATTAGTTTCATCAAAATTTATTTTAACAATATTAAAATGGTATTTATATTCGAGGATATTAAATTTCCATTTTTTCAATAAAACAATCAATTTTCAATTATCTATTATTTATTAACATTTTCAACTATTTGTACCATTTTTTCATTCATTGGTACTTAAACTAGTTTAGAAAATATTTTTTAAAATACCCAAATTTTTTTCTCTCTTTTTTCCTAAAACACATTTTCTTATAAGTTCCATATTTTAATAAAATGTATTAAATCAACTTTTTAAAATGTTTTAGTTTTTTAATATTTTCCTTTTTTGTTGTACCAATTTTTTCTAAGGAATTATTTTTTCTTTTATAACAAGACATCTTTATAACGTTTAACAGTGAAAAGGAAATATTCCTTTGACCTCTTACATATTATATGGATTTACCTACCATTATTTCTTTGATGTTTCCTTTTAATTTTTGAAAGGTAAATTTTTAATAAAGGTATATTGAAAATTGATTTCTAATGAAAACGTTTTTCAAAGGGTTTTTTCAAAATAAAATTTATATTTTTTCCAAGAATGTTTTTAAAAGATCTTTTTCTAAGGATTTCATTCACCAATGACGATAACCATTTATTTTAATCCACATGAGGCATGATGTATTATAACCATCCTTAATCATCCTATGGATGATTTATGTTTGATTTGGTAAATTATAATATTAACATTGACATCCTTGATTTATTTTAGTCCCCATTAAATATCCAATTTCCTATGATCAGTGAACATTAAATTTTACCATAACTATCCATTTCATTTATAATTGATATTACTATTACCTAAACCATAAAAAAAATTTAATAAAAAAACTAGTTTGAATGTTAATTTATTATTTGGGGAAATTTTGATAAATTCGTACACATTATTCAATTAAGATATTTGATAAGGCACGATGTTTATTCAGTATATGAGGGATTATTTGGACCTAGAATACAATGGTTGAGGATCGTTTAAGGAAGTACCTACTATTTTGGAACTGGTTAATGAAATCCACTCGATGCATCTATAGTCTCATGAGATAAAATATTTGTCTAGAAACCTTATATGTGGTTTTACATGATAACTAAACCATCATGTGAAATGTATTCACAGAGCGAGATTCGTGTACCTTGGAAACATGGAATCCAATAATTAAGCACTACCCGCATTTAGTTTCTATTATTATTCATCCATTAGATTCTTAATTGATATATATAAAGATACATTTCATTTTTACTTATTTCCATTGAACATGCTTCAGTTTCTCACATTTCCATATTTATTTTTCTATATATAGTTTTTTGAATGGAATGCGTTTTCAGTTATTACATTTCTATATTATTTAATAAATTCACTATAATTTTATTTATTATATGTCTTGATAGTTCAATTAATTTCTACTTCATAATTATAATTCTTATTGATTCACTATTTATTCCAATATATTTTTCCCTCAAATCAAATTTTTTATCACAGTTATTCATTTTCCTCCTAGGAATCCAAGAATGGTACTACGAAAGATATTCAGGGAGATACTAGATAGGTTAGAGTTATCCTTAGCATTATATATTTATAAATAAGGAAAAAATTATTTTATAGTTATTGTATTTATTTGTTATATATGTCTTATGCATGTATAAGTTTTACCATTACTACAAAAAAAATGTTCCTTTGAGGATTTATTCCATTTAATCATGCCAATTTTATTTGTAATAGATAGATGCTCCATGCTATATGAGGATAGGTCGTTGAAGTATGTATAATATGTATTTTAGTAGCATATTTGGTAACTAGATTTAGAAAAATGCATGTTAGAGAACATAACCCAATGATATAATTTGAGGATAAGTATAAAAGAACATCATAGAATTTCGGTCGGATAAATATTATATGTGTTTTCTATCAATAAATCCCTATCTTGATACTACAAGTGGGAGTGGTTTTAGAACAGATGTAACTAGGAGTAATAAATCAAATATGGTGTTATAAACCTATCATTGGGTGACCTAGTATATGACTATTGGCCTTACTGCATATCTGATTTAACACACTTAAGGGATTTGTTTATGAAAATACAAATATCCATTACAGACCATTAAAAATTATATGGATAGATAATAAGTCATCTAAGTTAAACATATTGTGTTTTATATTGAACATAAGGTGTCAGGATTATGAAATCCTATAAATGATATTATTGATAAACCCTAGACCAAATAAGGACCTATTTAGAAATAAATGGATGAAGTATTTATCTATAGAGGCTATATTTAAAAACATAGTTAAATGTATATTTAATGTTTAACAATATTACAATAATTTGAATAAAATTTTGTTTTGGTAATTATTTTAAAATGGTCTTAAAAAATGACAACCCATAAGAAGGGTGACAGCCAACCAAATCTGACAGGGTTATAATTATTAACACTATAACTGAAGGATGATAAGGGTTTCATGCCAACAACTAACCTAAATAAAATATTTGGTTATTTTTTATTTTTTAGTAAAACCATTTTATGAATAAATATTAATGATGAACAAGTAGTTTCACATTTTTTAATTAGAGATTAATCTATGAACCATATTGGTTTTGGAAGATAGTTAATGACAAATACATGCTCACTTCAATCTATTATTGGATGCAGGATACTTCAAAATATTCTTTTTGTGCATTAGGAATTAAAAAATTATTTATTGTTAATTAATTTCTAGTAGTAACAAAATGAATTTTAAATTAATCAATGCACAACCCAAATATAGGATTTTTTTTGTATGAAATTAAAACCTATCATGTTAGAATATTTCATTATTGTCTTAGTCTATAAAATAATTACCCGAAAATATGAAAATGACTTAAAAATAATTTTTTTCACAAATACCATAATTTCTATTGGACCAATGTTCTTCTAAATCATCACAGATTTGTGACTTTGAGGCCCTAAACATTCCATTGATCAATCACTTGCTTTTGATTGATGACATAATTACTTCATATATATATTTAATCGTTTTATCCATGTACGTATCTCTACTTTCTCATAATGTTATCATACTTTGATAAAATTTTTAATGGTATTCCATGTGACCTTGGTACTTTCAATTCTCTCTTTTATAGAGGATGAATTATGAACCCTATTCATGATGTGGGATTTAAATGTTATAAATATCAAATAATCTATTACTAAGATTGATATTACATTGATAGGATGATATTTAATTAAGTTATGGAGAATTTGATGCCCCTTAATTCAAATTTTCATCCTTGTTTTCAATAGCTTCTATGAAATGCAACACCATTTGTAAAAATAGAATATATAAAACTAATATGTTAAAATATATTAAATATCTTACATAAATATATTATATTCCTTAGATTATAATGCACAGATACCTGAGTCAGCCTTCATTACATGAAATAGGTACTATATTCAATAGCTTTTATTACATGAAAGAATTTTCATCTTAGATATCTTGTGTTACATGCAAAAGTGACTATATGATATATTATGTTACACGCAAGACCGAGTTTCAAAAAATAAAAATGATTTATTAAAATATTGTTATTTAATATAAATTGATATAAATTAGTTGTTAAACTAATAGTTACTAATACTAATAACTAACTTATAAAATTATTTCTTACACAAATATAAAATTAATTCATTGGTAACTAATTTGTGAGAAATGAAATTATGAACCTATTGGATATAAAAAATTATAATTATGATTCCATAAGAGTTTTATATAAAAATATATAATTAATTACAAATATTTAATGATTTTAATGAAATATATATTTTATATTATCAATAAATTATTTTTTATATTCATCCAATAGTATTGATTTTCATAATATAAGAGAAAACCCAACATTACACATAAAACCCAATACATTTATAATGGAAATATTCCAATATTTTATTGATTAAAACATTTTAATTCATATATTTTAAACATTAATTGATTTAATTTGAAAAAAAATTACATTTTAAATATAAAAAAATAATTAGGTAAGTTTAAATTATTGATATTTTTCTGAAAAATTTCATTTTTAATGATTAGCTAAAATACTGATTTTTAGTTCAGAACTACATTTTCTTCAAATTTATTTATAAGATTAAGTGATAATTTTAATTTATTTTAATGTTTAATTAAATAATATTTTTATTATTTAATAAAATTTATGTCATTTAAACCAATTTCTAATTGAATTTTAGTATACAGACATAATAAACACTTTATACGTTTTTACTTTAAAAACTAGCATTATCGTCTCACATGTGTTTTAAATTTGAAAAATATATCTGAAACTTTTATGATTGTAATTTGGAAGAATGGAATATTTATTTGAAATAATCATAATTTATACTTTCCAATAAGACTAAAATTATATTTTTATAAAGTTCAGTGAATGTATTTACAATTATATACAACGATTAAGGATTAATTAAGCATATTAAGGGACAATGCCTTATCCTTAATGCCAAAAAAACTACATATACACTAGTAAAAAAGATATTTTAGGAAAATATTTTGAACTTATACTATATTTTATCTGTTTTATTACATTATTTTATCCACATGAAACATGAAAAACATGTGTGGAATTCCCTTGTCTAAATATTAAAAGAGTGCCACTCCCCATCCTTCATTAAAGGACCTCCTCTCCTCCAACTCCCTCCAACATCCCAAACCAGATTGGCTCAACCATGATGCACAAATATTGATCCTAAATATACCTAAACTAATCCTATATCTCATTCCTTAGGATTAATGCTATCCATGTAAGCTATTTTTTTAAATCAAATAATGTTACACGATTTATTTGTGATGTCTTCTCTCAAGCTCATTCCTTTTATTTCCATTCTAAACCCCATAAAATAAATATATTACATTTTTATATTAAAAATACATTATCTAAAATATACTAGGTCTGTTTCAGTAAATTTTTCCACAAAAAATTACTCAAAACACCATATAATGTGTAATGATTTTATTTTTTCATTGTACGATGAAGTACTGCCTCACGAAATGATCAATGTTGAATTTTCTTATACCACTGATAATGGTGGGAATTATGATAGAAAATAATTTTATATATGTAACATATTATATTTATAGTTTATTTATTAATTTTTTATTTTTATTTATAATGTATCATTATTCTTTACATCTTGTGTAAATATTATAATTTTGTTTGAGGAATAGTGGACTATTACACCTGAAAGAGATATAACTCGTTCATACCACAAATGTGACATATAAGGAAGGGATTTAATAAACCTATGTAACATATATAACATATATATTTTATTTTATTTATAATATGCATATTTATCATTTACCTTTCATTCTTTTAATATGAAAAATAAATTAACGTAGCGTTCTTGTAGGCGAATGACCCACCATCTCTACAAACAATGCACTTCATTTCTAAAATAAAAATATTATACACTACAGTAAATACATATATACAGGATATACATGATATTAAAAATATGATTTATCTTTTGGTGATGATGAAACTATGACACAATTAATAATAACAATGAATAAAAAGGTAAAACATTCTCGACAATCTGGGCAGTCAACAACCAAAAAAATTAAAATAATGAAATTTTATTAAGAGACATGTAGTAAGATGTTATGAGAGGATAATATATTATATAAAAAAAGTAATATTGTTCTATAATAGGTTTGTAACATGTTCAAACACCTAATATTAATGTTATAAATTATTTTCACCCTAAATGAAATAAAATGTAAGAAATTCTCATATCAATTTTTACATCAGTGAGATAAATTTCATGTTTTCAAATTAAATATTTTGTTTTTTTTATCGAATTCCCATTTTGTTATATTATATCATTAATCATTTTATAATATTCGTATTATTACACTTTCATTTGATTTTATTCAATCACGAGGATTATAATTTAAAATTATTCAATGTTGTATGTAACACATTAGAATGTTTAAATATTATTTTATCAAAAATAACATAAATAATATTTCAAAGGTATTTCTATTCAAGGAAATTAAATCACTACTTTTCAAAAAAAATCCTTTAATTTTCTATTCTTTTTAATTCGTGACCATTTAAAAACATTATAATCATTATAATACTATTTGGTACTCAAACTGATTTAGAAAATGTTTTTCTAAATACCTGACATTATTTCTCTCATCAGTTAGAAAAACTATTTTCATATAAAATCTAAATATTATGAAATGAAATAAATTTATTAAAATAATTTGGTTATTTCATTTTTTTCTTATAGTAATGTTTTTAATGGAATCCCCTTCTAAATTTTTGTATAAGACATATTTCTAACCTATTACCATTAAAAAGAAATGTTCTTTTTACATCATACATCTTGTATAGATTTACCTACCAAAATTTCATTAAATATATCTTTTAATTCTTAAAATTTTAACTTTTAAAAAAATATTTTCAAAAGATATTTCCAAAGAAAATTGTTTTCAAATTTATTTTTTTAAATAAAAAGGTTATTTTCCTCTGGAATGTATTTTAATGTATCTTTTAAAATTTTCCATTCATCGATGACAACAACCCTTTATTTTACTTCACATGTGGTAAGTTTTATTGATACCATACTTAATCGTCCATAATATGGTTTATGTTTTAATTTTTCATTAATATTATCAAAATTCATTTCCATTATTCTTTCTAGTCCCATTTAAATATTAAATTTCCTAGGATTAGTGAACCTTGAATTTTCAACTAATTATCCATATCACTAATCATGAATATTACCATTTCCTAAACCATATACCATTTTAAATATGGTTTCTAATTTTAATGTTATTTTGTTATGTTAGTAAATATTGAAAAATTCATATAATTTTTTTGATACAATTATTTGATAAGGTATATTGTTTATTCAATATATATGGAATGCTTTGAACATGCAATACATGGTTTTGGGACTATTTTTGGAAATCTAGATGAGTTGTGGACTATTTAATGAAATCCCCTCAAAGCATTGGTAGTCTCATGAGATGAAATATTTGGCTAGCCACCAAAGATGGGGATTTACCTGATAGATAATCTATCATGTGAAAGGTTTTGATGTCCCTGGATCCATGAACCATAGAAAAAATTAGTATAATAATAAAGTTGTAGCCTCATTTAGTTTTAGTTATTATTGTTCTATGAAATTTTGTGTCGACATATATATGAATATGTTTTATTTTTAGTTATTTAGAAGGATTGTATTTTAGTTTCATTAATTTCAATATTTTTTTTTTCTTATCTAGTTATTTAAATGGAATTTTTTTTAGTTATTACCTTTCTATATTGTTTATGATGTTTTTTCAAATAATATAGATTAAACAGAATGTGAGTTCAGTTAATAATAATTTCATAATTTTTATTCTAATTGATTCGTTATTTATGACATTATATTTTTTTCCATAATAATCATTTCATCTCACCCTTATTATATTTATTTTCCCATGAATCCAAGAAGCATACAATAAAATGTTTTCATATAATTACAAGATGTATTGGAGTTTTTCTTGATGTTATTTATTTAGAAAAATGAAAATTCATATATTGTAATTATTGTAATTATTTAAAATATAAGGCTTATGTATATATCTTGTATAACCAGACTAATAAACATTCATTCCTTCTATATCTAATTACTTGCACTCATGTCAATGTAATTAGTAGTAGACACTATCTCCGAGCTATCTACATTTGGGTTACAACACATATTCTGTATATTATAGTTAATCCATTTGAACACCTCCTGAGTCATCTTTTATTGAGTAAGAAAAGGTACACAACACCTATTATGAAGCTAAAATATTCCTTAGTGTGTATATATCACTAAATCCCATAATTAAATGATACTCAAATCCCAACAAATTCCAATTTATCATGTGGCCACCCCTAAGAGTATTTTCATTTAAAAATCTATGATTCATTTTAGAATAAAACAAAAATATTCAACTAAAATATTGGATTTTTTTATAAAATCTAGGTTGTGGATGATTATGGGAAATAGCAAATTAATCATTTCCATTAGGATTACCACGTTATAATCTAATATAAACTCTTTATGGTTACCACATTTAAAATAGGGTAAATACATTATTTCTAATGGAAAGAGTTTATTTAATGTTTCAAAGTAAATGGTTCTTGGAAAATAACATTGGTTTACAGAATTATAGTTTAGGATCATCACACCCTTTTCTGGGGAATTATTTTATATTCTAGAGTATCTCATTATATATAATATATGTTTAATATATCATATGTAGACTATAAAAAGTGACTGGTTCATCATATTTCTATAAATTTTTTAAGACAACGTGTTCTTGGAAAAAATAGTTTCTATATCACATATTATATAACAATCTCATAGTCATTTATTATTCTTTATTTTTTAGCCATTATTTTGTTCTATAGTGTATATTACCATCCTTGGTGGTGGTTGATGTCTTGGGGATGAGGTCGAACATCTACGAGTTGTCCTATATATCCCATGAAAGATATATCATTAACCGTATTTTTTGTTTGGAATACTTTATGGTCATATAAAAAAATACAATTTTTGGTTTAACATCATGTGGAAAAGTCATAAATATTGGTATTAGGGATTGTAGATGAATCATATGTATTATATTAACAGTTGAATCAGAGTCAATGTAGTTTTTACCATAGGTTCCAACATCTTAAAAGTTGTTACAATAAAGGCCTTAAGTGGTAATAATTCATTTAAGGGTTCCCAAGTTGGCCTCATCAAATATTGGCCCTTTAACTAAATATGATATATAATTTGTAGGACCCTGGGATACCCCGAGAGGGGAGGGGTGAATCAGGCTATCAAATTTTTCTTTTAAAAACAAGGATCATGTTCCCACGTTGGTAGGAACTGGTTAAACCAATATGATGAATATTATCAGCAATGAATCATTCACATGCAAAGAGATGACACAACAATTTTTACTTGGTTCACCTCTAAGGGCTATGTCTAAGGAGCATACACTGACAATTTTTTGGTCATACAAAATTCCACTAATCTTCACTATTTGTGGATTACAATGGTTCGAGAATAGTCACTATGTCCCAGGCTCACTGCCATTACAAAGGTTTAGGGATAGCTCACTACTTCCCTCGGGTCACTCCTGTTCACTTCCCTTGGTGAAGTCACACTCAGTTTATAGAGATGAAGGTTTCTTCATCATTTCATAAGAATACATCCCCTGTTGTATGTAGATGCTCTGTTGAAGTAAAAATCTCACCAGTAGACAAATATCACTTTGCGTTGAGGGTACTGGGAAATCATCCATCTTTCATGCATCTTCAAAAGGATAGATTTACTTTAACATTCCTGGCGTGTTTCGCTAAGCCTGGCGTGCAAGTTTCAATCCCGGCGCACAAGTCACTTGCACGGTACAAATCCGGCGTGCAGGTGACACCAACCCATTTGTGCCACACAGCCTCCTTCATCTCCAAAATTGCGCAATGCTACACATTTAACTCCCCAACTGCCTTGGTCCCGCAGCCAACAACCCGCGCGCAACCTCTACTTGTGCGACCCAATAACCACTTGTGCGATTCAACCACTTGCGCGATGAGAACTCAAAAAATCACTAATTCTTTAACTTCGTTAAAAATGAGGGGGGTGTTCCTCTATTAATAGGAAAAAAGGACCCCCTACGCGGTGGCGTGTAAGTGTCCTCATGACGTGCAAGTCTCGGCGCACAGCTCCAACCGCCCTAGACTCTGTCGCGCAACTCACTTGCGTGAACCAACCAATACTTTCATGACCTAATTTCCTTTTTGATATTTTTATGTTCTGATCATGAAAAACATATGGAGTGCATGTTTCTTCTCCTTCAAGTACATGGCGTGCAAGTCTCTTTGCCAAAAACACTTTTCTCCATTTTTCGATTTTCAGCCCCAAAAAATTGGTAAACACTGGGAAATGACGTCACCTTCAATACCGTTCTCTACTTGAATAGTAGGATCACATTTATGGTTCACATTCTAATATTCCACTTAGGATTTTCAAAAAACACAAACCATAATCCAATTCATGCAAAGAAGAACATGGTTCCAACAATCTCCCCATTTGGGTTTGATGGAAATCATAAAATAAATTCAATAGATCCTCATCCGTGTGCAAACCAAAAATGCAAGAATCAACAACTCATCCAACAATATAAGTCTACATGAGCAATTATCGGTGTAGAAAACAAGAGAGGACACTTGAATTGGGATCCAGTGTTTTGGAATTCTCAAAGATTCCCTTTTCACTAAGTTCCTTCTCATCCTCTGACACTGCATTTATTACTTTCTCCCCCATTGGAAATAAACTCAAAGACCGACACTTGTTCATTGGTCAGCTCAAACCACACTCATCCTGGATAGTATCTCCCCCACAAACCTTTATCACATCCATAAACAGATAAAAACAGTTATCATAAATGGAGAGAGGGGTATTGCGTAACCTCCTTATGCATTGGGAGGTTACTGAACACCGAGGATCAACCGATGCTTCTCAAACACAGCCACTGACAGTGGCTTGGTCAGGATATCCGCCACTTTCTCATCAGTTCCCAAATGATCCATTATAATCACCCCTTGTTCAACTTTTACTTTTATAAAGTGATACCTGATTTCAATATGTTTCGTACAGGAATGATAAACATGATTCTTCGTAAGATCAATTGCGCTCTTGTTATCCCAGTAAATAACCATTGGTTGCTTTACCTAATCACCAATAACTATTAATTGTTGCTTTATCCATAGTAGTTGAGTGCATCCATTTGTGGAAGAGACATACCCAGCTTCGGCAGTACTAAGAGAAGTACTTTCTTTTTCTTGCTCAACCAGCCCACACATTTCGGCCCAATATAGAAGGCTCCACCACTAGTGGACTTTCTATCTACTACATCACCAGACCAGTCTGCATCAGAAAACGCTGATAATTCACTGTCCCCGACTGCATCAAAATATAACCCAAAGTTATGTGAACCTTTAATGTACCTCATGATTCTTTTTACTACTGCCATATGTTCCTCCTTTGGATCACTTTGAAAGGAGGCTACAAGACATGTGGCAAAGACAATATCTAGCCGTGTCGCTATTAGGAACAGTAGGCTCCCAATGATCCTCCTATACATGTTGGGATCTACAGAGGTCCCATCTTCATGTTTTCCAAGTTTAGTTCCAACAATAATAGGAGTTGACATTGGTTTGTAGTCTTGCATATAAAAGTTCTTCAGCAGCTCTCTTGCATATTTTTCCTGATAAATGATAGTGTAATACTTCTTTTGAATCACCTGCAGTCCCAAGAAATAATTGAGCTCTCCAATCATAGACATTTCAAATTCAGATTTCATGTGATTGGAAAATTCATCCACAAATTTGTGGCTGCTTCCACCAAATATGTTGTCATCTACGTAGACAAGAACCATGAACTGATCTTCTGGAGAATTCATCAAATACAGATTGTGATCTAATCCTCCTCTTGTGAATTCATGCTTCTTGAGATAAGAGTCCATCCAAGTGTACCATGCCCATGGTTCCTGCTTCAAAACATATAGAGATTTCTTCAACTTGCAGCCCTTTGTCTCATCAGTAACAAGAACAAAACCCACTAGTTGTTCAATGTAGAATTTTTCTTCGAGTACAGCATTCAAGAATGAAGTTTTGACTTCCATTTGATACACTTTTTATCCTCTTTGCAGTGGCATAGCAAGGAAAACCCTGATTGACTCCACTCTAGCAACTGGAGACAAGGTTTCTTCAACATCTATACCTTCAATATGGGAATATCCTTATATACCAGTCAAGCCTTGTTTATAATAACACTTCCATGCTCATCAAACTTGTTCTTGAAGATCCATTTTGTACCAATCACAATGTGACCTCCGAGTCTCTAGACAAGATCTCATGTCTGATTATTATCAATCTGATCTAATTCTTCATTCATGGCTTTCATCCAAGATTCATCCTTTGCAGCTTCTTCGAATAAGGATGCCTCCACAACTGACAGAAATGTAGAATGCATGTTATTCCTCATCCTCCTAGTTTTTGTGGGTGAACCCATATCCCCAATTATGTTAGATGGTTCAATATCAGGTCTATGATTTCTCATGCATGGTTCAGTTGCATTCTATCCAGCCACAATCTCTTCTTCAGATTCTTCTTCTATGTCAACATCTTGATGTAACTACTGAGTGTTTTGAATAGCTTCCTTGATTTTTGTAGTTGTATTTTCTCCACGTTCACTTTCTTCTTCACTTTCAATCACATCAGTATATGACGTCCTGTAAGAATTTGTGGTTATATCTTAAATTATCTCAACATCACTAATTACTAAAATATTTCTTAATCTCTTGTTGAAACACTTGTAGGCTTTGCAGTTCATTGGATACCCAAGAAAAATTCCTTCATCAGCATGGTCACCAGACTTCTCTGGATTTCCTTCTTTGTTCTGGATGAAACATTTGCTTCCGAGAAACACAAAATTATTTCAATGAAAGCTTTCTTCCATGCCACAATTCATATGGTGTCTTCATTTCACCCATATAAAGCCCTGTTCAATTCTGAGTGTGTACTGCAGCTTCAAAATCTTACTTCCAGTAATGGCGAAAGATACCACTCTCGATCAGCATCGTCCTGGCCATATTTTTTACCTGTCGATTCCAACACTCAACAACTCCATTTTGTTGTGGAGTTTTCAAAGCAGCTACCTCATGATATATTCATTGTTTTTCTAGGTAATTTTCAAACTCAATAGACATGTATTCCCCTCCATTGTCAGGCCGCAGGACTTTTACTGTCTGTCATGTATCATTCTCGGCAATCCGACGATAAGTTTTCATGCAATAAAGTACTAGTCACTTCCTATTAACCACCATTACACAAGACATTATACTATAATCATCAATGAAAAGGACAAAGTACCTTTCTCCATGGGTTCCAACAACATTTATTGGGCCACAAACATCTGTATGAAGGAGATCAAGAAGATGTGATGCCCTTTTCTTCTTTGGCCGATATGAACTACAGACCAGCTTCCCACGAATTCAAGCATCACAAGATTTTTATCGTTCACATTTTAGTATGGGAATATTCATGACTATCTTCAGCCTAGATATCTTTTCCATTTATTTTTGGTTAATTTGCCCCATCCTTCGATGCCACAAATTGTTTTCTTCTTCAACAGACAAATATCAGGAGTTCACTTTACTTTTAACCGGATATAAGCTTCCATCTGTTCAACATCCTTTCATAAGAGAATTCCCTGTTTTTCCAATTATAGTGAATCATTTTTTATTGAAGGTTAAAATGAGCCCTGAGTCACAGATTTGTCTTACACTGAGGAGAATGTGACGTAGACTAACCACATAAAGAACTTCAGTCTTCTTCAGCTCCCCATTGGCGAGAGTAGTATTCCAACTGCCTTTAATATTCAAAAAACCATCATTACTAAACCATACTCTTCCATCAACCTTATTTTCAATTTTCTTCAAAAGGTCAGTATTTCCCATCATATGGGACGATCATCGACTATCAAGGATCCAGGTGCTGCTTCTCTTTGTATCTTTGAGGGCTACTTCTGCAATATTTGATTTCTCGATCTTCTTCTTTTCTTTCCATGTGATATTGGATTGAGCATAGGATACTGATGGCCTTTTAATACATTCTTCCACATAATCTGATTCTTTATACCCATAATCTTCTTCCATAGGAGAAAAACTGTTTGTGAGAACAACACCACTAAGAGGATGAAAATTGACCCGTCTTTGAGTATTGTATGAATTTCTCCTATTGTACCTCTTCCTATAATACATAGATTTATTGCCAAAGTTAGAACAATTAAAATAGTAACAATAGAAGCTATTTCGTCTATAAGATGAAGGATTTTAAATCGGTCTCCTTTGTTGACTTCTAAGATCTTCCCAATTCAAGTATCTCCTATCCACTTCGCAGTATGACATGGTATGGCCCAGATAACCACAAAACTGACACTTCATGAGAGGAAATGTATGTTCACTTGAATTTATCCTCATGAATTCTTCCTTGGAAGAATAGTGGAACTGCCTGTCATTTCTGAATGTTTGAGGATAATTTTAAGTTCTTTTAGATTGGATTGAGGGTTTCTTTTTCAGAATTTCAGGTAATGTTTCAGCATGTCCATCTTTCATCTTGTCTTTCTTTTGGATCTATTTTCTTCCGGCAGTTGATGTCTCAGCTTCACAGCCAATTCCACTCTTTCCCATGCATGTGGGTCATTGATAACTTATGATTTTTCCAACCCCAACTGAACCACACTTGGATCTTGCTAGTAATTCTGCAGATGAGAATCTTCTGAAATGAATTTTCTTCTTTCCCTCATTTGTCGTTGATTCACATTCAATTTTACTTCTAAAAGTAATAATTTTTTCTCAAGTTGCTTAATAGTCTGGGACTTCTCTTCTAGTCTGGATGAAAGGTAATTTATGACCTTTGCTTGTTCTTCAATTTTAAGCTTTATTTCCACAACATCATCTGTGCTTTCAAGGATTGAAGACTGAACTCTAACTAGTTATTCAAGTTGTTCAATATCTGCTTCAAGCTCATCAAAATATTCTGATGATTCGTCAACCATTTATTTCAACTTATTTCATCTCTTAAATTTATTCTGAATCTTGGAAAATGCATCCTTAATTTGAGTCTTTGAATCACCATTATAATTAATCTGATTATCTCTGTCTTTATTGATCAAGGGTTATGACTTTTCAACCGTAGAAATCATTGAAGCATGCTTTCCAATTTTAAATTCAGGTTCTTCTTCTTCACAAAATTCAGTATCCTTATCTTCCTCTTCACAGACAAAACTCTTCCCTTGTATTTTCATTCCAGATTTGAAGTCTCTGTTTTTTGAAAAATCATTTTCGAGGCTTCTCGATGTTCTCAAATTCACTATCTTCATCATTGATCTTTCTTAAACACTGTGAGGCAATGTGCGCAACCTTTCCACAATGAAAACATGCGAGAGGTAACTTCCCTGTAAATTTCTTTTTTCACTTCTAGAACTTATTTGCAATGAGAGACAGAATTTCTTTTTCTTCATCATCTTCACCGCTACTATATTTTGAAATTTTCATTTTATCAATGGCCATTAACTCCATTTCCTTGCTCACACGAGTCATAGAATCTTTTGGTTTGAATCTTATTTCATATGCTACCAAGCTGCTTAGTAGATAATCTAGAGAAAGTTTGGAAAGATCTCCTTCCTCAAGAGTTGACACCTTTACACTGTATAGGGGTGGAAGTATTCTTAATATTTTCTTTACTATATCAATGTCTTTGATTTCTTCACCGGGACCTCGAATTGCTCCAACCACTTTAGTAATTCGATTGAAGAATGAGTCTTCATTCTCATCTGGATGCATCTTCAGATCATCGAACTAATTGTGCAGGACTTGTAATTTTTCCTCCTTCACTTTGCTATCTCCTTCATAAATATTTTCGAGTTTATCTCACATGGATTTAGATGAGGTGAAACTCATTACCTTTAGATATATCAGATCAGAAAGGGCTACGGTGAGTGCATTTTGTGCTTTAGAATCTGCATCAAGAATTTTACTGTCTGCTTCAGTTATAGCGAGCCTTGTTGGATCAGTTACATTTATACCTTGCATAGTGGAAAACATAACTTCCATTCCAAGGGATCTTAGATTAGATATCATCCTGTTCTCCAAAAAATGAAAATTACTTAAATCAAAGAGAGTAAATCCCCTGAAATTGACTGCATTCTCCATGATGACAATGGACAGATTTAACAGTAGTATCCTCCCTTTGATACGACTTGTAGGACCCCGGGACACCCTAATAGGGGAGGGGTGAATCAAGGTGTCAATTTTATCTTTGAAAAACAAGGATCTTGTTACCACGTTGGTAGGAAATGGTTAAACCTGTATGATGGATATTATCAGTAATGAAACATTTACATGCAAAGAGATGACACAACAATTTTTACTTGGTTCACCGCTAAGGGCTACGTTCCAGGAGCATACATGGAAAAGTTTTCAGTCATACCAAATTCCACTAATCATTACTAGTTGTGGATTAGAATGGTTCAGGAATAGTCACTCTGTCCCAGGATCACTTCCTTTACAAAGTTTTAGGGATATCTTACTGCTTCCCTCATCTCACTCCCGTTGACTCCCCAAGCTAACTGCCCTTGGTGAAGTCACACTCAGATTATAGACATGAATGTCTCTCAATAATTTAATAAGAATGCATCCTATGTTTCATGTAGATGCTCTATTGAAGTAAAAATATCACCAGTAGATGAATCTCAATTTTTTCTGAGGGTACCGTGCAATCTTCCAGCTTTCGAGAAGCTTCAAAAGGACATATGTACTTTATAAACCCTAGCGCGCTCCTCCAGGCTCGGCGCACAAGTTTCAATCCCTGTGTGCAAGTCACTTACGCGGTAAAATCCGGCACGTAGGTGACACCAACCCACTTGTGCGACAATGCCTCCTTCATCTCCAAACTTGCACGATGCTGCGCCTTCAACTCCCCAACCACCTTGGTTGCACAGCCAACAACCGGCGCACAATCTCTACTTGCGCGACCAAACAACCACTTATGCGATTCAACCACTTATGCGATGAAAGCTTAAAAAATATCTATGTTTTGAACTTAATTACAAATGAGGGGGGTGGGCCTCTATTTATAGGCATACTGGATCCCCTGCGCGGTGGCGCACAAGTGTCCTCACGACGCACAAGTCCCGGCGCGCAGCTCTAACCGCCGCAGCCTCTGTCGCACAACTCACTTGCGCAACCCAACCAATACTTGAGAAACCTAACTTCCATTCCCATATTTTGAAGTTCTAATCACGAAATAAATATGGAGCACATGTTTTCTCTCTTTCAAGTACATGGCGCGCAAGTCTCTTTGACAAAAAATTTTTTCTCCATTTATTGATTTTCTTCCCCAAAAATTTTCCAAACACTGAGAAATGGCATCACCTTCAATAATGTTGTCGTCTTGAACTATAGGATCACATTGGTAGTTCACATTCTGAACTTCCACTAAGGATTTTTAACAAACACAAACCATACTCCAATTCCTGCAAATAAGACCCTGGTTCCAACATAATTTATCATTTATCTTTATAATGGTCCCACACTAGGTGAATCAACATCATTATATTGGTATATTGATCACATATCTCTAAAATTCTGTGTGACTAGCTCATTTTGAGAAACAAGATATAGTGGATTATATGACATATCACATGAATGATTATTTTATGGGGATTTTAGATTACAAAATCCATTTTATAGGTATGATTACCAGCCTCATTGAAAATTTTTTGTAACTCTTGGGCCTTATATATTAATGAAATGTTGTATTATTATAGAAGGAATAAGTGTTCTCGTTGTCCAAATTATATCTAACCCTATGATTGGTTTGGGGTTCTTAATGACATGGAAAAGTAATACACTTAAAATTATTCCCATTTAAAATCATGCATATCATCTATAAGTGGGAATGAAAGTATGAGTGAAAAATAGAAAGAATATATTCCCCTGAGTTGCAAATAGTTGGGATATGTAGGGACATATCCCATGGTGAAATCCTATTAGAGTTTATGCATTTTTAAGGAATCTTATGTATCTTATTTGGAGAGGAATAACAATCATCATAGTTCACTGACCACCAAACTCACTAACGGATTGGCGTGGCTGATTAAACATGGATACATTATTATTATCCCCATGGTTTTGGGAACTCTATGTTGTTATACCAGATCAGAGTTCCAGGATCTATATTAACACTTTATCCACTAACCAAAAAATATATATGAAATATTCATGGTATGAACAATTATATCATCCATAATGATGACACAAATAGAATCGTATCAGTTTGTAACCCTTTCCCCTTTAGATAAACATCCCATATAACTGGGTTATCTGGTCAAAGGATCTTTTCTAGTGGTTCACATGGTTTTTTTCTATGTGTGTTTTATTGAAGTTGTTGAAATGTCTACCTAACATGTCTAGGGGGTCAGCATGACATGATTACAATTTCCAAATCTATTTTCCTGGCATTTCTGAGTATAATATAATTATGAATGTTGACATGTCCATTATCATATTCATTATCAACTAAAATTTAGATGATGTATTCAAATGATAAAGGGTAATTGTCCAGGACATATTTACAAGATCGAAGAGGACATTTCTAGCTGATTTCACATGATAAGGTGAATTATCATTGACATATTTGCATGCTCACTGTTACTTTACCATGTTTTATTCATATGATCAATGCTAACATGTCCAGGAAATTTCACAAGATCAACTAAATTATCAAAAAGCAATCACATGAACAATATTGATTTTTTAATAGGATTCCACAAGATCAATCTATCTTTTCCATAGGTTTTCAGATGATCAACATAGATTTCCCCAGCCTATCATGTGATAAAATTGACATATTAAAAGGATAAATCATGATCAAAATGATTTCATGAGGCAAATCTTGTAATAAAAGTTACATTCAAAAGGACTATATCGCAATCTAACTAAAATGTGCAAGAATACATAAGTGCATTGATAAACTAGTGAGAAATCATCCAATATGGTGATATTAAGAGAGTCAGATGATAGGGTCTTAGAAAAATGTATATGTATGCATGCACATAAAAGTATTCGAGAGTGATTTCCACTTGGATCATTAATTAGCCGCATCAACATCCATTTTTTTCTAAGGATTAAATATATGATGGCTATTTTTGAGCGATCGCATCATAGTGATTTCATGTAGATATGAGGGCCTACCCATGGGATCAAATTAATGCCAAGGTCACATACACGTTAATAATGGCATCACATGATTCCAAATTTCACATTGGATTTCTTTCCCATAATAGAGTATTGAAATACTTTCTCCAAATTTATACATCAGATACACATTTGAACCTCATCATGGACAAGGATTCACGAATAAGGGTAATACGTCCCTATAAGTACTTTTCATGGCCAAGGGGAGTATTTAAGGTGATATGAATGTCATATAATCCACTTACAGTCTTGCATTAAATAATCGTGAGATAATGGTATCAATGTGTTGGGAGGCCAAGGGTTTATGTGATACCCACTTTTCACTTATATAGAGTCATTTCATGTACACTAGTGTATGTCCACAAACCCCATCATGGGTGTATTATAAGTCTAATTTCTTATTAAATTGATGTATGAGATGCTAACCCATACCAAAAAACACAATAACTTATCAAAACATAAGAAAGGGTACATTTCTTACCTAAGGTGAAATGACCCATCACTTGTATAATATTAGTTGAACGTGAAAAAAACAATGAGAACAAACCCATTGAAGTTCTAGAATAAACAGAATATGCAGATGATAATCTGAGAATGTTCTGATGCTTTTGTGAGCTTTAATTCCAGAGAAAAATTAACTATATCATGATGTAAATATGTCATCAAAGATACTATAGGCCTATGATTTCACATAATGTGGCTGAATAAAGGGATCAAGATACATAGGGTTCTAGTTATTCACTCATCCTGGAAAAGCGCCCCATGTTTGACAATCATACATTCATAACATAATACAGGTTTCATGATCATCATTTATTCACATGATCATTAAGGGATCATGTGATAGGCTATATGAATATATGATTGGGATGGACGTCAGTGCCACATTCATGGATGAGGGATCCTGTATTGTATTTGTGAAACCCATGTGGCCTAAAATGATAGCATGAATGTCTATTATGAACACAGAATAAAATTTTATTATGTTCATGGTTGATCATGAGATCATTAAGGGATTGAATTCTGTGTTTCATGATCATCAAAAGATGTTATCAAGGGATGGTAGTTGGTTCTTACATTCCTCTATTCACTTCTTCGCTTCCACATTTCCTAGTCACTATATTTTTCCTAATATTATGATTATTTTAATGTGATGGATCCACTTATACTCGAATAGGTGATCGAGGTTCCTATTTAATTTCATTAGGGAGAAACTACATGCACAAGTTTGAGGTGGCAGAGATCCTCGTATGAGTGTAATTTTATGGTTTTGAAATCGCATGAAGCCTTCATGCGATAGATTCATGTAACAAACCAACATTATATTATATTTATTTCATACCCATTCATTGAGGGCTTTGTATTGTGATTTTCATGATTTTAATCAAGTGATAAATCCTCGACATTCTCAGTGATGATTTTGTGGAGCTTGGTCAGCTTCACATGATCTCTTTTAAGGCATTGTTAATGTATATTCATCTGACATTGAATTATCTCATTAATGATTGGAGACACTTTCAATAAAAAGATATGTTTTTTTAATGCAGTGTCTTAGTGAGAATCTTGTTACCTCACCTGGTTTTTTGTTTCATACCCTTTTCTATTGATCATTCTTTAAAATAATTAGTGATATGAACCTCACATGATCCATAATAATACATGTGATAGCTTCATCTGAAGGATTATTGGTTGAGGGATTAAATCATTTAAAGCAAAATTGTTTATATAGGATGTAGATTAAACACATGGTGGCTTGATTGATTCAAAATCAAAAAATACATGACAAATTACATGATTGATAAACTTCATGAGATATTTGGGACATTTATTCAAATAGGACAATGCAAGAATGGATTCATTATTAGATTGAGATTCTTGAGTTTGCCATTGTTTTTTAGGTTCATCATAAATAATGTATAGCATGAATGATGTCAAGTGATGATATGACATCAGGTGTCTCAGGCTTAGAATAGTGGAATTCAGGGGGTGGACAATAAGAAGGATGTTGATGATGATGTAAAGGAAATATCTGATGGGCCAGATTGGTTTGATATGGTTTCATATCATTGATCCTTATGTTTATTAATAGAATAAAAATGCACATAAAACGTGTAAATTGCACAAAATGTTCATAATATGATGTTGAACATCTAATAAAGTATTCCATAGAAGCATTTCCTCGAGCGAACATTTGGGTCTAAATCCTTATCACATTCATCATTCCCTCACCTGTTTCACACACCCATTGCATTTTCCATCTATTAACACCAATACAAACCCTATACACCAACCAAATGAGCTATGATTACCATCAATCTCATCAATAATCTATATGACTTTCTCCCAAGGAATGGTTGAGGGGACTACCAAAAGTTCTCTTTGTTGAGGTGGCCAACCATTTAGCTTGACTGGTAAATTTTTCTTATTTACACTGTAGGTGCTAAAAAAACTAGAAACCAATGAAAAAATAGTGGCCCTAGTTTCTAAAATTAGAAAATCTAAAGGAAAATAAAACCAATTTTTCTTCAATAATACACATCTATTTCTTTTGTAAAAAAATTATGATTTTTATCTTGAAAGGATTCACACTTCTAAAGTCATTGAAGAAAAATTGTAGGGTTTATAATTATTATATCCTATAAAATATACTTTAGAAATGATTCATTAGGTATGAAACTAATATTAATACAAGGTTAATATAGAAAACTTTTCCATATATAATAAAATTTTATGGGCACTGATATTGAGCCCTATTATAGGATTTAAGGAATGAATATCTACAGATTGGAATGCATATTAATTCCAGGATGGAAAACGGATTTTGTGGGAATTTTTTGTGTTGTCGTATCTAATATAAGAGTATGTTAAGTTGATACACATCCAATGTGATTGGGAATCAGGTTGTATGTAGTTATAATTTAATTTTTTATAAAGATCATTCCCAATAAAAATTAATAATGGTTCATCGGTGAATAACTGTATGATGAATGTCCATAAGTATATCAAGCTCACATGTAGTGATGTTTATGTCATAATATTATGATGAAATCATGGGTAGCGTACCATGTTATGGTTAATATGTTTCCTAGATATAGATCTCATGCCACATTTTAGGCCACAAAATGTATGATGCTCTAAGAATATTCTTATCTATTAGGATGTACCACATATCATTTAGTTTTATGGAATTATAGGACTAGGTAACCTCATGTTGGTCAAGATAAATAGTGATAAACTGTCATTTTTCATATATATGTAGATATAGAGAGAATGGATGTATTTTTTATAAGTAAAAAAATAATGATACATACAAACATTATATCTTTTTTATATTTCCCTATCATTTTCATAAGATTTTTATGTGGATAGATTAGTCACCATGGACATTAATTTTTCTCAGGATACCCATTTGACGAGTTTTCCACTAGACACGTTTTATTCAATTTCGATTGGATTTTTAATGACTTAAAAATTTGGCCATTTATGTGTTGTAGTTTGGGGTCCTCTAACTCAGACCATCACTTATTTATTTTAATGACTTTAAGCTCAAATATTTTTCTTCATGTAGACTAGAGTATTTTATATTTGAACATATGATTCTGTTAGATTAATGTCTTCTATCATAGACCTTATGCTAATATTGTTTTATGTTATTTTTTCTGATAACATTATCTAATGTAGTTTTTTTGGTATTCTATATTAGACATCAACTGCTATAGATTAGTGCCTTTTATCATAGACCGTGAGATATCAAGAAGTTTAAAGTATTTATTTCGAGTACATTATTGATGAATATAAATTAATAATTACGTATTCTAGATGACCCATAATACCCTATGGTGTTATTTTATGTCATGATATTATCATAGATTACGAGTATTGTATTACCTTTCTACAAAAGATGATTTTCCTCTAGTTGTTAGGTCACAATCACATATTCATGGGACCATAGGTCTTACAGGCAAGGTCATGTATAGGTGTCCCACGATATTTGAAGGTCCATGCCTGATTCTGTGGAGATGCAATTAATAGTATATAAGAATATCATGGAATTATAACCAATCGTGATAATTGGAATATGGGGTATGTGAATTACATGTCCTAGTATTTGATGTTATGTATATGGGACTTGGAAGGCATATAGTGGATAAACCAACACACCCTAAGATTCTTTGTTATGCTACAGTGCTACCTAGACTAAAAAGGATTATAGTTTAATTCCTTTAATAAGGATATGAATCTAGTTGTTATATATAAACCCTTATTGATGATCCCTTAGAGATTACATGTGTGGTCATGTAGAGATATCCCCACTCATTAAGGAGGTCTAAAAAATATTTTTTGATGAAACACTATTTTTTATTATAATGTGGTGTATACATAGAAGATCTATTCAGGGGGTTCTAGAACCCTAGTGACAGTTTATATTTCATTTGGGGGATCAAGCCCTATGACATGTGGTGCCGAATAACATGGTGTGAGCCATAAAATGGTTCATGAATGGATTTTCATGTTCCTTATTTGAGAAATGGTACAATACTAACAGACGTAATGTCAAGAATGTTAGATCAACTTGGATCGTTTGGGAATAGGGATTGTAAATCATGATCTAAGAATATATGAGTTATTTGGAGGTGGTAACCAATGTGTATAGGTTAAAAATTGTAAAGGGGGGAATCATAAAATCCTCTATATAGTTAAGAAAAAAATATAAAATTTAAGGGTTGTTATCCTTGTATCCTAGGATTCATTTAGTTGACCATGTCCTTGTTACTAGTTTGATATGTAGAAGAGCCAAGAGATAGTGATCCCAAAGTCCATGGTGTTACAAGAGAAGGATATCAACTCGGGAAACTGATTGTGTTAGATCAAAATCAAAAAATGAATGTGGTTTATGAATAAATTAATATTAATGAATGGTTTGATCATACTAAATGTAATGTAACCACTTATTTAACAAGTTATCGTAGTGAGGATATGCAACAAATAATTACCCCCACTTTTTCGGGTCTGGGTGTTCAATGGGAATGTATTGAATTTTACAAGGGTTAAAATGTGGTCCATTGGAGTTTTATGCCCCTTTTATTTACACACTATTTATATCCAAAACATTTGAGATAATGATTTTGTCAAGTGTAGATTTTAATTTTTATAATACCTGAATTTGAATGTTTTAGGCGTTAATTTTCACTACTAGTTTATTGTATTATGATCAAGATAATAAAAGGATATAGTTAAATGTAGTAAATGTTTCATTAATGTGAATTCAGATTATGGTTATGGTACATGTGGACATGGTATGAAGGAAATTTTACATAACACCAGCACTAGGATACCCATGGTCAAGGGTAATACAATTTATTTGGTGGTATATGAAAATTTTGTAATTATTGGCCCATGTTGTTTGAGTCATGACTAATTGTACGAGACAATAATGATGGGGATAACACATAACACCCTAAGGTGATGATTTATTTTATAGTCATGTCTACCTCATAAGGATCATAAATAATTTCATGTAGGTCCATGTTTCCTCTAGTTTATAAGATGAAGTCGTAATAAATTACTTGAATGTTTAAATATATATATTTTTCATTCCTAGGTCCATGAATGGTTTTTAGAAACCTAAGGTGATGATGATATAATGTATGATATATAGTCTTAGGTTCTTTAAAGGTAACTAATTTAGCTCTTACACTATTTGATCATGGTCAGTTTCTTATGATCCTTAGATATTGTATGATGATAGGTGATAACCTGCATATTTTATTATAATATTTTGGGGATTTATATTTTATGCAGTTTAACATCATGTGATCAATATGTTTTCCATTTAGATTAACATCATGTAGTAAGGATATGGGAACAAGTGTGAAACTGTGCAAGATAACCTTAGTGAAATTTATTAATATTCATGGGATTTTAATTTTTGGAAATAAATTTTATCCATGATTAAGATAATTGATGGATAGTAATATTTTTAATCCATTTAACTACATATTTATCATTTTTGAAAGAAATCATCACATAGACCTGACATGTTTATAGGTAGAGCGAGCTTGTATTACTTATCACTCTTTAATTAGAGTTATCTTGCATTTTATGGATGTTCCTTCCTTTGTATCCATATTAATAATGAAAGGGTGTGAATAAAGACATTATTATCCCCATTAAATTAATCATGTTGCATTAATATGCCTCATACATAATGGATATGATCAGGAGTAATAGTAACCCTTAGTCAGGCCCGAAATGGAGGATCTACGTATCACTATGTATCATATACTGGATAGAATCAATCCACCCATGTTTCATTGATATCCCCTTGTATTTGAGGGTCCTATATATATTTGACGTTAATTTTTATCATCAAGACTTAAAATGGAGCCTGGAATGGAAATACATGCATCATTATATATTCATTTGTAAAAAGAATTATAAAACACAAAGTTTTTTAATAGAAAACTATCTATGAAGGTTATAACCCATATTTATAGGAGGAATTATTCTAGTTTTTTATTATGGCTAGAACTAGTATGGGATATCTAGAAGTCTCTACATATATTTTGATAATATGAATTAAACCACACAAAGATATTGAATAAGAAACTCAACATGTTGTTTAGAACTATATAAAGAAGGGGGAATTATTCTTATCAATTGTTGTTTCTAGACCCATGATTCAATATATAACGACCCAATATTTTTATACAAAGTAATTTCATGTTTTTTGATGAATATTCATTAAATTACATAAAAATATGCATGAGGCTAAAAATGGTATAGTAACTTTGGAAACTTTCAAATATAAACTTTTTAATAAAATATGTACACCATCTCACATTTATTTCATCATAACTAAAAACCTTATAGATATTTAAAATTTAATAAATTTCATTATATCCTATGGGAAATAAACATAAGAAAATATTTATCTCAAATATGAAGTATGGGTAAATATTGGACATATCAAATATTATATTTTCATAACATGAGAATAAGGGTATAAGAATATAAGCATGGCATTTGAATATTATACCCTATATATTTATGGTCATAATATTGATTCATGGAATAAATATTGGATTTTCAAAAGATAACTGTAATGAAAGAATCAAATAACATAAAACCTGAGAGTGTAACCTTGAATTGGGGCACTCAAATAGGTATAGAAAATCATTTCCTTAGTAGTTAATGGTCATTTATAAGATAATAATAATGGTATGGGCTCACTCCACACTGCAATATAGTATTCAATTTTTTTTCCTAGTAATATCTTATCAGAACAAGTCCCTTACTATATAGGGTTCACTCCCTATTCATGTCTTATATATTTCATGAGATATAAATCATTTCCCAAAGAATTAGAGAGAGATATAGATCCCAAACATCAAATAATGAAAATCATACATGTTTGTTCACAAATATCAAAACATCATTCGTCATATAAAAACTATGATATTTAATAGTTTTCATAGACATTTCATCCTAACAAAACCTACAAAAAAATGTTTTTCAAAGAAAATTATTTATAAAAATAAACAATTTATCCAAAAAAATGTTTTTTTATTTGATCATATCATTATTAAAAAATAATTTTCACTAAATAATTACATATTTTATGGAAAATGATTTTGAAAGGTCACATGGAATAATTTTGGAGGAAAATAAAATTTATATTTTAAAATAACTGCTCTATTAAAAAATCTAAAAACATAAAAGTGAAAAGATTTTATTTTAAAACAATCATTTATTATTATTATGTACACAAAAAATAATTAAGGCATCTTGAAGATGTAAAAATTTCCTCATACATTTTTAGTTATGAAATCATTAATTTAATTGTTTTTCAAAATAGTCTCAAATTACCTCGTTTAGAAAATGAAAAAATACTCTTTTAAACCCACATATTAATAGTAAATCACGGGTTAAAATTACTTCAAATAATTATATAATAATATTATAAATCCTTATTAATTTTTTTATAATACATGATAATAGAAGATAAATATTACCTAGTGGAGAGAAAAAAATAAACAATCCTAGATAATGATGAGATTGTGAAATTAATCCTTAATGAAATTATAGAACATCTTTATTATCATTTAATCCTTCTATATAATTAATATGCATTTACTATGAGTATATTTTACAATAATATTAATATCTATAAAAACATATATGATTTATTTATAACATAGTATCACACGTTTATTAATAATTTATTATTAAAATCAATGTTTTAGGGAATAATAACTTTGTTTTCCAAAGATTTTTTGGTTTGATAGTCTCAGAACATACACTTTTTTAAGTGAACCATAATTTGTAGATTGTTATTAATTTTTTAAAAAACATTTATATATTTATTATATAATTTTTTTATCCATTTAAATAAGTTTATATATAAAAATGAATTACATCGTTCATGGAGAGGGGAGGCCATACTTATGCATGAAACCAGTTTCCATTTTTCTTATGAGGGAATGCAAGAAAAGTAAATAATAATAAATCATTATAACATAAATATTTTTTTATATAAATATATTATATTAAAAAAACCCATATTTTTTTCAATTCATAGAAAATATAAATGAAAAAATCGCATCACATCAATGAGTTGGTAGTTTGTACATACGCATGAGCGATGTTATAATATTCAAATAATTTGATGATAAAAATGTAGAATTGATATCAAAATTTTAGATGTTAATTTATTTCAAAAATTACATATATGAGTATTAAATCCTTAATAATACCATTCCATAATGATAAACTATGAAAATGAAATCACATTGATACTTGGAGATGGAAATCTATACGTATGCATGAGTGATATATTGAATTATTTTATGCTAAGAAAGGTGGTTTATAATGATTTTTTAATGATAGTAAAAAAATATCATAACATTTGTGATAATGAATTTATTGTTTTATGATGAATATCATAGATTTAGAGTAGTTAAAGAGGAGTATAAAATGAAAGTGATAAATTGGATAAATTTACTCTTCATATTAATGACCCTGTTAGATCTCCTCTGAAGGACAATTGAGTTGGTATTTTGAGAATAAAATAACCTCTATAATGTTTATTTAGAATTTGATAAGTTAATATTTAATTTTATTATAGAGATATAATTATCTATGTAGTGTTATTAATTAAAAGAGTATATTCCCTTTTGCAATTGAAGTGAGTTGTACGTTTGAATTTTTTCAATAGAATAAAATATATTAATACTATTATTAATCCAAATTCATTAAAATTCACTATAAATGTATATATTATTACATTATAGACCATATATTATCCCAATTTCATATTATTTAATATTTTATTGAAATTTAAAAAATTTAATAAAATCATAATCCGACAAAATACCATTATTTTTAATTTTGATACTATTAATTAAATTCACACTAAAAACATTAGGAAAAAAATAAAAATAGAAAAATACTATTTTTTGATATAAAAATTTCATCTAAATTTATATAATTCTTGGACAAAAATAAATATCTTATATTATATTTCTATTTATATTTTTAATTTCTTTTATTTTAATTTTTCATTAATTAAATAACTACTACATCAGAATTGTGCATGCATTTATAGAAGTCATTTCACAACAAAAATTTAAAAATATTTTACTATGATGAATATAAAAGTTTTAAATTGCAATGTATAATTTATAGTTGAACATATCTTCTTACTCATGACACATTAAAAATATAACAATTCTTAAAAATAATAGTATGACTAGTATGACATATTTCCAAATAGATTATCATAATGGTTGTAATCTTATCCATGTGGATAAAAAATTTCATTAATTTTACCATTTGAGGATTAGAGTCGAGATTTAACTCTCCACTAATATTTAGGTTAGTGATTGGTTCATTTAAAAGTTCTTATCACTTTATTTTTAACCTTTTATTATGTAATTTTCAATTTTTTATAGTGAAAAATAACAATTTTTTTACTATTCATATTATCCAAAAATAAGAGGGTCCTATATAATTAATAATGAACAACTAATTTCTAATATTAAATCATTTTGGAAAAATTTAATTCTCATAATTTTCATAATTTAATTTTAAATTAAACAGTCAAAATGCAATGAAAAATTTTTTATTTGGAAGAATGACACTTTTAAAATATAAAATATTTTTATACTAAATTCATGTATAAAATTTATTTTAAAACCATTATTTATTTATATTATATAAAACATAATGAATAACATTTTAATACTATACAAAATATAATTTCACATTTTCATGAATTAAAATAAAAATAAAATTTCATTGAAATCAGTATTGAAAAATAAATATTTTCCAAAATTTATCAAAAATTTATTTTTGACATATTGAATTAAAAAATTATATTTAAATTATCGAATAAATATTATAAAACATTCAAAAATTAATATTAATAGTTACTCATAACAAAAAAAAAATTTGGTGAAAATTTTTTAACTGATGAGTAGAATGTATTTATTAAAAATAGTATGATTGTTTTATATAAATTTATATACAATTATATTGACTTTCATTGTTATATTTGTTTCATAAAAATGTTAATAATTTTCATACCTACCAATCCAATGGATTGGATATAATGGAAATGATAAATTTTATTAATTAAAATCGGTTCTTGTCAACACTATATTTTGTCAAATGAAATATATCGATGAAATCAAAATATTTGAAGGGGATTATTTCGTAAAAACATTGTTAAATTATTCCTCCATTAAAATTATTATAATCCTTGAAATTAATCACATATATATAAAATAAAGATGACATCTCTTCCTTATTACATTAATTTGGTCTAGCGTTGATATATCAAATTGGGGGTTTCTCCATAAATAATTTATCATGTGAAGGGTTTAATTTTGAATAACATTATCTCGATGATCAAGAATCTATATCAAATTTTCTCCTTCATTAAGAAAATTCACCAGTGGTATAACCAATGATCTTATTTCATGAATGTATTTGGTATGTATTTCTTCAGGAGAGAAACATGAAATACATCATGACCTTGAGAGAGATTCAGCGGAATCACCAAAAAATAAACTACTATCCCAATATGATCTATAATTTCAAAATGACCATTATGAATTGGGAATAGATTTTCCTTATTTATTAATATAATCACTCTCTTCTAGAGAGATATTTATAATAATACCTTTTCACCCCAAAAACAATTATAGATCTATTCAACAAATGTATGAATAATAATTTTTTTTGACTCCATGATGATCTTAGCTGTTATTGATTGGATCTATCTTTAGATGTCATCTCCTCATCTAGATCAATTCCAAATAGTTTTATATATCCATATTTTTTATATCATATTGGAGTTATACAATTCTTCTTATAGATTACTTCATAAGAGGCCATATTAATTCTAGAGTGAAATCTGTAGTTATAATATATTTCTAATAAAGAACGTTATTGAACCCAACCACCTTTTAAATCTAGGTTAAATAACTCAACATGTATAATAATTTTTTAATGTTACTATTATATTGAAAATATTTCATGGGGTGATAAATAGTGTTGATCCATATCTTTGTATCAAAATCATGTTGAAGACATTGCTAGAACATCAGGTAAACCTTAGATCCCAATCATATATAATTGAATGTGTAACTCAAGGAAATCTTACCTCATCCTTAATTATTATTTTTGTTTAAAATATTATGATATAAATATTCATTGATATTAATGATGTGTTGTGATTCCTATGGTGATTGAAAATAACCCATATTTCATTACTATAGTTATATGTTTTGTGCTGTCCTTGAGAAAATCCATGGTGATGTATTCCCATTCAAATTTAGTTATGGTTAATGGTTGTAACATCCTCAGAACATTATGTTTCACAACCATAACAAGTTGAGAAACCAAGGAATAATAAAAATACAGTGTAAAATATCTCTTCATTCTATACCACCAGAAATAATCATTAATTCATCTATAAATATATTACTTATATTATGAATAACTAATATTGAATTATGAGCCCTATCCAATTATTCCTTATTCAAATTTGATATGTAAGGAACACAAACATGGTTCCAAAATTTTATTCTTCCACCAAAATAAAGTCATAACCCATTAACATTTCACACTATCTTTTTCATATCTATATATTATTTTTTCGGTTCTTTAATATTAACAAGGATAGATGGTTGAAAATTAATTTCTTTAGGATAATATATTTTCCCCATTAATTGTGATTTCTAGATCCATGTTTTACAAATCAATAAATGTCATATCTTTTATGATCCTCATCATAAAAAATATTCCGAAATATTCTCTAATCTAATCGTACACCACCTTGTATTGATTTCTATGATTTTAATGCATTGAGATGTAATAATCATTAATAACTTCCAACCATCGTCTTGGGATCATATATAGTTATTTTTAGTGGAAATATAATTTCATATTTTGTTCTAAATATATATGTCACACAACACATCTTATATATAATACCTCAATTTCTTTAATAATGAAAATACAAAAAATAAACCTAAATCATGATTTGGGTAATTTTTCTCATTTTTCATAAATTGGATTGAGGAATAAGATTTCCCCAAATAATTATTCTTGAGAACACTTCCATGTCTATCCCTTGACAGATAACTATATTTCATAAACGTTTCTCCACCAAAATGTAATGCGGTCATAGGAACTCTACCAAACCATCCATTCACCTCCTTGAAATCCTATTCACATTCATTTATGCATTTGAAATTTATCCATTTTCTAGTTAACTTCATTATTGGATTAGATTATGAAGATAAATCAATCAAAAATAGTGAAAATATCAAGGCAATAGCTCACAACTATATATTTCAGTTACTGGAGTTGGTATTAACTATTTATAAAATATATTTTTACTTTAAGGGATCAACTGATATACCCTCACATGTAATTATATTACAAAAAATTATTCTTTTTAATACAAAATGCACACATGGAAAAAGTTTCATACAGAATATCAATCCTCATGGTTTTCAGAAAAATCATCAAATGATATTCATTTTAAATCTTGTTCAGTGAATATAAAACAATATAAATTATTAAGTCTATCACAAATTAATCATGGTTGTCTCTAAAGACAATATTCATTATTCCCCTGATGATATCTAGGTAATAAGAAGCACCATAATGAATCAATATACATTCATAGTTTTGATACCTCGTATGGAGTTCCATCTATGTTATATCCTCCTTTTGGACCTGCAATTGATGATATCTAAAATAGAGGTCAATAATAGAAAAGTATTACTCCCCTCGTAGACAATCAATGAAGTTATCTATATAGGGAGGATGGTACTTAATATTTAATTTAATTTTATTAATCTCCAAATTTTCAATTAAAACATTCATGGAGTTATAATTCATATTGTCAAATAGAGTGGGAGATCCGAATTGTGACACACTAGGTAATATCAATCCCATATCAATATTATAATTTACTTTATTTTTCATTTCATACATCTTAATTGAGTGCATTTGATAATATTTATTTGAAATAAGAAGTATACCAATTATGAGTTCCATTAAAAACCGAACATCAAAATTTGGTGGATATCTTTGAAATTATTTTATAAATACATCAAAAAAATAATTTTCAGCCGTTTTATCCTTAGTATTTAGTTTCTTATCAACCATATGATATAAACAACCCAATGTATAATAATTAAAACCCAATATATTGAAAAAATCTCCATTGGATGTTCAAAATCATTCTTTCATCGATAAATTGTTATAGGTTCATTTGGAATGTGAAATGTGATTTTGCTTCCTCAAAAGTTAATATTGAATCCATATAGAGAGAGATAGAGAAACAATACATACCAATAATCACATTGATTTCATGTAATGGATGAACGAAAAAATTTATAGGAAACACTTTCCCATAAAATTCAATTGTAGATGATATGTAAACATGAGATGAAACTATTGAAAAATTATGAGTCTTCAAAGATAACTCAAAAAAATAATTATTGATGTTATTTAATGATAATATAAATAAATTATTTTGAAATAAATGATTGTGTTTATTTTTAATCAAATAATAAATTAATTATTCTTGAGTGGATGATATGTTTCAAATTCACCACAACAATCATATCACCATCTTCGGTATTTGTGATCAAATGGGATTTTCATTTGTCTTTGTTCTTAATTGTTTGCTGAGTATGATCATAAAAAAAATTAGATTAATGAATATATATTAATAAATATTTTACTCCATGCATTGGTTATGTTTTAGGGGTGGGGATTCTTTTTTTGATATTTCCCTCTAATATTCATATTTATCATAAAAGGGATCTTGTATTATTTTCTCTATGTTTTTTAAAATTTACATTGAATTCCAATTTTTTCTCATTATCAAAACCGTGACATTGATTTTTAACTCCAATATCCATATCCACATTTAAGGAACATTTAAAAACTTATTAATTTGTTTTAATGTCTACTATATTTAATTCTTATTGGAATCATTACTTTAAGACACCTAATAATGTATAAATTTTAATTTCAGGGGTGGTAATTGTAACATCCCAGGTATGTGAAGAATTAGAGATTTTCATATTTATTAATATTCGTGAATTAAATATTAATTTTACTTTAAAGGGGTTTCTATGTTCGATAGCGTACCCGATACGCAACAACAGGTTTATTTATAATCTTACGTTGCACACTAGTAATATAATATTATTATTCTAAAAGGTAGTTAACTCCTAGCCATTGTAGTGCTGGGAATGAACAAAACTAAATAAAATATGATTATACATGTTTTTTAGATGTATTTACTTTTATCGGATACAAGTTAGAGGCTTAAAATGCGAATGAATCTAATTTTAAGCATAATTTACATTAAAAGGCCGATTTACCGCCTTTTGATGGCGAACCCTCTTTAAATATAGTTTTTGGCACTTTTATTTGTTATATTTGACAAAATAATATTATTCTTTACAATGGGGACATAATATTTTAATTTGGGTAATTTTTTGGTATTTTTCTGATAATGTTCATTTTTAATGAATAGTGAAAAATATTGTATTTTAACTCAAAAGTGTCTTTTAATCTATTTTATTTAAATGGATTAATTATAATTTTAGTTGGTTTTAAAGTGAAATTAAATTTTATTTTTACCATTTAACCCAATTTTTTTCATTATAATTAATTTCACTTTGAAATTGGACATAAACAAGTATCAATCTTTTAATAGTTATTGTTTCTTAAAAAATGCTATTTGTTATAACAGTGGGAATTAATTTTCAAATTAATTTTTTCCACTTATATGTTTTGAATTTGGAAAAATAGACATCAATTTTGAATTCGGAATATCAAATAATTCTTATGCTGATTTGTTTGTATTTTTCTGAAAAACTTCAATTTTTGATGAATAGTGAAACCACTTAGTGGTAGTTAAAAAACTGACTTTTTCATTTAAAAGGAATTTTACCACTTATGTGAATTGAATTTCAAAAATCTAATATACATGGTTGTTATCAAGAAGTAAAATGTGGTTTAATAAGATTAAAATAAATTTTGGTGAATAGTAACTTTTGACTTTTAATTAACGCGGTTAAAGGTAAATAGGGTAATTCTAGGTAAAAGGAATACTATAATAATTAAAAATTACCTTAAGACTTGTCCAAAACTTATCGTTTGAGTCATTAATGACCATGGCCATATTTGGGTCAATTTTGGGACCCCTTTGATCAACTTGGGAGTGATAATGACAATTTAGATTAATTAATTTAATGTAAAAGCAAAATTGACATTAACAAAAATCGTTTAGTAATTAATTTTTATATGGTGTAATATAAGACCAATTTTTTACTAAAAATATTATTTGGAAGTCTAAAAACATTTCCTATATCATGGTAGTTTTTTTTATTATTTTTATTCATCAAAAAAATTAAATTATTTATGACACAATAATGATGTTGTATTTACCTCATTAATAAATGATTAAAATAAATAAGATTATAATAATTAAAGTATTATACAAAACATGTCCAATAATGATTGAATGGTTTTATTTCGAACATGACTCATCTTATCTTCGACTATAATGATTTTCGGACCATTAGAAACCGAATATCATTATATAATAAAATAATAGTTTCACACTTTCCAAAAGAGCCCCTCCTCTCCCTTATAAAAGGAGACCACTTCTATGCAATTTCTCACACCTCTCAAGCCATTTGGTTCGTACAAACTCTACCTAATTATTCTCCCTACATCCCTCTACTCCTCCTAAAAGCCTTACTTTAGGCAGAATGAACTTGAAGGAGTCCTTTTGGTTCAATCCAAAGGAAGTTACCAAATTAAAGGTAACAGTTTCTCTTAAATTGTTTCCTTTTGTTTTACTTCTCCAACCCCTAAAATCTATTTATTTCCTTTATTTTGTAACAAAACAAATATCCTAAATATACTAGTATTTTGTTATAAGAATTATTCAAACTAAAATTACACACACCTCCATCTAATGGATGAAGAAAATAATGTTTTCGTGGATGGAAAACTAACGCCTCACGAAACGATGATTGTTCAGTTACATATTACAACCTTTCATGATAGAAATTATGATGGAACTGTATTTATATATGATATATATTATGTTTATGATTTCCTTATGCTTCGATACTTTCCATTTATTTCATACCATTATTGTTTCCATAGTGGGTAAATACGATAATCTCATTTGAGGAAGCGTGGACTACCGCCCCCTCAAAGTGATGTGATTCGTTAATGCCTTATGTGGGATGTATAAAGGATGGATTTAATGATATTATATATGATATTATACTGGAATTATAAAATACCTTTTTATCATTATGTTTTATTTCAATTAAAATAAGAAATAGAAATGAAAGTAGCGTTCATGCGTACGTACGGTTTACCGTCTCCATGAACGGTGCATTTCATTTCATACCTTCAAATGTTATGTAATATTATATATACATATATATACTGGATATATATGATATATATGATATTTAAATGACAAATTTATTTAGTGTATATAGAACTAATGACCACATGGACAACTTGTAAATATAAGGTGTTCATTTTTTACTCAAGTACCAAATATCGACAAAAAGTACATTATTAACTTAAATGATTACATAATGTTTATAACATAGTAATAAGTGATATAAATGGAATAATTAACTTGAATAAGGTTCTTAAGAAACTATAAATTAACTTTACTTTATTATTCAGGATATTAAAGAACGATCTAGTCAATTTGGACACGAGGTAAGGGACTTCGTCTCAATCTCCTTCCATTGATGCATATTTTGTTTTAATAAACGACTTTATTTTATACGCTGTATAAACACCCCTATCATTTAAAAGGGAATATGTTTCTACAAAGAGTTTTACTAAATGAAAAATGGAATGTTTCTTTTAACATACGCGGTGACATAGACCTTTTCTGCCGCCGCGAGTATTATTTGATCTTTGGCTTCCTAAAAAATCCTTAATGTTTCTAAAAGAAAATAAATTCCTTATAATCTTTTACATATTTTGGTATTGAAAATGGATTTAAAAATGGATTTTTTATATCAATATATTTATGTGATATATTATGATTGAAATGTGGAAATTTTTTCTTTCCATTATATTTGTTGTATGTGTTATGATTTTTGTTCGTACATGGTCATTTGATGGGTGGTTACATGATAAACCAAATGACAGGTGGTGTCATGAATACCAGGACGGGTGGTTACGTTATAACCTCCAATGCATTGGGTATGGAAGTCGTCCGTATGACTATTCCATTTAGTGATATGTGTGGAAGTCGACCGTATGGTTATTCCATTTAAGTATGATTATGTCTGAAGTTACCTTTATATGTTATGTGTTCTTAATATTGGTTTTATGGTAATCTTTTGGTTACAAAAGGGTATGTAATGATATTTTATATAGTAAAGAGTATTTACTTCATCAAAAAAGGTGAAAAGTATTACTTATGATAAAGTATTCATGGTTTATTTGTTGTTTTGGAAATCTAACAGTTTTCTTTCTTTGTGTATCCATTACTGAAATTTTTATGCTCATCCCATGTTTTTGAATGATATTCACATGACATAATGTGGAATCGGGTCAAGGATGGGATCAAGGAAAAGTCATGCCTTCTAAAACATGGAACTAGGCATAACTATTTTTTTAAGAGTTCATGTTTTGTAAAAAAAATTGAAACATAGTAGAAGTGTCTACTTTGTATTATTTTGAAATGTAATATTTATGGCCTAACTCTCTAAAACTCAAACCTGAAAAGATCCTCAATGTGAATTTTTCAATTAATTCAATTCTAATCAATGTTTAAGTCCAGTTCCTTGTAGTTGGTATCAGAGGTCAGTTTAGATAACTTTAGGTGTTAGGGTATTGTTAAAGTAATATCCATAAAGTAATTTATGTTAATATTGAAATCATATAGCATTTCCAGATTACCATGTTGCATCGCTTAAGATATTTCTGTGTTCAGAATGGTTTTCCATAGAGGAAACAGGGAAGCTATGTTGGGACGACATCTAGAGGAAGACAACCTTCCAAATCAGAAACCTGAGATGGTCAGAATTGGAACTGAATCATTTGTTGCAGTGATGGAAAAGTTGACTCAAGCTATAAATGGTGGTGGTATTCAGGAATGAGATCAGCCAGATCAACCCTAGATGAATATGTCAGTAGTTAAGCATTTCATGAAGCAACATCCCCCATCATTCAGAGGATAATCTGACCCTATGCTAAGTGAAGGATGTATCAAAGCATTGGAAAAGATTTTCGATGTCATGGGCTGTTCAGAACATCAAAAGGTTAGTCTTGATGTTTACCGTTTTGAAGGTGAAGCTGATCAGTGGTGGTCGATGGTGAAAAATATCAAGGATAGTGAGGATATTGATGCTCTTGATTGGGTTGAATTCAAATGTGTGTTTCTTAAATCATTTACTAAGTTGATTCGTCTTAGAATGGAAAACAATTCCTAGAATTGAGGAAGGAGGATGAATCAGTGGATGATTATGAAGCAATGTTCTCTCGACTGGCAAGGTATGCACCAAATTTCATCCGAGATCTTGATAGTAAGATAAATAGATTTTACTCAAGACTGAAGCCATGATATCGAAGAGAGTTAAACTCTTGTGAGTTCAAAAGTTATGAAAAACATATTCGATTTGCGGAGAAGGTGGAAATGGAGTTTGCCGATGAACAAATGTTCTTTGAAAAACAACAGAATAAGCGGTCCAGTTGGCAGGAAAAAGGGATGGATTCATCAAAGAAGCCTGGAGGTAAGAAAACTAAATATCCATCTTGCGAGAAGTTTGGTAAAAATCATCCCAGAGAATGTTTATCAAAGACTAGAAAGTGCTTCCGGTGTGGTAATTCTGGTCATATTTCTCGTAACTGTAAGGAAGATGAACAAGCGGGCAATAAAAATCCATCGATAAGATGTTTTAAGTGTAATGAAATGGTTCATTATGCAAATGAGTGTTCAGATAAGAACTAAACTGAGGTAAAGCAGCCAGACTACAAGCAGAAAGGGGTGGCGAAATCATTTGCAACTACTTCAGTAGAAGTTGGTCCATCAACTGAAGTGGTATCAGGTAAACTGTGTATTTGTTCAGATTATACCAATGTGTTATTTGATTCAGGGTCTACAAACTCATTCATTTATGAGATGTTTTATAGTAAATTGGGAATTCCATCTCATGATATGAATACTAAACATATGGTAAAAACACCTGGAGGAAATGTAAAAACAAAAGGAAAACATAAGAACATTCTTGTCCTTGTGTGTGGAAAGAATCTACCTGATGACCTTATTGTTTTGCCTCTAGTAGAGATTGATGTTATTTTGGGCATGGATTGGATTTTTGATTATTATTATAATATTTACTGCAGAGCTAAAGAGGTTTCTTTTCAGAATTATTTTCAGTTTGTGTACAAAAATGAACCATTGCTTTTGATAACATATCAGGAAGTCGAAAAACTGGTAAAATATGGAAATGAATGTTACCTTGCACATATTGTTAAAAAAAAGGAACTGTTCAGATTAATAATGTGAAAGTGGTAAATGAGTACCTAGATGTTTTTCCTGATGAGTCTCCTTGTATTATACCTGATCGGGAAGTTGAATTTATTGTTGACTTAGTTCCTAATGCTAAGCCAATTTCAAAACCCCCTTATCGAATGGCTCAAATTGAACTTTTATAGTTAAATAAGCAATTGTACGAGTTATTAGATAAAGGTTTCATTCGACCTAGCACATCACCATGGGGTGCTCCTATCTTCTTTGTTAAAAATAAATATGGTTCAATGAGACTTTGCATTGATTATAGAGAATTGAATAACATTACTGTTAAGAACAATTATCATTTTCCTCATATCAATGATTTTTTTATCAGCTCCAGGGATCTCAGTATTTTTCGAAGATTGAATTGAGGTCGGGGTACCATCAGTTGAATGTAAAGGAAGCAGTCATTTCGAAAACTGCATTTTATACTAGATAAAGCCATTATGAATTTGTAGTTATTCATTTTGGGTTAACCAATGCACCTTCTGTATTCATGGATCTTATGAATATAATTTTCCATGAATTTATGGATAAGTTTGTGGCTGTGTTCATTGATGATATTTTGTTTTATTCAAAAAGTAAGGAGGAACATGAAATTCATTTAAGGGTTGTCTTGCAAACCTTAAAAGGAAATAAACATTATTGGAAATTCAGCAAGTGTGAGTTTTGGTTACAACAAATTTCATTCCTTGGTCACACTGTTTCAAAAAATTGTATAACAGTTGATCCTGCTAAAACAAAAGTTGTTGAAAAATTTCCAAGACCCACAAATATAACCTAGATTCATAGTTTTTTGGTTTGGCAGGTTATTACCAAAGGTATGTTGAAAATTTGGCATGTTTATCTAGTCCAATGGCTAAGTTAACTCTAAAAGTTGTTAACTTCGCATGGACAAAAGAATGTGATGATTGTTTTCAGTAATTGAAAAGAATATTGGTGAATGATCCAGTTTTGGCACTGCCTTCCAGAAATGGTGATTTTGATATCTACAATGATACTTCCTTGAATGGACAGGGTTGTGTCCTAATGAAGAATGATGATGTAATTACTAATGCTTCACGTCAGTTGAAACCACATGAGTTAAATTACCTTACACATGATTTGCAATTAGCTTCTGTTGTTTTTGCATTAAAAATTTGGGTTCATCATTTGTATGGAGTGAAGTGTGAAATATATACTGATCACAAAAGATTGAAGTATATATTCACTTAGAAATAATTTAACATAAGACAAAGGCATTGGTTGGAATTCATCAAGTATTATGATTACACGATCCAGGACCATCCGGGAAAAAAATAAAGTGTCTGATACTTTGAGTCGAAAAAGTAATGTATCATTAACCATGTTACGTTTGGAACAATATCCTTTGGATTTTGATTTGATGAATTATGGCATAGATGTTATTGGTTCAGGAAATTTTTCTGGTTTGTTTCAGGTGTCAGTGAGATCATCTCTATCAGACAGAATAAAGCAAGCACAGAAGGAAGATAGTGGGTTGCAGAAAAAGGTAGAGTTGGTTCAGAAGGGTAAGTTTCCTGAGTTTAACATTGATAATTAGTGTGTTTTGAGATTTTGAAAGATATTATGTGTGCTTTTTGATTCACAGTTGAAGAATGAGTTGTTATGTGAAACTCATAGTTCTCTGTTTCCAGTTTATCCTGGTAGTACTAATATGTACAAAGATCTTCGAGAGTATTACTTGTATGATGGAATGGAAATGTATATTACTGATTTTATTGTGAAGTGTTTGACTTTTCAGTAGGTTAGAGCAGAGCGACAGTTACCCAAAGGAATGCTTCATCCTTTACCGATGTCAGAATGAAAATGGGAAAATATAACCATGAACATTGTTGTGGGATTACCAAAGAAATCTCGAGGTAATAATGCAATATGGGTTATAGTGGATCCATTGACTAAATAATTTCATTTCATTCCTATTAGAGATACTTTTTCTCTAGATCAACTTGCTCAGTTGTATGTTAAAGAGATTGTAAGGTTGCATGGTGTTCCCCTCTCCATTGTATCTGATTAGGATCCCAGGTTCACTTCTAACTTTTGGAAAGGCTTTCAGAAGTCATTGTGTACTGAATTAAATTTTAGTACAGATTTTCATCCTCAATCAGATGGACAGTCAGAACGAAAAATTCAGACATTGGAGTATATGTTACATGCTTGGTCGATGGATTATCAGGGATTTTTGGACAAAGATCCTTCTTTGGTTTAATTTTCATATAATAATAGTTTTCATTCCAGTATACAGATGGCTCTATTTGAGGAATTATATGGAAATCATTGTCAAACTTCAGATTTTTGGGATGAAGTAGGTGAAAGGAAGTTTATGGGACTAGAATTGGTAAAAGATATGGAAGAGATAGTTCAGTTGATTCAGAATCACATGATAACTGCTCAGAGAAGATTGAAAAGTTATGAAAATAACTAGAGGAATGATCTTTCTTTTGAGGTAGGTGACTATGTCTTTCTCAAAGTTTCTCCATGGAAAAGTGTGGTGCGTTTTGGTTTGAATGGAATGTTGAGTTCGAGGTTCATTGGACCTTGTGAAAGTCTGGATAAAGTCGAATCAATTGCGTACAGAGTGGAATTACATCCATGTTTATCCCAGGTACACAATGTTTGTCATGATTCAATGTTGAGAAAATATATTCTAGATCCATCTCATGTTTTGAGCCTAGAGGTAGTTCTGTTGTAAGAGAATCTATCTTATAAAGAACTACCAGTCCAGATTCTTGACCGTAGATAGCATGTGTTGGGGAATAAGGTAATTAACCAGGAAAAGGTTTTGTGGAAAAACCATATGGTTGAAGAGGCAACATGGTAATTTGAAAATACTACGAGGGATAAATACACCCACTTATTTTGATAATTGGATGAAAATCGTAAGGACGCAATTTCCAAAAGGGGGGAAGGATGTAACATCCCAGGTAAATGAAGAATAAGAGATTTTCATATTTATTAATATTTGTGAATTAAATATTAATTTTACTTTATAGGGGTTTCTATGTTCGATAGCGTACCCGATACACAACAACGGGTTTCTTTGGAATCTTTTGTTGCACAATAGTAATATAATATTATTAGTTTAAAAGGTAGTTAACTCCTAGAAATTGTAGTAGTGGGAATGAACGAAACTAACTACAATACGATTATACATGTTTGTTAGATGTATTTACTTTTATCGGATAAAAGTTAGAGGCTTAAAATGCGAATCAATCTAATTTTAAGCGTAATTTACATTAAAAGGCCGATTTACCGCCTTTTGATGAAAAACCCTCTCTAAATCTAGTTTTTCTAACTTTTATATGTTATATTTGACAAAATAATATTATTCTCTAGAATGGGGACATCAAATTTTACTTTGGGTAATTTTTTGGTAATTTTCTGATAAAGTTCATTTTTTAATGAATAGTTAAAAATATTGTATTTTAATTCAAAAGTGCCTTTCAATCTAATTTATTTATATGGTTAGATTATCTTTTTAGTTGGTTTTAAAGTGAAATTAAAATATATTTTCACCATTTAATCCAATGTTTGTCATTAGAATTAATTTCACTTTGAAATTGGACATAAACAAGTATCAATCTTTTGATAGTTATTGTTTCTTAAAAACACACTATTTGTTTTAACAGCGGGAATTAATTATTAAATTAATTTCTTCCACTTCTATGTTTTGAATTTAGAAAAATAGACATAAATTTTTAATTAGGAATATCAAATAATTATTTGGCTGATTTTTTGGTATTTTTCTGAAAAACTTCAATTTTTAATGAATAGTGAAACCACTTAGTGGTAGTTAAAAAACTGACTTTTTCATTTAAAAGGAATTTTACCACTTTGGTTAATTGAATTTCAGAAATCCAACATACATGGTTGTTATCATGAAGTAAAATATGATTTAATAAGATGAAAATAATTATTGGTGAATAGTAACTCTTGACTTTTAATTACCGTAGTTAAAGGTTTGTAGGGTAATTCAAGGTAAATAAAATATTATAATAATTCAAAATTACCATAAAATTTTTCCAAAACTTATTTTTTGAGTCATTAACGACCATGGGCATATTTAGGTCGATTTTGAGACCCCTTTTATCCACTTGGGAGTGATAATGACAATTTAGATTAATTAATTTAATGTAAAGGCGAAATTGACATTAACAGAAATTGTTTAGTAATTAATTTATATATGGTGCTATATAAGTCATATTTTCGACTATAAATATTATTTGGAAATATAAAAATATTTCCTATATCATGGTATTTTTTTATAATTTTTATACATCAAATAATTTAATTAATTTATTACACAATAATGATGCAGTATTTACCTCATTAAAAAAAGATTAAAATAAATAAGATTATAAGGATTACAATATTATCCAAGACATGTCCAATTATGATTGGATGATTTTATTTCTACCATGAATCATTTTATATTCTACTATAATGATTTTTGGAGCATTAGAAACCTAATATCATTTTATAATAAAATAATAGTTTCACACTTTCCTAAAGATCCCCTCCTCTCCCGTATAAAAGGAGACCACTTATATGCAATTCCTCACACTTCTCAAGCCATTTGGATCATCCAACATCTTCCCAATTATGCTCCCTAAATCCCTATCCTCATCCTAAAATCTTTAATTTAGGCAGAAGTAACTTCAAGTAGTCCTTTTGGTTCAAACTAATAGAACTTACCAAATTAAAGGTAACAGTTTCTCTTAAATTGTTTTCTTTTGTTTTGCTTCTCCAACCTGTAAATTCTTTTTATTTACATTATTTTGTAACAAAACAAGTTTCCTCAATATACTAGTATGTTGTTATAAGAAGGATTCGAACTACACTTACACACACCTCCATCTAATGGATGAAGAACATAATGTTTCCGTGGATGGAAAACTAATGCCTCACGAAACGATGATTGTTCAATTAAATCTTACGGCCTCTCATGGTGGCCATTATGATGGAACTGTATTTATATATGATATATATTATGTTTATTATTTCTTTATGCTTCTGTAATTCCCATTTATTTCGCACAATTATGGTTTCCATAGTGGGTAAATATGATAATCTCATTTGAGGAAGCGTAGACTACCGCCCCCTCAAAGTGATGTGACTCGTTAATGCCTTATGTGTGATGTATAAAGGATAGAGTTAATGATAATATATATGATATTATACTGAATTATAATATAACTATGTACAATTTTGACACAATCATTCTCTTTTGGATTGAAATTATAAGTTGTTCTCTGATCGTAATATATGTGTACCATGTTCACACAATAAATTCCATTCTGTAGGTCTCTTGCCACCAGAGATTCTCATGCATGAACTAGCTCCCGCCTAGTCAAGATTTACGTATTATTCAATAGAGATGGATCTCATTGATTGGAATTAGTTTGATAAATTTTCAATTGATGGAATCATAAATATCACATTGAAAAAAGCAATGAAAACATATTTCATATAATACCATAAAAGATGATAATTTTCAATTCGGGAAACATATTCATAAAAATAATAATTAATTCTCATGGACTTATAATAACTTCTCCTCATCCAAATATAAACATATAGTCTTTTAATAAATCAATGGATAAAAATTATTCAATAAACCTAAATGTTGTAGATAATTTTATTTATCTAAACTCTATTAGAATTTATTAAAATATAATTTTGAATATTTCAAATATTACAACAATTTTTTGGAATTGATAAAAAAATACTACATCATCCTCAAATTGATTTAAAAAGTACAGAGGTACCCTCTACATCTCTAGGTATAGTCCATGAATTTTCTATACTCTATATTGATATTAATTATATCGGGATATCTAAATTTTTCATTTATTCTCATGTGTTTACTAGGTTAGAGATACCAATTTTACTCTCCTATGAGTTATTATATATATGAAAATAATTATTAGTTTAAGGGAAATGTCTTCATATCAATCAATAATGTATGATTATGATTTTTGTCTTATATAATATATAGATATTTATAATTAAATAATTATTTTATATATATGTAATGTTTTGAATTGAATGGTTAACCATCCATCATTTACAAATCAATTGATATTTGATACGAGTGAAAATCGTATCATTAAAGGGTAAATGATTGTTATAATTGGGGAATGTAATGTTGAAGAAGAATGATTGGTAATATATACCCATCAGAGATATGACTTTTCAATATAATTGGCTAGTATAATCCTTACAAGAAACTAGACAATAAATCCTTCCTTTTCCATCCAATGGTTGACTAGTTTTCAGATGACTTTTCTTAATACATCTCAATGATACCAAAGAAATTGGATTTTATTTTTAGATAGAATTAATGTTAAGAGTGAAACATATATCAATTACCATATATCATATGGAACCATTTGAGTTGATATATTATAATTTAAAAGTTTAAGGTCTTGAAAAAAGGGATTCATTATACTGATGGAATCCCCGTTTGTTTCTCTGGTATTATTCAACATGTAGGTGTATAATAGCCTTTGGGATTTTGGGAAATATAAAAATTTGACCTTGAATAGTGTAATTCATAGGAACCCATTACTAGTAATTGATTAATTTTTAATTTTTTTTTGGAAACCATGGTTTTTTATGATTAATATATGTTCTAGACAACATCAGTTTTTGGTTTGAATTTAATACCCTTGAATTAAATAAAGTTTTTATATAAAACTGTAAAATTTACAAACATACAATTTTATCTTAATCTTGATTATATTTAATTATTTTAAAACACATTATATAATAGATGATAAGGTAATGTTAATATATATATTCATTATTTCATAAAAAATTAAATATGAATATATTTATTTACAGCAACTGCATAATTGTCCACTAATTACACCAGTGTACACCCTTAGGGTCATGTGTGATATGGTGAAACTTCTATAGTGTCTCTAGCCAAGAATTTATTGGGATGTGATCTCAATACTCTTAATCATGACCCATAAATGGTGTTGCTCATGTTTCATTTGTTGGTTCTTTAATTGGGAATGGTTAAGGTAATATACCAGTGAATTCATCATTGGTTGTTTCATTAGTAAATATGATTTATTTTAGATGATTTTATTAGATGATGTAATATCTTATTTCATCAATGTACATTTTATTTTATCAAAATAATTTATATATAATAATAAAAATGGTATCTACACAATGTCTATATAATCAATGACGAAGATAATTAATATTATTTTAAATATAAAAAGTTATATTTTATAACATTCTAAAATAACCAAAATGCTACATGCGTATAACTGCATTACATAATAATAAATTTATACATTTAAAATGTAATTTTATTTATAGAATTTTAGTTTCATCCATTCCACATTTAGATATTTATCTCATCATAATTTTTTAAATATACTAAAATAGATAAAATAACTTTTGTTTAATCCCTTCTTCTGGTACCCTAGTCGCATCCCCAAATTTGTTGTTCCACAACATCACATTGAGAAAGTGAGTATTATTGTTTCATATAAAATTTTCTATATGATCTAAGAACTTAACCTAGTACTGCTTATATGAATCCCTATTTTCTAATGGAACTACATATTAATGTAGTACATTTGAGTGGTATGATATATATTTCATCAATAAAAATACATTAAAAACATCATGTACATGAGATAGGTAAGGTGGAAATGATAATCTATAAACCAAAAAGTTGATCTGATCAACAAACTCAGTGGGGGAAAATGTATTGAAGGATATTATTTCCTTTCTTCCCAACAATCTTGAATTTTATCAATGGATATGTCGTATAAATCACCTTATCCCCAAAGTCAATATCCTAGTCTCATCAGTTTTTTCTAAATAGATGTTCTACTTAATTTATATGTATTTTAGATGATGGTAAATGGATTAAATATTCCCTATAATATCCTGAATAAAATAATATCATATTTTATTAATCCCTCTAACATTATCATAGCACGTTTGAAACCAAATACCCTTTCAATATAGAGTCTCTAAGGATCCATTTGATTATTATTATATAAAAAATTAGTTTATGATATCAATATTATGGGAAGCTGATGATCCCAGTATCATTTTATATATATTTAATAATATTATAGTGTATCATCAAGAGTTTTACTGGTTCATTCAGACTGGAAATCCATTTGAGGATGATAACAAGTACTAAAATTTATCCCAAAATCTAATTCGTAATGAAGGAATATCTAGAACCACAAGGTTATTGTAAAATCTTGATTAAAAATAATAAATAGTGGTACTCCATTTAATATTACCACTTTACTTATTTATATCATTTCAAATTGATTGATAGTGAAATATTAACTGATAGCAATAAAATACAATAACTTTATAAGGGGAGTAACTACCACTCATATTGAATTATTGCCTTCAAATGTAATTGTGAGTATAATGACAAAACACAATGTTATGTTTTCCAATACCCGTAATATTAAGGGAAATAATTACACTATAACAATTGAAATATATTACCCTACATCAAGTTATTGGAATACATAGCATCAAGACTGATATTTTACAATCTCCCCACTCTTGTTAGCGCTCCAGATGTTCTTATTTAGATCACTATATATCTTTGTCCTTCTTGGATAAATAGTGAAGGATGAGCTACAAAAATAATACAGAATTTTATTCTTCATTTTTAGTTTTTTTTAGGAAATTTATGTGAGATCAATACCATATAACCTAATCTCCAACAGGGCTAAACTCTAGAATATTTACAACATTTATTTCAGCTCCACAACATCTGTATGGTCCTCCTTAATATTTTATATAATGGGTAGATTAATATATATTTAAAAATTGATGAATGAGTATCCAATAATTATTTCCATTTCCATTCATTTTATATATAAGATGATACTATCACATTTAATACTCATTTTGGAGAGGGTTACTGGATAATTTCTTCTCAGATCATCTTCCACATGGTTTTCCTTCCCAGGATGCTAATGTATTGAATAATAATAATCCTCAATTATCTATAACAACCTTCAATGGAACATACCAGTATAATTTTTTATGTATATATAAATGAGTATTTTATGATTCGTATTCAGTTCTTATGTTTCCCTATAGATATAATGTAACCAAATCTCCCTTATAAAGATCATTGTGGAAAATATAATGATCAGGAATTTGGAATTTATATTCATGGAACTTAACTTGGTAGGAGTAATATGAAATCAAATTTTCATATTTCTTGAATACACAATGGGGTTATGTGTCGCTCATGAGTGTCTCCATTGATTGGTTCCAACATATCTACAAAGTTTTATTTTTAAAAAATACAAAAAAAGTGTTGAGGAGGACTACAAAACCTAATAAATTTCTAGATACATCATTATAGATCATAAACCCTTCTTATTAGAGGGTAATATGAGCATAATTATGTGAATATCCTCTTATATTACTCCTCAAATAATTTCTATCATTAATAATTACAGAAAAACATAACCCACTTATGATTTATCTAGATTATTGAGATTCAAAATCAAGATAAGTTTCTTATAAATCAATTATAAAACCCATCTATTTCGATGAACATATTGATATATATGAAAGATGTGGGTATGGGATATCAATAAAATGCCTCAGTTTTTTAGGATCCATGGATATCCCTATACTTATGAAAACAAAAACTATTAATGTTACATACTATTTCAAAAAATTAAGTTATAGTAAATCATAGAAAAACATTCTTTTATCAAGGTCATCATTATGAAAATAAAATTCTTCACATGGTACTCCATTATTTTTTAGGAGAAAGAACACCATATAAAATTACAACAAGAAATTTTGCTATTGTAATCCCAGGGGACCCTATTCTCGATGCCCATGAAGATAGATAGATCATTACAAAGTAAAAATGGAATAACTATGATCTTATAATGTTTCTACATTTAACAACAAAGATTATTTGGGATATCCTCCTCTACCTATACCTGAAAATATCATAGCCAAAGATCCAAATTATTTAAATAACTTTTTCCACATAGTTGATAGAAAAAGTCATTAATCTAAGGATGTTGATACTTTTTCTTTATTAGTATCTTGGATATCTATTTGTAATCTATACATGGTTTTATTGTCCCATATTTATTCATTATAAATAGGACTAATAAACCCTATTATGATAAAACTATGAATATAATCACTTTTTTATTATTATCCTCTACATTCTAATTTAACTCTCTATATGAAATAATATCTATTATGTGTGGAGTTTTCTATATAGGAAAATTTGTAGCTACAATCTCAATTAAGAACATGAACCAATGGTCATGGGGAAGAACATGAAATTAATTGGGAAATAATTCATTATATTATTTTAAAGTAGTAATTTCATCAATTATGATATTTTCATTAATATCAATCATTTGGAATAGATACACTTTCCCATGAGGAAACAATATTCAAGCTTGAGATAATCATACAAATGAAGATTCATCTTCTACATTGAAATTTTATATTTTTTTGAGGGGGATATAGAATACAAATGAAAATTTCTATTACATAAATATTTTTGGTTGATCTATATATGTAAATATAATCCATAACCATAATTGCATCCAATTTTTCTAATGGTAGTATCACAATGATCTTTGGAATGTTCAAACATCAAATATTGTCATAGGAGATGTTATATACTAGGGATGCAATAATTTCCCATTTTTGTATTTTCATAGGACCTATTTACAAGTTATTAGGTGGTGTTTATATAGTTAAAAAATGTTTCATGATATAAAATAATTCATAAATCTATATTCACAAAAGATATTTTGTGTTTATGAAAGGATAATAAACCTACCATTCACTATAAGAATTTTTTTCTAATAATTTACCTCAACCAAAATATCATTAGGGATATTAAATTTAAAATTATTAGGAATATAATAGATTCACATTGAAATTTTATGTGATAATTCATAAAAGATATATATTCCTTAACCTATGAATTTATATATTTCAATTTATGTTTTCTATGGTCTATATACTAGCATAAAATTGTATGCCTATTTTCTCCATTAATAATTGTTTATAAATAACATTAAATTTATGTATACAATATCCCACAAGACTATCAAACCCACTATACTGTAAATCATTTTTTCATGCATCAGTTTACAACTGTGTTAGTGGAAAATTACACCTTTTCAGGGTTATTACCCAAGTTAGAGCTATTCCATATCCACATCCATGTGTAGTATCCAAAAATGGATTTTTCTTCTTTTAATACACTTATTATATAAACTATCATAATGTATTGATGTTTTAAAATGTTTAGTATTATTAAAAAGTCAATCAATAATGTTTTAAAATCCTACTCCCCAAAAATAACTACACATTCCTCTGATAACATCTATGACAACACATATCTTCAATACACATTAATTCATCATTTGATATATATTAATACATATAACATAGTCATAGAAGATAATTAGACTATTTGATTATGTAAATATGGATTATAACACATTAATATGATATAGGTATATAAAAACATTATTTAAATCTCTTAAAAATCCCCTTAATATCTAATTATTTTACAAAACCTCTTGGGATAACCTGAGGACGTACATAAGAAAGGGATGAGAGAAAAAACACTGTGAGAGTATAATAAAATAATAACACGATGAATGTAATATGTTTTATGAATTATTCTTATATATGTGACATAAAAGGTGAGAGAATGATAATAATGAAAATATATGTATTAAAAAACATTATGAAACCACAGAAACATATGAATGTGCCAATAACATTATGCATGAAATTATAATAATTTTTCAACTATAACTATTTAATAAAATACATAGTGTGACTATGATAATATACCATGTTCTATATATATTATCTTATGATATTAAATAATTACTCAATTTATTAAAGGCACGTATATTTTTATTCCCACCGGTTAGATTCATATCACCTACACGAGTTGTGTCCCACATAGATCATGCCATATACAAATTTATTTCCTCACATATAATCACATAATTTATAATATTGGGATACATTCATTAATTCGTCAAATAAAATAAGTACAATTCCATCTTGTTGAATAATATTGAGTAAAAATAGTGTTGGGTATTCACAATATAGAATTTTTTCATGGAACATCACAACACAATTTTGAATGAATAAGAAGAATACATGAAAGTTTATAAAAAGAATTAATGAGAGTGAAAAGGATTACATAATTACATGGGAATCATATTAATATTAAATATAATATGTCAAACACATTAAAAAAATTTTGATATTAGAAGGCCTATAATAAATATTTGACATGGTAAAGGGTGGGCAGGATCACATCCCTATAGAATAAACTTCCGAAATCAGGATAAGAGCAAATCTATATCTTTATAAAACAATTGGAGTTATTTATAAAGCGATGGTAATAATAAATTAATTATAAGTGTATTTTTATTTATTATGAGTGGGTGGATGTGTGGGTATTTATAGAAAAATAGTGGATATTTTTTTATTAATTTCTTAACCTAGGTTTTTGGTCTCTATATGAAAAAATAATCAAAATAAAAAGGATTTGAAAGTTTTTTTAACATGGTTACAACCAATTAAGAGTGGTTGTTGATATGTTTTACTCACATGAACTAAACACCATATATTAATATAACTTTTTTGGAAGTGTATCAAGTTTTCAAGGAAATTAATTTATAACCATAACACATACTATTGGTTCTGTATGATATATTAAGGTTTTATGAAACAAGAAATATAAATTCAACATAATAATTTTACATGAAAAATATATAATATTGGTTAATTCCACATGTAGTGTTTTTTACATCATGTTTAGGAATTTATGGTTTCATAATACGCACTATATATTTATTGTGTATTTAATTTTTACCAAGAATTTGAGTCACTCAGAAAATTATGAAATATTCAAAATTTTGAAAATTTGACATCTTGATTTCAAAATAGATATTTATTTTAACTAAAATATTTTCTAATTATAAAGAAGTTAAATTAAAAAAAAACCATATATACTAAAAAAATACTTTTAATGGTATTATTCACTTTCTAAAATTTCTTAATATTACATTGGGAATATTTAAATTTATTTATCATTTATATTTTAATAATTATAATCTAATAAAGACTTCTTATTGAAAAAATCATTAATTTAAAAAATAATTAAATTTGGCAGAACATTGTCTTATTTGAACAATCTATTTCCCAAAAAACAATATTTATTGCTTCATGTAAAAATATAATGTTTATAATACCCATTATATAATCATTGCAAATGTAATTGTAAAATTAGTTTAATATAATAAAAATTAAAACAAAATATAAATTTGGGTTACTAGATTCATGATACAATACCCCTTATTACACTGGAATACAACCTAAGGGTAAGTTGTGTGATGAAGACAATTTTTTGGAATTATTCATAAAAATATTTGTTATATGATATTAATAATCTTGAGAACTTATTATTAATTGTATCTCACATGTTTTTCTTCATTTATCCTAGCATGGGATTTTTCAAGGTAAATGACCATTGATTCCATTCCCATAAAAAATATCAGATAAATTGGATTCAAAGGGTATGATCCTACTGGTTAATTCAATCACTTATTTCATATTTTTAAATTGTATTTTATCATAACCTTTTAATAGATATGGATAATAAGAGTCCATGTGAAATAAATATATTATAATCATTTAAGATGTTTGCGATCTATTTAAATTGGACATGCAATATTTTTGCATTATCCAGAATAGAAAATTTAGTTGATGTGTTTTAAATAAATACATTATTTAATAAGTAATTTATTCATTAATAATGGTATTTCACTTATACATATTTAAAATATTATAGTTTTATTGGATGACACACTAGATAAATTGTTTATGAGAAATTATGGGTTGTATGGGTATATCGTTATACCTTTTGGACTAATGAATGATTTATATGTGTTTAGAGATTTCATTAATAAGATTATTCACCTCTTGTTGGAATCGATAATTATTTTATTTTATTTTATCTTGATATATTTGAAAACATTATAATCACATGTAAAACCCATTAGGATCATATTTAGTATGATTTGAGAAAATTATCATTAATACATGTTAAATAAAATTATAATTATGGAACCAAGAGTTCTATTTTCTTGCGCATATGTTCTCTCAAGAAAGAATATATATTGATCTAGAGAAGGTAGAAGTTTTTGTGTATTGGTAATGACCTAGGAATGTGTTTCAGATTCAAAGATTCTTTTTGATGGCTGAGAACTAAATAAGTTTAATTTAAGAGGTTTCTCACATAGTATTGCATATGAAAATAATTAACAAAAGTGATTTATATTAAAATTGATAGAAAAATTTGAAGTATTCTTTATAGAATGAAAAATGTTATTGATGTTGAATTTGATTCTGATTCTTTGTTACCCTAGATTTGTGTATTCATTATTTTTTATGCATTTATTGTTTTATAGGGTTATCTTTTATTGTAGAATGATATGATAGTTTCATATAGGTCTAATCATTAAAAACCCCTTGAGTTGAAGAACATTACTCATGAATTTTATTTAGAGACTATGCATCATTTATATAGAATTTGTAAACACTACCTCTTCAGTGAGGTAATTTTAGTATACATAGACTGCATGAGTCTGTGGTATATTTTCTACCTAGTAGAGAAAAATCTATATCATGTATGTTATTTACAATACATGTATCCATTCTACAATGTAATGGGTTATACTCAATAAAAATAAAAATTCATTGTAGATGATTATAGTAGTGTAACATTGAATTTTCGTGACTGGACATCAAACGTGGGGTTGAAACTAATTTCATTTCTAGAGAAATCATATGTTTTTGTTAATGAGTTTCAAGGGGGTGACTTATGCACCATTGGTGATCACATCATCAACACTGGAATGAGTGAAGTACAATCTGGATTCTAATAGAATTTTATCAGAATACATGATAGGTTTATTGAAAATGGTTTAGTTCAATTATTTTCCATAGATTGATATACCGTTCTCTTAGTTAATTATATATTTATATTTCCTTATTTATTTTGGGAAGTGATAAATATGTAATCAATTGGAATCCAATTCTAATTACACCTTGGATGAATCAAAAAATTTCATGCTACCAGACATAAAATTTACATACACATCTTGAAAAGAGATATTAATGAATTTCTGTCTAATTTTTAGACTTCTTTGAGGATAGTAGAAATAAATCAAAGACTATGAGGGGTTCTTTGGGTACTTTCATTTCTAGTGTGGATGTAGGATGTGTTGATGGTAAAATTTTTAATAATTTTTCCTATGAAAATGAATGGTTGAGATACCATGTGGATCAGATTGTCTTGTTTGACAAAAATGTATCATTTTTTACTATGCTAGGAAATTTGGATAATAAATAATCTAGGAATGATATAATTTTTAGAGATTTTTCAACTTCATGGTGTTTATTAGAGTGTGGTATCTGATAGACATTCTCAATTCAAATATTATTTATGGAATGTCTTAGGGATAGTAATTGATACTCAGTGGATACTATGTACAGATTAGCATCATTAGACTAATGGGTATGCATAGAAATGAAATAAAACTTGAAGGATATTCTTAAATATTGTTTCCTATATTATAGGGAAAATTATGATGCTCACATGGATCAAATAGCGTTTTCCTAAAACAAAAGTTTCCATTTTTATATTACGATGGATCTTTTTGAGGGTCTCAATAGATGAAAATTTCAGTAACCACTAAGCTGGCATAAGAGGCTTACTCTTCAATATTTGGATAATAATTTTATACTATTCATCTTTGTGGGTGAAGATAACATAGAATATATTGGTTATGTATTAGAGTAGAAGGAGTACATGTATTGACTAGAGGATATGACTTTGGAGTTCACTATAGCCAATAGATTATTCATTTCAGTGTCTACTAAATTTAGGATTAATCCACTGATTATGAAATAGATATATTGAAAATGGTGTATTAGACCTCATGGGATTATCAAATATATCATGATAGTTTCAAATTAGTTGTATCTTACTCAATGGCATGAAGGTATGATTTTTTTTAAAATGCGTATCAACGTTAATGGTATTTCGAAAATCCAACACCAGTTATCTATTTTTCAAACATTGATTTCTATCAGGATTTATTTTTCTTGTGGATCAACCAATTCATATTTTCAATCGAACAAATAAGGTGTTTTCAGGATAGTATATTCTTATATTTTTTATTTTTATGGTATCATGGGAAGATATGGATAGAAACATAATAAAATTATAAATAATTACAGGTGAAGTGGTATGAGTTATTTGAGTACAATTCTTGAGATACATCTGAAAGAATATATATTGTAAATTGTTTTAAATTCTAACATTGTGTTTCTATTAGGATTGTTAATGTATGTTCTCTTATGTCTTATGTGATGTTTTTTGTCTTTTATAAAAAACAATTTTATTAAATATTTTATTGATAATAAATTATATATTTCCCACACATTGTGGTATATATTTTCAGTTATGTACTATTTGGGATTAGATCATTAATTTGGAAATTTGATGGAAATTAATGTTTTACCCTTTTAAAATTCACTATAGTATCTCAAAAATAAATATTTTATTATGAAATATTTAAAATTAAAATTTTGTAACATTTTTTCTCACTTAATGGGATACAACCTTGATTTCGGACACTAGATCTAAAGCATGCATTTGGATTGAGTAAATGGGACATTAAGTTGAAGGTGGGCTGTACACACCATATTGGACATCATTGTAGTGTTTGAGCCATATATTCTACATTAGTGCATGGATTGAGCCCCAATTTTGAGATTATATCAACAACCCAATTTCTCAAAAATAATATTTCTGAAAGGATAGCTAATGTACACGTTTAGATGGTCCAAATGGCGGTGAAATTTGGATTAAAATATTTCTTCTGAGATTCCCCATTCATAATTGAATCCACATTGTACCTAGCCTCCCCACCTCTATATAAAATGGTGTCTTCACTCTTTGGGATGGTTGGTAGTGGTTTTGGGAGGGCTTGGACGAATTTTTGGTTCCTTGAAGCCTTTAAATCATCTTGAATGTAGTAATGAATTATGTGGAGATCTCTTTCAAGAAGACTCTCCACTCCCACCTCTACTTTCTGTTTCATTGTTTTCATTCTTGTAATATAATATTTTTCATTAATAAATCTTATATATTATTGTATTTTTATCTTCATGTTTTACTTATTTGTGCTGTAATAAAGATTATAAACAATATTGGTTTATTCCATTTCTAGAACTTGTACACTTGTATAATGATTCTACAATACTACACTCCCATGGAAGACTAGTTTTTTTAGTAATCAATAGACCTCTATATTATTCATTCATTTATTTTTAATCAATTATGTACTATAATTAACATAATATGATCAATTAAATGAGTTTTTAATTTAATTAAAACTAAGCAATTGAACAATTAACACAAAACATGTGAGGTCAAGAATTTTTTGAATTGTAAGTGCACAACCATAATTAGTAATACAAAACCATACGGTATACAAGTTTAGTGATCAAATATATTTCCTAAAATCCATTAATTATAATTTTTGGAGTGGGAATGTGCCTTAATTTTACTCAGAAAATAAGCTATTCTATGAAAATTCAATCAAAGCAGGGTGATGCGACGACATGTTTGAAAGTTAGCTTGGGGTTAAATTCACTTATTCTCTGTGGTAAAGTTAACTATCTTAGGGTTAGGGCTTTAAATAATAAATAGATAAAAATTATTTGGATATAAATTTAAATAATAATGATTAATATATCATTTAATAGGTAGAGTTAGATCGATTTCACTTTCCAAAAATAGTTTTCTTAAAAAAAACTTCTTATTGTGATTTTTTAATCAACATTAATTTGAAAAATGAAAAGTAAAAATAATTAAATTTCAATCTAGTAAACTTATACTTATTATTTTATAAATAACTAAAAAAAACCCAACCCCCACCCCCATCCATTTTAATTGGTGTTTTTATTGTTTTATTTTATTGTCACGGAACCGTTATTAGGTTGTTTTAATTACTACCTCTTGAAAGACGACCTACGATAGGCACACTAATGCAACTAAATAACCCCTAACTAATTATCATTTTAGAGAACCCACGACAGTGCCCCTAAATTTGGAACTGTTTACTTGGATGAAAGTAATTTATTCAATCTATTTAATGTATTTTTTTTATTTTTTATTTAATTTTTTTCTTCTCCTCTTTTATTCTTCTTTCCCCTTACATATGTTTTTTCTCTTACTCCCTTAATTTATATTTATCTGACCAAATAAAACTTTTTTCTTTTTATTATGGTCCTATTTTCATCATTTCTTTTTTTATCTTTCATTGATTTATGAGATGATCTAATCCAGAGGATGTATTCGATTTTGACCCTGAGATTGAATGTAGCCTTATGGCTCGAATCATACATTCTCAGTCTATGGGAAGTATCAACATTCACCTAGTTAGAGAATTCTCCCTCTCCAAGAACATTTAAATGGGAAACTGTTATAAATACAAATTAAATTTGGATTTTTTTGAATATAATGGAAATGAACATAATATAACCATTCAAAAATTGGCTGCACTTGATATTAACTATAAACCAAATTTTATTGCATACCAAAATCCCGAATTTGAAATTGAATTGAAATCTTCATTAATTCATCTTCTTCCAATGTTTCATGGGTTATATAGAAGGATAAGAATAAACATTTCAATGATTTTAATGTGGTTTTCTCAACCATGGAAACAAGAAATTTCCCTGAAGATCAAATAAAACTAAGAGCATTCCAATTTTACCTTAATGGTGCTAAAAAGTATTGGATGTATTATTTACAACCTGATGATGCAACATGTTGGATAGATTTGAAATTTCATTTCCTACAATGGTTTTTCCAAGAATCACATATGACTCCCATTCTTAAGGAGATCTAGGGGATAAATCAATCCTAAGATGAGTCAACTTAGGATTATTGGGAGTTATTCCTGATGTCGTTCACAATCATTCCACATCAACAAATTAGTGAGAAACTACACATCCAATACATCTATGAAGGAATCACGCATAGGGAGAGGATTATTTTGGATGCCATGGTAGGAGGATAATTGGTGGACATGACACAAGTAGCTGCACATGTATTGATTGACAAGATGGCTCAAAACACTCGACAATTTGGTGATTGAGTTACACCACATGTTAGGGGAGTACATTAGGTATGTTCTTCATCTATTGAAAGTAATTTAATTGAAAAAAATATGAATAATTGACAATTTTGTTGAGACAGAATTCTATGGCACAAAAAACATCCCAACCCCCTTCTATCAATGCCTTGTGGCATTTTCATGGATTCAATCCTCCCAACTCACTGTTTCCCCCAACTACAGATAAAAGTATATTGTGCATCAGGGTTTCCTAGGATACCATATCAGCAAAAACAACAACCATATCCTAAAAATATGTTTTATTCCATTATTCCAACATAAAACCAAGGGTGGAATGATCAATCAGATAGGAGGAATGGCTCTGGATAACAACACATGCCCCCTTTTCAACAAAATTTATAGCACCCTTAGCCTTACCAACATGGCATCAAATATCCCCAAAAGTGATTTGAGGCCCAAGAAACAACAAGACAACAAAAAGGGACATCTCAACCAATGGTAGATTCTAATACCGATGATATTTTGAATGAAAATTTCTTAATCAATTGAATGAGCTGATGAGTCAAGGTTTGGAGCTAAGGGAGTTGAAGACTCAAATGAGCCAGATTTCCACTGTCCTCCATGAACTGGATAGTAATAATTCTTGAAATCTACCTTCCCAAAATACTCCGAATACTGAGGGGAATTTCAGTGTTGTCATATTGACATGTGGTTAGAAAACAACTGAAACATTTCCACCTATCGTTCCACCAATATTCACATCAAATCCAGAGAGGCCCCATTCAAAACCTACAGATGAGAAACCCATTGAGGTAGATAATGGTAATAAAAAGATTAATGATGTTCCTCCAAAACCATTTCTATTTAAAAATAGAGTCGATCAAACCAAAAATATGGCTGAAGAACTATTGAAAAAATATGTTTTGGACACATTAAAGCTTGTGGATATCGACATCCCTCTACTTGAAGCCATCATGAAAATCCCATGTCATGAAAATTTCTTAAAAGAACTCTTTATCAATCAAACAAGGCTCATGGAAAATAAGAGGATCAATATTGTAATGAATGTATCATCCCTAATTACACCAAATCGTGAAATTCCATCAAAGTGAAAGGATCCAAGGAAATTTTCCATCCCATTAACCATAGGAGAGTTTCACTTTTCTAATGATCTTAGTGATTTAAAATATTCCTTAATTTTAATACGTCACTCTGTATTCTCCCTTTTTATAGGTTGGTGAGTTGAAACCAATAAGAGTAGTTGTGTAATTGGTGAATAGAGATACATCATATCGAATAGGAATCCTTGAGGATGTAAATGTCTGGGTAAGAGACATGATTCTTCTGGTAGATTTCTTCTTGCTTAAAATAGAGGATAATCAAGAATGTTCATGTTCTCCGATTATCATAGGTTGGTCATTCCTAAAAAAAATAAAATAGTCATAAATGTATATGATGGTACAATTTTAATGGAGTTTTAAGATGAAGTTTCTATATTTAATGTTATGTAATCAATGAATAATCCCTATGATGACCATTTATCTTTTCTTATCTCCCATTTTGAACCAACAAATAAAACCCAAGGGAATTTGATTTTCTTATTCTTAGGGAGAATATGAGAATTGGGTCTAGTTTTATGTCTAAGTGTTCTTTCACATCTATTTATACTGCATAAAAGTCTCTTAGATATGTTTTTAAAAAGGAATTATATTCTGATTTGTATCTTTTGAACTCCGATTATGACATGGATATTGAGTATGCTAATGGGTTTGATTCTTTATTCTCTAGTTTTGATGATGTATATTCTCTTACTAATTTTTATTGGTAACATATTTCAGTTCCTTAAATTTCTCCGTCCATACATCACCCACCTAAACTAGAACTCATTCCAATGCCATTAAATCTCAAATACTCATGTTTTTAAGTGGAAATAATTTCATGTTATCATTGCTAACAATATCTCTTTAGAACATGAAGAAATATTTTTGAATATTTTCATGGAAAACATTAGGAGAATTGCATGGACCTTGGATGAAATATCAGGTATGATCCCCTCTATTTTCATGAATAGCATTCTTTTGGAGGATAGGGATAAATTTGTAATGTATCTAGAACAGATACTCTATCCAACTCTTCTGGAAGCTGTTACAAAAAAAGATGAAAATTTTCTCTTGGAAGGTATAATCTATCCCATTTCAGATTCCCAGTGGTTAAGTCCTCTTCATGTCGTGCCTAAGAAAAGTGGTATTTCTGATGTTAAAAATGATAAGGTGGAGACAGTTTTAATGAGGGTGAAAAACAGTTGGCATGTGTGTATCAATTATAGGAAACTAAATTAGTCCACTCGCAAGGATTATTTCCCTCTACTATTTACTTATCTAATGATTTAGAGTATAGATGGGTAAACACACTATTGTTTTTTGGGTGGATATTCTGGATATTATGTGATTTCTACTGCTCCTAATTATAAGTAGAATACAACATTAATTTGTCCATTCGATTTTTTTTCTTACTAGAGGATGCCATTTCAGATCTGGAATGCCCCATGTACCTTTCAATGATGAATGGTGAGTATTTTTTTAGATTTAAATGTGTTCTATATAGAGGTATTTATGGATGATTTTACAGTTTATGATTAATAACTTTATTATTGTATCTATAGTTTTGAAAAGGTCTGGAATCGTTTTATAGAGAAGAATGTAGTCTTGAACATTAAAAAGTGTCATTTCATGGTAGATCATACCATTTTCTCAGTGAATATAGATTCAAAACATTGGATAAAGGTTGATAGATCTAAGGTAGATGTTATTTTATCCCTACCCTATCCTTCGTGTCTGAACGATGCCAGATCTGTTCTAGGGATTGTAGGATTTTATTGGCACTTCATAAACAAAATTATTAAGATTTCTCTTCCTATGTATTGATTACTTCAAAATGATTATTATTTTTTGTTTGATTATTTCTGTAGGAATTACATTGATGAGATAAAACAATGTCATACCACTCCACCAATCATACATAATCCATGGTGATATATTCCTTTTAAGCTTATATATGACCCATCCAACTTCACAGTTTGAGATGTCTTATCTCAGAGTGTGGAGGGATGTTCACAAGTGATCGCCTATGCTTCAAAAACATTGGATTTGTCCCAATAAAATTACAAAACCATAGAAAATGAGTTTATTCCCATTATAGTTTCTTTATATAAATTCCGATCATATTTTTTAGCCTCTAAAGTAGTGGTTTTTTCTGGCCATACAGCTTTGAGGTATGTCTTGAAGAACCCAGGTACAATTCCTAGTCTAATCTGATGGATTCATCTTCATAAAAATTTGATATTGAGATAAAAGAAAAGAAGGGTTTAGAAATCCTGGTGCTGGACCACATGAGTAGTCTTACTCATACACTAAGGGATGACACCTTGAACCATGTACTACTTCAGGACACTTTCCCTAATGGTCATATTTATCCCATATACGGTATGCATCCTTAGAATTATGATTTAGTGAACTACCTTGTTGCATCTAAAATCCATGAAAATTTAAATAAACATCAAGTCCAAAAATTCAAAAAGTGAGTCTCTGTATTAGGTGTGTGATGATCCCTATCTATGGTGCTTATGTAGTGACTAAGTTATTAGGTGGTGTGTTCCTAATCATGAGTTTGAGTATGTTCTACAATTCTGCCATACAGTAGATTGTGGTAGACACATTGGACCCCAATGGACAAACAACTAGGAATGTTTTGGAATCTGTATTGTATTAGCCTAGCATATTCTAGGATGATCATGTGGTTTGTATGTTGTGCTCATTTTTCCAACACACTGGTAACATTTCTAGGAGACATGTGATTCCCAAAAACCACATACTATTCTGTGAGATTTATGATGAATGGGGAATCGATTTATGGGTTGTTTTCTTAGTTCGTTTATGTTTTTTCTTAAATTGGTTGTTGTTGATTATATGAGAAACTAGGTGGAGGCTAAGGCCACCAAGAATAATGATTCTCATGTTGTCATGGAATTTGTCAAGAATATAATTTTTGTAGGTTTGGAGTACCAATGGCCATCATCAGTGACCCATGGACACACTTCTACAATGGGAATTTGGATTCCCAAATTCAGAATTATGGGGTGACGCACAAAATATCATCACCATACCACCCTCAAACAAATTTCAAGGATGAGGGTTCAAATCGTGGGATACTGTTTTTTTGGAGAAAATAGTGCTGCCATATATGTACGATTAAGGAAAGTGTTTTGATGATGCACTATGGAATTATATGACTGTATACAAGACACCCATTGGTGGTTCCGCATTTCAGATTTATTTTGGGGAAGCATGTCATCTCCCTGTTGAATTCGAGCATCGGGATTTTAGGGGTATAAATAAATGAAACATGAATTTGACCAAAGCTGGAATCTGATGGAATATAAAAATTCAAGATAATGATGAGATTCCATTTTCATCAAAAGATAATAGAAGGCTATACAAGGAATGATCAAAAGTGGATCATGAAAAAATGATCCAACAATTTTAGTTTCATGTTGGATGGAAATTTATACTATACAGTTCATGACTAACGCTGATTCATGGTATGTTTTGTTCTAGATGGTTAGGTCCTTATATTTTATCTAATTGTTATTATTTATGGTGTAGTGGGTATCAAACAAGAGGATACAAGAAGAAACTTTAAATCCAGTGGGAAACATTTGAAGAAATACATTGAGGGAAATACTACTGATGTTGTGAATTTCATCACACTACATGACCCCATCATCACTTGAGCATATCAGGCTATTCATAAACCATTCATATTTATATTGTTTGTACTATTTAAAATTATGCATTTCATGTGCGCATATAATCTCACGGGTTCACATTGAGGATAATTCAATATTTTAAGTGTGGTGGAGGGAACTATTTATATTAGTAATTTCAATTATTTTTATATATTTCAATGATTTTCAAAAAAACATTGTGTCTTTGTCAAATTGTGTGTGTTTAATTTTCAATTTTTTTTGTGTTTTTTGAAACTTTTTACCTAATATGATTCTCTTCAATATTATAAAATCAATATCAATTAATGAAATAATTTCTCACATGAAACTAATTTTAAATGAATATTTTAAATGGATTTGTTTCAAGTTCAAATATTTAGATGGTTCATGAAAAGTACTCTGAATTTTGAATCACATGACACTTTTCATTGTCTATATGTTTGAAATCTCATTTATCATATTCTTTAAACTCCCCTCACATATTTGGAGAACCAAACAATGAATTTTTTAAATAGAATATTATTTATTCGGGTCAAAACATTAGGTTTTTGTGGTACTCATTTTTTAAATTATTGTGGAATTTCATTGGTATTAGAGAACATATTTTATAAGAATGGTGTTTTATAATGGCCTACCTTGATTAATTAATCCTTATTTCCTTGAGAAGTCATCAGAATCTTGTTAGGTTTACTACATTACAAGATAATTTCCCCTAACCAACCAAATATTTTAGAGAAATTTCATAATCTAATTTAACTTAAATGAGAGGGATGATGTCTTGTGATATGCTACCACATTTTATGATACTTTGGCTAGAAAATTAAATTTTGATGAGATGTGTTTACTAATAATGGAAAACAATTATGTTTAAAGTTGTTCCTTTCCTAGAGTATTCATGATAATTGATGTTTCTCCATTCTGTAACTTATAAGAGATGACGAATTTTGTGCATATCTGGACCTTTCAAAAATATCGTGGTTGAGAAAATTTGCAATTTTTCTACTGAAATGTTTAATGGTGTGCACATTTTATTTTATCGGGATGATGAACATGAATTGATTCTATGGGGATTGAGGAGGAGACCATATTTAGGTTAAAATTATATTAATGTAATTTTTCTTCAAAAAGGGTCATGCCCTCCTCATTCAACCTCAGAATCGTTTACATCTAAACCCTACAATCCATAATTCATAGAACAACCCTAAAAGTACTCAGGATATACATGTTTCCTTAAATCAATTCTGGTGGTGATGTAATAATTCTTCAACCCCATGGTGAACCTTTTATGAGTTTGTATGAGATAAAAATTGCTAAAAATGACATTTGTGTTGTAAGAGAAAATTCATGTGAGGTAAGTGTTTTGGGTAGGAGAGGTTAAATGAAGATGAAGAATATTCAATGATATAAATGGAGAACTTGAAATAATGGTTCCTTATTATTTATTATATGTTCTGATTCTTGGTGTGTATTTTTTGGATCTCAAGGATTTGTGTTTTAATTTTTTTTTTTGATTTTATATTGATGTTTACTTGTCATTATTTTTAAAAAAATATTATTTGAGGTTTTTCCTAAGACTGCAAGAGGGTAAGTGTGGGGGAGTGTATAAAAAAAATTTATTGAAAAATTTATTGATAATAATTGATATAAGTTTCTCACATTGTGGTAAATAAGTTCTTTAATGTAATATTTTGGATTAGATAATTCATTTTCAAATATGACGAAAATTACAGTTTAACCCTTTTGAAATTAAATGTAAAATTTTGAATATAAATATTTTAATTGAAATAATTGAAGTCAAATTTTTGTATGGTTGTTACTCAATTAATTGGATACAACATTTATTTAGGACACTATAGTTAAAGCGTGCATTTGGATGGAGTAAATGGGCCATTATGTTAATTGTGGGCTACACATGCTAGATTGGACATCATTGTAGTGTTTGGGCCATATCTTCTACATCCTTGCATGTATTCATCCCAAATTTTGATAGGATATCTATAACCCAATGTGATAAAAGTTATCTTTATTTAGGACATATAATTCACACATTTTGAAGGTTAAATTGTTGGAAAATTTTGGCATAAAATATTTTGTTGAGATTCCTCATTAAAACATGAATCCACATTGATCCTACAACCCCCACCAATCTATAAATTCGTGATTTAAATATTTGTGATGGTTGGAAGAGGTTTTGGGATGGTGTTTCTGAACTTTTGGATCTTGGATGCATTTAAATCCTATAGAAATAAGTATGGATTTATGCAAAAATATCATTCAAGTAGGATCTCCTCTCCTACCTGCACTTTGTGTTTCATTTTATTTCATGATTTTAATTTGAATTATTCTTCAATAAACATTCAAAATTCATATATTTTTATCTTTATATTTTATTTATTTGGTCTATAATAAAGATTAGAAACCATATTGGTTGATACACATTCTAAACCTTTGCACTTGAAAAACGTGTCTCCGATGACTACACCACCCATAGTAGAGTATTTTTTAGTAGTCGATCGACCTATACCATTTTCAATTACATAATATTGAATAAAAGATATTTTTAATTAACATAATATGATATATTACTTTAGTATTTAATTTAAATAAATCTAAGCAAGCAATTGAACAATTAACACAAAACACTCGAGGTCAGGAATTGTGTGAATTGTGATAGTATAACCTCAATTGGTAATAAAAACCATACATGATCATTTTTTAGTGTTCAAATATAATCCATAAACTTAATTAATTATAATTTTTTGATAGGGAATGTTCGTTAATTTACCACTGACCATAATCTAAAAAAATTACATCAATCAAAGCAGGGTGTTGCGATTTCATGTTCTGAGGATAGCATGGGGTTAAATTCTCTTCATATTTGTCATAATGGTAATTCATGTTGGTTTTGGTATTTAAAAAAAATAAGGGATCATATTTATGTGGATAATAATTTAAATAGTAATGAATAATAAATGATTGAAGTGGTAGAGTAAGATTTATGACACAATCTAAAAATAGTTCTCCAAAAAAACATCTTCATGTTGTGCTTGTTTAATTAACTTTCATTTAAAAAAACTATGAAAATGAAAATTTCTTCTAGCATACTTATTCTTATTCTGTTATAAATATAAATCAACCCCCATCTTTTTTATGTGGTGTATCTTTATTATTTTATTTTATTTTATTTAAATTTTACATTTATTACATTGTTTTAATTATTGTGTCTTGAGAGACGACCTAGGTTAGCCACCATACTACACCTAAATAAACCAAATCTAAATATCATTTTGTAGTTCCCACAACAACACCTCTCAACCATCATGATGGTTAATAGATATGTACAATAAATATTCTTTGTGTTTGGAGTATTAGAAGTGGGTTTAGAGTATTTTGATCCTATAATAATCTTTACTATGGTTGTGGTCAAGATGTGGTGGTTAATAGATTTGTTATATCAAAAATGGGATATGGGAAAATAAGGAGATTGGGGAATGTCCAAGGGAATAGAGAAAAAGGGTGGGATTTATGGTAATAAACATGGTTGTCCTCGCCATGACCATTTTAGAGGACCTATTCATGGAAAATGTCATTTGATAGGGAAATAGGAAACAGAGGGTGTATTTTTCTTCTTGGTATATAAAATATCTCTAAGAAAATCGTATAGTCTATAGAGGATGTACTAGCGGTGGTCACATGAACTATTAAGTAGCGAAAGCATTCTCCATTTTCATGGATATCATATATTAAAAATTAAAAACGTGTAAAAAATAAATGTGAAGTCTTGAATGTGTTTTTAATTCAAATTTTACCATATATTAATTGATCTACACACATATCCTTGATTATTCAATTGGTCAAGATGACTCCAAGAATATTGTTTGGTGTTTTATAGAAATTCATCAGACGAACAGCCTTGATAAATGTAAGAACTTGGTAGATTCATTCCCTTGGAATCTATTTAATTGGACTTAATGGAAATATAATACTCAAAGGTATAGGGTGATATTTTTGAATTAAATTCATGGATACTTAGAAGTTTTCTCTTATCAATGTACAAGAGAAAATAAATTACACCTTCTTTAACAGGATTTGAATAACATCTTTGAGAGTTTTTGAAATTCGGTTTGTGGTTTTAACACCCCTTTTTAGATTTTTTTTATTTATCCTCAGTCTAGAACCATTGTTATAACATGACTTAATTATAACTTAAAACTCTTGGTGTGAGGAATAGAATATGTTGATCTTAGAATTTTGTTTGTCTGATGATAATAATGAAAATACAATATGTTGATGTAATAATTCTTGACGTAGGAGGCCCTTATCATTAGGTTATGTTTATATGGTTTATGGGCATGAAAGGTTACACATGTGAGTAGGAAATTAGTCCTATATTTTATGTTTTATCATAAGATTTTTTCATTTATATAATATGAGGACTATATTTTTTTATTGTTAACATGATGTGTGCATGTGTATCCTATGAGTCCTATATTTAATGTTTTATCACATGAGGTGTAAAAGTATAACCCATGAGACCTCTATTTGATAGTATATCACATGATTATTGTGTGTGTTTCCTTAAGAGAACTATGATTGATATTTTATAACAAATATATTTTAATGAGATATGATTTTTTCTTGACCTGATATGATGTTTGATCTTCTCTAGTATATCAATTTATCCATCTATTTTTTTGCAATATTTTACTATTTATCATGCTATTTAAGACAGTTTTATTATCCCCCAAGGGGGATTCTTTTTATATTTATTCAATAAGTACATTGTGTAGAGTCGTTATCCAGGTGAAAAAATAACGGGGGTGAATTTGTGATCACTTTTTATGAATTATGTTGATTTTTAATTCAATATATAGATAATATTGAAGGTAATGATAGACAAAAAAATTTCATATCTTTGCATTTATGTGTAGTAGTAAATTATAGAATCACACAAGAATTTTGTGGTTGGGAATAAAATTTTAATCCACATTGTGTTGCTAAGATACCCCAATATAGATTATTCCCTATAAAAAAAGGGATAAAATCCCATTTAAATCATATTCTGGTCAACATAGAGTGCCACTATGTTATTATACATCTAGCGCAACTTGATGATAAAATTATACATTCCAATGAGGCTAAAAAAAGACATTTTTCCTCTACATGTGTTATTCAACACAACATTGGAATAGAATATTCCTCCATAAGATGATGGATTTGTATGTCCGCATAGGTAACACATTATGAATTTACAAATTGATATTTGTGATTCATTCTAATGGATTTAATTTGATCTAAATATTCCTTACCGCCTATAAATAATCATGTTTTTCACCTTCAATGACTAATTGATTTTGATTCATCTATTACATTGATAATAAATGTTATTAAACTCTCATAATTATTAGTATTTTTTCAACTCTATAACATTTATATGATTATTCTTGACCAATAATAATATATATAATTATTTCATATGTAGTGAATCACATCATTCAAAAAAATAACAATATAGTTATAAATTTTTTTCATGAAAACCTAATGATTGGATCATAAAATACATCATTTACTAATCTAGACTACATTCTTCCATGACATCCTGGAGTCTCCCTTGATTTAATCAACATAATTCCATATAATTTTAGATATTTATTTATATTTTATTAAATATTCAATGTAACCATATATTTTCATCATTATTTCTATATTTCAATTGATTCATTATATCGTAGAATTATTCCTTCTGAATATAGAATAAATATTTATTCATGTATCATTACATTATTTAATTAAATCATATAGTATTTTCATCATCATATATTATTCATCAAATCCTCATCACATCATACATAAAATATAAAACACATCCCATTTTTAACAACTTATTTCGTAGGCTGGTATCATCATTCGAAAAAATATTAGCTCAATCACATTACATATCAATACATTCATCATAACATTAACATGAACACAATCATTTATAAAATACATTATTCTCAGATGGACCATTGATGTGGAAATAAAACACTTATTTCATAATATATCAAACAATACTTTTCTCATATTTAATTAAAAAAGTCATCTCTGTGTATTCTTCTACTAAAAGCATCCTCTTTTCACTACATGAATTTTGATGTATGAGTGTAAATTTAAATGGAATTGTTGAGCCCTCTGGAAGATTGCTGATTTCATGTTTATAACTGATGTTTTAATAATCACAAATCATCACAACTCATTGATGCTTAATCTGGTTTGATGTCTCATAAACATAATTCCAATCTATGAATGAATGAGTTATCATGTTTTTAACTATGCTTATTGACTTACAAAGTATGTTGGAAGTCTTCTGGATTCAACAGACATCAGAATCACCGATCCATCAGAGTCACCGATCCATCAGAGTCACCGATCCATCAGAGTCACCGATCAATCAGACTCACCGATCCATCAGAGTCACCGATCAATCAGACTCACCGATCCATCAGAGTCACCGATCAATCAGACTCACCTATCCATCAGAGTCACCGATCAATCAGACTCACCGAGCCATCAGAGTCACCGATCAAAAGGACTCACCGATGAAAATGAGTCACCGATCCAAGGACTCACCGATGCAAATGAGTCACCGATCCAAGGACTCACCGATGCAAATGAGTCACCGATCCAAGGACTCGCCGATGCAAATGAGTCACCGATCCAAGGACTCACCGATGCAAATGAGTCACCGATCCAAGCACTCACCGATGCAAATGAGTCACCGATCCAAGGACTCACCGATGCAAATGACTCACCGATAAGATGACAGACCGATGCTGATCAAAATGAATCACCGATCAGATGACATACTGATGCTGATCAAAATGACTCACCGATCAGATGACAGACCGATGCTGATCAAAATGACTCACCGATCAGATGACAGACCGATGCTGATCAAAATGACACACCGATCAGATGACAGACCGATGCTGATCAAAATGACTCACCGATCAGATGACAGACCGATGCTGATCAAAATGACTCACCGATCAGATGACAGACCGATGCTGATCTATCTGAGTCACCGATCATTACTCTAAAGCTGATGACCTACCGATCTCTTGAATAGTCATAAACAACTGTTTGAATTTCTTTATCTTTATCTTTATTTATTCTAACCAACGGTCATATTAGTTATATTTTAATACCCTGACAATTAATTAATAAAGGTTGTCGGATGTCAGGAAACCGTACCTCGTACCTGCAAAAAGGAAACCTTTTCTATCCTACGGAGCACGTGATATAAATACAAGAAGACTCTGCTGAAGAGTGTGTAAAAAAAAAGAAAAACCAAGAAGAGAGAGACAACACACACAGAGACAAGGAAGCATACGACATACTCAAGAAGAGCTCTGTGCATACAAGAAGAACCAAGCAAGACAGAATCAAATATACAATCAAGCCTACTCAAGAAGAGTGGTGTGCATACAATAGAATATTGAAGAGCTTCATCAACTACATCTCACTGCCTGTGAACCTGAAGCATACGACACTCTGCTTCTCAAACAAAATCGAGAAGAGGACTCAGAATCACTTCTGATTATTTCCAAAACGAGTCCAGTGCTACACTAAAATCACTAGAGCCATTCCCAAACTCTACATCTCTGCTCTGTGATTTATTTATTCTATATTTTGAGCAGTGTGTGTTATCTGCTGTATTAAACACACACACTGACTCCTGCACTTTCACTGGAGGATCTGTAAATCCTCAGCAAACCTTTTACACTTCACTTCCCACTGTGGATAGTGGTAGAGGTCTTGTGACCTGGACAGCTGGCTGCTGTTGTTTGTTTTCCCACGTAGAACTGTGGTAGAGGTCTTGTAACCTGGACAGTGTGTTCACTGTTGTTAACCCCGATCCAGGGTGTGGATCACTTTTATATAAACTTTTGAGAGGACTAAGTCTCGTCTTGAGACTGAACCTCTTGGTTACTTCTCTGTGTTTGTAGTTATACTCTATATCCATACTATACATATTTATTTCATATTCCGCTGCTATTACTTTGAAATATACTCTATCTTCAAAGCTACTTTGATAATTAAATTCTCAAGTGTTTATATTTATTATAAATCAGTAAATTAGTTTCAAAAGTTAATTTAATCATAAGATTAAGTTAACTGAGAACTAATCAATCTTTGAGAAGCTAATTGAACCTTTATAATCTATATAAATTCACTACAGTTTAATTTGTTTATGAAATTGGGGGATTTTATTAGAAATTGTTTTTAACAGAAAATTTTAATTGGAACTCAATTCACCCCCCTCTTGAGTGTCCACTCTGACCAACACTTGGTATCAAAGGAAGTAAATACTTTCTAAAAGTGCTCTCCTTTTGAACTGTGATTTTAGTTGTATTTTAAAGTTCTTAAAATTTCTGTTATTTCTAAATTTTTATCTCTTTAAAATTATTTTTTGTAATATCATGGATAATAGACTTGAGGGTGCTGCTACTAACCGGACACCTTTCTTCAATGGAACTAATTATGCTCAGTGGAAACTGAAAATGAAAATTCATCTAGAAAGCATAGGTTTTGATATTTGGACTGCTATTGAATCTGAATACAAAATTCCCACTACTGCTAGATCTACTTGGGATGAACCTACAAAGACTGCTTACAATAACAATTGTAAAGCTATGAATGCTCTGTACTGTGCTCTAGGAGATGAAGAGTTTAATAGAATTTCTGCATGTAAAACTGCATATGAAATTTGGGATACCTTAGCTGTTTCTCATGAAGGAACAACAAATGTTAAGGAGATGAGATTTAATACCTATACTATTAAGTATGATAATTTTAAGATGAAGCTTGATGAACCCATTTCTGATATGTATCTCAGGTTCAATGAAATTGTCAACACAATGACTTCTCTGGGAAAGGATGTTCCAGCAAAGGAACAAATTATGAGAATTTTGAGATGTCTACCTGAAAGATGGAGAGGAACCTCTGTCTCCATTAGAGAATCATGTGACAATGCTGCTCTACCTTTCAAGGAATTAATTAGTAAGCTGATGATGTATGAAGAAGAGCTTAAAGTAAATAAAGAAGATGATGATGAACCTAAAAGGAAGTCTATTGCCTTCAAGACTACAACCTCAAAGAATAAGGATAAGGAAAAGCTTCAAGCTATCAATGAAAGTTCAAGCAGTGAGGAAAGTGAGAATGATTCTGACGGTGATGATGAGATGGCTCAAATAGCCAGGAGATTCAAAAAGTTCTATAGGAAAAAGAAATTCTTTAGGAAACCAAATTACAAGGGAAATTATGACCAACAAGGCAAACGGAAAAAGGACTGGAAGAAGAATGACAAATCAGATGATGTTGTCTGCTATGAGTGCAAGAGGAAAGGACACATTAAAGCCGATTGTCCAAAGCTAAAGTATAAAAAGAAATATGAATACAAGGATAACAAGTACAAGAAAGCCATGAAGGCTACTTGGAGTGCTTCAGAAGACATCACAAGTGAAGCTGAATCTTTAGACTCTGAAAAGAATCGGGCCAACATGTGTTTCATGACAAACACTTCTGAGGTAACATCAGAGACTCCTGCTTTTAATTCATACTATTCTGGAGAAGATTCTGACTCAGAAAACATGACAAAGTCTGAATTGTTTGAATACTGTGACATGCTAGAAGAAACATGTAATGAGCTTAAAGATAAATATAAAGGTCTAAAGAAACAGTATGCTTTAAGTGTTAAGCATAAATCTGATCTGGATATAGAAGTAGAAAAGAATGCTCAGCTGCTTAAAGAGAATACTGAACTAAAATTGTCTAATGAGAAACTCAAGAAAGACTTAGAGAAGTTCACCAATGGTAAAAATACTCTAACACAAATGCTAGGAAAGCAAGTTGCACCTAGATACACTACTGGTATAGGATACCAACCTGGACAAAGGAAAGTTGCCAAAACTAGATTCATTCCTAAATCTGGACAGAAGATAGTTAATTCTGGAACTTCTTATGCCTCAACCAGTTATATTCATAGTTATGAATCTAATAAGGTTTATCTTTCAAATAATGTCATTTCTACAAATTATATTAGACCCATTAGACAAATATGGGTACCTAAAGTGTTATTGGCTAACCTGTCTGGACCCAAGAAGATCTGGGTACCAAAATCATCTTCCATCTAAATTTGTTTTGTAGGAGACCTGCTTGAAGATCTGTTACAAGAAGATATGGTATTTAGACAGTGGTTTCTCAAGACACATGACTGGAGATTATTCTTGCTTCAAGAGCTTAATAAAAGTTGATGGAGGCTTTGTCACCTTTGGTGATAACTCTAAAGGAAAAATCATCGGCCTAGGCCAGATTGGTAACACTGATTCAATTTTGATTTCTAAAGTTTTATTTGTTGATGGACTTAAATATAACCTGTTAAGCATTACTCAGTTATGTGATGATGGTTTTCATGTTAAATTTGAAAATGATTCTTGCAATGTTTTTAACTCTAAAAATGTTTTAGTATTTTCTGCTTTAAGAAATGAAAATGTCTATGCTGTTGATTTAAATTCTTTATCTTAACAGAACATTCCTTGTTTAAATTCTTTTCATAAAGAGTCTTGGCTTTGGCACAGAAGATTAGGACACTGCAATGTGCACTCACTTAGAAAACTTTCTAGGAAGAACTTGGATAGAGACTTACCCAAACTTGAATTTCCAGCAGACAAAGTTTGTAATCCCTGTCAAAAGGGAAAACAACACAAAGTTTCTTTTAAATCAAAGAAAGAAGTTTCAACTTCTCAACCACTTGAATTGGTTCACATGGATTTGTTTGGACCATCAAGAGTTTCTAGTTTAAATGGGAAGCACTATGTCTATGTTCTCGTAGATGACTTTTCTAGATATACTTGGGTATATTTTCTAGCTCACAAAAGTGAAGCTTGTTCTTACTTTGTTAAATACTCCAAGTCTGTAGAAAATCTTAGTGGACTCAAGATTAAGACCCTAAGAAGTGATCATGGTCGTGAGTTTGAAAATCAAGATTTTGAATCTTACTGCTCACTCAATGGCTATTCTCATAACTTTTCTGCCCCTAGGACACCCCAACAGAATGGTGTAGTAGAAAGAAGAAACAGAACCCTGCAAGAAATTGCTAGAACCATGCTCAATGAATATGACCTGCCAATTTACTTTTGGGATGAAGCTGTTAATACAGCTTGTTATTTCATTAATAGAGTCTTGATCAGACCTGTTCTAAAGAAAACCCCTTATGAGTTGTGGAACCATAGGAAACCTAAGGTTAACTACTTCAAAGTTTTTGGCTGCAAAGTCTTTATTCTGAATACTAAAGATAATCTGGATAAATTTGCATCCAAGAGTGATGAAGGAATTTTCCTAGGTTACTCTATCTCTAGTAAAGCCTATAGAGTTTTCAATAAGAGAACCAAATGTGTGGAAGAATCTGTTCACATCAAATTTGATGAAACTGATCCACATGAGCCTAAAATCTCTCTTGGGAATCTTGAAGAAGATTTGTCTATTCTGGACCTTAATGATAAATCTAAAGAACCTGTTATAAAAGCATCCAGTTCTGGACATTCTCCAGAATCTTCTTCTGTTGAACCTCAATCTCTAGATGAACCTGAAATTTCTAGCCCTATCTTTTCAAGACCATCTAGGACTCTAAAGAACCATCCCTTAGATGCTGTTGTAGGAAATCTAGATAGAGGGACACAGACTAGAGCTTCTCTAAGAAACCAGGTTGAACATCAAGCTTTTCTTTCACAGTCAGAACCTAAAAATATCAATGATGCTATCAATGATGAATTTTGGGTAATGGTTATGCAAGAAGAATTAAATCAGTTTGAAAGGAACAATGTCTGGGAATTAGTTGACAGACCTAAGGACACTTTGACAATAGGCACAAAATGGGTGTTTAGAAATAAAGTAGATGAATCTGGAAATATAGTTAGAAACAAAGCTAGACTAGTTGCACAAGGATATAGTCAAGAAGAAGGTATAGACTATGAGGAAACTTTTTCACCTGTAGCTAGACTAGTAGCCATTAGGATCTTACTTGCATATGCTGCACATCTGGATTTCAAATTATATCAAATGGATGTTAAAAGTGCATTTCTAAATGGTTTTATAATTGAAGATGTTTTTGTAGAACAACCACCTGGATTTACTAATCCCCTTTTTCCAAATCAAGTTTTTAAACTTTCTAAAGCTTTGTATGGTTTGAAACAAGCACCAAGAGCTTGGTATGATAGACTTAGCAATTTCCTTATTTCAAAAGGTTTTACTAAAGGGATTGCTGATCCAACTCTTTTCATTAAAAGAATTTCTAAAGATGTTTTAGTTGTACAAATATATGTTGATGATATTATTTTTGGATCTTCTAAAAACTCCTTATGTACTGATTTTTCAAAGGTTATGCAAAATGAATTTGAAATGAGCTTAATGGGAGAGCTTAAGTATTTTCTTGGATTTCAAATCTTTCAAACTAAAAATTGTATTATTTTAAATCAAAGTAAATATACAAAGGATATTTTAAAATGTTTTGGATTGGATAGTATTAAGGAAAGTAATACACCTATGAGTACTACCTGTAAATTGGATGTTGATGAAACTGGGAAACCAGTTGATCAAACCAATTACAGAGGTATGATTGGAAGCTTACTTTATCTTACTGCTAGTCGACCAGATATTATGTTTAGTGTGCGTATGTGTGCTAGATTTCAAGCTAATCCTAAAGAATCACACTTATTAGCTGTTAAACGGATTTTTAAGTATCTTAAGTATACTATAAATCTAGGTTTGTTTTACCCAAAAGGACAATCCTTTGAGTTAATGAGTTATTCAGATGATGACTTTGCTGGTTGTAAGTTAGATAGAAAAAGCACATCAGGAACATGTCATTTGCTTGGAAAATCCCTAGTATCATGGTGTAGTAAGAAACAGAATTCAGTTGCATTGTCTACTGCCGAGGCAGAATACATAGCTGCTGGTAGTTGCTGTGCACAAATTTTGTGGATGAAACACACTCTATTGGATTATGGATTTGATCATAAACATGTTTCAATTAACTGTGACAACACTAGTGCAATCAACTTATCCAAGAACCCTGTGTCTCACTCTAGAACTAAGCACATTGATGTCAGACATCACTTTCTAAGAGATCATTACCAGAAGGGTGATATTTCTCTAGAATTTGTTAGTTCTGAAAATCAATTAGCTGACATCTTCACAAAGCCCTTATGCTCTGAAAGAATGAAATTTATTAAACAAGAATTGTGTATGATTGATCTGTGAAACTGATCTGTGAAACTGATCTGTGAAACTAATCTGTGAAACTGATCTGTGGAACCGATCTGTCACACTGTTCTGTCAAACCGATTTTTTTAATTACTTTTTATTAATTAGTAAATTACTTTTTATGGGAACCCTAAATAATAAAATCAATGATACGCGGCTATTTATCTTCCCTAAACCTTTGACCTTTCATTTCCCGCTGAACCTCTCAACCTCTCTTCCCCTCTGCTTCGAACCTTCGAACCTTCAAACTCCTGCCTCTCCAAAATCCTCGAATGGCTAAGCAAAAGAGACTGAGCAAAGGACCGGATAGCCCTGTACCTTCAAAGCGTGCTCGAGGCGAGTCGAGCAGTACCTCTCAACGATCAGTAAATCCGAACCTGGAAACTCGGATTGTAGCTGTAGAAAAAGAAGTAAACTCGGTGTGGATTTTGTCAAGTAAGTATCTGTTGCTACAAGTTCTTGAATCGCAAGGATGGATAGACTGGTTTTCAGACAATGCCCGAATAGATTATCCAAAGCTAGTACATGAGTTTTACATGAACCTGAAAATCACGCTTGATGGGGTGGAAGCTGCTAGGATGTCGTCTGTTGTAAAAGGAAAGAAAATATCTTTTTCATCTAAGCAGTGGGCTGAATGTTTAAACGTACCTCATGAAGGTCGATATGAGGACTATGCTGGCAATATACACCCAGTCTCTGACTATTTTTCTTATGAGCTAGCGCTAGAGCTTCTAACTGGAAACAGAGAATCGAGGAGAATCACAGCTTCATAATTAGATGGTGAAAGCAGACTCCTATTCATGTTTATTCAGCACCAACTTTGCCCTCGAAGAGGAGATTTTGCTGCTGTTAAGTTTCAAGATGTTTTTCTATTGTTTCTGCTCAAAACCCATGAAAAGATAAACCTGTGTAGATATGTGATGGTCCACATAGCTAGTATGCTGAAACCTTCCAAGAAAGACACAGCGTTGTTTTATTCAAAAATGATATCTACTATGCTCCAGAATCTGGAATGTGTTGATAAAGATGATGAAGTTGTTGAAACAGAGCGTACCTTCTGTCTCAACAAAGAGATCTGCAAGAGGATGAAAATCAATTGGAATCCATGGAAGAAGTGCTGGGTTGCAGATGAAGATAAGTTGTATGAAGCCTACAGTCCCATAGATCATGGCAAGAGGCCAAAGGATTTGAGAGATCCTGGATTAAAACCAGATGAGGAACCAGTTTATTCTGATGATGATGAGCAAGAAAAAGCTGCAACTGAAGAAGGAAGTGTGTCTTCTCCTGATGATAGGAGTGATCCAAACACTGCTAGCCCCAAGAAAAGAATAGAATTTGGACCTGCTAGTCCACCCTTAACCCTACCAGAGTCAGAACCTATTCTTGATGATGAAGAAGATTCTGATACTGAGGAATATCACAGTGAAGCCTCTGAGCAGAGTAATAATGAGCAAGGTGATGCTGATGACAATCATGATGGTGATGATGATGATGCTGATGATATTGAAGCTGCTGCTGATAGTGTTAACAGACCGGAGGATGGTCTTGCTGAAGATCAAGTAGAACAACCTCAGTCAGTACCAGAAATCCATCTCAGTGGCAAGGCTGATTCACCAAAAATCAGTGGAACAACAAGCTATGAAAAACCCAACTACACCCTATGTGCTGCTGTTTGGGATGACTACCCTGGATATGCTGTGTTGGGCTTAGAATATTCTGAAGAAGAAGACGAATTTCCAGAATCTGCTGCAGCTGTGAAAAGGAACCTTCCCAGAGAAGCAAGGTCTATTCCAACTGTTGATCCTGTAAATGTGAATTTACCTGGTTCTGAAATATCTCGAGCTGATCTTGATAAGTTTAAGACTGAATTGCTAACCACTGTGAGAGATATAGTCAGAGAAGAACTTTCCAATGCCCTTCATCAAGTATCTCTGCAAGTTTCTGAAAATTCCTTGAAAGCTTTTTCAACGGCAGTCTCAGATGTTCTCAAGCCAGACTTGACTGCTACTGGTGAATTTGTTGGTAGGCACATAGCCTCTTTGAATCAAACTTTGAATGATCTCCAAGTTAGCTTAGTTTCTCTATCAAATGAGTTCAGATCAACCATCTCTGGTATGATGGAAGTTTTGAGAAATCTGATTGAACATCTCAACAAATCTGACCTGAGGAAGTTGAAAGCTGAACTAACTCATATAGTCGGCCAAGCCAGTACAGCCAAGGTCACCAAAATCACTACCCGTGATATAGAAGCTCTCAGAGAAGTTGTGCATGCAGAGCTAGCTGCTGTAAGACAAATTCATGACTTAGAATCTTTGAGGAGGATGAAAGAGCTCTGTGATAATAGTCATAATATGGCCTTAGTATATTCAGCAGATGCTAAGAAAGCCCTGCAAGAGATCAAGGAAAAAGTTGATACTTACTTTTCCAAGATTTATACAAAACATGAGATGGCTGCAAACTTCAAAGTCTTGGCAGAGAATCTGAAATTACCTCCAGTCACTCAGGCCTTCAACACTCAAGTTCGCCAATAGCAAGATTTTGTCCCTTCCTTGGCACAGTTCATGGAAAACAAGGATGATTTTGAAAAAGCTATGAAGTATGGAGCAGAAGTCATTCAGGACTTCATTCATCTGTTGAAGCCTTACATGGATGCACATGCCACTGCAATTGTACTCCCTACTTCTAAACCTCTCAGTGCCTCTGATGTCGCTCCAAATCAGCTGTCTGTTGCCCAAGCTCTATCTTAGTTGCGGCCAATCTCTCAGAAAGCTTCTCATCCAGCTCCTGCTCCTTCTCAACAACCCTCTGTGACACCTCCAACTGCACCTGCCAGAGTTGTCCTGTCGCCACTTCAGCTCCGTGAACCACAGCCTGCCTCCAAGCCTTCTACCTTACCTATCATTGATCCAAAGGATAAAGGGAAAGCCCCTTTGTATCCCAACAAATAGCCATGTATTGTTTTTGATGGGGTGATCTATGTATTGCTTATCCTTTTTTGTGACTTTATCAAATTTGTTTTTCCTTTGTGTTATGTTCTATCCTCTCTGCACCCTGCTTCTCTTTTCCCTTATCTGTTTTGCCTCCTTTTTGATTATCCCAAAGGGGGAGAAAGATATATATAATGGGAGAAAGATATATATAATGGGAGAAAGCTATATATAATGGGAGAAGGGAGAAAGCTATATAATGGGAGAAAGCTATATATAATGGGAGAAAGCTATATAATGGGAGAAAGCTATATATAATGGGAGAAAGATATATATAATGGGAAAAAGATATATAATGGGGGTAATATATATCTAAGGGGGAGTACTCTATATATGAAGAGGGAGATCAATATATCAGGGGGAGAAATCTGAATACTATATATATGGGAATGTTATTTTAAGAGGGAGATTTTTTTTATTTTATATATATATATATATATGAAGATTTGTGATTATCAAAAAGGGGGAGATTGTTGAGCCCTCTGGAAGATTGCTGATTTCATGTTTATAACTGATGTTTTAATAATCACAAATCATCACAACTCATTGATGCTTAATCTGGTTTGATGTCTCATAAACATAATTCCAATCTATGAATGAATCGGTTATCATGTTTTTAACTATGCTTATTGACTTACAAAGTATGTTGGAAGTCTTCTGGATTCAACAGACATCAGACTCACCGATCCATCAGAGTCACCGATCCATCAGACTCACCGATCCATCAGAGTCACCGATCAATCAGACTCACCGATCCATCAGAGTCACCGATCAATCAGACTCACCGATCCATCAGAGTCACCGATCAATCAGACTCACCGATCCATCAGAGTCACCGATCAATCAGACTCACCGATCCATCAGAGTCACCGATCAAAAGGACTCACCGATGCAAATGAGTCACCGATCCAAGGACTCACCGATCCAAGGACTCACCGATGCAAATGAGTCACCGATCCAAGGACTCACCGATGCAAATGAGTCACCGATCCAAGGACTCACCGATGCAAATGACTCACCGATCAGATGACAGACCGATGCTGATCAAAATGACTCACCGATCAGATGACAGACCAATGCTGATCAAAATGACTCACTGATCAGATGACAGACCGATGCTGATCAAAATGACTCACCGATCAGATGACAGACCGATGCTGATCAAAATGACACACCGATCAGATGACAGACCGATGTTGATCAAAATGACTCACCGATCAGATGACAGACCGATGCTGATCAAAATGACTCACCGATCAGATGACAGACCGATGCTGATCTATCTGAGTCACCGATCAGATGACAGACCGATGCTGATCTATCTGAGTCACCGATCATTACTCTAATGCTGATGACCTACCGATCTCTTGAACAGTCATAAACAACTGTTTGAATTTCTTTATCTTTATCTTTATTTATTCTAACCAACGGTCATATTAGTTATATTTTAATACCCTGACAATTAATTAATAAAGGTTGTCGGATGTCAGGAAACCATACCTCGTACCTGCAAAAAGGAAACCTTTTCTGTCCTACGGAGCACGTGATATAAATACAAGAAGACTCTGCTGAATATTGTGTAAAAAAAAAAGAAAAACCAAGAAGAGAGAGACAACACACACAGAGACAAGGAAGCATACGACATACTCAAGAAGAGCTCTATGCATACAAGAAGAACCAAGCAAGACAGAATCAAATATACAATCAAGCCTACTCAAGAAGAGTGGTGTGCATACAATAGAATATTAAAGAGCTTCATCGACTACATCTCACTGCCTGTGAACCTGAAGCATACGACACTCTGATTCTCAAACAAAATCGAGAAAAGGACTCAGAATCACTTCTGATTATTTCCAAAACGAGTCCAGTGCTACACTGAAATCACTAGAGCCATTCCTAAACTCTACATCTCTGCTCTGTGATTTATTTATTCTACATTTTGAGCAGTGTGTGTTATCTGCTGTATTAAACACACACACTGACTCATGTACTTTCACTGGAGGATCTGTAAATCCTCAGCAAACCTTTTACACTTCACTTCCCACTGTGGATAGTGGTAGAGGTCTTGTGACCTGGACAGCTGGCTGCTGTTGTTTGTTTTCCCACGTAGAACTGTGGTAGTGGTCTTGTGACCTGGAAAGTGTGTTCACTGTTGTTAACCCCGATCCAGGGTGTGGATCACTTTTATATAAACTTTTGGGAGGAATAAGTCTCGGCTTGAGACTGATCCTCTTGGTTACTTCTCTGTGTTTGTAGTTATACTCTATATCCATACTATACATATTTATTTCATATTCCGCTGCTATTACTTTGAAATATACTCTATCTTCAAAGATACTTTGATAATTAAATTCGCAAGTGTTTATATTTATTATAAATCAGTAAATTAGTTTCAAAAGTTAATTTAATCATAAGATTAAGTTAACTGAGAACTAATCAATCTTTGAGAAGCTAATTGAACCTTTATAATCTATATAAATTCACTACAGTTTAATTTGTTTTTGAAATTGGGGGATTTTATTAGAAATTGTTTTTAACAGAAAATTTTAATTGGAACTCAATTCACCCCCCTCTTGAGTGTCCACTCCGACCAACAGGACTCCTAAATAATTATAAACCACTATCACATTTTCTCTATTATTCTTCATGTGTTCACATATCTTTTTATTTGACAAATGGTAGTACACCCAATGGTAGAAACACATTGAATCACCCTAATGGTAGGACATAAATGATTAAACACCAAAATATAACATCTCACAATAGTAAACTAATTGTAGTACAACGAATGGTAGTACCTATTTATATAACCTAATAACAACACCAAATGATAGAATATGAATGTAGCACATGAATATTAAACCTAAATGATAGCACCATAGTGGAAAATTTTAAATAGTAGCACCAGGGCAGTAAAACCTTAGTGGTAGAACCTTTTCCTTTTTAACATTATCATGAACTTATCTACTCCAGTTCATCAAAATCACATATTTTCACTTCCATATATCATGGTAGAAACTCAATCAACATATGGGTTTAAAGGGATGTATAATCAAGCATGAATCCAATGGATTCTTTGAATCAATAATAATAATCTAATCATAATCACATTATCTTACCAAATATATTCTTTTTATCATTCACTGAACATTGGATTATCAGACAACATTCCTGGGAAAAGTATGGCACCCAATGGTTCCCAAAGTTATGTTTTTTTTCTTTTATACTCTTCATATATATAGGAAAAATAAACTTGGAAAACAATAATTACACAACCTTGGATATATAGAAAATATATAAACTACAATTCATGTTATATGATTCTTTTTGCCCAACAGAGAAGATAAAAAATATCCAAGAAATGTGAATTGATTTTAAATTAAAAGTTTAATTTATCATAGTTATTAATTTAACTAAATATAAAAATAAATTTTATTGATATAGTTATTTTTATAGTTTTTCAGATTTAAATGATACTAGTCCACTAATCACCCCTGTCGTAAACTGATAAATGTGGAACCCAATATATACACAATAATTGAATCATATAGTGATTTTTTCACACATAGACTCCCAACCCAATTACAAATCTCTTTCCCCAATAGGAATAAAGACAAAATTGACCACTCATTTTATACATGTAGGAAGATTGTTAATTGTGGATATTTTCCCACTGTGAAGTGTAACACAATGATAAACGTTTTTTTGGTATTGAAAATCCATGATTCTACCTCTTAGTGAGTTTTATTAACCATTACAATTACGATATTATCCTATATTTTTAATTAGTTTTTTCAATTTTTTATTAAACAAGGAAACTGCACCTAAGCAAGTGTTAGTTCATTTCTGAAAAGGTGGTTTCAAGAGGGCTATAACCTAGATGTATAGCTGAAACATGAGATATCAATATATATATATATAAGTGAATGCATGTTGTTTATTTTTCTAGTTGGACAACATTACCATAATGTATATTCTTTTCCATGGGATGGTAATCCCATAAATTATTTGAATTGTTACTCATTTACATGTTGTGTAAACTTTGGGGTATGTTTTTTTAAAAGTTGACATGTGTTCATTTTGATATATCCTTTACTTACTGCCACACAAGAGAAGTGAGGTGTAATAGATCCACCTCCATGAATATGTTCTGTTTTTCTAGATCACATTCATCATAAATTTATTCTGTTCACTATATAGTGCATTGGATTCCTCTCGATGAGATCTCTATTCATATTCCTTCCTTCCATAATATTCCATTTCATTTTTTTTCATTTTTGTGTCAGTTGATATCCCATAATGTCCTTGTTTTGATCTGCCTTTTTATTTTCTCCCATTATAACTCTATTTAGAGGCCACAAAAAGATCGGTGGATTTCTATGAACCTATGTTAGGTGTTCTTGTTTAATTCCATGTGTGTTATTGAATTTTTATCATGTGGCATTTTTTTGCACACTGAAACATTCATATGAAAAATCATAAATGTTTAATAAATTGGTTTTATTAGATCTTCATTCCAAATACAATCCATGAAAGTGGCAAATCAATTACTAGGTTTTACTCCATAACATGATCCACCTCAATGGGTAGGAAGTTACATAAAAAATTTTTTCCCAACTTTCCATAGGAAAATATAACATCTCTTTAGGTATGTTTTTCAATTTTATTAAATAAATTTGAAATAATTAATTAAATTAAAAGAAAATGCATGACATGTATTTTTCTTCTTCACTTAATTCCAAAAATTGAATTTTTTGGTTAAATTTTATGTACCCTGTGTTTAATGACATATCCATATTTAAAATACATTAAATAAATGGTAATTTTTTAAATGTTTTACGATTATAATTTCCTCTTGAAATGGTTTGTTATCTTTATATAAAACTCATACCTTTATACCTTGCTGATTTTGATATATGGTATTCAATTTATTGATCACATTGAATATGATCATTATGGCGTATGATTAATATTTTGAAAAGAATTTAATATACAAATGGAGTGATTATAAGTATTACTTGGATGAGCTCGCCATGCATTTTTTACATATCCACGTGAGTGATACAAGATCAAATGGGGAGACACCATGGATGGGTTTCTTAGTTAGATGGTAAAACCAGGCCATGAGTGATACTCAATCCCCAATATGAGATACCATGGAGAGACTCAGATGATTGGTTCAACGTTAATATGTTTCCCAGAGTGACACATGGGGTTCCATTTATGGATCTCCTTGGAATGTCTCCCATGAAATGTTTTATTTATTGCGCTCTAAGTATGATACATTGGTTCTTTGATATGGTAATACTTTGGATATCCTAGAATACCACTTATATAATCTAAATAGATTCATTTTTATATAAATCAAATAATATCAATTCATTCAATAAAATAACATGTCTTCCAACCTAAATAACAATTTTGGGAACAGAAAAAATATTGATACAGATTTAAAACATTACATTAATCATTTTTCATACATAAACCAATTTACCTGATTCAAAGACACTACACTTAGGATAAAGTAAGTAGAGGTTTTTGGTTGTCCTATAAGTAACCCAGTTCGAAGTATTTATTTATTAATTTATTCTTTGAATTTATTTTTATCGATACACTCCTCATATTATATGTCCTCTCTGGAATGATATATACCTCATTGGTGGTGGCATACATAGTATATCTCACACCCTCCTCAAGCCTCCCTTGGTACCCAATAAGAAATTATTGATGTGGGTGTAGGGAAGTGGATGTGTCAAGATTTTGATGCTTGATTTTCTGTACTAGGATGATATATCAGAGAAGATGACAGATCATGTGTTCATGATTCTAGTGGTTATAGATTTTTTAATTTTTGTATTATATTTAGAATTTGGTATACCCGTGCTTACCAATAACATGTATACAAATTTTTATAGATGCACGACATGATCGAAATTATTTTTTATATATTTATTATTATTCTTCCACATGATTATTTATTATCTTATATGGTTATTTATTCAAGTTCTTCTAAAATTTTGTTTTTGATGCTTATATTTATATATCATATTTGTGTTAAACTTGATCATATAAGGGAATACTCTCCCTATAGTCACACCCTAGGACCACACTACTAGTGGAATGCCTCATGCATACGAGGAACCATATATGATGTCATGTAGGAAACCTTATCATGGCAATGGTCAGTCGTTTCCAGATGAGATTCTACAAAGTGGTATCTATTATACTTTTTACTTTTGTATTAAAATTGGGTATTATACATGATGATATGATGTATGAGAATTTGTAATGAGCCTATCTTTATGATTAGTTTTCCCACGTATAGGGGAAACCTATTTTTTATGGGATAGGTTATTATTGTTATTTTATTACACCATTTACTGTTTCCTTGATTTCACAATTTGGTGGAACACGTGATTGTGATGTAATTTATATTTCTGGTATTTTTATTACTGATTCATTAATATTTCATAGTAAAAAGGATATATCAACTCATGCATCATACTATGAACTGTATGAATCGTATTTCATACATTATACCAATCCATTTTTATATTTCTATATGAATTTCCTTTATTTCATGTTCTTATCATTTGTTCCATTATTTTTAATTATTGAAAATAGCTAATGTTTCCTCTGGGAATAATTTAATAAGATTAATTAATGTTAATACATCAATAAAAATGGGTCTTCCCTTATTGATTTAATATTCTACTTCAATTAATACAATAATGACACAATTTTACAAATAACCACTAGTTCCACTAGATTACATACTGTACGATTTCATTAATGAATTCTAGTTATAATTTATGACATGTGTAATTCATTAAGATAGGAATGTATAGTTAATTCAATAAATATAGTACACATGAAATGTTACATCATGATACCAAATATGGTGGCCATATTAAAGATACATGATGTACCGATTCCAATTTATGAAGAGTAGGATCCATTATAAATTCGGAGTGGGGACATAATTAACTAGATTATGATTTGAATATACATATAGATATAAATATACATCAATAAATATTTTTTTTAAAATGAAATGGTTATTGTTGAATGGGATTCCAATTTCAATGTAAATGGTATTTTACACTATACCCTGTATTTAAAGTTCTATATACTAGAACCTACACTATGATGTGTGAGACCATCACCCTGAATCAACCTTAGCAGTAATAATTAGTCTATGTCCCTTATGTTCAATTTGAAATATTTATTACATAGTCCAAACCGCAGAAGTTGGATGAGAGGTGGGACCCATTTCTAATAATCCTTATTTGTATCCATTCCTACATTCCCTATTTTTTATCTACTATTTTTTATTATAATATTCATGAGAACTGTAATTGTAAATATAATTTTTATTGAGGTCCTCATGTTGTACACCAGGATGGTGGTGAAAACCATGCTCAAATGGTGGTGCCCAACTTGCCACCAGAATTACCTCTTCAGGTTCCACCTAAGGCGCATCTTGTTGTTCATCCACTGGCAGTAGATGCACATTTCAATTATTTATTTTCCCAATTTATGATGTATATACAGAGAGCATCATGAAATTCTCATTATATGAAAAAACCGACGTGTGAATTCTAATAGTATCATTCATTCACTATTTTGGGGGATAGTAGTCCTTAGACTCTAGAGTCTGGGCTCCATGCCATTTTTTCAATACTCAGTCATTTAGAGACACATACAGAGTGGAGGGTAACTAATTCAAACTACTTGATTTGATATTCTGTTAATTATTGGTCATATTTCATTACCTAGGACATAAATTATGAATTTACTGTTTTGAAAATCTTCCAAACATGCTTCTATGATTACTTCATCCCCCTAAATATTGTGATTATACCACACACATGAGTTTATACACCTACAGTATGGTTCCATGTCAGTTATGAAGTATCCGGTTCATTTCAATGGGTTGTATAATGTTTCCATGAACCTTACCATGGATTTTTGAGGAAGGTATTGCATACACCATTTGATCAGAAAGAAATGTTTTCTGGCTGACCACCATTCCAAGATAATTTAGTATGACCTCATTGTAATGTGGAACTTGAGGGGAGGTGGAAATTTGGTCAAGGGTAATTTAACTTGTACGTATGATGAAAATTTATTCACCAGGATGAAATTCCATTTCGAGGGTAAATAAATGGGAAATTCCAATGAGATGACACATATTGATTGTTATGTGATGTTCCACAAATATGGTAGAGAAGGTCATAAGAAGTGCCTACATACAATGAACAAGCTAGAGGGTTGAGAATATGATAGGATGGGTCACTTACAATGTTCCTTCTAATCATTCTCTCTTGTATCAAGTAAAAATTCATATAGAGAGTGAACTATTTCTAGCACAGGGTCAATAAATTCACATCATCCTTGGATTGGTTCTACTTATAGAAAATCAGACCCGGGATATGGTTTTGGTAGAGGTAGATAGACCATAGGGGTTTTGTGCCTCCAAAGCAGACCTACCTACGTCAATTAGATTAAATCTCAAGTCCACGAGTCTCGTAATATATATATATATATAATATCCTACTCTTGATGATCATATTCCTAATACTTATACTATATCATGTACTATTTTGTTATCTTCTATATTATTTTTAACCTTATTTGATATAGGTTCATCGCACTCCATCATATCTACTGCAATTATAGAAAGTATGGTCCTTGGAATGGATTACGTGAAGGGTATTATGACCCTCAACACACCATTACAGGTATGATTAAAGGATGTACTCTAGTAAAATAGGTGAATCATTAAGATAAGTGGGAACATTTTCTTGTTAAATATTATTATCCTCACAATGACCTGCATTGACATAATTATCAATATGGACTCTATTTTGCCTTATTAGGACCATGTGTACTACTATCGATGGACGATTTATTTTACATCAGTTAAGGGAAGTGATTAATGAAGAATGGGATATCTAGGAGAATCATGAACTACCCAAGAAAAATAAATGGGTATGAGTAGAATCCCATATGTTTAGTCTATTTATGAGTTACCAATTAATGCAATTTATAGAATTACCTCAAGTTTTGGATCATTTGATGGATTCCACGACTAACGATTTATCTATCATACTTTATGTGGTAGAGTTGATGCCCACCATAGATCTATTACTAGGTGTAGAACCATTTTCCATTCCTACATATAGGAAGGAACATATGGAACTCTAAGAGTTAAAGAAGCGGTATAAATATTAAGAGGAACTGGGTATCATATGACCTAGTACCTCACTATGGGGTTCACCTATCCATTTCCCCATAATGGAAGGTGTTATACTTAGGTTTTGGGTTGATTATCATCAGTTTAAATAGCTTATGGTAAGGAATCGATATCTATTTGATTGTATATTTGACATGTTCAACTCACATTTATTAGTGATAGTTATATCTGTGAAACATTTGATGTAATTCTACCATTATGTGTGTGTGAGGACATCAGACATACCACATATAGTTTTATGATGTAGAATGACTTGTATGAGTATCTTTTTATATTTTAAGTGATAATAACATGCTAGTTTTTTTCACGGACTTGATGAATTATTTTTTCTACCCATACATGGATTTATTTGTGTTAGCCTTCGTAGATTAAATTGCAAAGCATTATCTAAAATGACCCGACTATAACATACAATGGGAGTTCATGATAAAGATTATAAGGGAGAATAAGATATATTATAATCCCATCGAATTACTGTATTTTAAATAGAAGTTTCACTTCATGGGTCATATCATATTAAAGGGAGGAATATTTGTTGACCTGGAGTAGGTGAGTTTCATAGTTTCTTGGTAGAAACCCATGAGTAAATTTTATATTCATATTTTCATGGGATTATATGTCTATTATTGGAAATTCAATCAGGACAGCTTAGACATATTAGTTCTTCATATGTACTTTACTAAAAAAGTCCATGAAGTTAAAATGATTAGAAGCTTGGGATATATTTTTTAGTTGATAAAATGTAGACTGAACTCATAACCAACCATGATTCATTTTGAGTTATGAGAAATCAATAATATTTTCTTTGATGCATCCGGAAGTTGTCCTGGAATAGTTACGATGTATGGTGATTGGGTTCTAGCATATGAGTCCCTCCAACTAAGACCACATTAGTGGAATTACCTTATATAAAAGCTCGATCTAGTACTTATTGTCCGTGATATACACACTTGGTGGAATTATCCATTGGTTGAGAGGTCCTTTGTTTACGTGGATACCAAATTTCTCAAATATTTCTCAACATTGCATGACATGAATATTAGGCAATTCATGTGGGTAGAATACCTATAGTCATTTTACTTCAAGATTTCATATACACCCAACTAGATAATTCCGTTATTTACTATATGATATAGAATAATATGACATAGGCCATCCAAGATGCAACTAGTGAGTGGAAATTGATTGCACTATATTTTTGGATTCATATAGAGGTTTAAGAATATCATGGTTATTTTGATTTAGAATCTCTAGTAGTGAAGTCCATCTTACTATAATGAGTGAGTTTGAGAAAAATATCAAATTTATATGGTTTATTGTTGAGGTAAAGTTTCTCATATGGGAACCCACCACCTAGTTTGGTTATTAATGAAAATGAGATCCTACACTTAAAATGGATGTATATGGGTTCCTACATATATATTGGAGGATTTGATGAATGAATATCATTATTCTATTTTGGTAGTTAATACAGGGTTTATGAACAATTTCTAGGATGTACATTGTCAATATTTTTGTCTAGGTATGAAGTGGTTGACTACATGTTTAATCCCATAGTGGTCCACCATTCAGTAGGTGAAGATGGAGCACCATCAGCTTGCTAGAGATATACATTAAATATCAATTCCTGAGTGGAAATGGATTGATATCACCAAGGGTTCCATTAATGGATTGTATAGATCCCCTAGATGAAATGGAGGATTATAGGTGATCGTGATATGTTTTCAAAGTTCAAACACTTAATACCAATCATGTACACCTTCCCCATTAATGAGTGTTTGAAGAAATATATCTTTGAGATTGTGTGCCTTAATGATGTTCCTAGTTATATTGAATCTGATCAAGACACTTGATTAATATCACATTTATGGAATTTTTTACCAATGTCACTTTTTTCATATGTTGTCTTATGTACAACACATCTCACTCAGACTAATTGGCAGTCCATGTAGACAATTATTCTGTTAGATCACATGATCCATGAATGCATCCTTGATTTTAGAGGCTCATTGGAAAACCATTATCTCTTGTGGAGTAATCATATTATAAGTTCTTATTGGAAATGATTCAAATTTATCCTCATGATGTGTTATATGGTTTTAATTTATGGTCACCACTATACCAGTTAGGGGAATGTGAGGTAGTGCTACTTGGTTCTAATCTTATTAAGGAGCCTTCAGAGAATGTAAAACTGGTTGAAAATTTTATGGATACAATTCTATCAATGTAGAAGTATAATACTAATCATTGTAGTATACATATTATTTTAAATGTGGGAAATTGGTATCATTAGTGAGTTTCACTTATATTGGGTCATTAATTGATCCAGAGACAAGGTAAGCTATCACACCATTACATCGGGACTTTTGATATCATGGATAAGGTTAGACCAGTAGCCTATTAGTTACAGTTACTTGAAATGTATCATGGTATTAATGATGTATTCAATATATCATAGCACCATTGTTAACATTATAACCTTTACTATTCATTTAAACCTTCGTATATTGAGTTTGAGGCAAATGCATACATTGAGTAGAATGAAGTATGTATCATTGAAAGAAGTACAAAGGCACTCTGATAAACGTTTGTTCCTCTAATCATGGTGAAATGGTAGAACATTGACGTACAAGACAGGACATGTGAGTGAGAGGCTAATGAAAATTCCTTGTGGAAAGAACATTTATCAAAAAATTATTTTTTACCCTTATAAGAAAAATTCGGTGTTGAGATGTTTTAAGGACGACACGTTGTAACATCCCTAATTTTCATGCAGTAGTAATTCTTTTTATTTTGGTTAAATACATACACAACACTAAATTTATGATTGGTTTGTTTCTCAAAAATATATTTCTCGAGGTCTAAAACATATATTTATACTAGATTCATGATATTTAGCAAATACACAATGTAATTTTGGATGGTCAAACCCCATTTATGTCTTTTACTGGTTTTTCTAGGGGAGGGGAAGCTAAAAAATTATATAAAGTGTAATATATTTAAACACTAACTAAATTATGGGGGTATAATTTTTAATACCTAGATTCATGGTATTATTGTTATAGATCGCTTCCTTTATTATACATTTTAGCAGTGACATACGAGATAGACAACACCATACCTAATGTGGGTTCACCTTGATATCATACAACCAATATCTATAATCTTATACATCAGGTGCATTGTATTCATATCAGTAAGATTTATATTCATATTCATTCCATTAATCATTTTCCTTTTTGAATTTTAGTCTATTTTTGTGCGACTTAACACAATCTGTTTTCTTGGTTTTTCACATTTTCATTTTCTATAATATTCGCATGAATCAAATGATGATAATAGATGAGTGGCCATCAATGAACATATGGTTTGTGGTATAGCTTCATTCCCTATGTTTTAATGAATTTATAACATATACCAATGTGCCACATTCCATAACTTTCTAGTGATGACTCATAAATTCATAATAAATTAATATTATTGTTATTCCATGCCCAATATGATATTATCAAGATATGAATCAATTACATGGTTGTTATTCTTAGAATTATCCATTCCTATGGGTGTTCTATTCCATAAAAGCATTTTCCCTTTTTTCTTAAAGATAATTAGACAACTTTAGAAGTTTGTTCCCCTTGTATTAAATACATTTCAAATAACTAATTTAATTAGGAGATATGGTAATCCATGAGTTAGCCCCCTACAATTCATTCCATAAACTTTTTTTTTGAAATGAGATGGACCATTTGTTTATAGCCAAATGTAGCCATAAAATAAATAAAAATAATAGAAAAAAATTATTTAAGAGTTATGATTACAAAACACCATTTAAGTGGTATGTGTTCATTAAAGAATACACATACCATTATACACAATTTAGGGTGATGAAATGGATTCCATTTTTGGACATCCATGGATGGTGTGTTCATGATATATTATTAGAAATTGTAAATGAATTGGATTTGAACTTGGTGTCATACTAGGTATTCCATATATGGGCTCTCCTTGAATTTTATATATCTCAAATTCAGTGATACCATTTTCCTAGTGTAGACCCCATCATCGTGATTATTTTATAGATTGTTACACTCGGACACAAGTGATACTCGGTCCACTATGTGATATTATATGGACACACTCAAAGGTCTTGTTCTACTTTTCTATAATTCCATGTGTGATAAATATTATTCTATTAATGGATCTATTTTTACCAATGCATTTATAATTGATTATATAAAGTGATCACGGTGTGATACTTGTTTGGTTATTTATGTTTCACTTTATATCATCCTAGGATGAAACTTCTTTAATTTCAAAACATTTTTTTATTTAAATCCAATGATTTTAGTTAATTCAATTAATGTATCTGTCTAAAAAGATAAATCCCATTATTGTGTATAATTAGTATCATAATACATATTTTTAATGGCCTCTTAGACTTTATTTCTAAAATTCGATGGTTATAGTTTTTCAAAGACACCCATATTATGCCAAATAAGTGAGAGATGGTTGGTTATCTAATGAATAATCGGGCATAATGTGTTTATTAATTCATTTAATGCATTGAATTTATTATTATTCTAACACTACTCATATTATATTAACTTGATGGAAAAATCTATACAAAATTGGGAGTGGAATAATTAGGTTATATCACTCCCTATATGGGACACTCTTCGTTCCCAAGTAGACTTCATGGTTGATGGTGTAGATAAATGGAAGCATCCACAATCTGATGTTCGATTCTGAGTACTATATTAGAGTGCATGAGCATTTGACGAAGCATATCCTAGTGATTATAGTAGTCACAACATTTGGATAATTTTTATTTTTTTACCATGTGAATATTATTCATTTGATATATCCAATATATTCATTTTTGTATAGCTACAAGACATGATCATCCGTATTTTCTATTTATTTATCATTCATCTTCTTGCTATTTATTTATTATCTCCAATGTTTATTTATTCCTTTTTTAAATAATATTTCAGCTGTTTGTAAATATATATCACTATTTTTTGCACTCTGACACAAGATGGAATAGTCTCCCCATTGACACACTCTAGTCCCCAAATCCTAGTTTCTACAATCTGGAGTTCTGGAAGGTGTGCTTGAGGTCTTGTGGGAAACTATCACATGGAATCGTTTAGTGGATTCCAAGGTATGATGATACAATTAGACACACATATAAATATTGAAAAAAATTAAATCTATAAGTCCTTTTTAATTTTTTTAGTTTATATTTATAGAGGAATAAAAGAACTATATAGTAACAAAGGATAAATAGCTGACGATTAGTTGATAATAGTAGCTAATTTCCATAATATTCATTACTCAAAATGTATTTAAAAATACTCAGCATCATATATCATATGCACTTGTTCTAACAAAGTCAATATATTTAGATATTTTTATTCCCTACATCATTCGTATTTTAAACACATTAATTATTTATTTTTCTAAGAAAATACATCAAAAATTTATCGACAGGTGTTTCTAATGTACAATTCCATGAGTAAACGAAAGGATATTAATAATGCTGATGTTCATTTATATATTATAAAATAAATATAAAATAAACAACTGAACTAGTTAGAATAATTTATATATTATAAAATCATATGTACTAATATCATAGGAAAATATAGGATAATATTCATGACTAGAACTTTTTATTTCATTATTTTTTAATTTTGAGTACTTCATGTCCCAAAATATTCATCATGAATATCAATATATATACATCTCATGAATATCATATTTGATTTGTCATAAAACTATTTAAAATATGTTTGTATGGATTATAAATAATAAATATGAATTTTCATAATAAATAAATGATTAAATATATTCATAATAAACTAAATTTATGTGTACATATGAAATAATATAAAACAAAAATCATAGGTAAAATTTTTAGAACAATCTATTAAACAATGAGTGATTAATATCTAAACTTACATGAAACACATAAACATTGAAAGGGTAATAAAAATTTACCCTTATGCTACTTTATAACATTACATAACCATTGGAAAACATTTATTATGATTACATATGACTATGGCTACACATAAATATGTATTGTAAATGTTTGTTACCAGTACATAACTAAAATAAACACAATGATATCCGTATTCTTGTATATAAGTACACTAAAATAAGTTTTAGAAACTCTTACATACCCTTACATAATTTGGTTTTACACTAATATGATAAATATAATTTATAGGTTACCCTAACATAAGTTTGATATTTACCTTACACAAGAAAGGGCATTCCCCTACATATAACAATTAAAATTATTTGAGTCAAGTGGTACCCAAATATGAAAACATTATCTTTAGGAAAAAATTGGATTTTTATATTTAACAGCATATATATTATAAATAAACATCTGAAAAAATACCTTTAAACAACTATATCTCTACATAAGAATTGAAATTTAATGATTAACATTATGTAACTAATATAAAGTCTCACATAACTCTATGGAACTAATTGAAATAAATTGATACATTTATGAATCTCATTGAAACTTATGGTAACTTATAAAAACTCATATAAAGTAATTCTTACATTTTTATATCCATAATCAATTATTTTTACCATTACATAACATATGTAATTTTTTTTACCATTATAGAATTCAACAAAAACCACTTCATCCCTTCTATAACAAATTTAGTACTAAGTCAACCTTAAACAATACTGTAAACGAGTACATGCCTTAATAAAACCTATAAGAACATAGTGTTACCTTCATAAAGACCATAAATACATTTTTAAAATATATTTACAAGTATAGAATGTTTTTTATCCCCAGAACTCAATATTAAACATTAAAAACCTATTATGAATAGTTAAAACCTGTAATCTAAAAAAAATATAAGTAATAAAAATTAAAATATAATGAAATTGATGCATCCTTAAACAATCATATAATATTTCAAGATACATTTAACGTATATAAAAATCAAGAGAATTATAATTAAACATAATATGATACATTGTAATTAACTAAATAAAAATATGTTAATGTGATTCATGAGGGTACATCAACAATCTCCTCCTTTTTTATAAATAAAAAATAATTTCAAAAAGAAATCTCAAATTTCTAAATTATAAAATTGAAATATAATTGATTAAAAATGTCATATTTTTAATAGTATTTTGATCCCTCATTATTTTAATTTCAAAATATATTTCCTTGAATAAACACTCAGTAAATGAATGCCACATAAATTTATGCATGCTAGAAAAAAACCTTATATTTCATAATGAAGGAATATAAAAATTTTATGTGACATTTAAAAATATTCCTATTTGAAAACCTATGTTAATGAGTAACTAAAAATTGATTCTCTAAAACTGATATTTTATAAATTGAGATATGTTATAAATGCTTTTTTGTGTAGTGTATTCAGAAAAATTTCATAAAAAATCCTTTTATCAAACCAATGGTTTAGAAAATAAATTGAAATCATCTAAGATGTATAAGACAAATTTTAAATTAATATAATAAGAGAATATGTATACCGATTAATCAATTGTAAAATTGAAATTGAATCCATAGTTTAAAAAATTTATCTAAATCAGAATATTTCTGAATATAAACATCTCAAATATAACTCTCTGATGTTTTAATGAAATATTTTTTAAAAATTATTTTTATTCAATAGCTTGCATTGTATAGAATTATGAGTTTAAACAAATCGCGAGATGGCCTCTATATAAAATGACTATTGTAACCTATCATTTATGTTTGTAGGAATAAATATAACTTAGGAAAATGGATGATGAAGTAATTCTATACAAAATTATTTATGGAAAATATAAATCAATATTCTATGTATATTTTTTAAAATAAATATAGTGAATTAATAACATTTAATTAAATTATTGAAATATATATGTTATTTTCTTAATAAAATATTTATCCTTTATATATTGTTGTCATAGGGTACGAATAAACACCATTTGATGTATACAACCTATATTTTTCAAAAGGGTAATATTTTTCCTTTTAATGGGGAACCCATATAAAAATTTAGATTTTGAAACATTAATAATTTTTATATGAAAAAATGAATACATTATTTTTATGTTGAAAATAAAAATTCACTTTAGAATATTTTTTAATATTTTCTGAATAACTTCCATATTTTGATGAATGGTAAAACTATAATAAATTGTAATTTAAGATAACTTTTTTCGTCAGAATAATTTATATTGTAAAATTATAATATTGAATAATTTTAAAGTATTAATAGATTAAAAAATTTATATTAAATATAATTTATTTAAATATAATTAATTTTATATAAAATTCAGATGTAAAAACATTTTAATATATTACACTGTTTTATCTTTAAGAACACTTCCTTTATTTCGGAAAAAGGGAATAATTTTAAATTGATCAATGAAAAATATATGTTTTAAATTTTGAAACATAGATTCCATATTTTATGTTTGTAGGAAATAATTATATAAATTGATTTAACTTATTTTTGGGAATTACGAATAGAAACTATAGTAATATTAATTAATACGGTAAATGGGTAAATCGGGTAATTAAAGGTAATAATACTATTATAAAAAAACGGAACGCATGTATAAATACCATTGTATGAGATTGTTTTGACCAATATCATCCTTGGGTCGATACAGTGTCCTTGCTAATCCACTTGGATGAAATTAAGACATTTAATTTATTTTATTTAATGACAAATTAAATATGTATCACTCAAATTTTAAAAACTAAATTATTTTTTATATACGGTTATTTGGAAGATAAATTATATTACAAAAAAATTTTAAATTGAATTTTTTTCCTTATCATGCTAATCTATTTTTAATTTTTACGATATAAAAAATTACTTTATATACTTATTCATTGTTTATGTAAAACATAATTAAATAATGATAAATCAATAAACAATTTTTATAAAATACATATAACCATCAAAAGACCCAAAAATAGACCAAATATTAATAGACGAGTTTCTCTCAACCATAACCATTAGAGAGTCAGTTAGTGACCATGTGGAGCCTTATAGTAGATATTGTGACACTTATCTTATTTTACATAAAGTGATGTTAATGTTGCTGCATTCATAAGTTATTAATTATAACATTTTAAATATTGGATTTTACACAGTATAAATTATACAAAAAATATTCATTTGAAATATAACAGATTTATATTGATCATAGTATTTTAGTTGTAATTATTATTAAATAAATATTTATATTAAATAATTACCTGGAATTCATTTAGTAATTATGTTTTTAATAGTAAAAGCAAATAAAAGTTATTAAATATATTAAAAGAAATATAATTTGAGATGATTTTTATTTTAATTAATTTTATAGATGACCTATACCTCTATGGAAAATAATAAAATATTTTTTTTAATATTTAACATTATATCTTAGTATTTTTAAAAAATCAATGAATTGAATATTGTCAACCTTGATAATATTAATTATATATAAAAATAATGTTTTATTAATTTATGGAAAAATTATAAAACATTTTTAAAAATATCTAATAATTATTATATGTTATAAAATCTTTTAATGTATTTAATTATGGTCTATTTTACCTATATAAGTGAATATTACACCCTTTTTAGTATTGAATAATTATTACCGTAGTTAAAAATTAATAAAATAACTAAGTGTTAATTAAAAATATATTGTTTAAATCGACATAAATACTTTTTAAAAATTTATTAGTTGATGATATTGAATAATTATATAATATAATCTTCTAATTTGGGAAATTTTGGTTGTTATTGGAGAGAGATTCATTTTATTATAAATTTAAATTCATAGAGATCCCAAAAGTGCCCCTCACTATAATTATAAAAGGGAACCTACTCCATCACTTCTTTACATAAAATTGAGCATTCAAGTAGGCCACCACCTGACCATTTCCCTTCTAAAATATCCTTAGTAACATTATAGGTGTTGTGGGATTCTTCAAATACCAACTCAAGTGCTCTATGAGGTGATTTAGAGGATGCATGTCCAAGAATATATAATCTCCTCTACTGATTCATTCAATCATTTTTCTTCTTCTACATACTATTCCATAGTATTTTCATTGTACAATAAGAACTCTAGTATCACATATAGAATGATATTTTAAAATAATTATGAAAAAACTAGATTTCAAATTCTATCCATCTTATTAAAAAATTAAATCACCATGTGTGTGTACGTACAACTTACCGTCTCCACGTTGTGGAGTAATATGTTCTTCACCACCCACTTGTGTGGATGGTTATAATGATGAAAATAATAAAAATATATGAATATTAAAAAAATTATTATTTCTGAAATATTATAAATCATTAAATTCAATACTATTCAACAAATATAGGGATAATAACATTGCATGTGCGCGCATACAACAAACCATCTCCACGATGAGATGTGATTCATTATAAATGATCTTCATTAAATATTGATTTAATAATTTTAAATAATGAATATATATGCTATATTTTATGTTAATATTATTTTTAAATGATATAAATACTAACTAATAAAAAGGTAAAGAATTTATTCGACAAAAAATTCATTGAACAGAAATCCGTTAATATCCGACTAACGAGTAACAATGAAATGTTATTAATAAATGGATGATAATATGATAATATATGATAACATAAAAATTAATATCATTCTTTTATTAGTTAAATATTTTTTAAAATAATTATAGAGGAGGTTCAAATGCATATAAATTAAATCAGACATATGGTAAGGGATAATTTCTCAATCTCATTATTGTTTGAGATTGTTTATAGAAAAGTATTTACTAGGGTATATTTATCATCCAATTACATGTTTCTAAAATTTATTTTTTTATTTATATTTTTATGAATCATTTTAAAGTTAATATGAACTATTGGTGAATTTTTATTAAAGGTTATGAAAATAATATTTTTTCTTTTTCAGTATGATGTACATTTTTACTATTCTGAATAAATTATAAGGAAAAGGTTTTTTTAACATCATCATATATTTGGTTTATATTAATGAAAAAATGAAACAAGAAAGAAAACCAAACAAGGCATAAAGAGGCATGAAATAGGGCAGGCTGAGGGCATACCCTCGGATTAAAGATACACCCTTGGGATTAAAGAAAGAAATGTTGGGAGAGCATGTGACTTCAAGGTCTTGATCATCATGGGAGGAAAAATGATCTGCTAATTTATTTCCATCACACTTGGATTGAGAGACCTTAATATCCTTATTGAGAAAAGATATTCCTTTTTTGATGATATAAGATATCCACCATGGAGTTTGACATTTACCTTATATTGAGTAGTGTATGATCATTGATACAATATCAATGTGAGATATATGTATGTTCATCTGGATGCTCAGTGAGATCCAAAACCACAATGTGTTGGCCTCATCTTGAATTTTAGTACCATTGCCGTATTGGGCCACAAAGACCATAACCACACTCCCCCTCTAGTCATACACGACCCCACATCCATGAGAAATTACCAAATTTCATGAACCGTTAGTGTGAAGCTTGATTCCGACCAATGGGGAAACCACCACACACACAGGAACTCAAACCTGGTGCATGGGGTATGGTCCACTATGGAAGAGACACATAGCATCCTATGAGAGGGAACATTATTGTAGTTATGGGAGAAGGGGACTAGGTCCACTAGAAATATCCGAGTCCTAGCCATGATGAAATACCCTTTAGAGGGAATCCCCTCCTATCTCACCAGGTTCCTTGCTTGCGAAGGACACTAGAACTCTCCATTGAGGATAATAGCATGCGCCACTCTTTATGTTTCCATTTGGTTTGACCCGTAAAACCATCTTTCCAAGAAGGTTTCGTGAAATAATACCTGGGAATAGTATGTTGTAAACTCATAGAAGAGGATCCACACCTCCTGGCCCATTATCCCTCAAATAAAATGTGATTAGTGTATTACTATTTTTTACTTCTACAAAGTGGCAACAAGAAGCAATTTTTATACCCAGTTTTTTGATACTATCATATGATGGAATGTAATGATTTTTGATCCACAGATTAGAACAAATTATTTGGAAGGAGTATTGTTTCACTACACCAAATTATCTTATCTATCACTATGATTCATGGTAAATGAAATCCTTCAATAGTCTTGATAATTAATGTTTCCAAGGGATGAAGGTGTAAATAAGAATTTATCTTGCTACAAGTTAGTGATAAAAGTATTGAACTCCAATTTCTTCTTCTATTCCTAGTCCATCGATAAAAGGACATTGTGGATGCTCGCTTTTCTCAAGGATATTGTTGTTTTAGCGAAACATGTATACCTTATCACTTCACCTTCCTAGTTATTGATCCAAAACTGAATGTTCCCCTCCCTTACTATCCATTGTGAATTTTTTTAAATAGTTAGGATTACGGAGATGATCGATGACCAAAGAGAAGAACCATTCAAAGGATGGTTGTCTGCATTACCTCCCTGATTAAAGGATATGATCTCCCCCCACAATGTGGAGCCATCAATATTTTTCCACACTAGTATTTCATGCTTGCATTGGATAGTGGAAGATAATCTATTTGTGTTGATACATTTTTCATGGATTGTCTTGGCCATTCATCCCCATGATACCCAATTTATTTTTTCCTTAGATAAATATTCCCATATGAAACAATCATTTATTTTATATATAGTTTTTATAACCCATTTTTGAACAATTGTGGATGCAATTTCATACACTGGAATAGCTAATAAGATGATATTTACCAGATCAATATGACCCCCAAAAGATAAAATATCATTATTCTAGTGGCGAAAACGGTTCACAATCCTTCTCACCACAAGAATGATTTCCCTGAAGCACATTATTCTTGGGGAAATTAAATATCCTCGGTATTCCAGAGGAAGCGGGACTCTTTGCATGCCTAGCTTGTTACTAAGATACACAGCTCTCTTGGCCTCAGATTTGTTTGATATTTGGAATGTTCTTTTGTCATTATTAACTTTTTTCCCACCATAGTTTCTTTATTCATAAAAAATTATTAGAATTCCCCGCATGGATCTCCCACTTATATTCAAGATGATGATGGAATCTTCAGCAAACCTGATATGTGAAACCGGTAGAAGGCTCTATTTCCTTTGATCTGGAATTATGTCTACATTATGTATCCCACTGTTTATCATTCGACATAATGTATAATTCACAAAGAAAAATATACATGGAGATATTTGATCTTTATGGCAAAGACTTCTTGTAGTCTTGAAAACCTCATAGAATATACCCAAAAATGATATTGCTATCCAGGATGAAATGTATCATATAATGAATATATTGAATTTCCCGGCAGAGAACCCCATATATTACCTCACCCTATTAATAAAACCACATTCAAATATGTCATACACCTTGCTTATATCTTACTTGATGATAATATTAGACCTGTGAGTCTTGGGGTTGATGTCTCTGATCTTATCGTGTGATATATCCATAACACCTTAGATCAATTGGCCTTTAGAAAATCAATTATGTTCAAAAAAATTCGCATGGGAAGAAAATTAGATGGCCTCATGTTGATAATACATGCCAAAATATTATATGAAATGTTTCATCGGCCTATGGGTCGGTAATGATATAGGGAAGAAGGTTCTTTTATCATCAAGAGAATAACTAGGGAAGCGGCACATGACACCCAGGGAAGGCCTCCTCCTCAAAAGAATTCTTGAATCAAAACTATGATGTCCCCTTTATTGATTTCCCAAGAGACCTTATAGAAGGAACATGGTAACATGTTTGTACCCAGAGCACTCTCAGGATTATACAACGTGAAAATTTTTTTATTCTTTGAAAAATACATATTTCTTTCAAGAATCCTCTATATGATTTCATGTTTATTTTAAAATAAAAATTATTTCATGTAATAGTGCTCATCATTTTGAGAAATAAAGATGATTTTGAATATGAAATGATATTTATTTAAAGAATTAATTTCAAATGTTTATTCAAAATTACTTTCTTTCTGTGATGACATTATTTAAATATGGTTATATTTTTATTCCAATTATAACTATTATTTTTTTGTTGTTTATGATGTAATACTATTTATGAAATACAATTTTTTATAAGTATTATAATGGAATGATGATTAAGAAACCGATTTTATTCATTTGGTTATGTTGTGATCTATATTTTTGTGTAACAGTTAAGAATTGTTTCATTTTGGGATGGGTGGGACCTATATATCCCTTCAATGTATTGAGTAATAATTTATATATCATGAGATAGACATGGATGTAATGGGAAATGATCTCATTTCAGTAACACCAGGCTGGAATGAGGAGTGAACTTGGTTCAGTAATGGACTTTGTCTGCTATGATGCTCTAGGAAATGATCCTTAACTAATATGAAATTATTTTCAATGATTATGTATATTCCAAAAAACCTCATATACTATGTTATGACTTTTGGTATTATGTTCAATGATGCTTATTACCATTTATGATTTCATTCATGGCATGATCCCATGAAATTTCATATGCCGGATATGATTCTCAAATGTTATGTTCTTATTTATTATGATATGATAGATATCTTACTTTTTTACCCTTACTATGAATTTTATCTCACCCTTTAATATATCTTATTTTCCCTAGGTAGTGAAGATGTATAGGGAATAATATATTCCAAAAAGGGTTATAGTTATGACAAACTAAGTGGGAGATAATGAAGATGTTTTATGAACCTATTGTTTATTTTTCATGGTTTCTAAAGAAAATATTCCTATATGGTCAAGTCAGGGATTTGATATATTTTGAAGTGAATATTTTTCAACATTTAAGTAATACCAATGTATGTTTTATGAACTCTGTTCAGTAATATCAATGTATGTATTATGAACATGTTGATTATTTTGTCAAAGTATTTAATTAGATGGATATTAACAATTAACTTAGAAACCACGACAAAAAAAACTTTGTAAAAACAAAAATGATATTTATAAGTATATGTTATATTACAAATGTTTTTTAAATGATCATGAATATACTAGGATAACACCCAATGTGTAATTAATTTAAATTTTATTCTTGATTATGTGGTTTTCTTATTTGGATTAGTGTTTCTTACAATATATTTATTGGTTTTGGTTAACAGATAGAACATAGAAGAAATTTGTAAATACTAAATGAAACGGTAAATGTAATGATTGTCCTCCATAGAAACCAAATGTTTTGGGAGATAGAATGAAAAATAATTTATCTATTATTATACAACGTTCTCAATTTATTAATCTTGCAAGACTTAAAAATTATAAAAGAAGATAACAATGTTTTATTGAGTCCTTCATGAGGCAGTTTTAACCTTTTTCAGTGGATCATTTGATCTATAAGTGGATGAACAATGGATCAGATCCACTGAAATGATATTTTAAGTTCTCCATTGTTTAAAAATTGATAAATTCATCTCATTATTCAATCATTTGGAAGGTAAATATGATCAATCATGCTTCCTTATTAAGAATATGAAGCCAAAATGATGATATTTAATACATGGAATGGGATGAGTTCGAGAACTTATTTTTAAAAAATTACTATCCTTGAATTCATTGAAAAAGTTGTAGAAGGAGTTCCATAAACATAATAATAATGATGATTAATCTGTTGGTGCGTATGAAGAAAGTGTTATAGGACTTGAAAGGTAAGATTATGGAATTATTATCCAACATGTGATTAAAGTTGACCAATTATTTTTGGGTTTAAAACCATGTATCCAAAGGTCATTATCCGTAAGGGACTTCAATAGCTATGAATAAATCATTCAATATGCTCTGAAGGATGATATGGGGATTGGATTAACCTTTTAGATCATCAGGTTTGATAAGAAGTGATAAATGGAATTCTTGGGAAAATCTAAGGACCGCCCTGAAAACAAGATGGGTTTTCTCTTATGCTCGATGTGTGGAATTAAAAAAGTAGGAAATTGACTTAAAGAGACAAGTAAAATATTTTCTTTTTAATGATGATAATTTGTTGGTTTAGTGCTGAAGTGATCATATTTTTTTAATGATGTGAATAACTAAATAGATACACATAATGAACCTCCTACAATCCAATCATACATGTGCATGGAAATGGGGAATTATTCCACTCTATACCAAAATAAAAGGGTTATTGATGATGATTGACATGAATTAACTCTTAAATCTAATGATAAAGTCAATTCACAAGTGATCACTATTAGCGATGTAGAGTGCGATAATATAGTGATGAAAGGTATACCTACCATCCACTATGAAGTATAAAATGATTTATTTGATTCTATAACCACCAACTATTTTAATTTATGAATAATTTTCTAAGGTTATTTCTATATTGAATAAATAATTAAATATTGTGTTAACTGTGACAACTTCTAATGGTACAACAGTTGCATCTAATATATATAATTATTCTCCAGTTAAATTTTGTGGGAAATTACTTCCCATAAATCTAGTGATCCTTCCTATGGTAGAATTGAAGGTGATTCTTGGTATGCTTTGACTTTCCCTATATTAATATCATATAAATTGGAAAGTAAGGGAAGTCACATTCTATATACCAAGATCAATCTATGATCATTTATCGATGCAAATATGAGAAAGAAATTTTAGAAAACAATTCTTCTATATTATGGGTCATGATCTATATAAATTAAATTTATCTGTCTCAAATGGTTGGGAAGATACTAATAATTAAAAATAAACACATTTTATGGGTGTTTTATGATGTCATTCAGAAAGAATTACAAGATCTTCCACCAGACCATGAAGTTTACATTTCAATATATCTCATACTGAGTGTAATTTTTATTTCAAAGACAAATTATAGAATATCTCTAATTGAGTTTCTATAATAGAATAAAAAAACTCCATGTGATTATTGAAAATTGATTCAAGCACCCTAGTGCATCACCTTGGGGTATACTTATTCTATTTCTTAAGAAAATATTGACAAATGAGACTCTTCATTGATTATCGGGAACATAACAAGATCATGATTAAGAAATAAATATCATATTCCCTACATTTATGACATATTTGACCAACTACATAGAGCTTAATACATTTCGAAGATTTTTATTCTTTCAATATATCATCAATTAAGGGTCATATAAGAGGATTTACCAATGATGCAATTTTGTACAAGGTATGGACACAATAAAATTATATTTTTGCCTGTTTGAATTACTAATTTCCCCAATATTTTAATAGTTCTAATGAAGAGAGTATTTATAGACTATATTGATTATTATTTTTAGTCATTATATATGATAATGTTTTTAATCAAAGATTAAAAAAGAAAATTAAGATCACTTGAGAATTTTAATAAAGACCCTAATAATAGATAATATTTATAAGAAAATTTACCAAGTGTAAATTTTGGCTTCAGGAAGTTTCATTTTTTGGTCACGTAATCTAGAAAATGGGTATATAGGTGGATATAAATGAAGTGTTCCTACTTCGTAAAGAGTTCAAAAATAAACCAGAAAGCATTATGGAGTTTAAATATTTTAGTAAATATTAAGAATAAGTCCATAGTTATGTTTTTCCATTTCAATTCTGGTATGGGTAGTGGTTGTAACATCCCCTTATACTTCTATTTATCAGCCCTTACTTGCTTAGAAACCATGCAATGAAGGATATATTTGGAAACATCTATATTCATTCCATACCACTAAAAATAATCTTTTTGGTCTATGTACATCGTTGTGATTCCATAGTGAATAGAGAATGAGGAACTATGATCCTCATCTAATATATCCTTCTTTACTTCTGGTATATGAGGAATACAAACCCTAAATCCTTATATTTATTATTTCATCAAAATGAAGGTTTAATTCAGGAATATTTCACACCTTATTTTGTAGGTCTACATCTTCCTTCAGAACAAAAATTAATCTTCACTTATATATATTGATGAACATTCATTTGAGAAAGATAATATGTCTCCCTTCTATTAACATTTTAAGATCCATTTATTGTAAATCCATAAATATTTGATCTTTTGTGATCCTCATCAAGGATATGCTAGAATGGTTCATTCGACTCAAAGGAACTACCACCTTGTTCTCTTTCCCATAGTGGTAATTTATTGATCATTTTTATTCTTTAATCAAATCAAACAATCTTTATTCATGAATACTATGTTTTTTGTGTGGAAATAAACTTTAAAATTTTATGACCAGTATAAATATCAAACCTTTCACCATAAAGATAATTAATTTAAATTTTTAGTTCCAAGATTAACATATCTAACTCCAAGTAAGGAGTTAAGTAATTTTTCTCATGGATTTTCAATTTTCTAAAGGCATATGATCTCACCATATAATTTTTCATGAGAATGAAAACCAACCCATTTTTGGATGAATCACTATATATCAAAAACTTTCTCTACTACAATGGCGTATAATCACAGGTGTAATGGCTATTGTTCTTTTGATCACATTGAAATTACCTTCACATTTTTTCATTCACATGATGTTAACTTCTTTTCAAGTTATGTTTGTAAGTATATTAGATAATTGAGAAAACAAATCACAAAACGTCAATAATATCAATAAAAACCATGATAAATGTTACCATTGTTGGTCTTTCACATATTTTAATAACATTGTTTTACTAGATCCACATATATCCCTTATTTTTAGATTATGTAACACATAAATTAATAAAATTTGAAGCAATAATTTAATCTTGGTAATTTTTTCATAAATATTATCCTTACTCAGGGTCTTTAGTTCAATTCTAAAATGATATTCATATTCTTCCATCCTCTTTTAGTAGAAAAAATATTATCTATAAAGACTGCCAAAACCTTTTCAATATAGTCTGTAAAGACTCTATTCATTAGATATTTGAATACTGTGGGGGAATTAGTAAAACCAAAAGTCATCACAATATTTCATTGTGTACATACCTTGTAAAAAATTCCATCTTTGGTAAATCCTTCTTTCTTGACAAACCTGTTACAGAATGAACCTTAATATTTAATTATTTTTTACCCATGTTAAAAATAAATAGAAATACTATGTTATATAAAAAATATAAGGTTAAATTAATATAAATACATTTAAATTTTTTTATGATATTGAATCCTTATATAATATCATCTTCTAATTTTGATAATTTTAGAGGATTTATGAGGATTTATTTTATAAAAAATTCATATTTTTAGAGATCCCAAAAGTGACCCTTACATCAATTAGAACAGAAAACCTCCACCCTCACATGTTCACATCACATTGAGCCTTTAAGATCATACATCCCCTACCATTTTCCTTCTCTAAATCCCTAGTTACATTATATAGGTTATGTTCTTCTTCAAATACCAACTATTGTGCTCTAAAAGGTGATTTAGAGGAATCACATCAAAGAAGATGTAATCTCCTCTACTTGTTCGTTCTAACATATTTATTATTATACATACTATTAATGAGTAGTTTAATTATAAATTAATAACTTTAGTATCTCTTATATACTGAGATGTTATTATAATTATGAAAAAAATAATATTCCATTTTCAATTCATTATATGAAAATTGAAATCACCACTCATTTGTACATACAGCTCACCATCTCCATGTCGCTTTGTAATCATTTTTCACCACCAACTTACTTGGATGGTTATAATGATGGAAGTAAAACTATGTATTATTATTAAAACATGATATTAATTATGAAATATTATAATACATCCAATTCATTTTTATTCAACAAATATATGAATTATATCCTCACTCGTGCGTACGTAAGACCTACCATCTCCACGATGAAATGTGATTCATTGAAAATAATATAGATTTAATAATGACTATATAAATGTAAAGAATGTATAATTATGGTATATATTATGTTAATATCATTTTTTAATGATATCAATATGACCTAGTAATGAGAACCTCAATTTATTTGACAACAAATTCACACAAACAAAAAGTAGTTAATATCCAAATAACGAGTAACAATGAAATTTTATTAATAGAGGAATGATAATATGATCATATATTATTACATAAATATAAATATGATTCTGAAATAATTTAATTATGTTATTTAAATAATTATACATGGGGTTAAGATACGTAAAATAGAAATCAGATCTGTGGTAACAGATTATTTCACAATCTTATTATTATATGAGATTGTTTGTGTGTATTTTCTGGGGTATATTTCTCATCCAAATCCATTTATCCTAAATATATAATATTATTTATATTTATATATAATTTTGAAATGTCAATTTTATCCTTGTGTGAATCTAAATTAAATAGTATTAAAGAAATCTTTTGTCATTTTTGGCATGAGGTAATTTTTGACGTTTCTAGTAAAAGTATGAGGAGAATGTTTTCTTAACTTATATGGAATGAATGGTTTTTTATGTTGTCATAATTACATATTTCCATGAATATTACTCTATATAAATTCATGTTTGTTTTCAGAAGAAAATATTTTATATTAAAATTTCATTTCATTTTGAGAAAAGAAACAGTTCTTGAATATGAATGGATTTTTTCATCAAGAATTAATTTCAAGGGTTTTATCAAAAATATTTTTCATATAAAATGACATTATTTAAACATGGTAATGATTCTATCCCTACTATCACTATGATATGATTTCTTTTATGATGGAATTATGTTTTTTAAATCCATATATTTAATACAGATTATGATAGAATGATATTTAGAAAACTATTTTATTCCTTAGGATAAAATATGATTTAACTTATTCTCACACACATAATAATGATTTCATTATGAGATGTGTGGTACCTATATATCTCTCCAATGAATTAGATAATTATTTATATCTCATGAGGTCTATGTGGCCAGAATGGTAAATAATCATGGTTCACTAATTCAGGTATGAAAATAGGAGTGAACATAGTTCAGTAATGGACATCGTACACTAAGATGGTCTTAAAATGATACATGAAAAAAATGAAATGATTTGATATTCATATTTGTATGCCACAAAACCTCATGTCTTATGTTATGAATTTTTGTATTAAATTTATTGAATGTTATAAAATTTTATGATTTAACTTGTGGCCTGATATCATGATCTTTCATTTGCAGGATATGATTTTCAAATGTTATGATCTTATGTCTTATGATATTATTGATACCCTATTTATTTACCCATATTATGCATTTTATCTGACACTTTCATAGGTTTTGTTTTTCCATGGTCATGAAGAAGAATATTATATAAGATATGCGAAAAGGTGGTTTAGTTATCAAAAAATATGTGGGAGACAATGATGATGTTTTATGAACCAGTAGTTTATGTTTCCTAGTTCTTAAATAAATTAAACCTATATTTTATAGTATTGGATTCATTATTTTTTTGAAATGAATATTCATTAATTTTGAAATAACATCAAAGAATGTAAAGTATAGGTCATTCGAAAAAACACCCTAGAAATTCATACAAAATATATGTAAATTTATATCTCCATCATTCTGTGCTTCATAATTATTTTATAAAAGATAGTAATGTACATGGGCCTACAAAAAATATTAGTATTTTGGGTTTCAATATAAATAAATCACATATTTATATATCCATTTTAAACATGATATCAATGAAAATGAAATTTAACACGAATTTTATTAGATCTAGGGTATTGTAAGTGATTTTTAGTTATATAAAAAGTATAATTAATGTCACAGAAATATTTAATGTTATAAAGAAAAAAACGAACATAAAAAAGTACATTATTGAACCATATTTATTCAGATGAACATGTTCTAGAATCCATATATTCAGATATATTCAATTAAAGTGAAATACAATTTTGTTTCTTTGAATCTTAAGAAACTAATGATTTTCCATAAATGATGCATACTATAATTGGTTTTGCAATCTTTCTTACATCCACTAAATTCAGAATTATAATTTCATTCCATTTTTTTTGAATAAAATAAAATCTATTTCAAATATACATTAACATACTATATAGACCTTTTAATAATATTCATGTTACTTTTATTAGGGTCACATTGAAATCATTCATACATGAAATTAGAAAACCATAAATCGTGCCTAATAGTAGTTATGTATAAAATAATATAATCTTGCCACTATAATTTTTAATATCAATAGATTTTATGGATTTATCTTAATGAAATTTACATTTACTACTCAGGAGATTTTATCTAATATTATGAGTATCTAATCTAAATAAAATAAATTATTTTTTAGCATAAGTGGATTTATTTTGAAAAATAATAATATTCCACTAAAATACGCTCAAAATATAAAATAATTTCAATTCCCAATTAACACAAATATAAAATTTATAATTCAGTAAACATGAAAATCCATTTAAAATAATTTCACATCATGGTCTAAAAAAATGGAACCATCATAAATGTTCACAAATATGGTAGATAAAACTTTTATTAATAAACAAAATGTTGTTAATTTTTTGTCAAACTTAAACTAGTTGACCTTTAATACCAAGCACGAGGATCTTGCTTCAATCCATATAAAGAATTAAAAATTTTAAAAATATTTTCAATATGATTTTTTATATCAAAACTATGTTTTATTCAAACATATACTTCATCACAAATACAATTATTTTGAAAAGTGTTTTTTATATACATTCAAAATAATTTGAATCCATGAAATGTAGCCTAACACAATAATATACTTATTTAATATAATCTTGCATCATATTAAATGAAATATTAAAAATAAATATATTCATTTTGAGAATATCATTTAATAACTAATGAAGAATAACTTTTATTTAAATTTCTATATTTATTTTCATTACTTTTAATGTTCTATTCTTTTCAAATAATATAAATATCATTTTGTGGAGAAAATAAATTCAACAGATTATTTTTTATAAAAGGGATTAAATCATACAGTATATCCATGAACCAATTAAAATCATTTAAATTTTCATAAATATATTTATGTAAAATTTAGAAGTAAAAACAGATAATAAAAAAATATTCATAATAGTTTTACTTGTTTTACAATTTTATTCAAAACATCAAATTAAAATATATATAAGATGATCCCAATGGGTTTTATAATATTTTTCATGTGTCGATCTAGACTAAAATGAATAATTCGACCTCTTACAATGATTTTTTACATTTATTTTTTATTGTATTCTAAATCAGAATCTATATATTAATTTTCAGAAAAATAAATAGTAATATAACACTTATTAAAAAAATTCAGCAAAATTAACAGAAATTGAATCTTTAACAATCATGGTTATTTTTTTCTCTATATTATTTACGCTTTTTTAAATATCCCAAGAATATAAAATCATAATATTTTGGATTATATTTATCTAAATCATATTTATTATTGATAATAAAAAACATTACACCCAATGACTCTAAAATTTCCAATTTTATGTTTTTTTCCTGTTCAATTTTCATATCGATTATTTTTCAACAATGGTCTTAAAAAAATGATATTATTAACATAATAATATATATTCACAACTTATGAACAAAAAATATTAGATCAATTAAAATCATTTAACATACAACTATCAATTTAATTAAGAGTTCTATTTTTTTCTACACAGTATATAATTTTTTTGGTGTTCTAGGGGACAGAAAATTAATAAAATAATGATTTTATTCAAAAACAAATATAGAAAATATAGATTATTTATTTCACCACCAAGAACACTGATACTTTTTCAAATTAATTTTTTTCTACTCTATTATTAATTTATATAAAGTGACAAACATTGTTACTGGTTTAGATTTATGTGTATCGAATCAAAAACACATGTATATATATTATAATCATAAATAAAAATATATATTACCAAAAAAAATAATTTTTTTTATAGGACCAAATAATTTCAATCAAGAGTCCTTACAGTTTTAACTTCATTAACTGACTTGAAACTATTTTGTTCTGTTTACCATTCAATAAATATTCACATAAAAAGGTTTTATCCACTGTATATTATAGAAGTTGTGGAACTATTTATTCTTGGATTGCTTCTGAATAAGTATAAATTAACATGAACAAAACTCATTTTCTAAAAATTGTTATCATATTTAAAAAAAATTAATCATTTGAAATTTTTATTAGTTGATTCATAAAAATTAATAGAATAAATGTTGTCTTCCCTATTTTCATAAAAAAATATATTTTATCGTTAGATATAATGAATTCATAATTTCAATATTTAATAATTGATTTATCATCACATATATTTTAAATTATTATTAAATGATGATTTAATACTTATAAAAATAAAAAATTAGAAATTATTTATAAATTAGAAACATTATCCTCAGTGAATCCTTTTAAAAATCATTTACAACGGTCGCCAAAAGTGACATTACCTCTATAAAATTTACATAATGATATAAATTTTGATATTCCACAAGTAGTATGTCAATATCGTCTTCAATCCATTTATAAAAATCTTTTGGATGCTCATATGTTATAATTCATAGGAAAAAATATTTATTAAATCATTAGAAACAATGAAAATTTGGGTTTGATAGGCATAACATATGATTTTGTGGGAGAAAAAACCGATTTCAAACACTTTTTTATATGTAACATAAGAGATTATGATTTATAAATTATAACCATAAAATCTATACGATATTATAGATATCCCAAATAACACTAATTTTCATAACTAATAAAAGATTTACATCCAATACCTATAGCAGTATATATACTTCAATTAGTGCTCTTAACAAATAAATTACTGTACAATTTATGTAATTCTATTCATAACCATATTTAGGGATCTATTTTTACATTTTTCTAAAACTAATTATTTTAAAAAAAAATCTCCACCGTGATATGAAATGGAATTATTTTAATTTAAACACTCAATTTATTATTTGAGAAACTCATTACATTTAATAATATTAGAAAAAAAGTATTTATTTTAGCTTTAGGGAGGTTTTTCATTAACTAAACATCTCTTCAAAATCCTTCATTCTTATAATTTGAATAATTTGGATTTTCTTGATTGATTATCAAATCTGTGTCAAGAAAGATTACATCATCAGGGATATATTTATCCAAAAATAAATTTTCTCTAAGAAAAATATCATTGGTTAATAAGGATGAGTAAAAAAGTGTTCCTTTTCGACTTTATGATCTATTTTATAGGCCTATTTAATTAGTTCATCAACATTGGTTTTTTAGAATCACATTCCAAATAAGAACAATTTTTAAATTTACTTACATGATTTTATGAATCCATTATGAATAAGTTTTCTATTTAATTTTTAAATGTTTTATTTTTTTAGTAGTATGAGAATAATCAAGGCACCCACATATGACTACAATTTTATTATTTCTAATATTTTATTAGTTCCTCTTACTTTTTCCTATTATTAATCGTTGGAATTCAGGTTTTTCGTGTGCCATAATCTAACACTCATAATAAATTACATATTAATTCTGATTATTGTAACATCCTAAGACATTAAAATATTTTCATGTTAGAATATGTATCATTTTTTCTCTCTATAAATGCATGAACATGGTAAGGTTATGTTACACATCACACTTAGTTATCTTGCATCACATGGAATACTTAGTTATACAACATTCTAATAGATCTCCAATTATAATAATAAATTTTCATAATTTTGTTTTTATTTTTGAAATAAAAATCATTTTTTAATTCATAATGTTGAAATTATAGTTTGGGGAATTTTTGAGAATTTTTTAATCAACATCATTTTTTTGATGAATACTAAAAATTGCTACAATTTTATTAAAAACGACATTTATGTTAAATAATGATTTGTGTTATTTTATATTTTTAATAAAAATTTTAAATATTATAATAGATTAATTAGGAAAAATTCAATAAAATTTAGGTCATCTTAATCAATTTAATATTTAATTAGATTTAACAAATTAAAGAACTTTTGAATGTTTCAAAATTTAAATCCCACTTTCTTCCCATGTGTACGTGATTAGCATTAATATTATTTTCCCCCCATATGTGATTTGAATTTTCAAAAACTGAAAAAACAAAATGGTAATTAGTACAATATTTCTGGTCTAAAAAGGTCAACTTAATTTTGGACCAAAAATAATAGTGAAATTATTTATTAATAATTATAGTGATTAAGGTGAGTGTAAGCTTACTAAGGGACCAAAACATGATATTAAGTACCAAAATGACATGAAAACATGTCTAAAGACATTGGATGAAATCATCTCAATAGTATTTTTAAATAGTTTAAATTTTATGGTTTTTTATTTAATGGATGTACTGTATATAAAATGTTATATTTGGAAAAAGTCAAAAAGGAAACCTTCCTTGACATAGAAATTTTTGAAACATTGAGATATGTAAAAAACATCATATATTCTATTATATATATCATTTAGAAATATAAATTATCTATTTTTATCATAATAATTTATAAAAAATATTATAAGTAATTTATTTACATAAAAAATTTATGAAGCACCAATGTAGGTATTATTTAGTTAATTATTTACTAAAGTAAATGATACTATACATATTAAATGTGAACTGAATTTACTAATTTTTGAATTAAATAATTATTTCTGTATGCATATATCATGTTACAAAAAATTAATATTATTATATTTTAATTCAATATATATTTTAAATTTAAGAAAAATTTAAATTAATAATATCAAAATTGACATTATATTTATTTTAAAAAAATGATATTTTATTAAAGGATTTAAAATTATTAAAAATAATATATTTTAAAAATTTATTTTTGAATTCAAATAAATATTATCTATTTTCATATAATTGACTAGTTTATCTTTTATAATTAAGATGTTGACCTATATATTGTGAAATCATTCATAACACCGTATGGGTCTGCGAAGTGTAATAGTTTGTCGCATGTTCCTGTTTTAAAATTAATTTTCAAAACACATGACATTATAAAATTATAATTTAGATATCATATTAATAAATAATTATCCCTCAGTTTTCTAATGAATACCAGTTTTGATTAGTTCCAGTGGTTAAATTAATTAGATTAGAAAACTAGATGCTTTATTAAGAAAATGATAAAATTTGGGAATCATAGATGTTAAAGAACACAGTTATTTGGTTCTGGAGGTTTTAAAACACCATTATTCTTCTTTACACTATTTTATTATAATTTTTGAGTCACTGTATGAAAATTATACCTTCCATTAATGAATAACTTTTTCGTATTCACAAGAGTACCATTCCCCCTCTACTATATAAATTAATGAACTCCACCCGTTCTTCACACCTCTCAAGCCGTTGTGACTAGTATAATATATTCCCATATAGTGTCTCAAAATCCATCAACTGTAACAAGAATCCCTCATTTTGGAGGTAATCTATCCAAGGAATCCTATCAGTACAATCCAAAATGAGTTACATTGTTTAAAGGTATCGTCTCCTCCTACGATCTCTAGTTTGATTTCCATTCTCCACCCCTAAAATATCATTATTATTTTATTATATAAAAAATAGTCTTATCAGTGTAAAATTCTGTTTTTATGTTGATATTCATACATTCACATACAAAAACCTCCATATAACGGATAATGAACATATTGTGTCAATGTTGGATGAACTAATGCCTCCCAAAACAATGATTGTTTATATTTTCTTTACCAACTCTCATGGTAGAAATTATAATGTAAAATCTTTTATATATGATTTATATATTTTTTATAATGTTTTTATTGTTTTGAGTTTTTTATTTACATGATACCTTTATTCTTTCCATCCATTGTAAATTTGATAATTTCGTTCAAGGAAGTGTGGACTACTTCCCCTAAAAGTGATATGAATCATCCATACCATACTTGGAATGAATAAAGGGTGGTTTTAGTAAAACTATTTAACACAAACAACGCATATATGAAAATTTAACTATAATATACTTAGGTATCATTTTTTTTATTTATTTTAGCACAAAAATTAAATGACAGTATCGTTTATGTATACGTATGGCCTACCGTCTCCATGAATAGTGCACTTCGTTTCTATTCTCGAAATATAATAGAATACGATTAATACATATATACATATTATTTATGATAATTAATACATGTATTAAATTATATATATGATGATACCATTATTTTATTAATGATAAAAGAAAATAAAATAAAAATTAATTACTCAAGAAAACTAGGAAATTAATATATGAAATAGTGAAATTATTGAATGGTGTTAGATAATGGGAAATTAGATATTATTAAAAGGTAACATATGGTGTTATAAACATGATTATGGTTATTTTATTTTTTAGTAATATATTTTAAACCACTATAGAGGAAGATAAATACCACACAACAAAATGAAGGTTATGGTAATGAGATGTTTTCTCAATTTATATTCTATTGAGACTTTTTTTTGCAAAAATTAACTTATATTGGGTGTATATAATTCCATTTTATATGTTGTAATGTGAATATTCTTATTATCATGATAATATAAGTTTAATAAAATTCTAGGAGAATCATTATTTAAATGTTTCAATGTGGTATGAGACACAATAGAATTTTTAATTATAAATTTTATTCAAGAATGTTTTAATGTCAACAACCCTTATTGTTACTTATCATCCTATGAAGTATTATTAATAAATAAATATTATTTATTAAAAATGTGTATTTAATAAGAAACATTTTTTATTTGATATATTTGGCCTTCTTTTGACACGTAATACACATGTTGGAGACCATTTATGGAAAGCCCTTTGGGTTGGGGACCAGTTAATGAAATCCCCATGATGCATTAGTAGTCTCATTAGATTAAAAAGTTTTCTAAAATATATTGCTTTACCCAATAGATCAACAATCAATTAAATTTTATTGATGGTAATGATCCCATGGAATCCAATAATTAAGCATTTTCCTCAATTAGTTTTAGTTATAATTCATCCATGAGATTTCATGTCAAGGTATCAACGGGGACATTTCATTTCAGTTCATTGACTAAAGGGCATGTGCTTCAATTTCATACAATGCCAAAATTATATTTTTGTATCTAGTTATTTGAATATAATGTTTTATAATTTATTTATCTTAATGTGTTAATTTATTCTCATTGATTTATTATTTTTTCTTCTTTACTTACCCTTACTGATCATATGACCTCACCCTTATTATGTTTCATTTATATAGGTAATGAATAAGAAATCCATGAATTATATTTAAAGGATACAATTTATTTCATTTTATTTTGTATCATGTGTGTAATTTCTATTTCCCAATGTTTTATGGGTATCATATATGTAATATGTCTTTCAATAACTGCCAAACTAATATGTTTTTCATTACATTAATCATTGTAATCATGAAATTTTTATAAAATTATTCAATGGTTCATGGATTCTGGGGTCGGGGCCTTATTTTGGATGTCAAAATAATATTATAAAAAATATTTGAAACTATATTTACATAATATATATTAGGAAGAGAAACCCAATATTATACAATGATGATAATTAAGCAAGAACATCTAATAATTTTGGTAAGGATGTGATTATGTGGGTATTCCTATCAATAGATCAGTTTACATATACTTAAATAGGGTGTGGTTCTTTAAATTATTTACATTAGAATAATAAGTCTAAAATTGTGTACTGGTCATGACATGTAGAAAACTAGTAAACGACAACGTTCCTTACTATGCACCTATTTTTACACTCCGAAGGGATATGTTTAGGATAATTCAAATTTTCCTTTAAATCCATTATAAATGATTTAAAAGTACATATTTCCCCAAAGTAGCCAAAATTTATTATTCAAGGATTCAAGGTACATACATTTACGTTCTATAAAATATATGGAATTATACAATTCATTATGAATTAATTTATTATATTCCATTGTTTATAAATGGTGCATATTAAAAAGAATGTGGACCACACTGATGCATGTGACCCAAAGAGTAAAAAGGATGAAACAATTCATGGTCTTTAACTAATATTTCAAGGGTAAATAGTCTCTTAAACATTCTCATTATATGAGGACATAATATCACAATACAATCAAATGGGTAATGAATTCTATATTTCCTTTATCTTTGAAGGAAACCAAGAAAAGAATAGGCCATTAGTGCACCAGGAAAAATAGAATATGTTAAACAATATGAAGGGAAAGAAGGATTATAAATCATGTTATATTTGTGGATAGAAAGAATATGGTACATTCATGAATAAAAAATTATTTTATATAAGTGTAGGAAAAAAGGTAACCATGTTAGTGGTGGGAATAGAGGGAAAAATGTATACTGTGTACAATGGTTCAACTATAAGTAGATGAGACACAATGAAAGTAAATGTATGAAGCGTTAGATAATGTACACAAAATAATGATATTGGATAGTTGTGAAGTTATGATAAATCTGAAGATAAATATGGATGATTAAAATTCTATTTAATGAATCAGGACATTGAATTTTTTATCAATGATTTTCCAGTTATAGCATTATAGGATTATAATGGTGTACTTTTCTGTTGAGGATTTGATATCATATACTGAATAGTTCTAAGATAAGTGATTCAATTGAAATTTCATTTTTTTTGGAAAAACATTATTGATGGAAATAAAACTCTTAATGTGTTCCTGATGTTCATAAAATGATGAATAAATTATTAATTTGGATAATTGTTGAATAATATAGAACTGATTAATGGCATGTCATCATGTGAAATATTTTATCATTGATAGAGTTTCTATATTAAATAAAAATATCCAATAACATGTGTATTAATTATTGAATTATGAATAATATATTTTTATAATATATTTTTATAATAATTTGAGTTATTACCACAATTTAACATGATACATGATGAATTTATTCACATGTTTGGAATTAAAACATTTATGGACTTCTAATAGTTATCTATATCCTAATCGTGTTCTCTAACACTCTCTATCCAAACATGGCTGTTATATTTTTCATCAGTATCCATGTTTCCATTTCCCATGTATGTTCTCTAACTATGGAACCCAGTTATGTGACTATTGTACTATCTTACATCTTTTATTAGGAATATTAATAATTTACCATATTTAAAATGTTTGTTTTTGAATAATAGTTTATTATAAAATATCAAATCCATGATTACTGAGATTACATTTAAATATTGAGGACAAAATTTAATTATGTTGGGATAATGCATGTAACATCCCAGGTAAATAAAGAATATTCCATTTTTATATTTAATAATATTTGTTAATTGAATTTAAATTTTACTTTAAAGGGGATGCTATGTTCATTGGTGTACCTGACACACAATAATGGGTTTTTCTGAAAATCTTATATTGCACATAAGGATGAGTCATACTGAAAAATAATAATATATTATTATATTAAATGGTTGTTAATTTCTAGTATATTTATTGGTGGGGATGGATATAATAAACTAAAATATTATTATACATGTTTTTTAAATGTTTATTACATTTATCAATTAATATTAAAGGCTTAAAATGTGAATGAATCCAATTTTATTCATAAATACTCTAATATTATTTAAAAAGTTGACATACCTCCTTTGGTTGGTGAACATTTTTTAAATTTAATTCCTCTATTTTGTAGGTTCTATTTGACAAAATAGAAATTTTCTTTATAATCAGGACATCAAATTTCACTTTGGGTAAAATTTTGGTATATTTCTGATAAAGTTCATTTTTTATAAATAGTGAAAAATACTGCATTTTAATTCAAAACTACATTTTTACCTAATTTATTTATATGGTTACATTAATATTATAATTGGTTTTAAAGTATAATTAGACTTTATTTTCACCATTTAATCTAATGATGGTCATTGGAAGTAATTTCACTTGAAATTGAACATAATAAAGTTTCAAACTTTTGATAGTTATTATTTATTAAAAACAAACTTATTGATTTTGAAAAAGGGAATTAATTTTAATTTAATTTCTGCCACTTCTTTATTTTGAATTTAAGAAAATTGATTCCATATTTGGAATCATGAGGTCCAAATTGTGGAAATAAGAAACATATATTTTTATATATTATGAATATTTATTTCAGAAAGTATTCTATTTACCATGGTTAAAAGGTAAATCTGTTAAATAATGGTAAAACAGTATTATAATAATATAAATTACCATTAAACTTTTACTAACCCTATTTTATGAGATATTGTCGACAAAGGGCATCTTTGGGTCTATTTTGGGACCTCATAGAGCCACATTGGAGTGATAATGACATTTTATACTAATTAAATTAAAGTTATAACAATAATACCAATAACATATATCATTAGTAAACTATTGTAAATCGTTTTATATAAGTGATACCTTTGACTATAAATTTAATATGAAAAAAAACGGTATCCTACAACATGGTAGTTTATTTATAATTTTTAGGCATAAAATAAATTAATTTATTTATGACACAATGGTGATACAATAATTGCTTCATTAAAAAAGGATTCAAATAAATGATATTATACATAATATAATAAATTATGTTTAAAACTTATTATTCCATCCATGAATATGAATATATAAGAGGACATGGTTAAAGTTAAAGAAGTTAAAAAATCGCTAAATAAAAAAGATAAGGATTAAAAAAATATCCAACACCATTTTATTTATTTTTGGATGATTTTATTTAGACTTATATGAACCTTATCTTCAAATTGTAATTTTTTTGGAAATTTCTAAACAGAATAGAATTTTATAATAAAATAATATATTCAAATATTTCTAAAGAGCCCCTCCGTCCTCTTAGAAAAGTTCAACACCTCTAACCCATTAATCACACCTCTCAATCCCCTTGACAGGCCCAAACTCTACTCCAAGAATCTCAAAAAATCACTCTTTTCCTCCTAGAATCCATCCCCTAGGAAGAAGGAAATTCAAGAAATCGTTTTGGATCAAACCATGTGAGTTACCCAATTTAAATTTAATGTCCTCTCTCAAGTTCAATTCATTTATTTTCCTTATCCAACCCCCTAAACTATCTCAATTATATTTTTTAATATCATTAAAAATAATCTCAATATACTAGGATGTTGTTATAATAAGAATTAAAACTACATTTCCACACACCTCCATCTAATTGAAATGAAAATACTTTTTTATAGACGACGAACTACTGCCTCACGAAATACAGATTGTTAAAATATATCATACTCCCTCTCATGGTGGCTATTATGATGGAACTATATTAATATGTTATGTATATTATATTTATATTTCCTCTGTGATACTATATTTATCATTTATATCATACCTTTAGGATTTCCAAAATAGGTAAATAAGATAATATCATTTGAGGAAGTGCGGACTAACACCCCCTCAAAGTGATATGACTTGTTAATGCCATACATGGAACATATAAATGATGGAATTAATGAAATTATATATTATATTATACTATAATTATAATATTCCTATGTATCATTACTTTTTCATTCCATTAAATACGAAATAGAAATGAAAGTAGCATTTACACGTACGTACAAATTACTGTCTCTATGAATGGTGTGTTGCATTTGTTATCTGAAAATGTTGTGTACTATTATAAACACATATATAAACAGAATATATATATCATATATATGATATCTATATCATGAATATCATTTTGTAGATAACAAAAATTTGAACACATGGACAACTTTTAATTATAAGAAGTTCGTTTTTGACTAAAGTACCAAATATCGACAAAATGACCATTATTATCATAAATGATTATGAAAAGTTTATATCATAATAATAAGTGATATAAAAGAAATAATAAATATGAAAATGGTTTTGAAGAAAGTATATGTTAACTAAATTTTACTATTTTGGATATTAAAGAACGAATGAGTCTTGTCGGACATAAGGTATGGGACTTCGTTTCAATATCCTTTCATTACGTTATATTTTTATTTATACATGAGCTTCGTTTATATTTTGTATAAACCCCATTGTCATTTATTTTCATTATAATGGATTCATTTACTGCATATATTTTTTCGGAATGTGAAAGTAAATGTTTTTTTTAATGTACACAGTGAAAACGACCTTTTCGCCGCTGTGAGCATTATTTGATATTTGGATTCCTATATAAGCTGTAGTGTTTTTAAATGGAAAATAAATTCCATATATATTTTTAAAATATTTGGGTTTTGAAAATGGTTTTGAGAATGGATTTATTATTTTAACTTCTTAAAATGAGAAATGGTGATTTAAATTTGGAAATGTTATCTTTCTTTTATGTTTGTTTTATGTGTTATGAATAAGTTATGGCTCTTGGTAATTTTTATGTATATAGTTGGTTCAGTGATTAAAATATGATGGGTGGGCCCAAGAGTGATCTCCAATGCATCAAATAACTTGATAGAGGTAAATTTTAATGTTTCTCATAATATATTTAGGTAAAATAGTATGATGGGTATTCCAAATGTAAGTCCCTACATTTCAATGAAAGATAAAATTCACATTTCTTATGGATGAACAAGTTACCTTTATGCTTTATGATTTACATTTTTTATTCATAAAATATATGTTTTTTTGTGTTATATTGAAGATTTAAAATTATTAATTCATTGACATGTATGTATTAATTGACTAATATTTCTTTTCCTTCTTTTATAACCCATACAAAACGTTTTATGCCCATCCCTTGTTTTTGAAATGTTTTTCATAGGGTATAAGGACGAATAAGAGGAAGGAAGAATTCATGAAGATTTATATCAGGAAAAGAACTCTTTTTATTTATGTAGTTTTATTATAGTGAAATAAATAATTATAGTAGATGTGTCTAATTTTTAATTTTTGTAATGTAATTTAATATTTACAACCTAATTCTCTAAGAATATAAACCCGAATAGATCCTCAATGTGAATTATTAACTTAAATCATGATTATGTAATGTTTTGGGCAGGGGCCTTATCATTGGAATCAATGTTCAGTTTAGATAACATTTGAGTATAGGGTTTTATTTAAGAATAAGTTTCATAAACATAATGGATATCATATTATAAAGAGTCATAGTTATTTTTGTTAAATTGAATGGGTTTCAGATAACATAAATAAGTATATATTTGTGTTTACCCACCTCATAAGAAATTATATGCTGATTTTTATGATATAATCACACAAACATTTTTCATATTAGTAAATGGTTAAATCAAACAGGAACCAAAGACACAATGTATGTGAAGAAAATTGTGATGTTTTTCTGAATAATCTACTAAATGAAATGGTACCATCAATGAGAACTAATATTGTTATTCCTAACCAACTATTTGGTGTCATGATTGACCACCTGAACAATGGTTATTTATATAAGGCATTGTATATGCTAGAAACAAATCCTTACATAAGTTCAGGTAATAATAATAAAAATATGTATATTCGAAAACCTATGTGTCAAGGATGTGGAAAGAAACACCTATGAAAATACATAAAAGGGAAAATAAGATGTTATAGATTTTGTAATGATGGTCATAAAGAAAGTACCTTCCATCAAAAAAGGAAGTGTCCAATTGAATCCATGAAGGAGAAAGAAGTTGTTTCTAAGGGATCTATTGAATGCATTAAATGTGGTTTGAATTTTCATTATACAAATTGATGTCCTATGAAGAAGTATAGGGAATAGGATCCAGCAGACCGAAAAAGTATATTTTTAATAATACCTAATTCCATTCCAATTGATGATGAGGAAACTGATAATGACCAATGAAAAGTTTCGATTATTTCTTAGATAATGCTTTGAAATTTTTGAATCTTTTGATATGAATCATGATTGAGTTTTAAGGAATGATGTATTAAAAAATATTTTGGAAAATAATGGTTAATTGATCATGAATAACATTAAATTAGAAGTGATATTACATATAAGGGATTCATGAGTTATACTAGATTTTAAGATAATAAAATGCTTAAAAGTATTAAGACTATTTTGATAATATGATTATTTTTGAAGACTTTTTCTAGTATGTGTGAACCTAATGATTGATATGTGAAATTTTTATTCAAGGATTAATTATCCTTTCTTTTATGAATATAGTTATAAAGAATCATTTGGGTTTATATGATCCTTGAATTTGAGGTAATTATAGGTTATTACATTTTCGGAAGAAAATGTGAGGTAAGATATAACATTTATGGTTGATATATGTTCTGATTATTTTTTATGAATTTATTTCATTTTTTGTAATGTTATAAAATTATATAGTTTTTGAAAAACTAAAACATGCATTTTGTGGGACAACCTGTCATGTCAGACAAAGTTGCGGGAATCGAAACCACAACCAATGTGCGATTGGGGTTTATCACCTACCACTTGGCTACGTGAAGTTCTTGATTAGTATGACTAACTCATTATAGTTAGATTATTTTATGAATCAAGAGTAAGTTTATTTTTGTAACTTATGTTTTATCAAATGGATATCCTTAGAATAGGAAAATAATATGGTGATTAAGTGATAATGGTTATTTTAAAAGACATTCTATCTTTTTGGAACACTATATTCTTAAGGAAAATATAATACTATGAAAAATCATTTGTGTAGTAATGGTAGATATTTTATTTTGGAAGAATATATGTTTTTACTGTGTACATATAGAAATTTTCATTATATATGTAAATGAAAAACCTTTCATAGAGAATATGTGATTAGATTAATTACTCTTTATATTGAGACTATAAGAGTAGTCGATGTAATTTAGAGTAAAATGTAATGATTTACTGTGGATGACTATGTGATTAAATCATTCTATGGTTTGGGTTTAAATAATATTTTAGGTTACATTAAGTAATTTTATGTACATTTGTTTATTGAATTGTCTTTAGAGAACATTGGGTTTTGTTTGTCGAATTTTCGAGATTAAGAGTAATATTTCATTTCATAAAGTATTATCCATTATTTTGGGATTATGTTATCTTGTACTAACCATTTTGGTTTTTGTTAATGTTTAAATACAAGGGAAATATATCATTCACATATTTGGATTATTTTATTCTCTAGATGTTTATTCTAGAACTTTAGGATTGACCAATTCGCCATGAATACTCATTGTTTGGAGAAAAGATGATTTTTTAGTAGAAACATATTAAATGGTAAATGCTAAATTAAAAATAAGTATATTTATTTATGTCCTTAGTCAATATCAAAAATAAATTCTCCATATTTACTAAATAAAACATAAAATAAAAACATTTTCTGTTTACTTTTCCTATTGGGAAACCAAATACCATTTAATAAATCATAATTTTGTGGTTTTTTGGTGGATAAATTTCTCTTTATAATGTTTTATATCACTCTCCATCAGAACATGATACTTTTTTTGTCCTCCATATTCATGATTTAATGGAATCCTAGTATGGGTTATCTCAGGTGACCATTGTAATTATCTATATTTCATTGAATGTTATAGTTCAATTGACTCTTTTTCTAATGTGGGACATTTAATGAAGTTTCTGAGCCCAATTTTAAAATTGCAAGGACATAATTTTCAAAAGGGATATGGGTGAAAAATCCTAGGTAAATAAATAATAAGAAATTTTTTTATTTATTAATTTGTTTAATTAAATATTAATTTTACTTTAAAGGGGTTGATATGTTCTATGGAATACCTGACATGCTAAAATGCGTTTCATTGAAAATCTCATATTGCACATATGGGTGAGTCATACTATAAAATAAAAATATAATATTAATTTAAATTGCTTTTAATGCCTAGTTGTTCTGTTGTTGTGAATGAATATAACTAAATACAATATCATTATACATTTTTGGTTAAATGTACTTACATTTATCCAATAAATGTTAGAGGCTTAAAAGTAGAATGAATCCAATTTTAAAAATATATAATCTAATATTTTTTGAAAGGTTGACATACCTCATTTTGATAGTGAACCATTTGAAATAATTTTTTTCACCTTATTATGTTATATTTGAAAAAATAAAATTATTCTTTATAATCAGGGCCTCAATATTTAATTTGGGAAAAAATTTTGGTTCTTTCTGACAAAGATCATTTTATTATAAATAGTAAAAAATACAACATTTTAATTCCAAACATCCTTTTAATATATTTTATTTATGTGGTTACATTAACCTTTATATTTTTTTAATGTGTAATTAAATTATATATTTACCAATTAATCCAATGTTGTTAATTGGATTTAATTTCACTAATCTAGTGAACATAAACAATTGCCCATATTTTGATAGTAATTATTTTTAAAAACACACATTTAGGTTTTGACAACAGGAATTAATATTAAATTAATTTCCTCCACTTTATTGTTTTAAATTAGGAAAAATTGATTCAATATTTAGAATCATGATTTCTAAATTGTGTAAATAGATATTTTTTATTTTTATACATTAGTAATATTTACTTTAGTAAATATATTATTTACCATGGTTAAAGGGTAAATCTGGAAATTGAGGGTGAAAAATAATATTATAATAATATAAAATTTCAATTACACTTATCTTAACCACATTGGATGAGATATTAATGACCAAGGTCATCCGTGGGTCAATTTTGGGACCCCATGGAGCATCATGGGAGTGATAATGACAATTTATATTAATTACATTAAAGTAATGACAAAAATAACCTAAACATATATCTTGTAGTAAACCAATTGAATATCGGGTTATATAAGTGATATCTTAGACTATAAATATTTATATGAAATATAAAATAGTTTAATACATCATGGTAGTCTGTTTTTAAATTTAGACATTAAATAAATCAACATAATTATGACATAATGGTGATGTAGTAATTGCTTCAACAATAAAAGATTCAAATAAATGATATTATAAATACTAAAATAAATTTATTTTGAAACTTTTTATGTGATACAAGAAAATTAGAGATAATTATGACTTGTTATATTTTTATTAATGAAGTTTTTTAGAATGAATAAAGTGGTTATATTTTTTTTATGTGTCTTGATATGAATAATTTAAAAAAATACATAAATGAGTTTTTAAAACAATTAATATTTTATTAAATGAAAAATAATACTATTTAAATTTTATTTGGCCAAATTACTTAAATAATGTTAAAAATGTCATAAAGGGTATATTTGGGTTCTTTTGGAATTTAATAGTAAATATATTTACCATATAGTATTAATATATAAGAGGTCATGGTAACATATAATTAAGTAAACAAAGGGTTAAATAAAAAAGATAAGGATTAAAAAATATCTGAAACCTATCTAAATCTTATTAGATTATTTTATTTAGACTTATATGAACTCTATATTTTAATTAAACATGTTTTGGATATTTTTAAACTGAATATATTTTTATAATAAAATAATACTTTCAAACATTCCTAAAGATCCCCTTCTCCCTCTTATAAAAAGACACCACCTCTAACACATTACTCACACCTCTAAAGCCCCTTGGCTATTCCAAAAACTACTCCAGGAATCTACTATAATACCTCTCTTATTATTGGAAGCCTTCCCCTAGGAATAAGGAAATTCATTAAAGACTTAAGGTCAAACCAAGGGAGTTACCATATTTAAAGGTAATGTCTCCTCTCAAGTTATTTTATTTTATTTTTCTTCTCCAACCCACTAAACACTCTATATTATATTCTTTAATAACAACACCAATATCCTAAATATACTTTGATGTTTTTATAAAAATTATTTTAACTACATTTCCACACACCTCATCCTAATTGATATGAACTTTTGATTTTTGTGGACGCTGAACTACAACATCACGAAACAATGATTTTCAAATATCTCCTATCGCCTCTCATGATGGCCATTATTATGGCACTGTATTTATTTTGTGATATATATTATATTTATATTGTCTTTATTCTACTTTATTTTTCATTTATATCATACCATTATGGTTTAAATAATGATTAAATACGATAATTTCATTTGAGGAAGTACGGACTACCACCCCCTCAAAGTGATATGACTCGTTCATGCCATACAAAGAACTTCTAAAGAATGGAGTTAATGAAATTATATATGGTATTATACTGGAATTATAATATTATTTTGTGTAATTACATTTTCATTAAATTAAATAAAAAATAGAAATGAATGCAACGTTCATGCGTACGTACATCTTAGCATCTCCATGAACAATGCATTTCATTTCTTATCTTCAAAGGTTATGTACTATTATTAATATAAATATATACTAGATATATATTATATATATGATATCTAAATCATTAAAATAATTATGGATATAATGTAATTTTAACAACATCATCAACTTGTAGTTATAATAAGATCATTTTTGACTAAAGTACAAAATATCAAGAAAACAACCACTACTAACATAAATGATTATGTATAGTTTATAACATGGTAATAAGCGATATATAAGGAATAATAAAATTTAAAAAGGTTATAAAGAAATTAGATGTTAACATTAGATTATTATTTGGGATATTAAAGAATGAACGAGTCAATTCAGACACTATGTAAGGGACTTAGTCTCAATATCTTTTCATTCATAAATATTTTGATTTATACATGACTTTATTATATACGGTTTATAAACCCCTTTTTCATTTTATTTAATTCTATGGGAATTTTTTATCCATAGCTTTTTACTTAATTAAAATGAAAATGTTTTTTTAACGTATGTGGTGACGACTACCTTTCCACCACCTGAGCATTATTTGATATTTGGCATCCTCTACAAGACGTATTGTTTTTGAAAGGAAAATAAATAAAATTTACACTTTTTATGTATTTTGGTATTGAAAATGGTTTTTAGAATGGATTTATTATTCCAATATCATGAAATTATATATTGTGATTGAAATGTGGAAATGTTAACTTCCCATTATTTTGTTTTATGTGTTATGAATAAGTTCAGGTTCTTGTGAATTGTTTAAATATATGGGTGGTTCTATGTTAAATCTCGGGTAGGTGAACCTAATTTATATCTCCAATGCATTGGGTAATGTGATGGATGTAAATGTTAATTTTTCTTCTAAGTGAGTTGGGGAATATACTATGATGGGTATTCTAATTCTAAATCCCTATGTAGCTATTAAAGCTAAACCATAAGTATGTTATAGATACCACAAGTAAACTTTATGATTTATGATTTCCATATTTTATTTATAAAACATATGATTTTTTGTGGTATATTAATGATTGAAATGTATGATTTCGTTGATTTGTTTGTATTGATGGACTAATTTTCTTCTTTCCTTGTTTTATAACACTTTCTGAGGTTTTAATACAAATCCCAAGATTGTGAAATGATTTTCATAGGGTACAAGGAAGTGTAAGAGAAAGTAAGAATTCAAGAATATCTATATCAATAAAAGAACACTTGTTTTATTTCAGGAGTTATATTGTTTTTGAAAAAATAGGATAGAGTACCAGTGTCTACTTTATATTTTTTTGAAATGTTATGTAATAGTTGCCACCTAAATCTCTAAAAATATTTAATGAAAAATATCATTAATGTGAATTATTAACATAATTCAATATTATGTAATGTTTAAGGCTACAACCTTATAGTTGGTATCAATGGTCAGATTAGATAACTTTAGAAGTTTAGGTTTTTTTAAGCATCAGTTTCATAACCATAATGGTTAGCATATTATAGAGAGTAATAATTATTTTAGATAAATTAAATGGGATTAAGAGAACATGAATAAGTATATATTAATGTTTACCCACCTCCTATGAAATTATATTATGATTTTACTGATATACTCACACTAAACTCTTTGTTTTTTGTAAATGGCTGGATCTAGCTCGCACCAAAGTAAGAATGGATGTGAAGAATACTATAAAAGTCTCTTAAATATACTACTGAATGAAATTGTATCTTCAATGAGAACTCTTGTGGATATTCTAAAGCAAATATATGGAGTCGGTATTGACCACCTAAATCATAGTTATTTTTATAAGGCATCGTATATGCGAGAAAAAAATCCTTAATGAAGTTCAGGTAATAATCACAAAGTTGGGTATATTCAAAAAACTAGGTGTCAAATATGTGGAAATAAAAACATAGGAAAAATTTTAAAATGGATTGGAAGATGAAATAGTTGTTGTAATGATGTTCATAAATAAAGAACCTTCCATCGAAAAAGGAAGCGTCATGTTGACTCCAGGAAAGGGAAATAAGTTCTTTCTGAGGGATCAATTGAATGTATTAAATGTGGTGTGCATGGTCATTATACAAATATATATCTTAAAATGAAGGTTTTGGAATGGGATCTATAGGACTATATAAATATATTTTTTCCAATACCTAATTCCATTCCAATTGAGGATGGGAGACTAAAAAAAGGCCAATGATATTTATGGATTATTTATAAGCTGATGTTTTGGAAACATTGAATATTAGGATATGATTCGTGATTTTGTTTGTAGGAAAGAAGTATTACGAAATAAGATGGGAAAGAATGGTTAATGGATCATGACGAAAATTGAATGGGTTATAAGTCTACATATAAATGATTTAATAGATATTCTGGACATTAAGAAGATGAAATGATTAAATGTATTAAAACTCTTTCGACGATGGGATTACATTGGAAGATTTTTTATAGTTTGTGTAAACTAGATGACTGATATATGAAAATTTTACTCAAGGAAGACTTATTTATTGTTTTTTGGATATATTTATAAAGAACCATTTGAATTTATATGATCCTTTAATTTGAGGAATCCATAGGTTATTACTTTTGGGATAAAAATGAGATGTATGAGATAACATTTGTATTTATAATATGTTATTGTTATTTTTGATGAATTTATCGCATTTTTGGTAATTTTATAAAATTATATAGTTTTTGAAAAAGTATAACACATAGACCGTTTGACATCCTGTCGCATTGGACAAACCTGTGGGAATCGAAACCATAAAAAAGTGCGATTGGGATTCTCACCCAAGACTGGACTACGTGAAATCCCTCATTAGTATGAAATAATATTTTTAGTTATATGACTTTATTGATCATGAATAATTTTATTTTTAGAACATGTGTTTTATCAAATAGATATTCATAGTATAGGAATATGATTTGGTGATTAATTGATAAAGGTTATTTTGAAAGACGTTATTTCTTTCAGGAACACTATATGTTTAGTGGATAGAGAATACTATGGGATATCATTTGTGGAGTAATGGTTAATATTTTATTTTGGAATAATCTATGTTTTTATTATGTACATATATCAATTTGGGTTATTTAAAGAAATAATTAACCATTCATATAGAATATGTGGTTTGGTTAATTACTCTTTAGTATGAGACATTAAGAGTTGTTGATGTTATTTATAGATAAATGTTAAGATTTTATATGGAAGACTATGTGATTAAATCCTTTCTATTTTTGGGTTTCAATCATAGTTTGGGTTACTTTGAAGAATTTTAAGGACAATTGTTTATAGAATGGTATTTTCTGAACTTTTGGTATTGTTTGTTGAATTTTAAGGATGTAGAGTAGTATTTACTTTTATAATGTATAATCATTATATGGGGATTATATTATCTTGTACTAAACATTTTATTTTATTTTTAATTTCAAAGACAATAGAAATTTTTCGTTTATCTTTTTTAGATTATGTGATTCTATATATTTTGATTCCAGCACTTTAGGTGTGACCAAGTCATCATGAATACTCATCATTTGGAGATAAGAAAAGTTTTTGTTAGAAACATCTTAAAGGATGAAACTCAACTTTAAATGTTAGTATATTTCCTTATTTTGAAAGTAAATCTTATAAATAAATTCTCCAACATTACTAAATGAAACATAAAAAAACATTGTTGGTTTACTTTTCTTAATGGGAAACCAAAGACCATTTAACCTATCACATGTTTGTGGTTTTCTGGTGGTTAAAATTCTTTTGTTCTTGTTTTATATCTTTCCCCATCATAACATGACACTTATTTTCTCCTCAATATCCATGTTTTCATGGAATCCTAGAATTTTATATCCCATGTTACCCTTTTTTACTTCTCTTTCTTTTAAGTTATAGTTTTATTGACTATTTTTCCGACGTGGGCCTTTCAATGAAGTTTCTCAACCCAATTTTTAAAATTTGAGGATGCAATTTCCAAAATGGGGGGGAATCATGTAACATCCCAGGTATATAAATAATATGAAATTTTAATATTTATTAATATTTTTATTTAAAATTAAATTTACTTTATAATGGATGATATTTTCGATGGCATACCTGACAAACAACAATGGGTTTCTCTGCAAACCTTATTTTTCACATAATGATGTGTCATACTGAATTATAATAATATAATATTATTTTAATGGGTTTCAACACCATGATTTTGTATTGGAATGAATTAATATAACTAACTAAAAGATGATTATACATGTTTGTTAAATTTTTTACATTAATCCAATAAATTTTAGAGGTTTAAAATGTGAATAAATCCAATTTCAAGCATAAATACCCTAATATTCTTTAAAAGGTGGACCTACATACTTTTGTGGATAACCCTTTTTAAATCAAGTGTTTGTCACTTTTGTATGTTCTATTTGAGAAAATAATTTTTTTATAATCGGGACATCAATATTTACTTTGGGTAAAATGTTGGTTTTTTCTGATAAAGATCTTTTTTTCTAAATAGTGAAAAATAATACTTTTAAATTGCAAACTACCTTTTTATCTAATTTATTTATATGGTTAAATTAACCATTTAATTCATTTTAAAGTTTAATTAGATTAAATACTTACCATTTAATCAAATTTTGGTAATTGGATGTAATTACACATCGAAAATGAATATAATCAACAGTTAATCTGTTGATATTTATTATTTTTAAAAAAATACACTTTTTAGTTTAGACAATAGGAATTAATTTAAAATTAATTAATGCCACTTTTGTGTTTTTAATTTGGAAAAAATGGATTCTATATTTGGAATCAGGAAGTCCAAATTCTATAAATAGATAACTTTTTTTATACATTATGAATATTTACTCCAGTAAATATTTTATTTACAATGGTTAAACGGTAAATCAGGTAAATAAGAGTGAAAATTTATATTATAATAATATTAAATTACAATTACAATTGTCCTACTCATATAATAGGTGATATTTCCGATATAGGGAATCTTTTCATAGATTTTGGGACCCCATGTATCCACTTGGGATTGATAATGACATTTTATATAAATGAATATAATGTAACGACAAAAATAACATAAACATTTATATTTAATAAAGCAATTGTATATGTGGTTATATATTTCATCTCATCCACTATAAATATTAATTTGAAAGATATAAATATTTCCTACATCATATTATTTTATTTATAATTTTCAGACATTATATAAGTAAACATAATTATGACACAATGGTGATGGAGTAATATCTTCATTAATAAAATATTCAAATGAATGATATTATAAATTATAAAATAAATTTATTTTGTAAACTTTTTATGCCAAAAAATTATTTTAGAGATAATAATGAGTTTTTATATATTAATTAACGAATATTTTTTTACAGAATAGTTTTTTTATAGATTTTTTAAAAGCATTGATATGAATAACATAGAAATTGACATAAATGAGTTTTTAAAACAATTAATATTTTATTGAATAATAATATAATTATAAAAATATACGATTATGAAAAATGTCAAAGAGAATGTTACAAATCTCATAAATGATCCACTTTGGGTCGCATGGAATTTTTGTGTCAATATATTAACCATATAGTATTAATATATTAGTGGACACAATAAAAGTTAAAAAGAAGTTAAGAAAGGGTTAAATAAATATGATAAGTATTTAAAAAAATCCAAAACCTATCGAATTATTATTGGATGATTTTATTTTAACATAAATGTAACTTATATTATAATTAAATATATTTTGGATCTTTCAAAAACAAAAAAATTTAAAAAAAAATAATGCTATCAAACATTCCTAAAGTGACCCTCCTCCCTCTTTTAAAAGGACACCAACTCTAACCCATTACTGACACCTCTAAAGCCCCTTGGCTCGTCAAAAATTTGATCTATGAAGCTCCCAACATTCCAATATTCCAATTATAATCTTCTCCCTAGGATAAATGAAATTCAAGAAATCCTTTCGGTTCAAACCAAGAGAGTTACCCGATTTAAAGGAAACGTCTTCTCTCATGTTCCTTTCAATATATCATCCATCTCCAACCCCCTAAACTCTATCTTTTACATTGTTTTATAAAATCAGGAATATCTTAAATGTACTAGTATGTTGTTATAATAATTATCCATACATAATTCCCACACACCTCCATTTAATGGATACAAACATATTGTTTCTGTGGATGACGAACTACTGCATCGCAAAACAATGATTGTTTAAATATCTACTACCACCTCTCAGGGTGGCCATTATAATGGAACTATATTTATATTTATTTGTGATATGTATTATATTTGTATTGTATCTATGCTATTATATTTTTCATTTATTGAATAAATTTATGGTTTCCATATAGGGTTAATACGATAATTTCATTTGAGGAAATGCAGAATACTACTCCCTCAATGTGATATGACTCATTCATGCCACACTTTGAATGTATAAAGGATGGAGTTAATGAAATTATATATGATATTATTATGTAATTATAATAATCTTATTTATAATTACATTTTTATTCCATTAAATATGAAATAGTAATTAAAGTAGTGTTCATGTGTACATAGGGTTAACCTTCTCCAGGAACGGTGCATTTCATTTCTTTTCTCCAAATGTTATGTACTTTTATAAATAAATATATATACTATATATATGGTATATATGATATCTATATCATGAGTCCCATTATGGAGATAATGTACACTTTACAACATGGTCAACTTGTAATTACAAGAAGTTCATTTATGACTCAAGTAACAAATATCGACCAAATGACAGTTATTAACATAAATTATTATATAAAGTTTATAACATAGTAATAAGTTATAAAAAAAGAATAATAAACTTAAAATGTTTCTGAATCAATTATATGATAACATTAATTTACTATTCAAGAGATTAAAGAATGAACGAGTCAAGTCATACATGAGGTAAGGGACTTCGTCTATATCTCATTTCATTGAGGCATATATGATTTATACATGAACTTATTTTATACAGTGTATAATCCTCTTTTACTTTTCATTTCATTCAAGGGTAATTTTTTCTATGTAGCATTTTACTAAATGAAAAAGTCAATGTATCTTTTTAATGTACGCAATAACAACTACCATTTCGCCACCGCGAGCATTATTTGATATCTGGATTCCTCTACAAGTCGCACTTTTTTTAAAAGGAAAATAAATTCAATATATTATTTTTATATATTTTTGTTTTGAAAATGGATTTTATAGTGGATTTATTATTTAAATATCTTGAAATGATAAATTGTGATTGAAATGGGGAAATGTTATATTTTTTATGTTTTTTTATGTGTTATGAATATGTTATATTTCTTGGGCATTGATTACATATATGGCTGGTAACATGATAAACCTCAGCTGGGTGAGCATGATATCGCTCTCCAATGCATCGGGTAACATGATGGAGTTAAACGTTAATGTTTCTCCGAATAGATTTAGGGAATATACTATGATAGGTATTCCAAATGTAACTCCAAGTGTTGAAATGAATTCTATAATTTATGTATGTTTTGGTGCACAAGTTACCTTTATGATTTATAATTTCCATGTGTTATTCATAAAACATATGATTTTGTGTGGTGTGTTATATATAGAAATGTATGATTTAATTTATATGTATATATTTATGGTATAATGTTTTCATTCCTTATTTTATAACCCTTACTGAGATTTTTATTCTCATCCCATGTTTTTGAAATGTTTTTATTAGGGTATAAGGAAGAATATGAGAAAAAAGAAGTAATGAATATTTATATCAACAAAAGAAATATATTTTTATTTATTGAGTTTTATTATTTTGGGAAAAATGGATAGAGTAAAAGTGTCTACATTGTAATTGTTTAAAAGTAATGTAATAGTTACAACCTATTTCTCTAATACTCTAAACCTGAAAATATCCTCAAAGTGAATTATTAACATAATATATCATCATTTAAGGTTTATGTATGGGGCCTTACAGTTGGTATCAATTGTCAGTTTTGATAACATTGGAGTTTATGGTGTTATTTAAGCATAAGTGTCATAACCATAATGCTTAAAATATTATAAAGATTCATTGTTATTTTAAAAAAAATTAATGGGTTTAAGATAACATGTATAAGTGTCTCTTATTGTTTACCCACCTCATACGAAATTATATAATGATTTTACTGATATACTTACACTAACTTTTTTGGTTTTATTAAATCTCTAGATGTGGCTGGAACCAAAGAAACAATAAATTTGATGAAAACTATGATGGTTTTATGAATAATATATCGAATTAAATGGGATATTCAGTGAGAAATCTTGTAGTTATTCTCAACCAACTATCTGGTTTCAAGATTGACCACTAGAACAATAGTGATTTTTTAAGGTATCAAGTATACGAGAAAAAAATCCTTACAGTAGTGGAGGTAATAATCATAAATGTATGTATATTCAAAAACCTATGTGTCAATGATGTGGAAACAAACACAATGAAAAATGATTAAAAGGGATGGGAAGATGTTATAGATGTGGTAATGAAGGTCATAAAGAAATAACCTTCCATCAAAAAAGGAAGCGTCCAGTTGACTTCATGAAAGGGAAAGAATTTATTTCGAATGGATCAATTGAATGTTTCAAATATGATGTGCATAGTCATTATACAAATAGATGTCATATATAGATGTTTTGGGAATATGATATATAGGACCATGAAAATATATTTTTAGCAATACCTAGTGTCATACCAAATGAAGATGAAGAAACTGACAATGTCCAATGAATGGTATGGATTTTTTCTTAGCTGATTCTTTAACCTTTTCAAATCATAGGATATGATTCACGATTTAGTTTATAGGAAAGATGTATTACAGAATAATTAGGGAGATAATGGTTAATAGATCATGATAAACATTAAATGAGTAAGATGTCTTCAATTAAGGGATTCAATAGTTATTCTAGATTTTAAGATAATGATATTTTTAAAATTATTACGACTCTTTTGATGATAGGATTACTTTTGATGATACTTTTCTAGTCTGTGTTAACATAGAAATTGATATGTGGAAAAACAATTCAGTGAAAAATTATCTTTTATTTTGTGGATATAGTTAAAAATAACCATTTGGATTTATATGATCCTTGAATTGGATGTAATTATTTGTTATTAAATTTTTTGATGAAAATGAAAGGTATGATATTACATTTGTGGTTAAAATATGTTGCAGTTATTTTTGAGAAATTTATCTCATTTTCTATAATGATTTAAAATTACATAGTTTCTGAAAAAGAACAACACGTACACCATGTAACAACTCATTTTTTGGACAAGGCTGTTGGAATCGAACCCACAAACAATGTGCGATTGGGATTTATTGCCTACCACTGGACTATGTGAAGTCCCTAGTTCATATGACTAACTATTTTTAGATGTATGATTTTATGGATCAAGAATAAGTTGATTTTTGGAAAATATGTTTTATCAAATGGATATCTTTATTATAATAAAATGATTTGGTGATTGTGTGATAATGGTTATTTTGAAATTCGTTCTCTCTTTTGGGAAAACTATATGCATAATGAATATTTAATAATATGGGATAAGATTTGTGTTTTTATGGTTGAAATTTTATTTTTGAAGAAATTATGTTTTTATTGTGGTTATATAGAATTTTTTTTATTTATGAAAATGATTAACCTTTCATATAGAATATTTGATTTGGTTAATTAATCTTCAGTATGACACTTTAAGATTATTCAATGTTATTTGGAGATAAATGTTACGATATACTTCGGAAGACTATGCGATTAAATCCTTCTATTTTTTTAGTTTCATTTTTAGTTTAGGATACATTGACTAATTTAAAGGACATTTTTTTGTTGAATGGTCTTTGGTGAACATTGGTCATTGTCTGTCAGATTTTGGGGATTAAGAGTAGTATTTATTTCTATAATGTATTATCCTTTTTGGGAATTTTCTTATCTCATACTAACCATTTTTGTTTTAGTTGATGTATAAAGACAAGGGAAATATATTTTTCATGTTTTTTATATTTTTTGATTCTCTAGAAGTTGATTCTAACATATTAGGTGGGAACAATTCATCTTGAAAACTCATCGTTTGGAGAAAAATGAGTTTTTGGAAGAAACTTATTAAAGGATAAACACTACTTTAAATGTAAGTATATTTCCTTATTTCCTTAGTCAATATCATAAATAAATTCTACAACATTACTAAATTAAACATAAAAAACATTGTCCATTTATGTTTCCTACATGGAATACAAATACCATTTAATCTATCACATGTTTGTGGTTTTCTGGTGGGTAACATTCTCCATATCATGTTTTTTATCACTCTCTATCAGAATGTGACACCTTTTTCTTCCTTCATGTCCCTGTTTTCATGGAATCCAAATACGGGTTAACATACCTGACCTTTGAACTTCTCTTTATTTCATTGAAAGTGATTTTTTTTACACTTTTTCAAATGTGGGACTTTAAATGAAGTTTCTATGCCCAATTTTAAAATTTTGAGGATGCAATTTCCAAAAGGGGGAATGATAAAACACCCATGGTAAATAATGAATATGAAATTTCCATTTTTATTAAATTTTGTGAGTTAAATATTAATGTTACTTTAATGGGGATGTTATGTCTTTGGCATACCTGACACACTACAATGGGTTTCTCCAAAAATGTCATGTTCCACATAAGGCTGAGTCATACTGAAAAATAATATTATTATATTATTTTAAATGGTTGTTAATGCCAACACGTTGTATTGGTGAGAATGAATATAACCAACTATAATATGAGTGTAATTTTTTTAAATGTTCTTACATTTATCCAATAAGCAGTAGAGGCTTAAAATGTGAATGATTTCAATTGTAAGAATTAATACTAAAATATTCTTTCAAAGGTCGGTTTACCTCTTTTTGATGGTGAACCCTATTAATATCATGTTTTTGTCACATTTTTATGTTCTATTTTACATAATAAAATTATTCTTTAGAATCGGGACATCAAAATTTACTTTCGGTAAAAAAATGTTGCTGATAATGTTCATTTGTTTATAAAAAGTGAAAAATACTTCATTTCAATTTAAAACTGTATTTTAATTATTTTATTTATAAGATTACAACATAATTTTAATTGGTTTTCAAGTGTTATTAGATTATATATTTACAATTTAATACAATGAAGGTAATTAGATGTAATTTCACTTTGAAATTGAAAAAAAATGTTAATCTTTTGATAGTTATTATTTCTCAAAAACATGCTTTATGGTTTTGACAATAAGAATTAATTTTTAGTTAATTTCTGTCACTTCTTTATTTTGAATTTTGAAAAATGGATTCCATAATTGGAATCAATAACTCTAAATTGATTAAATAGTAAACTTTTATTTTTAGACATTTTGAATATTTACTTCAGTGAATATTTTATTTATCATGGTTAAAGGGTATATCTAGAAAATAAGGCTGAAAATTAATATTATAAAAATATCAAATTACCATTACATGTGTCATAACCCTATTGGATGAGATTTTAACGACCAAGGGAATCATTGGGTCCATTTTGGGACCCCATTTAGCCACATCAAAGTGATAATGACATTTTATTTTAATTAATTTAATGTAACGACAAAAATAACATAAAAATATATCTTTTAGTAAAAAAATTGTATATGTGGTTATATAAGTTAATGTCTTCTCTCATGTTCATTAATTTTATTTACATTATTCAAACCTCAAACATACATCTATTATATTCTTTTTTAAAATCACTAATATACTAAATATACTAGGATGTTTTTATAAGAAGGAATCAAATTACATTTTTCACACACCTCCATCAAATTGATAAGAACATACTGTTTCTATGGACGGAAAACTACTGCCTCATGATACGATGATTGTTCAAATATCTCATTCTACCTCTCATGGTGGCCATTATGATGGCACTATATTTATATGTGATATATATTATATTTATATTGTCTCTATTCTATCGTATTTTTCATTTATGTAATAGAATTATGGTTTCTATAATGCGTAAATATGATAATTTCATTTGAAAAAATGCGGACTACCGCCCCATGAAAGTTATATGACTCACTCATTCCATACATGGAACTTATAAAGAATGGAGTTAATTAAATTATATATGTCGTTATATTTAGATTACAATATTATTATGTATCATTAAGTTTTCATTCCATTAAATATGAAATATAAATGAACGTTGCGTTCATGCGTTTGTACATATTACCATTTCCATGAATGGTGCATTTCATTTTTTATCTCAAAATGTTATGTACTGTTATAAATAAATATATATATATATAAGATATATATGATATTTATGATATCTAATTCTTTAATATCATTCTGGAGATAATTTAATTTTCACCACATGGAGAACTTGTAATTATAAGTAGTTCATTTTTGACTCAAGAATCAAATATCGATAAAATGACCATTATTAACATAAATGATTATGTAAAGTTTATAACATTTTATTAAGTCATATAAAAATAATAATAAAATTGAAAAAGTTTCTGAACCAATTATAAGTTAACTTTATTTTTTTATTCATGATATTAAATAATGAATGATTCATGTCGGAAATGAGGTGAGGGACTTCTTCTCAATCTCCTTCCATTGAGGCATATTTTTTTTAAACATGACTTTATTTTATATAGTGTATAAACCCCTTCATCTTTTCATTTTATTCGGTTTGAATATTTTTTTATGTATATTTTTACTAAACAACAAATGAAATGTTCCTTTTTAATGTATGCGGTGACAATGACCTTTCCACTACCACAAGCATTATTAGATATTTGGTATCATATAATAGTCTTGGTGTTATTAAATGGAAAATAAATATGATATACTCTTTTTATATATTTTGGTATTGAAAATGGTTTTGATAATGGATTGATTATTTCCAATATTTTGAAATGATATATTCTTATAGAAATGTGGAAATGTTATCGTTCTTTTATGTTTGGTTTATGTGTTATGAATATGTAATTTCTCTTGGGAATTGTTTACATATACAGGTGGTTAAGTGATAGAAATTGGGTGGGTGAGCCTGAGATAGCTCTGAAATGCATTAGGTAACATGAATGAGGTAAACATTAATGTTTCTTATATGATATTTTTTCAAAATATTGTGATGGGTATTCCAAAAGTAACTCCCTACGTAGCTGTGAAATCTACAAAATATGTATTTTATGGATACCAAAATATACCTTTATGATTTATTATTTCCATGTGTTAGTCATAAAACTAATGATTTTTTGTGGTATGTTAATGGTTAAATAGTATTATTTCAATTATTTGTATGTATTGATGGACTAGTTTTTTGTTTACTTGTTTTATAGCCCTTACTAATAATTTTACTTACATCCATTTATTTTGAAATATTTTTCGTAGGGTATAAGAAGCGTAAGAGAAAGGAAGAATTCAAGAAAAACAATACCAATACAAGAACACTTATTTTATTTCAGGAGTTTTATTATTGTAGAAAAAATTGGATAGAGTACCTGGGTCCACTTAGTGTTTTTTCGAAATGAAATGTAATAGTCACCACTTAAATCTCAAAAATGATAAACCTGGAAAGATCTGTAATGGGAATTATTATCTTAATTCATTATTTTGTAATTATTAAGGCTGGGGCCTTATATTTGGTATGAATGGTCGGTATAGATAACCTTAGAGGTTAGGGTTCTATTCAAGCATATGTGTCATAACCATAATGGTTATCATATTATAAAGATTCAAGGTTATTTTATATAAATTTAATGGGATTAAGATAACATGAATAAGTATATATTAATGTTTACCATGCTCATATGAAATTATATTATGATTTTACTGATATACTAATACTAACTTTTGGTTTTAGTAAATAGATGGAACGAGCATACATGAAAGTAACAATGGATGTGATCAAAATTTTAAAGGTCTTTTTAATATAATACTGACTGAAATGGGAGCATCAATGAGAACTCTTTTTTTTATTCTCAACCTACTAGCTAGAGTCATGATTGACCACCTGAACCATGGTTATTTTTATAAGGCACTGTATATGTGAGAAAAAACTCCCTACTGAATTTTAGGTAATAATCAGAAAGGTATGTATATTCAAAAACCTATGTATCATGGATGTGGAAGGAATAACCTAGTAAAATGCTTAAAAGTGTCAGGAAGATTCTATAGATGCGGTAATGAAGGTAATAATGAATCAACTTGCCACCAAAAAGGAAGCATCTTATTTACTCTAGGAAGGAGAAAGAATTTCCTTCTGAGGGATCAACTTATTGTTTTAAATGTACCGTGCATGGTCATAATACAAATATAATTCTTAAGAATAAGGTTCAAGAATGGGAATTCCAAGACCATACAAATATATGTTTACCAATACCTAATTCTATTCCAATTGAGGATAAGGAAAACGATAATGACAGATGAAAGTTATGGATTATTTCTTAGGTGATGATTTGGCATTTTTAATATTAGGATATGATTCAGGATTGTTTTGTGGGATATATGTTTTACCAAATAGGTTGGGAAAATTTTTTATTGGATCACTAATAACATTTAATGGGTAAAAAGTCTACATATAAGAGATTCAAGAGTTATACTATATTTTAAGATGATGACATTCTTAAATGTATGATGAATTTTTTGATGATGGGATTACTTTGGAAGAAATTTTATTGTATGTGTAAACCATATGTTAGGTATTTGAAAATTTTATTCAAGGAATAATTATATTTTTATTTTGTGGATATAGTTATAAAGAACCATTTGGGTTAAAATTATCTTTGAATTTGAGGGAATTAGAGGTTATTACTATTTTGGATTAAAATGCGAGGTATGAGATAACATTTGTGGTTAAAATATGTTATGGTTATTTTTAAGAAATTTATGTCATTTTGGGTAATGTTATATAATTATATATTTTTTAAAAAATAACAACACATAGACCATGTGACATCCCATTACATTGGACAAAGCTGTGGGAATTGAACCCACAACCAAAGTGGGATTTTGATTTACCACATACCACTAGACTATGTGAAATCCCTAGTTAGTATGACTAACTCTTTTTAGTTATATGATTTTATATATCTAGAATAAGTTGATTTTTGGAACCTATGTTTCATCAAATGTATATCCTTAGTATAGGAAAATGGTTTGATGATTTATTGATAAAGTTTATTTTGTAAGACGTTCTCTCTTTTGGTAACACTATATGCTAAAGAAAAATAGAATACTATGGGATCTCAATTTTGGAGTAATGGTTGATATTTTATTTTAGAAGAATCACTTTTTTTTATTGTGGAAATATAAAAATTTTCGTTTTTTGTGGAAATAATTATCCATTCATAGAGAATATATAATTAGGTTCGTTACTCTTTAGTACGAGACATTAAGAGTAGTTGATATTATTTAGAGATAAATGTTAATATTTACTGTGGAAGACTATGTGATTAAATCTTTCTGAGTTTTGGGATACAATTTTAGTTTTTGAAACATTGAATAATTTTATGTACAATAGTTTATTGAATTGTATTTTCTAATCTTTGGGTATTGTTTTTAAAATTTTGTGGATTAAGAGTGGTATTTATTATTTATAAAGTACTATATTTTCTTGGGGATTATCTTATCTGGTACTAACCATTTTGGTTTTGGTTAATTTCTAAAAATAAAGGAAATATGTATTTCATCTTTTTGGATTATGTGATTCTCTAGAAGTTGATTATAGCACTTTAGTTGTGACCAAGTCAAATTAAATACTCATTGATTGGAGAAAAGATGTTTTTTTGGTAGAAACTTTTTAAAGGATGAAACACTACTTCAAAATAAATTATATTTCTTTATTTTCTTAGTCAATCACATAAATAAATCCTCTAACTTTACTAAATGAAACATCAAACCAAAACATAGTCTATTTACCTTTCCTACTAGGAAACCAAAGACTATTACCCTATAACATGTTTGTGGTTTTCTGGTGGTTAACATTCTCCTGATCATGTTTTTTATCAATCTTAATCAGAAAATTCCACATTGTTTCTCTTCCATATGCTTATTTTCATGGAATCCTATTATTGGATATCTCAGGTGACCTTTTTACTTCTTTTTATTTAGTTTTTAGTGACTTTTTTATTGAGTATATATCTGATGTGGGACTTTCAATAATGTTTTCGAGCCCAATTTTAAAATTGCGAGGATGCAATTTCCAAAAGGGGGAAGGATTAAACATCCTAGGTAAATAAAGAATAAGACATTTTAATTTTTTTTAATATTTTTTAATTAAATATTAATTTTACTTTAAAGGGTATTCTACGTTTGATGGCGTACCTGACACGTAACAATGGGTTTCTCTGAAAATCTTATGTTGTACATAAGGCTATGTCATATTGAAAAATAATAATATAATATTATTTTAAATTGGCAAAAACTACAGTTCGTTATATTGAAGAGAATGAATATAACTACCTAAAATATGATTTTACATGTTTTTAAAATGTTTTTTCATATATCCATTAAATGTTAAAGGCTTAAAATGAGAACGAATCCAATTTTAAGCATAAATACTCTAATATTCTTTAAAAGGATAACTTACTTATTTTTGATGGAGAACCCATTTAAAATATACTTTTTGTCTTTTTTATGTTCAATTTGAAAAAACAAAATTATTTTTTAGAATTGGGACATCACTTTATAATTTGGCTAAAATGTCGGTTTTTTCTAATAATGTTCTTTTTTTAGAAATAGTGAAAACTACTACATTCTATTTCATAACTACCTTTTTATCTAATTTATTTATATTTTTAAATTAACCCTTTAATTAATTTCAAAATATTAATTAGATTATATTTTTACCATTCAATTGAATTTTGGTTGTTTTAAGTAATTTCACATTGAAATTTAACATAAACAAGTGTTATTATTTTGATAGTTATTATTTCATAAAAACACATTTTGGTTTTGATAGCGGGAATTAATTTTAAGTTAATTTCATCCACTTCTGTGTTTTGAATATGTAAAAACTAATTCCATATTTGGAATCCAGAGTTCCAAATTGTGTAAATAGGTATCTTTTATTTTTATACACTATGAATATTTACTTTGGTAAATGTTTTATTTACCCTGGTTAAATGGTAAATCTAGTAAATAAGGGTGAAAAATAATATTATAATAGTATTTAATTACCATTATACTTATACTAACCATATTGGATTAGATATTTCCAACCAAAGGACTCTTTGGGTTGATTTTGGGATCCCATGGTTCCACATGGGAGTGATGATTAAATTTTATATTAATTAATTTAATGTAAAGACAAAAATAACATAAACAAATTACTTTTAAAAAAACTATTGTATATTGGGTTATATAAGTGATATCTTCCACTATAAATATTAATTTCCAAGGTAAAAATATTTCTTACATTATGGTATTTTATTTATAATTTTTAGACATTAAATAAATAAAAATAATTTTGACATAATGGTGATGTAGTAGTTGCTTCATTAATAAAATATTCAAATAAATTATATTATAAATACTAGAATAAACTTATTTGGAAACATTTTATGCCACAAACGAATTTTAGAGATAACAATGTGTCGTTATATTTTAATAAAAGATGGTTTTTTGAAATAATAACATTTTGATATGTTTTTTTAAATTCCTTGATTTGATTAATTTAGAAATTGACATAAATTTATATTTTAAAACGATTAATATTTTATTAAATGATAAAATAATCCTAAAAATATATGACTCATCAAAATAAAATAATTTTTTTAAATGATCTATTTTGGTTTTCTTGTAATTTTATAGTAAATATATTAACCATATAGTATGAATATATTAGAGGACATGATAAAAGTTAAAAAATTTAACAAAGGACTAAATAAAAATGATAAGGATTAAAAAATATACAAAACTTGTACAATTATTATTGGATGATTTTATTTCAACTTATATTCACATTATCTTATAACTAATATATTTTTGGACCTTTTTAAACCAAAAAATAATTTTATAATAAAATAATACTTTCAAACCATTCTAAAGAGACCATCCTCCATCTTATAAAAGGACACCACCTCTAACCCATTAATCACACCTCTCAAGCCCCATGGATCATCCAAAATCTTCTCCAAGAAGCTCCCAACATCCTTATATTATTCATAGAATACTTCCACTAGGATGGATGAAATTAATGAAATCCTTTTGGCTCAAACCATGAGAGATACCTAATTTAAAGGAAACATCTTCTCTCAAGTTCTTTTTATTTATATTCATTATCCAACCATATAACATATCTCTATTACATTTTTTTATAAAAAAATATATATAATAAATAAACTAGGATGTTTTTATAATATGTATTCGTATTACATTTTCAAACACCTCCATTTAAGGGATACAAACATACTGTTTCTATGGATGATGAACTACAGCCTTGCGAAACAATGATTGTTCATATATCTCCTACCACATCTCATAGTGGCCATTATGATAGAAATTTCTTTAGATGTCATATATATTATATTTATATTGTCCTAATTCAACTATATTATTCATTTACATCATACATTTATGGTTTCCACAATGGGTAAATGCGATAATTTCATTTGAGAAAGTGCGGACTACCGCCCCCTCAAAGTGATATGACTCGTACATGCCATACATGAAAATTATAAAGGATATAGTTAATGAAATTATATATTATATTATTCTGGAATTATAATTTTCCTATATATATTTTCATTTCCACTCCATTAAATAAGAAATATAAATGAATGTATCATTCATTGGTACGTGTGACTTACGGTCTCCATGAACAGCACATTTCATTTCATATCTCTAAATGTTATGTACTATTATAAAGACATATATATACATGATATATATGTTATATATGATATCTAAATCATGAATATCATTTTGGAGATAATGGAATTTTGACCACATGGAGAACTTGTAAATATAAGAAGTTCATTTTTGACTCATGTACCAAATATCGACAAAACGACCATTATTAACTTAAATGATTAAGTAAAGTTTATAACAAAGTAATAAGAGATATAAAAGGTATATTAAACCTGAAAGGGGTTTAAAATAATTTATAACTTAACTATAGTTTATTATTAGGTAGATTAATGAATGAACGAGTCAAGTCGGACATTAGGTAAGGGATTGCGTCTCAATCTCTGTTCATTGATCCATATTTTGATTTATACACGAAATTTTTTTATATGGTGTATAACCCCTTTATAATTATCATTTCATTAAAAATGATTATTTTCTATGTTTCTATTTACTAAATTACGAAAGGCAACGTTTATTTTTAACGTAATCAGTGACAATGACCTTTCCGCTGCCACACGTATTATTTTCTATTTGGCATCCTCTTAAAGCCAAAGTGTTTTTATAAGGAACATAAATACAATATACTTTTTCATGTAATTTTTTTTATAATAGTTTTGAAAATGGACTGATTATTTCAATATCGAGAAATGATATATTATAATTTAAATGTGGAAATTTTATATTTCCTTTATGTTTGTTTTATGTGTTATGAATATGTTGTGGTTCATGGACATTGTATATGTATACGGGTTGCTCCGAGATAATCATATTGCTTGTGAGCTCGATATGGCTCTCCAATGTATTGGTTAATGTGACGGAGGAAAACAATAATGTTTCTGTTAATAGATTTAGGGATTATATTGTGATGGGTATTCCAAATGTAACTCCCTATGTAGCTGTGAAAGCTATAACATAAGAATGATATGGATGCCACATTATGCATTTATGATTTATGATTTCCATGTGTCATTCATAAAACGTATGATTTAGTGTGGTATGTTAATGATTGACATGTATGATTTCATTAATTTGTATGTATTGATAGACTAATGTTTTTTTCATTGTTTTATATCTCATACAGAGCTTTTTATGCTCATCTTAGGTTTTTGAAATGTTTTTATTGGGTATAAGGAAGTGTAAGTGAAAGGAATAATTAAAGAAGATTTATTTCCGGAAAAGAACATTTGTTTTATTTAAGTAGTTATATTATTGTGGAAAAAATTGGATAGAGTACAAGCGACTACTTTGTAATTTTAGAAATATAATATAATAGTTACATCTTAATTATCGAATACTATAAACCTGAAAAGACCATCAATGTAAATTTTTATCTTAATTCAAGATTAGGTAATTTTTAAGGCTGGGGCCTTGTAGTTGGTATCAATGGTTAGTATAGATAACATTAGAGGTTATGGTGTTATTTATGCATAAGTTTCATAACCATAATGGTTAGCATATTTTAATAATTAATAGTTTTTTAGATAAATTGAATGGGTTTACGATAACATGAATAAGTATATCTTAGTGTTTATCCTCCTTATAAGAAATTATATGATGATTTTACTGATACACTCACCCAATACTTTCTAGTTTAAGTAGATAGTTGGATCTATAAGGCAGCAAAGTAACCATGAATGTGAATAAAATTATGACAGATTTTGGAATAAGATACTGAATGAAATGGTAGCTTCAATGAGAACTCTTGTGGTTATTCTCAACCTACTATCTAGATTCATGATTCAACACCTAAAACATTGTGATTTTTATCATGAATTGTATATTCGAGAAATAAATCCCTATTGATGTTGACGTAACAGTCATAAAAGTATGTATATTCAAAAATCTATGTGTCGATGATGTGGAAAAATCACCATGGAAAATTCTTAAAAGGGATAGTAATATTCTATAGATGTGGTAATTATGGTCATAATGAAATAACCTACCATCCAAAAAGTAATCATCCAGTTGACTCCAGGAAAGGAAAAGAAGTTCTTTAGAAGGGATCAATTTAATGTTTTAAATGTGGTGTGCATAGTCATTGTACAAATAGATGTCTTAATAAAAATGTTCGGGAATGGGATCTTCATGACCATAAAAATATATATTTACAAATACATATTCTACTTCAATTTAGGATGAGGAAATCGACAATGACCAATGAAAGGTATGGATTCTTTCTTAGCTAATGTTTTGAAATTTTTGAATCATATGATATATTTCTTGATTTTGTTTGTAGGAAAGAAGTATTATAGAATAAGTTGGGAAACAATGGCTAATGCATCATGAAGAACATTTAGTGAGTAATATGTCTACATATATTGGATTCAAGAGTTGTGATATATTTTTAGATGATTAAATGCTTCAAAGTATTAAGACTCTTTTGATGAATGGATTACCTTGGTAGATATAATCTAGTATGTCTAAACCAGAAGTTTGATAAGTCAAATTGTTATTCAAGAGAGAATTATCTTTATATTTGGGATTTAGTTATAAAGAACCATTTGTGATTATATTATCCTTGAATTTGAGGTAATTATAGGTTATTACTTTTTGCGATGAAAATTTGAGGTATGAGATAACATATGTGGTTAAAATATGTTATGGTTTTTGGGAGGAATTTATCTCATTTTTGGTAATGTTATAAAATTATATAGTCTGTGAAAAATGAAAACACGCAGATTGTGTGACAACCCTTCACATCAGACAAAGCTGTGGTAATCGAACCAACAACCAAAGTGCTATTAGGATTTATCGCATACCTGTCGACTACGTGTAATCCATAGTTAGTATGACTAACTCATTTCAGATAGATTATTTTATTTTTGATAAATAAGTTGATTTTGGGAAAATATGTTTTTCAAATGGATATCCTTAGTATAGGAAAATTATTTAGAGATTAAGTGTTAATGGTTCTTTTGAAAGACGTTCTCTCCTTTCAGAACACTATATGATTAAGTAAAATAGAATACTATGGGATCCAATTTGTGGAGTATAGGGTGAATTTTTATGTCAGAATAATCAATGTATTTATTGTCGATATATATAAATTTTATTTATTTATGTAAATGATTATCCTTTTATAGAGAATATGTGATTAGGTTAATTACTCTTCAGTATGAGTCATCAAGAGAAGTCGATGTTATTTAGTGATAAATATTTAGATTTACTATGGAAGACTATGTGAATAAATCCTTCTTGTTTTTGGGTTTTAATCAATGTTTGGGTTACATTGATTAATTTTAAGGACTCTTGTTTATTTAATGGTCTTCAATGAAATTTGGGTATTGTTAGTCTAATTTTAGGGATTACGAGTAGTCTTTCTTTTGATAAAGGATTGTCATTTTTTGGGGATTGTCTTATCTTATACTAACCATTTTGGTTTTGGTAAATGTATAAAGACAAGGGAAAGATGTAGTTAATATTTTGGGATTATGTGATCCACTATAATTTTATTCTAGAAATTTAGGTGTGACCAAGTCATCTTGAATATTCATCATTTTGATAAAAGATGATTTTTAGGTATAATTTTATTAATGGATGAAACTAAACTGGAAAAGTAAGTGTATTTCCTTATTTCCTTAGTCAATATAATAAATAAATTATCCAAAATTACCAAATAAAACTTAAAACAAAAAATTTTTACTTTTAATATATGTATTGGGAATCTAAAGACTCTTTTACCTATCACATGTTTTTGGTTTTCTAGTGGTTAACTTTCTCCTGATTAGGTTTTTTATCACTCTCCATTAGAACATGACACATAGTTTCTCTTCCATATCCCTGTTTCATGGAATCCTAGTAGGGTTTATCTCATGTGATTCTTCAACTTCTCTTTATTTATTTTAAATTGATATTTTTATAGACTCTTTTTCTGATTTGGGACATTAAATGAAGATTCGAAGGCCAAATATAAAATTTCGAGGACACAATTTTCAAAAGGGGGGATGGATGTAACATGCCAGATAAATAAAGAATATGAAATTTTCATATTTATTGATATTTTTAAATTAAATATTAATTTTAAAATAAAGGGGATGATATTTTTGATGGCGTACCTGACACACAAAAATGAGTTTCTCCAAAAATCACATGTTTCACATAAGGTTGAGTCATACTGAGAAATTATAATATAATATTATTTTAATTTTTTGTTAACGTCGAGAAATTGATTTATAAAGAATTAATATAACTAAATACAATATTATTGTATATGTTTGTTAAATGTTTTTACATTTATCAAATAAAAATTATTATCTTAAAATGATAATGAATCCAATTTTAAGCATAAATACTCTTACATTATTTAAAAGGTAGAGTTACCTACTTTTTATGGTAAACCGTTTTTAAATTTAGGTTTTTTCACTTTTGTATGTTATATTTGAAAAAATAAATTTTTTCTTATAATCGGGACATCATAATTTACTTTGGGTAAAAGGATTGTTTTTTCTAAGAAAGTTCATTTTTTATAAATAGTTAAAAATGAAACATTTTAATTCAAAACTACCTTTTAATCTAATTTATATATATGGATATATTAACCTTTTGATTGGTTTTAATGTGTAATTTTATTTTATTTTTATTATTTATTACAATTTTGGTCATTGGATGTAATTTCATTTTTTAATTGAACATAAACAAGTGTAAATATTTTGATAGTTATTATTTCTTATAAACACATTTTTTGGATTTGACAATGATGATTAATTTTAAATTAATTTCTTCCACTTCTATGTTTTTAATTTAGAGAAATTGATTCCATATTTGGAATCATTATTTCCTTATCTTTTAAATAGGAAACTTTTATTTTTAGACATTATGAATATTTACTTAGGTAAATATTTTATTTACGATGTTTAAAGGGTAAATCTAGTAAATAAAGGGGAAAATTAATACTATAATAATATTAAATTACCCATAAAAAATCCTTAACCCTATTTGATTATAGGTTTATGACCAAGGGAATCCTTGGGTAGATTTTGGGTCCCCATGGAGCCACTTTGGAGTGATAATGACATTTTATATTAATTAATTTTATGTAATGAAAAAATAACATATACATATATTTTTAGTAAAAAAATTTTATATAGGGTTATATAAGGGATATATTCAACTATAGATATTATATTAAAAGCTAAAAATCATTCCTACATCATTATAGTGAATTTATAATTTTTATATACTAAATAAATAAACCTAATTATGACAGAATGGTGATGTAGAAAATTCTTTGTTACCAAACAATTCAAATAATTGATATTATAAATACTGAAATAAATTTATTTTGAAACTTATTATTCCATACATGAATTTTAGATATAATATTTAATTGTTATATATAATTTAATGAAGGATTTTATAACGAATGAAGTTTTTATATATTTTTTTAAGAGTCATGATATAAATAATTTATAAATTGACATAAATGAGTTTTTAAAATAATTAATATTTTATTAAATGACAAAACAATCCGAAAAATATATGTTTCAGAAAAATGACTTAAATAATGTTAAAAATTTAATAAATGATCCATTTTGGGTCGTTTGGCATTTTATTTTAAATATATTAACCATATTTTATGAATATATAAGAGGGTATGTTAAAAGTCAAACAAGTTAAGAAAGGGTTAAATAAAAAAGATTTGTGTTAAGAGATATTCAAAACCATTACAATTATTGTTTGATGATTGTAATTTGACTAATCTGCACCTTCTCTTATAATTAAATCTATTTTGTTCATTTTTATGCTGAAAATACTTTTATAATAAAATAATACTTTCAATCTTTCCTAAAGAGCTCCTCTCCCCTCTTATAAAAGGCCACCACCTCTGACCCAGTATTCACACCTCTCAAGCCCCTTGGCTAATCAAAAATCTTATCTAGGATGCTCCAAATATCCATCTATTCCTACTAGAATCCTTTACTTAGGCAGAAAGAAATTAAAGAAATAATTTTTCATCAAACCAGGGGACTTTCCCGATTTAATGTTATCGTCTTCTCTCAAGTTCATTAATTTTATTTTCCTTATCAAATCCCTTAAACACTCTCTACACAATTAATTTATAAAAAAACAAATATCCTGAATATTTGGGAATAATTTTATAAACTGTATTCAAAATATTTTTCCACACAACTCCATCTAATGGACATGAACATACTTTTTCTGTGGACAATGAACTACTACCTCACAAAACGATGATTGTTCAAATATCTTTTACTGGCTCTCATAGTGTCCATTATAATGGAAATGTATTTATATGTGATATATATTATAATTATATTGTCTCAATTATACTGTATTTCACATTTATAGAATACGTTTAGAGTTTCCATAATGGGTTAATACGACAATTTCTTTTGAAGAGTATGGGCTACCACCTCCTTAAAGTGATATGCCACATTCAAGCCATACATATAACTTATAAAAGATGAATTTAATGAAATAATATATGATATTATAATGTAATTATAATATTACAATGTTTTATTGCACTATTAATCAATTAAATATAAAATATAAATGAATGTATCATTAATGCGTACGTATAACTTACCGTCTCCATGAATGGTGTATTTCATTTCTTATCAGAAAATGTTATGTACTATTAAAAATACATATATATAATAGATATATATGATATCTAAATCATAATTATAATCCAAGTGTTAATATAATTTTTACCACATGGACAACATGTAACTATAAGAAGTTCATTTTTGACTCATGTACCAAATATCGACAAAATTATCGTTATTAACTTAAAAGATATTGTTATTTTTATAAAAAGGTAATAAGTAAAATAAAATGAATAATATACTTGAAACTAGTTCTGAATCAAGTATTAGTTAACTTTCGTTTATTATTCAGTATATTAAATAATTAACGTGTAAATTCAGACATGAGGTAAGGGACTTCGTCTCAATCTCTTTTCATTGAGGAATATTTTTATTTATACTGGATGTTCTTTTATACGGTGTATAAACCCCTTTGAATTTTTATTTCATTCAATGATATTATTTTTATACATAGATTTTTACAAAATTGACATGTTAATATTTCTTTTTAACATACACGGTGACAACGACCTTTCCGCCACCGAAAGCTTTATTTGATATTTGGGTTCTTCTACAAGATGAAGTGTTTTTTAATGGAAAAATAAATACCATATACTCTTTTTACGTATTTTGGTATTGAAAATAGTTTTTTTAATGGATTTATAATTTCAATATATTAAAATTGTATATTGTGATAGATATGTGGAACTATTATCTTTCTTTTATTGCTGATTTATGTGTTATAAATATGTTATGGTTAATGGGCATTGTTTACGTATATGAGTGGTTCAGCGATAAACCTAGGGTGGGGGAGACCAAGATGGAACTCCAAATTAATGGGAAACCTTATGGAGGTAAAAATTAATTTATCTCCTAATATATTTAGAGAATATATTGTGATGGGTATTCCCAATGTAACTCCCTACGTAGCTATGAAAGATACAATGTAAGTATGTTATGGATGCCACATGTTTAATTTATGATTTAGGATTTCCATTAATTATTCATAAAAAATATGATTTTTTGTGGAATTTTAATGATATAAAATTATGATTTCATTTATTTTTATGTATTTTGGGACTAATGTTTTTTTTCTTGTATTATAACCCTTACTTGGTTTTTATGTTCATCCCTTGTTTTTGAAATGTTTTTCCTAGTGAATAAGGAAGTGTAAGAAAAGGGAATAATTCAAGAAGATTTAAATCAAGAAAATAATTCTTGTTTTATTTAGTGATATTTATTATTGTTGAAAAAATCGTATAGATTACAAGTGTCTTCATTGTATTTTTTGAAATTTAATGTAATTGTTACAACCTAATTCTCTAAAACTGTAAACCTGAAAAGTTCCTCATTGTGAATTAGTAACATTATTCAAGATTTTGTGATTTTTAAGGTTGTGGAATTATTATTTTACACTCTATGAAATTAAAATATTTCTATGTTATAATAAATAAATATTTTTTTCTCTTAACATGAAACACCATGTTAAACTTACGTTGCACAACAAACTGGGTAAGATTGTGTTACACACAAGACTGGGTCTTAACAACTTTTAATGCACAACCTATTTTAAAACAAACTTTTGTAATTTTTATATGTTTTATTTTTCAAAATAATTATGAATTATCAAATTATAATGTCTAAATTATAATAGAGATAATTTTGTAAATTTTTTTGGTAATCATCATTTTTGACAAAGAGTAAAAATTACTACAATTTAAATAAAAATGGCTTTTTCGTTTTAATGATGATTAGTGTCAAATTATATTTTAAATATTCATTTAAATTTCATAATAGATAAATACATAATATATAAATACTATTTAGTTCAATGGAATATTTTTTATATTTAAATTTGATATAAAGACCTATTGAACTTTTATATGTTTCAAATTTAAAAACCACTATCTCGTCAAGTGTGTAGAATTTGAATTAATATTAATATTATCACTTCTAAAATATGTACATAGATAAATGTAAATTCGTGGTTTTAATTATTAGAATATTTTGGTCTAATAAGATCAACATTATTTATAACAAAAAATATTAGTGAAACTGATTAAAATTTATTACACTGATTGACGTATGATTAATCCTAATTAGAGACTAAAACTAAATCTTAACGACCAAAATGACTTGGACACCTATCCCAATGTAATTGGAGGCCAATAACTTGACAATATACCCCACTTTTTCTAATTATATTGGTTATTATATTATTATTCAATGGAATTACCCTATATAATTGGCATTTTAAGGAAAATAAAAAAAGTGATCTTTCCTTACATTTATTATTTATAAAACATATAGTTATGCAGAAAAATTATTTCTAGTTATCGATATATTTTTTAAATAAAAAAATATGTTTTTGACATAATAATTTATCAATAATTTTTTGAGATGATTTAGTTAATTAAAATGCTTATGAAATGCAAATTTCTTGATTATTTATGTAATAATTCACTAATGTAAATGATATTATATACGTAAAAAGTGAGGTGAAATGATTGAATTAATCTCTTTAATTATTTATCTTAGATGTATATATTTTTTTATAGATCCATATATTTAATATATGTGATTTATAATGTAGTTTTTAAATTTTAAAATTAAAATTACAAAAATAATACCCAAATTTACATTATTGATATTTTATAATAAAAGATATATTATTAAATGATAAGAAATTAATTAAATTATTGTATTATTATAAGATATTTTTATGTGTTAATAAATTTTAACTATGATATGTTAATGGATAAATGTTCTTTTATTATGAACACAATGACCTATATACTATTAAATTGTTGTCAACACAGTTATGGTTTATGTTGTGTTATAGTGAATCAAATGCGCTTGTTTTAAAATTTATTTCCAAATAAAGTTTTTTTTTAAATTATAAATTATATATCTAATTAATAATTTTATATCTCTATATTAATGTCTAAATTAATTGGATTAGAAAACTAGATTCTTTAATAATAACCAAAATGATAAATTTTGGGAATATTAGATGTTAAAAAACCAAATTACTAAAATGACCATATTTTTTGGTGTTGAAGGTTTTCATCGACCATGAATCCTATTTACTCCATTATTTATCTATTATTGAGGTTCTTTATGAATGGTAGACATCTTATTAATGAATACCATTTATTGTTTAAAAGAGTACCACTCCCCCTCCACTGAAAAAAGAAAATCACTCTGCCCATTCCTCACACCAATCAAGCCACTTTGAATCATCCAACTTCTACCCAAATAGTTCCCCAACATACAAACCTTCTATATAGAATCTTGTATTGTGGTATAAATTCATAAATGGAATCGTTTTTATACACAATAAAAAGATATTCCTGATTCAGATGTAATGTCTTCTCTCAAGTTCCCTTGATTCATTTCCAGTCTCCTCCCCCTCAAATATCATAATTACACCCTTATATAAAAAATTTTATCCTATAAATAATAGGATTATTTTATGGTCATATTTGTTCCTACACATACACACACATCAATCTAATTGGTAAGAAACATTTTATTTCTTTGTACAATGAACTATTACACCACAAAATGATTATTATTCATAATTTCTTTACTACCTATCATGGTGGAAATTGTGATTAATACTATATCTATATATAATATATATATTATTTACAATGACATTATAATTATATGATTTTTATATATATCATACCATTATTCATTCCATGATTTATAAATAAAATAATATCATTCAAGGAAGTGTGGACTACCACCCCCTCAAATCGATACGACTTGTTCATACCATACATGGAATGAAAAAATGGTTGATTTAATAAAAATATGTAACATATATAATTCATATATGATATTGAAATTATGATAAACATATGTATCAATTATTTTCCATTATGTTAGTACAATAATGAAATAGATGTTGTTTTTTTGTGTACATATGACCTATTGTCTCAATGAATGGTCCACTTCATTTCTATTCTCAAAATATAATAGAAAACAATAAATACATATATAATGATTATATATGATAATATAATAAATTTCTTACATTATGGAGATGATTAATAAATGATATAATTAATTATAGTGACAAATTATATGTTTGAACATAGTTGAGAAAACTACGAAATTAATAATTGATATAGTGAAATTAATGTAAGCTATTAAAAATGGAAAATGAGAAATAGTAAGAATTTAATATATGTTATTACAAAAATTATTATGGTTATGTTAAAAGTTAGGAACATATTTTAGACGACTTTTATAAGATATAAGGAAAACACTAAAATGGGATACGTAAGGTAAGGTGATTTCATCACAATTTAGTTTCCATTGATACTTATTTTTGTTATGAACAAACTCACTTTTATTTAGTGTATATACTACCCATTCTCATGTTATTTCATAAATATAATTATACTCATAATAATATATGTTATATTTAATTCAATGGTAATTATTATTTAAATTTTTCAATGTTGTAGGCAACACATTTATGTGATTAAATATATTTTTTCTTGAAAAACTCTTTAATGTAAACAACCTTTATTGTTACATATCATCCTCAGAGTTATTATTAATAATACATAGTATTTCTTCAATGTGGAAATTTGATATGTAAACTTATTTATTTTATATTTGATGAATTATTTTGACATGCAATACACTGCTTGGTGACTATTTATGGTAAGCTTTGTGGGTTGGGGATTGGTTAACAGAAGGCCCTCGATTCATTTGTAGTATCATGAGATGAAATAAGTGGCCAAAATAGATGGGGTTTTACCTAATATCTAAACTATAATGTGAATGGTCTTGATTATATTGGTTCCATGTACCTAAGAAACATGGAATCCAATAATTAATCATTTTCCTTATTTATTTCATGTTATTATTCATCCATGATATTTTTTTGATATAATAGTGGAGACATTTCATTTTAGTTCATTGAATAAATGGGTTTTGTTTTATTTTTATACCATTCTATATTGATTTATCCTTATCTAGATATTTTAATTGCATTTTTTATAATTTATTTAACTTTTTTTTAATTTACTCTCATTGACTCAATATTTATTCCACATTGGTAACCCTGTCTATAAATTTTATCTCTCCCTTATTTGGTTTCATTTCTCAATTTAATGAAGAAAAAATACATGAATAATCTTTCATGGATAAAATGTATTTCATTTTATTATGTATCATTTTTCTAATTTATATTTTCAAATATATAATGGGTATCAGGAATTTAATATTGATTTTTAAGACTACTAAAATAATCGGTCCATCAAAATTTAATTTCTTTTAATCTTAGAAATATAATAAAATAATTCATTGGAACTGAGCTTCTTAGTTTGGGGTAATACTATTATAAATAAAAATTCATATCATCTACTTTTTTGTTCATATTTATGGTAATATCTTCTATATCCACCCACTATAACATATGGAATGTCATTCCTATCCCAACTCTATAATATACAATTAAAAGATAATGAATACAATGAATGAAAATAAATTCCATTCATTGTTGAATTATTGTATTCTTTTTTATATTTATATAATCACTCATATTTTATTAATTTTTTCATTAGATCAGTATGGTAATATTTCATAACGTTTATACTTTCATATATTGATGCCTATTTATACATGAATCTTTTTATGTTGTTCTCTATGAAATATTTTAATAATAAAACTATTTTCAATATTTTATGCTAAATAAGTCATATCATTTAAAATAGTAGAAAATCTATTGATAATTTGATTAATAGCTTCATATTCACCCATATTAAATTCAATATATCAATCTCTTAACATTAGCATCTTCTTTCAAATAGGATAATCAATTCTTGGATGTGCAAGTTGTAGAATTTTAAAGATTTAATGAGAAACATTACATACATATAAATTAAAATACATATTTATATTTATTTAATAATATAAAATATTATTCACCCTATAATTCAACACACAATGTACTACATGATTTCAAATTAACGATTCGGATCCAACTTCTAGGAGCTCTAAGGGTATTTCCATGACATTTCAATAATAATTGATATATTCCATTAAGAAATATTCTATATGAGATTACTGATAACCATAATTATTGCCACCAAAATGAGTTGTTTTTTATATATAAAACCATCACTCAAGATAGTTCCTTCCATCATATATAAATTATACCCCGTGATGGTTAATTTAATAATATATTAACAAATAAATATTTATATATTGAGTTGGAAAAAATGCTCATATACCAATTTTTGTTAGATAAAAAATTATAGATATCTCAGACATAATCTATACTTTATTTTTATGGGACTCACAACCCACAATGTGACATTTTAATGATTTGTATTTCCTATACAATTATGAACATATAAAAAATGGGCAAATTAAATCCATATAACTTGAACAATATTTCAATGTACTAGTGCTATGTAATTAGTAAACTATCCAAAAACAAAAAATAGAGATGATGTTCAGTTGATATCAATAGGTAATCTCTTGAGTATGTCGTAAATATATAGTTTTTTAAGTTCCACAATCTTATATTTATTATGAACTTATTCTCTCAAAAAAAATACAAAAATGGTTTCTTTTTGAAGAACATGTTATATGTTTTCATTCCATTTCATCATTCTTTTTCCAATAATATAAGTTAATGTTTTCTCTAATTATTTTAAAGCTAATATTCTATGAGTAAATGAAAATAAAAAAATTATGTTGGTCTTCCTTGATATTCTATAAAAATAACTACCTTGAGTAACTTATTATAAGAATAGATACATATGTAAATAATAAGGGTTAATATCATTGGAAAATTCCTTTCTAATAATCAAGACATAAACTACATTTTCAATCTGATTTTAATTTAAATATTGAATGTTCAAAAGATTTCATAATGAATATATATATATATATATATCATGTGGAACTTATTTAATTTATCATTAAATATATTAAAACATGTTTTCATTGATTAAAACAAATTATTAATTAATTTTTTATAAAATAAATCGTCATCAAAATTCATAATAAACATGTAGTATATCTAAATATGAATTAATATGAGAAAAAAAGAACATATTAGAAATTCATAGAACATTTTTTAGAACATATAAATATTATTTTATACCCTTTTATAAAGCACCCAGACAATGAATGGGAAACAAAAGTTTACACTTTCAAAGATTTCCACTAGTATGCATGTACAATAAAACCTAACATACATTTATATCATACCATTGTTATCCTTATGAGATATTTGATAAAGTTATGTTACCATAACATATTTCAATGTTTTTTAACATTCTTTAAAAGATAGAAAAAAAATTTCTCTACCATTATATAAAGAACTAATACTATGTATGTGATACATAATTTTAAACATTTGTATATTTTCACCATAATGTAACTATTTAAAGGAAATATATTCCTATACATTATAAAATAATTTCCATTATGTGATGTCTAAAAATTTTCTAGTACCATGAACTAATTATTAGAAACATTTATACCCTAATAAATTATATTGGTTCCCATACATAGGTTCTGAAAAACCCTATGGTATCCTTATATGATTAATGTAATTTCCAGATTAACCATTCATAAGAAACACATTATCCTCACATGTGACATAGAGTTCCCTTACATAGAATAGTTAACATTACATGAGATAGAGAGTATTTTTACACTCCTTTAGTTATATTTCTTTTAAATATTTATACTTTTTTGATAGATTTTTGTAACCAATAAAAAACCCTACTAAATTTCACCTTTGTATAATTTGAACTTATAAAATAATTGAAATAATATGTATACCATTAAATAATAGATATGAAGTGACATTAAATTTTACTACAAAACATTTAAACATTAGGTCACTTTTAAAAATAATTAAAAACAATGTTAACCTTACGCAACTCATAGATATATTTTATACCATTATGTATCCCAAAATCACTTATGGTTACCCTTATGAAACATATATATAATAAAGGGTACCTTTATTCTGGTCTTTAAAAATTCTTATACACTTATATAACCCACTGAAACCCGTAGATACCTTTCACTAACATTATAAAACATCAAAAAATATTATTTTGACCTATATAAACATAAGGGTAACTCTATAAAACATTAAGTAATGTTTAAATGATATAGTGGAATCGACTGTGGCACCCATGTTCTACACAGAGGTACCTTCACGATTTGGTGAGGCGTTTGGCAGTGAAGATTGTGATCAGGGTGACTGAGCTTGAGTTTTTTAGGATTGTGTTAGATCTAGTTCAGATCTAATGGAATGGGTGTATGAAGATGTTTTAATTGATGGGCTCATAGAGATCTGGCTATTGTGAGGTCTCAGTGATAGACTTAGTTGAGTTCGGGCCTCCTGCATTGGTGGTGTCAACGCGTTGGTTTGTGATGGGTGGGGGTGGGGGGGGATTTCAGTCAATGGTGTTGTTCACGACTGTATCTAGTGAACGTGGTGGTCATCGATCGGAGGGAATATAGATCGAGTGTTAGCTTGTTATATATGTTTTAGTTCTACTCTATAAAGAAAATCATGAACGATTCTATAATTGTCATCCTCAGGGTTGTTTTCATTGCGGTAGGATGGTGGGTTTTAGATAGGATGGGTGACACTAGTGGTGGGAATAAGTCTGATGGTCTTAGTGATGTGGAGGTACTTCGGTGCGGCGGTGCTGTTCTGGTGGTCGACAATAGATGCATTTTTTGTTGCAGCATCATGGTGGAGGCCTCGAGTTGAATTATGTTGTAGCATTGGTTAGTTGGATGGGTAGGGAGCCATCCTATTTCATTTACATTGGTGTTTTTTGGCCTTTATGGTCATTTGAACATGTTTTTACTAGTTTACTTATAGATTTTGTACCATTAAACTTTTTTTGGTTAGATCTCGAGATGTTTTCCTCTGGCCTTCATGCATATAATTGGTTTTCCCCTTCCCAGTTCAAAAAAATTGTCTTTTTTTTCTTTTCTATTAAATAAGGGCTCAACCCTATGGTTTGGGTATAATAATATGTGTAAATGATATTTAAAGGATTAAATGATATTGAATCCAAGGAACTCAACATTAAACTTCTATGAAATGTTATAAAAAATTAAAATTTGGTATCTAAAAATAATTTAATTAAATAATATTAAAATATCACCAAAATCATGTACATTTAATAAATACATATATTTTCAAACAAATTGAATAATTATTAAATTTTTTAAAATTATAAGTAATCATAATATGATATTATTTATTTACCAAAACATAATGAAAATAAATATTATCTAGGGATCCACTTCAATAATTCTCAATATATCATTTTTCTCAAATGGGGGATATATAAAAACAAATTCTTTTAATAAAATATAAATCCTACACATTTTTTGAAAACTCCATAAAAAAATCATGTAAAAGTCATGAAACTCTTGTGTTTACTCATTAATTTTATATATAAACACTCTCTTTGAAATTCTGTTTAAAAAAAGATGACATTCTAAGTGTCCTTAACATACTTAAATCTTAATGTTGTTAATTCTATTATGATTTTTTTCAGATTTTATAGAATTATTAAATAATATATTTTTCTCATTGTTTCTACCCCATTTGGGATGAAATTTAATTAATCTATTTCATTATAGTCAACACTCTCAATGAAAGATAATATCTTCATATATTCTAACATTTTCATCCTTAGTATGCTCTCCCGTTTTATAGAGTGTGTAAAATATTCCATCATATCGTTAAATTTATTCTATGTTATGAAAATTATATGAAATTAATAATGAAATAAAGAGAAAAATATTATTTTATTTTGAAAAAATTAAACTAGGATCATCTTCTCAACCTAGTCCATTATATTGTTACATTAATCTAATGTGAAGATTTATTATGACTCCTATACGAGTTATGTGTCTCATATATAATTTAATATTACTTTTTTCCTTTAGAAAATTGACTTATCTAGAATATCTTCTTAAATATCAATACTACGAATCTATGATTATATTTGTGAATAACATCCCGTCAACTCTAAAATAACCATTAAAATCCAATTATTTCCCATGTTTTCTAATATTTTTTTATCTTACTACAATTGAATATCTAATTTGAATTTATTTAAATATAAAACTGGATAGTAGTTGTTAATATAAACAGTCCTTTAGAAATCATTACTTAGTTTCCCACTGTTATTATTTCAGAATTTCTTCCCTTTCACAACATAGTGTACCTCTATTTTCAACATACTAATGTATACCATTTTCATAAGACCTTCCATTAAATATATACTAAGAAACTATTATATATTATGATAAAAATTTAGTATATATATGTGCTCTAAATATGGTCACTATTTTTAATCATTATGTTTCCCCTAGATTCTCATTAGAACACCCTTGGTGTTCATCCCAATCTTACTGAGTACATATTACATCCACAAGAATATGATTTTGTCTACACATCACAAACAAACTACAGAACACCCCGAAACCTAGTTATTGTATTTTTGTTCCCTAACCTTCATGATTTTTTAATCTTATTGTAAACATAAAATCTATATTATTTGGTGCATGTGTTTCACTTTGAATATTAGTGCCTTCTTTTTATTGGGAATATTTTCCCCTTATTTTCACATAAAATTTATTCAAAATATTTCTATATCCCCTATATTAAAATATTCTCTATTAACCTATACATCTACAATGAATTTCATACGCCATATTTTTATGAACATTTTTTTCGAATAAAATAAACTTCATTGAAGGGTTTAATTCTTCGCTACACCAATCTAATATTTCACTTCACACAACAACTCCTTAGCTTTCTTAACATGAAAAAAACAATTTACGTGAAATATAATTTTATTATTCTAATTATTTAAACAAGAAAATTATAACCTAAATATTAGAATGGTATTTACGATCAAGACTAACTAAAATTTGAAAATATATTTTATACAAGTATATATTATTAATTTTTTGGTGATAAATTAATTAAATATATATATATATATAACACTTTTCAAAGTAAATGGAAATGTTTTTCAGGATAACTATTTAAATGTACACATGTGTGTATTGTAAGAATAAAAAATCAAATAAAATATTTTTTGATCATATTAAATAATTCTGTATTCAATATAACTTTAAATATTAATCATATAGGTTTTCATGTTACGATATAAGATAAAATCAAATTTTATGCCTAAAATATTTATTTTTCTAAAAATATTAGTTCGTAACCATTTAATGGTAAACTTATTTTAAATCTATTTTTTTTGACACTTTTATAATTTAAATTTGAAAAATGGAAATTATTTTTTGATGTGATAATATCAAATTTTAATTTCATCTTATTTTTGTATTTGTCTATGAAGATTCAAGTTTTGATGTTGAGTATATAAAACCGAGTTTTAATTGAGAACTTCTTTTTCATATAAATTATTTATATAGGTAAATTATATTACGAATTTATTTTCAAGTAAAATTTGTAAAATATATAGAAATTAATAAAACATAGTATATTGGAGAAAACTTCGCATTGAATTTGGATATAAATACATTTTGATTGTTTTGAACATTTTCACATTAAAATAGCATTTTCTCACACCATCTATAGTATTAATTTTAAAATAATTTTTTCCACATATATTTTTGGAATTTTGATAAATGGATATAATTATTCAAAATTCAGTGATCCAAATTTATTAAATAGTTCCATTTTATTTTTTTTAATATTAATAATAACATTGGTAATTTTCATTACCATGGTAAAGTGTAAAATTTTATAATTTTGGATAAAAATAATTAGATAAAGACTATAAAATGACCATAATGATCTAAATTATTATTAGATGATTTTAATTATATAGTTAAATACTATTGTTCATATGTTAATTACTTAATGGATTGTTCTCCAAGAAAATGAAACTGATATTATTAAAATCAAAGGGTGTGGAAAAATATCACACTCTTACCTTTAAGAAGTATAATATTTCTAATATGAGGTTAAATTGAGGATATTCTCGACTATATGAGTACTTATAAATGATAAATGGTTTATCTACATCATTCTATTTTAAATTTAATTTTTAGTGAAGAAATAATTATTATAAATAATAACACAATGAGGATGTAATATTTATTCAGTTAATGAGAAATTCAATTATGTGATTTTAACAATATTAAAATAGATATTATTTTAACGACATATGTTTCTAAATTAATAATTTGTGTTAATTTTTATATTGTGGGTGTATCAAATTTATAACATCAGTGATTTATTTCTATATTTATTTTATTATTATTAATGTAATAAAAAATTGTAAAATAGACTGTAATGATTTTTGATGAATATGATATTATATTAAATTTGGTGAAAATAATTAAAATAATAAATATAATGTCTAAAAATATGATTCACTTAACCCATTCCCCAAGTCGATGGGTCACATGGATTAAAGAGCACCTCCCCATATGCCTAATATTTCCAACTAGTAATGAGAGTGTAAAGGTGGAACAGTGCGGAGACTATACCCTCAAATCAAAGTGGAGAAGTAGGTAAAAGAATAAACACACAATTGAAACTAAAGCATAAATGAACAATCTGAATGATGAAGTGGCAGATGAATATAAATATAATATAATAGTTGATATTAATATCAAAATCATATATAGTAATGTTAATACATGAATTCATGGCATGTTGATATACCAAGAAATGGGGAATGATGAAATAAACATACAATCATACTATATACATGGTTCAAAAAGAACAAATCGATTCTCCACGAGAATCTATATTGAATGATGGGTCCTCTTCTCCAATTCTACATCTACAGGTAAGCATATCAACCACATATTGAATATATTTTAACCTTTCCAATACCAGTAGACATATAATCTACTCAGTTACCAAGGACAGCCTGAGTATGGTATGAGAAAAAAATATAATTATGTCACCACCAATGGAGTCTGTCTAATCTGTGTAGTGATGGTAACTAAAAATTTTCTAGGTAATTTCATTATTGGAAAACTATGGTGAATTATATACCCAACATGATCATGTTCATATGAGATGCCTAGCAGTCCTACCTACTTCAGCTTTTTGCCGAGAGAATTTTCATATCATGTTACTATACATATATAGTCATTGAAAAAATATATATATATTCCATCCACCTGCATGATCATAATATGTGTGGAAGTAAGTGTCCACATACATGGAATACTATTTTTTGGCTGGACCGAGGTCTAACATATACATCCATGAGTAGTATTACAAGCCCATAATTTCAAATCATCTGGAACATTTCCAAAATCTAATTTAGAGTGTGAGACATCATGCACGATACATGCAATAATGAGTGACCCATCATGTCATCACTCTAACAAAGGAATGTGGTGCATCAATCCCACCAACCTGATAGTGTCAATAATGTTCAACAATATTCTCAAAATATAATGTAGGAGACCAGGATACTAACATTCCAAAAAATCCCATACCAATGTAAGAAAACAATAAAATTCATACATATAATTATAATATAATAGATAAAGAAATACCTTTTATGTATTCATTATCGATGTTCAATTAAACAGAAGTCCATACTTATGATGAATATTATTTAATATAACATATAATAGATCATTGTATTTAATTTATATGATTTAATAAATTTGAAAAATTCAACATGTCAAAATTATTCCATCATATTACGACCTATTAAATTTACCTAGGCATGGAAAATTATTTTATACGACCCCATGGGTTTTTAAAAATGTGACATGGTCATTAAGAAAATTTCGTAGATTTGTAATTCCAAGCCTGGGATGGCCAAACTATTGGAAAGATACATTGGTTCAATTAAGAACTAAAATTTCATGGAAAATTCATTTTAAAATATAGGATGAATACTATTATTAATAATCATTCATTATCAAATATAAAATTAATGTTAATTTTAAATTTGAAAACCCAAGGGGTGTCCATATATGTCATTTAACACCATTAATCTACTAAAAATGGTTCATTAGGCATGCATTATGGTATAAAACTCAAATTTATATTAAGTATTAAACCAAAAATAGATTCTTAGAGAAATCAAAATTGAGAAATAATGGAATAACTAAGAGACATCACTACATAAAGGGAAAATTATGTAACCACATATCTAAAGGTTGTAGATGAATCCTCAATCGATATCGGCCACATGTTCTGCTTCAGTTGGGAGGGATATGAGAATCTGTCCAACCTCCATAAAATATATTAATGTGATTTCACCTAAATATCTTTATGGATAAAAATATAAACATGAATTAGAGGTAGGAGACTAAGGGAGATTACTAAGGTAGATCTAATGCTTTTGATAGATCATCGATCCAATACAAGAAACTTTTTTTATCTCGATGCCTATATAGAGTGGTTCATGAGCTCAAAAGTTAAGAAAAGGTGTGTTCATACGATGGCGGAATAATTAGAATTAATAAACCATATTATTATTTAAATTATGGAAAATAGTAATTTTAACTTCAAATAATGGAGAACATGGTTTAGGTGAAATGTTTGAAATCCTTAAAAAACCATGTTCAAGTCACTACTATAGGTGGAACACTGCATGGTTAGGGGCACAATTTCATTAACCATGAAAAAAGCATTCATAAATGTACTATCCCTTCTTTTATTAGCACTGTATAGTAGTGCACGTCTGGTCCTATTGTTTTAGGCAATCCTTGTGTCCTATAGGTGTCTATTGTTCGCTAACGCATGGTTTTAGAGAAACATTGTGATCTAGGAATCATAGATTCTCTAAGACATGTGGCATTGTATTTTACAATTATTCTGGAACTCAAGAATCTATAAAATCTCCATATTTTATTGGGATCTTCCTTAGGTCTTATTACACAATTATAATGATTAATAAAAGGATAAAAATTGGAAACATTGATGTGTACCTTCATGAAAATATAGGTATTTAAAACATCCCCTCTGTAAATTAACTTATCTCCAAGTTGGTATTATGAGTGTATAAAGGTATCATTAAGGAATTGATTCAACCAATGAGCTTGTATATCAGCTTCCTACTCACAGGTCTCATCATGTACTCTCCTACAGTATTATAACACACATACTAAAGGAACTGAACTTCCTCGGAGTGTATTCACACTCTAATCTGAAATATTATCCTGATTCTCCTTAAAATAAAATTCTACAATCATCTAATTCTCATCAAGTTGGAAAACAAGTGATGGTTCTATATTATATTAGTGGAGTTGAGATACATGAAAGGAATCAGGCGTTGAATGGTATATCTATGGAATCAAAAATGGTAATCCTATGGTCTGACCTGTTTTAGAACCTAGATGGGTCCAACTAACCTCAGTGAGTGACTACCCTTATTTTTAGTACATTTATTCCTCAACATAGGTGATAATGAAAATAAAACATGGTATCTAACCTCTAATTTGGGTGGATATCAACATCTATTGTCATATGAAAACAATCAGGACTGAACTATCAACATGAACTTTCTAATAAGATGGAATTTCTCTATAGTCTCATACTTGAGACATGGTCCAAGAATAGCTCCCCCTCACTCCTATACATAGCACTAAATTAAGAGACATTTATTGCAATATAATTCTTCATAAGGATCAATTTCGATGGTATCCTGAAATCTATTATTATAATTGAACTTAATGAGGGGAATGTGTTTTTAGTAGAACCCACAAAATCATGGACACAAGCATGGAATATGTACTATAAAATATGAATCAGATGATCTATCATTCCATCGTTTTGTGGGTGATAGTCTGTTCTCAACAGAAATTTTGTTTCAAAGGGCTTCTATAACCCCTACTAAAACCATGACATTAAATGAGTTTCTCTTCCAAAATCAATAGAATGTGGATCTCCATGTACACATACAACCTACCTAGCCTATAATCAAGCTATATTATTTAAAATTAAGTTATATCATATAGGTAATAAGAGTGAATCCATTATCAACCAATCAAAAATAACCAACAACCATATAATTTACATAAGGGGATATAGGTAGACATGTTATTAAATCCATTAAATCATTATCACATTCCCACTTGAAAATAGACAACGGATGTAAAAGGTCTACTAGTCACTAATTTTCATGGTTCACATTACTAATAGGTTGAACAAAAACAAATGAAACCAGAAATTTCACATTTCATACTCAAACTCAATAATGACATCCATATTTTTGTTACGTTTTTGTAACATTGGGATGAACTGCCCATATTGAGGCATGGATTTCCGGTATTAGCTTCTCTCTGATGTCTGATGGGACCTATACACACCCACTGTAAAATAAGATATTATCCCCATACATGGTCATCCTTGATGATACGTCATCTTCTGTGATTCTTTTCCTTAGGATAAGGGCTTTAGGGACATACAGTTTCTTCAATCATACCATTTCTAAAGATTAATAGTCCTTACTAAGGATGAGAGGATATCCAATCCATGTTCATCGAGAACCTCATTATGAATATATAAAAATAATTCCATAAGATTCCATTATACACTAGATTTGTAAAATACTCATTTCTGAGTCTCCTAGTACAATTCATCTACTATTAAATTGCCTTTAAGTGGCCTGTAAGAATGGTCTAAATCAAATGAATGTAGGCAATCCACTCACATATGATGCCTAATATATATAACTATGTGTAATTATGCACTCTATGATTTAATGGTATTTGAATACTACAAATTTATTTGATTGTAGTTTGTCTATTTAATAGTGTAAGGCATGAAAAACCACAGTAATCTCGAGGTTCGACATCAGGTAATTAAGGTCATGAGACTATATATGATGATACTTGTATGCAACCACTCACTCATCCAGCATTGGAACACCTCCATGACCTATAACGGATGCATCATAGTATTCAACATAGCCATGTCCATGCTCTGGATGAATTGGCCTGAGCACTAAATATAAATATCCCTTCAAATCCTGAAAGGCTACTTCACAAGATTCTGACAACCTTAATTTAACACCCTTCATTCTAATGCTCGTATGTGGTTCTACAAGGAATAATAAATCATAGATTAAGAACATGTAATATATAAATATCTACTACAATCTATGAAGTAAAAATATGTTCTTGGGATTCTCCTCGGAAAGTATAGCTCTCACTTTCCTTAGGTCTGCTGAAACCTCTAACTCCCAGATGTTGTGACCAAAGAAGTGGACTTTATCAATCCCAAATTGGAATTTATTGAGCTTGTCATAGAACTAATTATATCACACTGTTTTCAATATGATATTAATATGGTTTATTTGGTCTTGTATAGAAAAATAATACACCATGATGTATTTAACAAAGACAACAACAATTTTTTAAGATACGGTTAAAAACCCTGATTTATAATATCCATAAAGTCTATATGTGCATTTGTGAGTTAAAAAACAAGACTGGATACACATATACACTATAACTACTTATGAAAGCTATGAGAGGTACGTACGAAGCCCAAAAACACACATGATGATATAATAATCTAAAATATATCTTTGAAAACAATTTTTCTCTTTCGATCTGATCAAATATGTCGTATTTTCTATGAAATGGATATCGATTCTTGATCGGGAGCTAGTTCGTGAAATGGTAATCAATGTAGATCCTAAGGGTACAATCTGACTTCTTGGTGAAAAGAACTAGTTTATCCTAAGTACAGTTTCTATGGTGAATAAATCTATTATCCTCTAGATCCTCTAATTTTTTCTTAAGCTCTATAAGCTCTATATGTGTCATCATGTATAGTGGAATGGTCTCTGGGGTTGCTCCTAGAATAAGCTCAATGTTGAACACTAATTATCACACTAGATGTAGACCATTGAATTAATAAGAAAACACTTCTCTATAATTCTCCACTATAAGATAGAATAAAAGGGTTTTTAACCTTTAATAATCTGTAAAAGGATTGGTGATCTATGCTATAAAACTACCCAGCCTATACTGCCCGGATCCTAATGGGGATACTTGGATATCATATTCTCTATTAAGATATTCCTACTTCCCTTTGGTGATGTAAATGTCACATTATAATGATAACATTCAATATGAGATTGATAAGGAACTAAATAGTCCATCTTTATGATTACATCAATGATCCTCATGTATATGAGTTATTTTATAGATATCAAAAGGTGTCTGCTTATCTTACCAAGAAATACTTACAATGGTGGAGGACCCATAAAACATGTACCTAATAAGGTTTTTATCATCATAACACCAAGTAAGTGTATGATATCATATCCTAGAAACTTTGTAATTTACATATATATAAATGAGAGATACATTCTGTTCAAAAATAATGACAACACAAAATTTTAGGAAGCTAGAATAGTACCTCATAATGTAGAGAGTTCTATTATCTTCTCCTCTAGTTTAGGCAGGACTACATGTAACTAGCTCGTATGGTGGCCCAAAGTAACTACTTAAATTCCCCATGAAAATAAACTCAACCAACACTAAGAATATTTAGTCTAAATGACTCTTCCTAGAACCTCATATCTACTTGATAAATTAGAGGTATTTCATCTATGATATTTGCATGATCATACTAGTCTATCTCATAACTGAGGAGTAGGAACTTATCTCTTCTTGATAGGCACTGGAGGGAATGTCATGCAGAAGTGTGGGATATACCCCATCCGACCACATCTCATGCACCAGACTAAAACCCCTATGAAATAAGGTTTTGTAGGTCCGAACTTCCCGCACTGGTAATATATAATAACACTATCTAAATGCAGAGGTTGACCTCTACTAGATCCATGAGTGTCCTGAAAATGGATCTTCCACCCATAAGATGAACCATCAAAAACATTTGGTTTTTAACCACCCTACCTCAAACCACCAACATCCCTTAATGTCAACTATTTAATTAGGTCCCCATTAATGATATAAAATATAGTAGTCAACCAAAATATGTACACCTATGATCAGATGGAATAGACCAACCCATCATCAACTCACCTTGCTATCATAAAATCACTAGAATTTTGAGTGTGAGGGAATATCTTTATCTTTATGAAACCATAAGCGTATTCCATAACTGACCTGACCCCCCAATGAAGGTTCATGAATTATGTAGCTCTTTCTACCATAATAGTCTATGGAAAGAAGTAGTGGTAAAAGATCATATAGAAGTATTCACATTCCATATCTCGATATTTGTTTTCCTGGGTGATTACATCTCACAACCATGTGGATCCATTTCATAGCATATATGCCACTATAATTACCCTCTTATTGGGATGAATCTCAAAATTCTCAAATATAAATAATATTTATTTGATCCAAGACTCTGAATCATGTGTTTAACCATCCCCCCAAACATTGGAGGCTGAATCTTATAAAATTCATGAGTCTACATTGCTATATTCCGGGAACGTAGAACCTCATATTTCATAGAATGTATCATAAATAATAAAACCTATCATAAATAGCATTCAATTACTATATCTAAAAATGTAATTGGTTGCATAGGCGGAAATAGAGGAGGAATCACTGGCAGCTCCGGGCACCTCTGAAGCCTGTTCATCACCCCCTTCAGGGCGTACGGCCAGAGGACTTCACGATTACTTGAAAATATAATACCAAACACACAGACATGTGAAATAATACATGAAATTTAATTGAATTTATAAATGAAATACATTAGGTATAAATCCGTCCTATAAGAAAGAGCACAACTCTCTTCTTTCTCAACATTTTAGGTCAAGATGTTCTAAAGGGACCACAAGTGGCCATTAGATTATAAGCGTTACCCAGAACCCATTACTAATATCTGGATCAGATTTACATATATATGTTAGATACATATATAATAAGTCCATTTCAATTAAATTTCATATTCATTATAATAATTTTCTTTTTTAAATATATAAACATCTTTAAATTGATTAATTTAGTAGACTATAATTTTTATCAATAAGGGTGCTTAAGAATTATGAACCAAAATATGGAATCCACTTATCCCACACTATAACACATTCTATCTCATATGACCAATGGTCCATATCTCAATGTTTCACAATTGACTACTTATGTTTTACACTTTAAACTATTTAGGATAACATTGTTCAGATAAGTCGGGAATTTTATGTATAAATAATGTTTTTTAATACCTACAAAATGTTTCATCACAATTTGATACATGTTGAAGACACAATCAATATGTGACAAGAAAATTCATGACGAAAACAAACACAAAATGAAAAAATGAATGGACTATTCATCCAATTGTTCTATAGTTATGCATTTTCTAATGAAAATTTCTCATCTCATTAGGAATCGGTAATGATACAATCATTAAAATATCTGTAATATGAATAACATCATAAAATGAGTCTGTCACACAATTTTGAAGTCATATCAACTATAAATACCATAATAACGAAATACAATTTACCATTTTAGGTAATTTTGGTTTCCCATGGTATTGTCCTGGTTATGTCCATGTATAGGCTTAATTCCAAATCCCTTTAACTCCCATTGTCTTATTTGATACACAAAGAGTAATACAAGGGGAAACCCCTATAATACCAATTTGTAATATCCCTGCATGGGCTTCACATAACCCATGCCCCATACTTTTGGGCCACATTACCTTATGCACACATCCCCAATTTTTAGAGGTTATCAACTAGCAGTAATATTACAATGGTTTACAGTGGGGAGAATATAACTTCAAAAAAAAATTCTTATTGGTACAAGTATAAACACAAAATTGAGCATAACTTAACCAACTAAAAAATAAAGTAGTGGGAGAATATAAATAGAACTGAACAAATGATAATAATATAAAAATACCCTATGTTAGTTTTAATATATTAATTCACTGTATGTTGATATACAAAAATGGCGGAACACTGAAAGAGAAAAAAATCACACTATAAAAAGTTAAAAAAAGAAAAATTCCTACTCCACTATAATCAGATGTGAAAAATCTTTTCATCTCCCCCTATAAAACATTTATATATAATCATATCAACCACCTATAGCATTTCTTTATCCCAAAAAAATACTTATAGATCAATGATATTCTCAGGAATCAGAGGTAGAACGAGCAGGGTGTCAGATAAAAATTGCATTAGGACAACACCAAGGGTGTATACAGGTAATCTGAGTTGTGGTCATAAGTAAAAAATGTCCATGAAATATCATAATAATAAAAAAAATGTTGATAAAAATAACCCGCCCACTCGAGTTCTTATATGACACCTAGCTGGTGTGCCTACTTCAGCTCATAGATGATATAAATTTCCAATCATGTCACTACATATATATAGTAAAACCACATATATATATTGTATAGTATTATATTTCATCCACCTATATGAAACATGTACATGCTGACCTAAGTCTCCATATGCAAGGAATATTTTTTTATGGTCAGAACAGGGCATTACAAAGACATCCATGACCATCCTAATAAGCCTATAAGATTATGAAATGGGTATATTACCAACTTCCCAATAAGAATGTAAGACTTCATGCATGACACTCAAAATGTCAAGGGAGCCATCAAGTTATCACTATAATAGAGGAATGTTTCTCATTAATCTGACTATCCTAACAATGTCAATGGTGTTAGATGTCATGCTCAACACATAATTTAATGGTGTGTGATATTGAGATGCTCAAAAATCCCCTACTATCATACACAAAACCATAACAAGGAATAATTATAATAATAATATAATACATAAGGTATAAATATTAATGCATTCATTATACAAGTTCCATTATACATAAGGTTATCTATTTAAGGAATATAAATTAATATAGCATGCAATAGATCATTGCATTTCATCAATTAATTTCAATTAATTAATAGAAACTCACCATAAAATGATCTTTCCATAAGATTACAACCAAATAAATTTACCTATGCCTGAAAAATTAATTTATATTACTCCATGGATATTTAAAAAGGTGATATCGTTATTAAGATAATTTCTTACATGGGAACTTCCAATCCTATAATGACCAAACTCTTTAGAGTATCCCATGGTTAAATCATTAACTATATTTTTAAATTGAATTAATTTTAAAAGCTAATATTAATTCCTAAAATATTAATTTGTGTAATAATGTTTACAATGTTAAAGGTAATTTCAACTTGTCACAAACAAGGGGTGTCCATATATGTGATCGACCAGCTCTAATCTATTAAAAATAGTTCATTATGTAGAAATTAATTGACATAGATTAAATTTATATGAAGTACATGCTAAAAATTATTATCTCAAGAAAAACGTGTCTGGGGAAAAACTTAATAGACATGAGACATCAAAATTAGAATGTAAAAAAATGTAACCACCTATTAGAAGGTCTTTGATGACTCCAAATTCAAAATCGACCTCGGATAAAGAGTATAGTGGGAGACATATGAGAAATGGTCTAGAACCTTGAAAATATGAAAAATGTGCTTTCTCCTAAATTGCACAATAGATATAGAAATAAATTTAGATATGAGGTGGTATACTATGAGATATTATCGATATAGTGAAAATGATTTTGATGTTTCAAGGATTAGACATCATAAATGGGAGTTAGATCAATTCGTATATTTCGATGATCATTAGTGCAAAGGCGGAGAAAATATGTGATGGTAAAATTTAAGAATAAAAGGAAATAATAAATATTCTGAAGAGTTAAATGAATCAAAAAATTGTATTTTCATATTGAAAATAATGGGTGCATGGTTTTGGCACACGGTTTTTTACCATGTGAAAACCATGCATAGTTCACTGCTAAAGGGGGAACAATACACTGTTTGGGAAATGGTTTCTCTAACCATGCACAAGCCATTGAAAAATTATATTTCCAAAATCTAAGCAGCACTACACGACCATGTACTTAATGTTTCATGGTTTCAGACAAACTATGTGGCCTATAAGTGTCCACAATATGAATCATATGGCTTCCAAAAATCATTGAGATATGGGAGGAACAACTTATCCAAACCATGAGGCCTAGTATTTTGTCTCATTTTCTGAAAATCTATACTCTAAAAAATACCTATAATCTACTAGGACCTTTTATTTTTCGTGGTAAACATTTAGTATGATTAAGAAAATGATTCAAATTAAAAAACAAATATTCTATACTTTCATGAAAAGATGAGTCATCATAATAAATAAGTACAAGTGGGATATATAATGGTAGATATTATCATCAATTTATCATTTAAAGTTTAATTTAAACTTTATAAGTTAAAATTCCCACCTTCTAGTATTGAAAAAATAATAACTGCTAAAATAAGTCATAATTTTGATTAATAAAAATAGTAAGGTATAATATTCCTCTAATACATATATAAAATATATTTTTTATTATAATACCACCAAATTACAGATTATAATATAATATTAATCCATCTGGTTGTGGTTTTATAGTGGTTTAATTTATTTAAAATTAATATTTTGAGAAATTCCAAATGCTCCCCGCCCCATCATTATAAAATGTCACATTCTACCTTGTCGAAAATCACGGCATCGAGTCATGAAGAACAAAAAAACTCTTTAAAATTCACACATCCACACATGAAGAAATATTATTAGTGTTTTTTGAAAGGAACAACTCTAATGTCACATAAGGGATATCTATAGGATCCATTTCAAAGAAGAGGTAATCGCTCTTTTTGATAACCCTATTTATCTACTCTTATGTTCCTATTATAAATCTATTATATATTTCATAAAATAATATCTTAAACATTATCAATACGATTTAATGTAATTATAATTATGATTAATCCATTATACATCCTCATTCACAGTGAACAACAAGTGAAAGTATAACTTGTGTGTATGTATGATTTGTCATCTCCATATACGGATATAATTCCTTTTACATAACCACTTTTATATGTGTGATTTATGATATTTTTAATGTTTTAATATGATATTTATGACATAATTTCATATTATTTTAATAATACCATATCAACATTCTCATGACCAAATCTTTTATGAAATGATAACATGGATCGTAAGAACATATGGCTTACTATCTCCATGACACGATGTAATTTTTTATCTATATTTCAGATATGTGTTAATAAAGATGAATTTTATGGTTATATATGTTATATGTAACATAAAATTGATTCATTAACTAATTATTCTATTTTCAATGTATATGGATTTATACTGTTGAATTTAAAACATACTTATAAAACGAACAATATATCATAGAGAATAATGATATAAATTATTATTTAATGATTGATAGAATGTTATAAACCAATAATAAAAGGTATTAATGAAATATTTTTATGTAATAAATTTTAAATAAATACATATTTTTTATAGAAATGTATTTTATGTATATGATGTAATGTGGGATTTATGGAAAGTAATTCTTGTCTCCCTTCTATTTCTATGGTGCACATGACTTATACACCACTTGATTCTTATGTTTGGTATATATACTAAGCTTCAATGTATTTTATGAGTCTTATCCTGAATTTTTTTAAATATAAATATCCATTTATTTTTACATCATTCATTGGGTATATGATTCATGTGATTAAAAATTTGTAAGGTTATATTCCACCCTGTAATAATTATTCAAAATTCTTTCGTTTTAAGTCTTTCCTAGTGAATATTTCACATCCATGTCCATGTTTTCTATGAATGTTCTTATAAAATAGTTTTTAAAAAATTTAAAATATATTTATAATAATTTTTTCTTAATTTTTAATTTTGATAAAATTGTTGGAAAAGAATATATTTTTTATTTTCTAAACAAACCACTATGTGACTTTTCTCAAAAACAAATATTTGGTAAGAACTTGTTTTTAAAATTATAGGAAATAAATAGAATTTTATTCCAATATTATTCCTTGATACTGGGAATATTCTATTACAATATTACAATATTATTATTAAAAAAATGTGTTCAATTATATTTTCACATCTCATTAAAAAAATATTTCAAAGAGGAAAATATATATTCCTTGATAATTATTTCACTTGATCTTTCAAAAAAATGATTTTTCATCTATGATGAAAAATTATTATGTTAATTATGCTATATTAGGTATATTCCTCAATAATACAATTTTTTTATATTTTGATGGTTTATTTTTAGGATGGAATGACACTTATGTGTGCTATTTTTACCATGTGTTATGTAATGATGAATTCTTTATGAAACTAATTTATTTACATGGGTTATGAGGTGATGAATTATTTATAGACCAATGAAATGAAAATTTCTATTTTTCATTAAGTGATGTGTGGTGCTCAACACTAATCCATTTAATTTGGTAATATATTATATCTCATGAGATATGTAGGATAAACTAGTGGATCTTCCTTATATATGTTGGGAAAAACGTTGAGGTGCTTGATCTATTAGGCAAAATATGTGATATGTCCTAATTCGATACTCTTAGAAGTTAACCATGACATATGATATGTTTTTATATACTTATTGTGGTTTGTAAACACATATATGATACAAAGTTATGCTTTATAATTTAGTTATGATGAGTTTTTATTCCTATGATTGATGTCATTTGAAATGATCATGTTTAAAGTCATGAATCATGTTTATAATCCATGAAAGGTTGGGTATAAACATTTTTCATGACCACCTATCAATATTTATTATATTATTATTTCATATGATTATATATAGATATCTTCCATCTTTATGCTTACTAAGCATCAAATAATACCCTGTTCATATGTTTTTTTACACATATAATTAATATTTTTTCAAGTATGGGTATTAATGGGTATGATATCCATGGAAAAAAATGAAGATATTTTACCATAACAGGATTAAGTGTTCATGATTTCCAATGTTACTAAACTATTATGGTCCCTGAGCATCTTTCTGTGTATTATAATTAATATTCATAAAACCCTAATGTAATATCCATGTATGAAAATCCTCTTTCATTATAGTTGGTATCATAGGAATGTTTAGCCAAAAATTTGAAACTAAGATGAGAAAATGTTAGTTGGATCCCTATAAATATTTCTGGAGTTATTTTTATGAATGAAATTATGAATAAGTCTATGTAAAGGTAAAAATACTAGATTTTTGTTATTTATCATATATAACTAACGATTAAACATAAGGTTTCTTAGATTGAAATTTTATACTTAATTTATCTTCATTATGTTTTTTCCACTATGAATAGTGTTTCTCACACTATGCTTTCTCGTTTAGTCACTAATGTGAACCAGACGGAACAAGGTTAACATTGACATTGATGGAATATTTTATGAGAATTCAAATGGTTCAGTGGCTATATTAAATGATTGAGTGATTATTATTAATCATATGTCACAATATATTCTAAAAACGTGAACATTGGTGACATTACAAAATCATAAAAAAAAGAGGAATATGGAATTTTATGAGTCGTTAATTGGTTATTATCAAAGAGGATGTAATATTCAACTTTCTAAATATCTATAATGTTGGATGAAAAACCTGTAGAAATATTTAAGTATATAGTATGATGTTATCTGTGTGAAATATAATGTAATAGAGTCATAAATTGTTGAGGAACTTAATTTATTTTGTGTGGGGAACATGGGTATTATCAAATTAAATGCCACAATCCAAGTCATTAATTCTAGAAAAAGGAAGTACAAATTCCATTCTAATCCATGATGTAGATTGAATAACGTTTTTATGTACATATATTGAAAAATAATATTGTATAAGTACATATATGGTCTTGTGGAATAATAAAAAATGTCATGATTGGTCAACAATAGTTTTTATAGAGGAATTGAGAGAATATTCTGAGTAGTACTCGTAACCATGAAAGATGATGGAGGTATTATGATGATATTTTTTTAGAACAAAATAATTAGAAAGGAATAACCCTTAATATATGCATTATGATGGTATAATGAAAAAAATATATTTTTATTGTGAAAAAATAAATGGGATATTATTGATGACCTTGGGACTGATAATATTCCAAAATCATTTATGATATCATGGATTGATTTTATACAATCTTTGAATTTATGGATTGAGGAAGGAGTTGTATTTTTAAATCATTCTTTTTTACTGTGGGATTATGTTAATTTTGGCTATTAACATGTTTTATGAGAATATATGATTATGGTAATCACATAAGTTATGCCTTTAAATTAAGAGCTACATAGAAAGGTTTTGGGGATTATTGAATAGTTGCTTTTGGAAATTTTGTAAACCTATTTCAAAAGTATTGGAATTTAATAATTTTAAAGGATCATAAGGGTATCTATTTATTAAATTTCTTAATTTTAATATTGGATGAGGTTTTAGATATTAATTTACTACATCAACATATGAAGATATATGAAAATTGTATAACAAGAAAAAATTATGTTTTTGGGATTTTTACTAGAGATTGAAGTAATGACTTATCATCCCATTATGGATCTTATGAGCTATTAATTCCTCATGAATTACAATTTCATCATCATTTTCAGAGTGAGATAAGATTCAATAATTGGTCATGAAATATGTGATAAATGTAAATGTTCTTAAAAATTCAATGAAACCAAGTAAGTATATTTTTGTGGAAAAATATTTATCTTTTGGAAAAGTATCCTGAAATAAATATTTTTCTAATGGTTCACTTATTTTGGAGGATTAAAATGGTCTCTTAGATCATAATAGATTTATCATTCTATGATTTTTAACTATATAATGACATTTTTCCCTTTCAATCTCCATCAAAAGATGATAGTTGGAATTCTATTTCATGTTTATTATTTCACATTCCACTAATATTGAATTAATAGAAATAAAATTTATATATTGATAATCACCTTTTACTTTTAATCTTTTTAAAGGTAAAATTATTGACCCTTTTTACGAAGTGAGTTCCCCAGAAATGAATTATCAAAATCCACCTTTCATTTTTGAAGTGAAATATCAAATTGTAAGGACATGAATTACTATATAAAATGTTGATCATAATGCACTGGTCGCTAATCGATTATATCTTCAATCTAATCTATCGTATGTTTATTGTTTTTTCTATGTATATCTCCTAAAAAAGTGCATACTTGATCCTTCATATGTACTATACTCGGTGTTTAAACGGCTAGAGAAATATACATATTAGGATGAGAAAACGGTTGAAATCTTCGATCATGTAGATAAATCTCTAAAAAATTACCAATCTACTGGTTATTGTTTAAAAAAAACCCAGTAGTTTTAAGAATATTCATGGTAACTTTTGGGTAAGATGAGGCATATGTATAATCATTTTTTGTATTATCATTATTTACATGAAACACTGAGTTTCTACAAAATATATATTTTAATATTATAAATATTTCATCAAGATAGATATCAGCTATCCATTTGAATGGAGGTTATGAATAACATTAAAATAATTATCAAAATATGGTTTATAAATGTGTGTATAATTTATTCCTCGGTTATCATATATTTATAAAGGAAAATAAAACCATTATTAAAATAAAAGTATATGTTTTTTAAAAAATATATTTAATTGGGAATAATTATGTTTTATGACAACAACAAAAAAATTAATTAAATATTAATTATATTAATCAAAAATATATTCAATAAAATGTTTAAAATTCATATTACATGTTTTATAGACATGATACATATAAGAAATCTAATTTTAGGCAAAAAAAAGTATTTTTCTAAAAAGATTGTTTTCCACATTTATTTGAGAAATTTTTATAATTATAGTTTTTAACCATTTATATATTATATTATAAAAAATAAGGTTCTTTTTTGAATTCTTAATATAGAAAATATATTTTTTTTGAAAATTTGGAATTTTTATGAGATGTTTCATGTCATTTTGAATAATGAAAAATAATTAATTATAAATGAATAATTAATTTTCTTCTAACATGATTATAAAGTTAAATTATGTACTGAATTGTTTTTAAGGAACAATTAGTTAAATAGTACATTAATTAAAACAATATAGGTAATTTACACCTATTTTAATTTGATTTTGTATATAATAATATTTTATTCTTTTGAACATTGTCACATTAAAACCCCATTTTCTAACTTAGTCTATGAGATTAAATTTAAACTAATTTTATCCACATATAATTTTTAATTTTTAAAAATGGTTTATATATTATGAAACTTATGTCCATGATTTAGTAAATAATTCCATTTTATTTTTTTCCAATATGAACAGTAACATTGTTAATTTTTTATACCATAGTAATGTGTAAAGCATGGTAATTTAGGATACAAATAAAGTGATAAGGACTATAAAATGACACTAAATCATTCCCAATTATGTTGGATGATGTTAATTCAACCATTAAAAACTATGTTTATAAATTGAATTATTTAATTGATAATTTTCAGTGAAAATGACATTGATATTCTTAATACCAAAGGAAGTTAAAAATGTCACCCTCTTACATTTAATAAGTTTAATATTTTCCATATGGGGCTAAAAAGAGGATACCTAGTAATATATATATTAAAAAGAAATTTAAATGTTTTATATACTTCATGGTATTTTTAAAAAAAATAGTGATGAAATAATTATCATTAATTATTACACAATGACGATGTAGTAATTATTCTATAAGGACTCGACCTTAAAACATTACAAAAACTTATATTAAATAAATAATTCACCTTGAAGATCTTTTTAGGATTATATTTTTAGAGATTTAGGCCATTACTATCACATTTAATATCAAAAATTACAATGTATACATTATTTCCAAGTTTCCATTTTTTCATAAAACAAAAACATTTTGAAAAAAAGAGACATGTCTAGATCAATGTTTTAGACAGGATGAATTTTTTATATCCCATCCTTGGTATTATTCTACCTAATGTTCTGTGAAAAAAAAATTACAGTAACACGGGATGAGCACAAAATCGTATTAAGGGATACACAAAGAAGGAGAACTGCTAGTTTTTTTAAAAAAAAGTAAACCTTGTATACCCTATCAAAAGTAATACCATTAACCTTTATGAAGTAGTAAATAATCTTTACTGAATAGAGATTAGTTCTTACTATTTTGTTACCAATCAATTACCATACAACCCATAGAAATAACACATTATATATAAAGGTAACCTGGTACATAAACACACTTAGATGAAATAACCATACAGTCAACTTACACACATATCACTAAATGGAATAGTCATACGGCTGACATCCATACCAAATGAATTGGAGGTTACAACGTAACCACTTATCCTAGTTTATCACGACACCATCTGTCATTTGTTTTATCTCGTAACCACCTGTAAAATGGCCAAGTAACATTATAATATCATAACACATAAAACAAATATAAATGAAAGATAACATTTGCACATTTCAATCACAACATATCATTTAAATATATTGAAATAAAACATCCATTATAAAATCCATTTTTAAAAACCAAAAATCATAATAGATTATATGGTATTTATTTTCCTTTTAGAAACATTATAACGTTTTTCGGAAGCCAAAGATCAAATAATACACATTGCAGTAGAAAATAACGTTGTCACCACATATGTTAAAACATAATTTTTTTATTAGTAAAAATACTCATAGAAAATATTAAAATTTTAAAGAAATGAAAATTAAAATGTGTTTATATACCTTATAAATGAATGTCGTGTATAAAACAAAATATCTGTCAATGAAAGGTGATTGAGACGAAATCCCTTACCTCATGTCCAAATTGACCCGTTCATTCCTTAATTTCATGAAAAATAAATATAAGTTAATTTCTACTTGATTAAGAACATTTTTCATGTTTATTATTCATTTTATATCATGAAATACCTTTCTATAAAATTTATTAAATTTCTTGAGTTCATATCGTACATTTTGTCGATGTTCAGAACTTGAGTTAAAAATGAACATCTTATAATTATAAATTTTTCATGTTGTCAAAATTTCATTATCTCTAGAAAGATATTCATTATTTAGATATCATATATATCATATACATCCATTATATATGTATTTATAACAGTATATAACATTTGGAGTTAAGAAATGAAATGCACCATTCATGGAGACGGTAAGCCGTACATACGCATGAACGCTACTTTCATATCTATTTCATATTTTAATGGAATGAAAACATAATTATAAATATATATATTATAATTCAAGTATAATACCATAATTAATTTCATTAAATCAATCATTTATATTTCCCACATAATGCATGAATGAGTCCAACCACATTGAGGGGATGGTAGTTCGCACTTCCTCAAGTACAATTATCGTGATTACCCATTATTGAAACAAAAGAGGTATGACATATATGAAAAATACTAAATCATAAAAAAACAAAAAACATAATATATATCATATGTAAATACAGTGCCATAATAATGGCCACCATGAGTGGTGGTTGATGATATTTGAACAATCTTCATTTTGTGAGACAATAGTTTGTCATCCATAGAAAGAGTACGTTATTTACTCATTAGAGGAAAGTGTGTGTGGAAGTTTAGATCAAATAAAATCATTAAAAACCTAATATATTTATTATATTGGTGTTTTTATAAATGAAATAAATAAAAAAAGTATATATGGTTAGAGAAGTAGAATAAAATAAACGAACATAAAAGAACAATTTACCCTTATATGAGGTATCTCCCTTTGGTTTGAACGAAAAGGTTTACTTTTAGTGCCTTCTACAAAAGGTAAGGCTTCTAGGAGGAGGATATGGATGTGGGTATTTTATGTAGGCGTGGGATGGATGATCCAAGGGGATTGAGAGGTGTGAGGATTGAGTTTGATGTGATTTCCTTTTATAAGGGGGAGGAGGTGGTCTTTAAGAAATTTTATAACAATTATTTTATTATAAACAAATATTTTGATTCAAAGAGTCCGAAAATTATTAATATAAAAGATAAGATAGATCATGGTTGAAATAAAATCATACAATAATAATTGGACAGGTTCTAGATATTGTAATAGAGTTTATAATCTTATTTATTTAAATCATTCATTATTGAGATAAACACTTGAACATTATAGTGTCATAAATAATTTTATTTATATGATTTCAAAAAATAATTAAAAAATACCATCATTTATAAATATATTTATCATTAAAATTCATATTTATATTAGAATATATAGCTTATATAACACTATGTAAATGTTAATTTACAAAAAAACAAGTTATTTGTTTATGTTATTTTATGCTTTACTTTAATTTAATTAAAATAATGTGTCATTATCACTCCCAAGTGGCTCTATGTGATCCCAAAAACGACCCAAGGATGCCCATGGTCAAAAAGGTATCAAAAAATAGTATTATAACACATGTTAGTATAATTTTATGTTATCATAATAATTTTGATTACCCTTATTTACCAGATTTACCCTTTAACCACGTTAAATAAAAATTTTACTGAAAATATATTCATAGTGACTAAAAATAAAATATACCTATTTTAAAAATTTATAAATCTTGATTCTTAATATGGAATCTATTTTTTCAAATTCAAAACACATAAGTGGCATAAATTAATTTAATATTAATCCCCATTTTTGAAATAAAAATCGTGCTTTTAAGAAATAATAACCATAAAAAGATTGACACTTACATCTATCCAATTTAAAAGTGAAGTTAGTTACAATGACCAAAATTGAATTAAATAGTAAAAAAATAATATAATTACACTTTAAAACAAATTGAAAAGATAATCAAATCCTATAAATAAATTCAATTAAAAGTCAGTTTTGAATTAAAATAAAGTATTTTTCAGTATTCTTTAAAAATGAATTTTATCAGAAAAAACCAAAATTTCATCCAAAGTAAATTTTGATGTCCCAAAATAAGTGTTTTATTTTTTCAAATAGATCTTATAAATGTTACCAAAACTATATTTAATGAGGGATCACCATTAAAATGTGGTAAATCCACCTTTTAAAGAATATTAGATTATTTATGCTTTAAAATTGCATTCATTCACATTTTAAGCCTCTAACTTTTATTGGATAAATGTAAAAACAGTTAAAAAAAATGTGTAATCATATTGTAGTTAGTTCTATTCATTTCTTCAAATCCAAAAGATATGTGTTAACTTCCATTTAAAATAATATTATTATATAATTAGTGTGTAGTGTAACATTTCAAAGAAACACGTTGTTGCGTATCTGGTAATCCATAAAACATAGCCTACACATTAAAGTAAAATTATTATTTAAATCTCAAATATTATTAAATATGAATATGTCTTGTTTTTTATTTACCTGTGATTTTACATCCTTCCCTGCTTTTCAAAATTGTGTCCTCCTAATTTTTATTCACTTATCAAATAAGTGGGGGTACTTATCCCTCACAACATTTTCATATTCTCATGTTGACTCTTAAACCATAAGGTTTCTACCCAAAACCATTATCTGGTGAATTACCTTTTGTCGTAAAAATTTCTCTCTTCAGTTAAGAATTTGAACTCATTGTTCCTCATAAGAGAGATTCTCTTCCAACTGAACTTCCTATGGGCTGAAAACAGGAGATGGATATGAAATATACATTCACAACTTTGAAACATGAAACAAAATTGTACCTTGGATAAACAGGGACGTAAATCTACTTTGTACACAACGAATCCAACGTTCTCCAAGATTTCATAATGTCAAATAAACCTTTGACTAAGCTTCCCCTTCTTGCCAAAATGCATCTCACTTTTCCATGGAGAAACTCTGAGAATGAAATGATCACCCACCTTAAAATAAAGATCCTTCCTCCAGTTATCTGCATAACTATTCTTCCTACTCTGAGCTATTCTCATATTTGTTTAAATGAATTTAACTTTTTCTTCCATCTCATCTACCCATTATGGTCCCATCAAATTCATTTCACTAAATTCATCCAAAAAATGATGGAGTTCGACATCACTTCCCATATAATTCCTCAAATGGAGAAATATGTATACTCGAATGAAAGCTGTTATTATATGAAGATTCAACCAATGAAAAATGTCGGTCCCAACGTCCCTGATAATCTAGTGAAAAAGCACGTAACATATCCTCCAAGGTCTGAATGGTTCATTCTAACTCACCATCTGATTGAAGATGAAAAGCTGTACTAAAATCTAATTCAGTACCCAATGACTTCTAAAGGCCTTTCCAAAAGATAGAAGTAAACATGGGATCAGGATCAGATACAATGGAGAGGGGAAGTCTAGGGAACCTGATTATCTTTTTAACATACAACCGAAAAGGATGATCTAGAGAAAAAGTATCTCGAATAAGAAGTAAATGAGCAGATTTAGTGAATCTATCAACAATAACCCAGATTGTAATATTAACTCGAGATATAATTGGTAATCCAACAACGATATCTATGTATATATTTTCCTATTTACACTCTGTCACCGGTAAAGATTGAAGCATTCATTTTGGTAACTACGGTTCTTCTTTAACCTATTGACAAGTCAATCTATTAACAGTAATGTCAGCAACATCTTTTTTCATTCCATCTCACAAGTAATACTCCTAATGAACTTTGTACATCTTAGTTCTGACAAGATGAACTGAAAATGGAGAACTATGGGATTTATATAACAACTCATTCTCCAACTGTTGATAACAAGGCACACATAATCTTTTCCCAAACCTCAAAACACCATCATTATCAATGTTAAATTCAGGAATCTTACCCTTATGAACAAACTCTACATTTTTCTTCATCTCACTGTATCCTTTATGCGCTTGCTTAATTCTGTATGATCAAGATGATTTCACTGACACCTGAAACCAAACAAAGTAATTTCATGTAGAAAAACATATATTACAAAGTTCATCAAATCAGCAATTAAAGGATTTCGTTCCAAATGTTTCATGGAAAATGTATCATTAGTTTTTCGACCCAAATCATCAGCAACATTATTATTTATTCCTGGATGGTAAAGGAGCTTGAAATCATAATCCATGATTATTTACAACCATCACCTATGTTTCAGGTTTAATTATGTTTGAGTGAATGTATACATCATCCTTTTGTGGTTAGTATATATTTCAAATTTACTACATATAAATGATGCCTCCAAATTATTAAAGAAAAAAAACATTAGATAATTACAAATCATGTGTAGAGTAATTTAAATCATCAGGTTTCCATTGACCTAAATCATAAGCGATTTCCTGATCATTCTACATAAGTACACAACCATGTCCTTTCAATGAAGCATCACAGTAGTTAAAAAACTCAAAATTTCTGGATGGCAGTGCCAATACTGGAGCATTCACCAATATTATTTTTAATTAATGAAAACAATCATCACGTTATTTTTTCCAAATGTTCTTAAATCCTTTTCGAGTATACAATGTTATTATACTAGATTACTATGAAAAATTCTCAACAAACATTCAGTAATAACCTGATAAAAAAAGAAAACTAAGAATCTCAGTTATATTTGGGGGTTTTGTCCATTCTTCAACAATTTTTGTTTTAGAAGGATCAACTTTTATGCCATTTTATGAAACAATGTGACCATGGAATGAAATTTATGGTAACTAAAACTCATAGTTGATGAATTTCACAAACTATTTTTTTACTTTATGGTTTTCAAGGAAACCCTTATATGACATTCATGTTACTCTTTACTTTTGGAATAAACCAAAATATCATCATTAAACACAACAAAGAACTTATCAAAAAACTCATAGAAAATACTATTCATAAGATCCGTGAATACAATAGGTGTATTGGTTAACCCAAAAGGAATTACTAAAAATTCATAATGCCCATATCTAGTATGGAATGCAGTATTAAAAATGTATTCTTCCATTAATTTCAACTGATGGTACCCCATCCTCATGTAAATATTTGAAAAATATTCAGCTCCTTAGAGCAGATCAAACAAATCATTGATATGAGGAAAAGGATACTTGTTATTAATAGTGATGTTATTAGATTCTCTATAATAAATGAAATTTCTCATTGAATCATCTTTATTTTTAACAAACAAGATAAGAGAACCCCATGGTGATGTGCTAGGTTGAATGAAACTATTATCTAATAACTTCTTCAATTGCTTCTTTAACTCTAAAAGTACAATTTGAGCCATTCAATAAGGGGAATTTCAAATTGTCTTAGAATTAATAACTAAGTCAAATGTAAATTCAACTTCTTGATCAGGTATAAAACTAGAAAACTCAATGGGGAAAACATCAAGATTCACATTTAAAACGTGATCATCATTAATGTTGACAGATCAATCATATTCAACAATATGTGAAAGGTAATATTCATTTCCATATTTTACTAGTTTCTTAGATTCCTAAAATGTTCACTAAAGTAAGGGTTCATTTTTTTAGATCAACACAGATTATTTCTGAAAAGAAACCTCTTTATCTCTGCTGTCAATATTAGCATGATAAACAGAAAGTCTATCCATACCCAAAATAACATCAAACTGTACTGAAGGCAAAACCATAATGTTTTCATGTATATTCATTCCACACACAAGGGAAAAAAGGTTCTTATGTTTTATTTCTGTCTCTTCATTTCCTCCATGGGTTTTTACCATAATTTCAGGATTCATATCTTGAGATGGAATTCCCAATTTACAAGAAAAATTCTTATAAATGAAAGAATGTTTAGGCCCTGAATAAAACAACATGTTGGCATAATCTGAACAAATAAACAGTATACCTGATACTTCTTCTTTCGATGTCCCAACATATGCTGAAGTAGTAGCAAAGGATTTCACCACCCCGTTATTCATGTAGTCTGACTGATTTCCTTTTGTTGAGTTAGTTTTTGGATACTCATTTTCATAATGACCCATTTCTTTTCAATTAAAACATTTTACAGTTGGTTTCTCATTTCCAGCATGATCAACTTCTGTACAGTAATGCTTAATATGAATAGACATACGACACTAGAAGAACTTTCTAGACTTTGATAAACATTATCCATGAGTCTTCTTACCACACTTCTCACAAGATGGATATTGAATTTTCTTACCTCCAGAATCCATTGATTAATTATTTCCTTTTTTCTGAAAACAACACATCCTATTTTTTTCCCTATCTTAGAACACATAATCATTAGAAAAAACCATTTCTACCATCTCAGCACATCTGACACGTTTCTCATAGATTTTGAATTCACGATATGCTAATGATCTTTGATAACATGGCATCAGTCCTAAGTAACATCTATTTTTTTACTAGTAAGATATCTGTTGAAATTTGGAGTAAACTTTGCTAGTCAAGTGAATTTTTCTTTATAATCATCCACTGAGTCACACCCATGGATCAATTCCAAGAATTGTGTTTCCATACTATGATGAACCACCTTAGGGAAATTTGTCTCAAGAAACATTATTTTGAATTCATCCCAATAAAGATTATATATTTCCTCACTATCCATGATACATTTCGCCATCGACGACCACTGATCTGCTTCACCTTCAAAATGGTAAACAACGAGACTATCCTTTTGATTCTCTGAACACCCCATGACATCAAAAATTTTCTCCACAACTTTAATCCACCCTTCAACTTGTACAGAGTCAGATGATCTTTTGAATAATGGGGGACATTGCCTCATCAAATGCTCAAAAACTAAAATGTTCATTTTTGGTTGTTCTAGCTGATCTCATGCATGGATTCCACCACCATTTATAGCTTGACTCAAATGATCCATCACTGCAACAAATAGTTCAGTTCCTATTCCCACCACCTCAGGTTGCTGATTTTGATGGTTATTCTCCGCTATATTCCTTCCGAACATAGATACCATGTTTCCACTATGAAAAACCATTTTGAACACATAAATATATTAGGTGATTATGTATGGTATTATATAAATTCTATATCATTTCAATCATAAAATAAATTAATTTTACAATATTCTAACACCTAATGTTTTTTAAACCGACCTTGGATACCAACTATAAGGACCCAACTTTAAAAAAATAAATAATTTTGAATTTATTGAATAATTCACATTGAGGATATTTTAGGTTCAGTTTTTAGAGAGTTAGCCCATAACAATTACATTTCATCTCAAAAATTACAAAGTATACACTTCTACTCAGTTTCAATTTTTTCATAAAATAAAAATGTTTTGAAAAAAGAGTCATGTCTAGTTCCTTGTTTTAAATAGAATTATTTTTTCATGATCCCATCCTTGAACTGATTCCCCATTATGTCCTATGAAAAATATTTCAATAACTTGGGATAACAAAAAATCTCAATAAGGTATACAAAATGAAGTAAAACTGTAAGTTTTTTAAAACAACTAGTAAACCATCAATACCAAATCATATTAAATACTTTTCACCTTTATGAAGTAGAAAATACTATTCACTAAATAAAAGATCATTTCTTACCATTTTAACACAAATATTACCATAAAACCAATAGAAATTACACATAACATATAAAGGTAACATGGGACATATACATATATATATAGAATAACCATACTATTTACTTCCACACATATCACAGAATAGAATAGTCATACACTTAACTTCTATACCCAATGCATTAGAGGTTATAACGTAACCATCCATCCTGGTTTATCATGGAACCACCAGTCATTTTTTTATCATTTAACCACCCTCCAGATGTCAAATTACCTTTATAAAATCATAACATATAAAACAAATATAAAGGAAAGATATAATTTCCACATTTCAATTATAATATATCATTAAAATATGATGACATAAAAAATACATTATAAAAACCATTTTTGATTCCAAAATTTATAAAAGATTATATGGTATTTGTTTCCTTTTAAAATCCTTTTACCTTTTTAAAGAATCCAAAGATCAAATAATACTCATGGTGGTGGAAAAGGTCGTTGTCATTGATTTCGTTAAAACATTATTATTTTCATTTAGTAAAACGCATCATAGTAAAATATTCCCATTGAATGAAATTATAATTCAAAGGATTATATATACAGTATAAAATAATGTCCTGTATGAAATAAAATATGACTCAATGGAAGGAGATTGGGACGAAGTCCCTTGCCTCATGCCCGACTTGAACCGTTCATTCATTAATATCCTGAATAATAAACTTAAGATAATTTATACTTGATTAAAAAAACTTTTCATGTTTATTATTCCTTTTATATCACTTATTACCTTGCAATAACATTTAGTTAATTTTTTGAGTTCATATCAGGCATTTTGTCGATGTTCAGAACATGAGTTAAAAATGAACTTGTTATAATTATAAATTGTTCATGTGGAAAAATTTCCATTATATACATAATGATATTCATTATTTTGGCATCATATATATCATATATATAGTATATATATATTTTTAGTAGTACATAACATTACAAGATAAGAAATTAAATGTACCGTTCAAGGAGACCGTAAGCCGTACGTACGCTTGAACGCTACTTCCATTTCTATTTCGTATTTTAATGTAATTAAAACATAATTAAACATAATTATATTATAATTAAAGTATAATATCATATATAATTTTATTAACGCCATCCTTTAGACGTCCCACATAAGGTATGAACATGTCGTATAACATTGATGGGGCGGTATTCCACACTTCCTCAAATGAAATTATCATGTTTACCCATTATGGAGACCATAAATGTATTCTATAAATGAAAAATACTGATGCATAAATGAAAAATAAAAAATATATCTATCATATATAAATATATTTCCACCGCAATGGCCACCATTAATGGCAGTTGGAGAAATTTGAACAATCATCGTTTCGTGAGGCGGTAGTTCGTCGTCCACCGAAATAGTATGTTATTTACCTATTAGATGGTAGTGTGTGTAACTGTAGTTCAAATCCAAATAATAAAATCATCCCAGTATATTGATTCTATTGGTGTTGTTATAAAATAAATGAATAAAAATAGTATAGGGGGTTGGAGAAGTAAAAAAAAGAAAGGAACATAAAAGAATATGTTACTTTTAAATCAGGTATCCTCATTTGGTTTGAAGAAAAAGGCTTACTTGAAGTGCCTTCATCCTAAGGTAAGGATTATAAGAATATGAGAGGGATTTGAGAGCATATTTAGGAAGGTTTGGATGAAAAAGGGACTTTAGCGGTGTGAGGAATCAGTTAGAAGTGGTGTTCTTTTATAAGGTGGAGGTGGGGCTCTTTAAATGTAAGAAAAATTAATAAACATGTATAATCATATTTTAGTTAGTTATATTTATTCCAGCCAATATAATTTCTAGGTGTTAACTGCCATTTAAAATAATAATATTATATTAGTAGTGTGCAATTTATGATTTCAAAGAAACATGTAGTTGCGTATCAGGTAGGCTATCAAACATAGCGTACCTTTTAAAGTAAAATTAATATTTAATCAAAAATAATAATAAATATTAGAATGTCTTATTTTTTTACCTGGGATGTTACATATTTAATTAATGAAAAACTAAATTAAGTGATAATAAAAATATTATATATATAATTTTAATTATTTAAAGTGTTAAACTAATTTTCTAGCAGAATATGACATATTAGGGTTGTGTAAAACGAAATTATTAAAATTTATAGTTCATTATTTATTTTCAAAAATTCAATGTAATGAATTGTGTTAAAATTGAAAGTAATGATATTTTATAAAATTATTTAAAAATCATTAAAATCCTAAATATGGAAATGGGGGATAAACTGTGGTCTAAAATATCATTAATTGACAATTTAAATATCATTTCACACTATAAAAGTAAATGGATCCATATTTTTATATTGTAAATGTTATTAATATTATAATAGATTAACTAAGGGTTCATAAAAATGATATGGTTTAAAAATACACTGAAGCAATTATAAAATATATTAGATAATGGTATTACCAGCATATATCATATTTTATTTGAATCCATTTCTACTGGGATGTATTTTAATTGATGTTTAATTTATTATAGATTAATCTTTTATGAAAATTTGAAAGTTCCCCTCACTTTGTTTATAAAATAAAACATCCTCCCATATCTCAATTTTCCATATTTAATTTTATAGAGCAGGAAAACTATTAAAATTTCACTTATAAAATTCCCTAGGAGCAATATATAGGAACTTTTCATCCCAAAGTATCACCTATATAGTCCTTTAGAAGAGATATAATTGAGACACTTCAAAGAAGAGGTAATCGCTCCAAATGATTACTATATTTTTCTACCCTTATATACCTCCTAGAAATATATTATATATATTGTAAAAAACATCAATATCCTAATTATTTTTTATTTTTTTTATAGTTATGATCATACCATCATAAAATCCCTTTCCTAGTGAACAACAAGTTAATGTATTTCTCAGGCATGTTCATGACTTACCATCTCACAATTAATTATCAGTCACCGTAATTTAGTGGTGGAAAATTTGATGGTTTTAATGTTAAAATATTATAGTTTTGTAATAATTATACTTCTTTAATGATTAAACCATATCTACCATTTTAGTACCTAATATTTTTTGAAATGAAAATGTCATTCATTTTGAAGTATGGCTTACTATCTCCATGATGTGATGTGATTATTTTTTCAACTATATTTTAAAAGAGTTTTAATTAGAATTAATTTTATAATTATATATAATATATATATAAGATAATTATTATTTTATAAATGTTGATACCATGATCAGTGTAAAAGGACAGGGCCTACAAAACTGAAACATTCTATGAAAAGTAAGAAGATATGACTCTGAAAATTTATATTAATTATTGGAAAATGGGTGATAAGTTCTTATAAACAAGTAATATAAGGTATTTATGATACATTTTTATGGAATAAATTTATAATAAATCAATATTTTTCATACATAATTACTGGACGTATATTAATGAAATTCAATACTTAAGGTATAATATTTTTGCATTAGTTTTATTTCAATAGGGAACATACCTTATACACTACGTGATTATTCTTCGCGGTGATTATACTACCCATGAATGTATTACATGGGTCTTATCATAATTTTTTTTTATTTCCATACCAATATAATTTTCCTTATCTCACAGGGCATACAGTTTAACTAAACACAATGTGGAAAGGGTTTATTTCACAAGCACATAAATTTTTAAGATTATTTAATTTTATGTGTTAATTGGGGAATATTTCTTATCCATTTAAATTTATTCTAATAATTGTTTCAATAAAATCATTTTAAATTAATAAAATGGTTGTTTAAATTTATTTAAACCCCATTTTTACATTTTATAAAATGTTTTGAAAATATTATTTGTTTTTATTTTCTAAACAAGGATCTTTGGGAATTTTCATACAATTATATGAAGTTGTAATGTTTTTTATCTTATAATACATAAAAGTAATTTTTCTAAATCATGAATCATTAATACTTTTAACATTCCTTTACAATATTACAAGATTATTTTCAAAGAAATTTTTTTCTTTAGCAATTTCCCTAATCTTTTAGAAAACTTTTGTAAAGGAAAATATACTTTCCTCCGAAAATAATTCAACTGATCTTTCAAAAAATAAACTTTCATCTAAGGTAAAACTATTTTATATTAGTTATTTATTAATGGGGATTTTACCGAAGGATTAGAATATTATTATTTATGTTATTAATTAATGTTTATGATTGAATCAATATTATGAATCCTATTTTTTCTAGAGTTATATTATGATCTATTGTTTATGATACTTATTTCTTTATATGGGTTTTTAGGCGATGAATGATTTATGGACATGTGGAACATGAATATATAGTTTTCATCATTTTATAAGTGGTAGTTATATATCACTATAATTATTTAGGTAATGAATTATATCTGATGAGATAGTTTAGGAAGAAATGTTGATGTGCTTTATCCATGATGAGAAATAACTAGATGTGGTTGATATGATAGGGTAAATGGGATACAATGCATCATTCAAGAGCCTTGTTAGTTTGACATGACAAATGAAATGGGTTTTATTCATATAGTGATTCTGCATAAATTGATGATATGAAATTTGGTTTTAATATAGATTTATGATGGTTTTAAATTCTTATGAATCATGTATTTTTAAAGGATAAAGATTTATGTCGTGAATAATCTTTATGACCTATGACAGGTTGGATGGGAAGTTTTTCCATGACCAACTATCCATATTTATTATATTATTATTTCATAATATAATAAATTCTTATCTCCTTTATATACTATTAACAATTATCTGATATCACTCTTTTCATATGTTTCTTTTCTATATGTTATAAAGAGATGTTTAAATTAGGGATACTTAATGGGAAGATACTTGTGGGAAACATTAATAATCTTCTCCAACCTAGAAATATGTGTTCCATATTTTTAAAGCAACTAATATATGATGATCCTTGGTCATGTTTTTGTGTATTTTAATAAATATTATTCAAAAATATGTGTATTATCAATTTAGGAAAATATTGTGTAGTCTTGGTGAAGTATTATATGTAATTTTAAGGAATTTGAAACAGTTACATGTAACACTTCTATTTGAAATTACTCTTGTTCTATTCATAGATATTTTATAAATCCTCATTCATAATAATTTCATGCTTAGTGTCCTTTAAAATATTTTAATTGATCTTATCTATAAATTCTACTTCATTCTTGATTAGTTGTTCACTCTCAGAAGTCATGATTTTATTTCGTTCAAAATATTCATATATTATTTCCTAATATATTGTCTTTGACCCATGTGGAAATATAATTTGTATTTAATCACTTCTCAATATCCTTCCATTCATCACAATCATTAAACTACTTTATAATAAAATCATTTGTTTTATTTGATCAATGTAAAAAAACTCCATTATTTGAAGAACAACATGATGATGATCCTTGCTTATGTTTACTCATTAATTTGTATTATTGTGATCAATTGATTCTATGTCTTATTATGACTCTAGTATTATTATAATCTTTTATTGTATTGTTATTATTACATATCATATTAATAAAACTTATTCACTATATATTTTATGTAAAAAATACTACAGTGACCACAATTGAAGAATTTCAGTTATTACTTTTTCTGTCACTTCAACATTGTAACGCCCTGACCCCAGTTACCCAGAATCGGTGCATTACTTCGTAACATTGGCATAATCACAAAATATCAAGTCTTGAAAGACCGATTAGTTTAGTAGCCTTGGAAACACTAGATACATTAATAAGTCTTACATTACATCATAAAGTAAAACAAAACTACAACATCTTCCCTTCATGTCCCCTTATATTATCCCTGCAGGTCATTCATTATATACTTCTTCACATCCTGGAAAAATTAAAACATTGAAAGGGGTGAGCTCAAATGCTGAGTAAGGATAACAATATAGCAGAGGCTTTCATCAATAAAGATAAACATTTAAGCCAATGTATAACTAAAACAAAAGCCTTTTAAACTTTAACTTCAATATAATATGGAAAAATTAAAATGAGATAATTCCATTTACTTCATCACATGGATATTCTACTGGTTGAATAATCACATGCAATATAAATAATCACTTTCATAATGATGGAATGAATAATGCCAGACTATCATAACCACGTAGCCAAGGCCTCGTGCCAAGACTACAAATAAGATTTTGTCAAGGCCTCGTGCCAAGACACTAGTTTGTCTCATGAGACATACCGATGCAATTTTTTTAGAATATAATTACGTTTAAATTTGCTAAAATATACTCCAGTGTTTTTCTGAAAACATTATGCAATCTTCTGAAAACAAAATAACTAATTCTGAGACTGCTCGACTAATTACAGGCCATGATGGGTCCACGCCCAATCCCTTCTTGTCTACCACACTCGACTGTCAGGTTTTCTGAAAACATTTTTAAGCAAGCATTAAATACGTATACATTTTCACTGGATTTTTATACATTTGAGAGAAATATCTCTCTGTTTTTTTTAAATTATATAAAAAAAGTTATAGCTTGTAGAGGAATCCGAAACTCAAATAATGGTCACGGCGATGGAGAAATCGTTGTCGCTGCATATGTACGGCAAGAAAAACATTCCCTTTTTGTCGTTTAGTAAAATTATTCTTATAAAAAATATTCCTTTTGAATAAACGTAAAAGTCAAAGGTGTTTATACACTGTATAAAAGAAAGTTGTGTATAAAATCAAATATGCCTCAATGAAAGAAGATTGAGACGAAGACCCTTACAAAGATTAGTTTTTTAAATAAAGTTGATCTATTATGCGTATGAGCTATAAGTACACATATGTTATGTACAAATACAAGATAGGACATAATAATATCATGACATAATTTGAAAGTAGGAGATTAACCCAAAGAATAGAAATTGGGTTAAGAAGTTCCCTTACCTCGTGTCCGAATTCACTCAACTGTTCTTTGATCTCTTGAATAATAAACTAGAGTTAATTTATAATTTATTAATAACCTTTTTCAAGTTTATTATTCATTTTATATCACTTATTACCATGTTATGAATATTATTTAATTATTTATGTTAATAACGGTAGTTTTGACGATCTTGGGTACTTGAGTCAAAAATAAACTTCTTATAATTACACTTTGTTCATGTGTTAATATATACATTATATCCATAATTATATTCATGATGTATATATCATATACATAATATATATCCAGTATATAAATTCATTTATAATATTACATAACATTTAGAGGTAAGAAATGAAATTCACCGTTCATGGAGACGGTAAGCCGTACGTACGCATGAATGCTACTTTCATTTCTATTTCGTATTTATTGGAATGAATTTATAATTATATAAAGGTATAATATAATTCCAGTATAATATAATTTATAATACCATTTACTCCATCCTTTATACATCCCACATATGGCATTAACGATTCAAATCACTTTGAGGGGGCGGTAGTCCGCACTTCATAAAATGAAAATATCGCGTTTACCCATATTGGAAACAATAAAGGTATTCCATAAATGAAAAATAAAGAACCTTAAGTAAAACATAAACATATTATATATCATATATAAATAGAGTGACATCTTAATTTACACCTTTTAAGGTGTTATATGAGTGTTGAAAAATCATCGTTTCGTGAGGCAACAATTTTCCATCCACAGAAACAGTATGTTCTTTAACCATTAGATGTAGGTGTGTGTAAGTGTAGCTCGAATACTTTTTATAACAACATCCTATTATATTTAGGATACTGGTGTTGTTACAAAATAAATGAATAAAAATAGTTTATGTGGTTGGATGAGCAAAATAAAACAAAATAACATAAGAGAAGACATTACCTTAAAATCGGGTAACTCTTTTGATTTGAGCCAAAGACTTCGTTGGGAAGAATTCTGCCCAATGTGAGGCTTCTAGGAGTAAGGGAGGGAACTTGGGAGAGTATTGGGGCAGAGGTTGGCGGAGCCAAATGCTTTGAAAGTGTGATTAAGGTGGTAGTGGTGGGGGCCTTTTATAAGTGGAGAGGAGGGGCACTCTTGGAAAGCAATGAAATGTTACTTTATTATACAATGATTTTCGGATTGTAAAGGTCTCACACTTATATAATTCTTGGATAAGGTGATAAGGGTTCGAAATATTTTCATCCAATAGTCTTTGGACAATTTTAATGCTTAGATTTTAAATTATCCTTCCATTTTATTAAAATCGTTAATTAATGAGGTAATCGCTGCATCATCATGGTGTCATAACTAATTTACTATATTTAATGTCTAACAATTATAAAAAAATATCATGATGTATTAAATCTTTTTAGATTTCTAATGAATATTTATAGTCAAAAATATGACTTGTATAACCCCATTTAAAAATTGTTTTAGTAAAACAACTTATGTTTGTGACATTTTTATTTCAACTTTAAATAAAAAGTTATTTATGTCATTTTCCTACCAAAGTGGCTCCATGGATCCCCCAAGATGACCCATGGATTGTCTTGGCCGGCTATGACACATCAAATAGGTGTAGGAAAAGTGTAAAGGTATTTTCATATTTTTATAATATCATTTTTACCTTAAATTTTACTAATTACCTTTAATCGCGATTAATTAAACATAAAAGTTACTATTCACCAAAAAATTATTTTAATCCCATTGAAGCAATTTTTACTTCCTAATGACAACCATGTATGTCGGATTTTTGAAAATAAAATCACAGAAGTGGTAATATTTCATTTAAACAAAAAAATCAGTTATTTAACTACCACTAAGTGGTTTCACTATTAATCAAAAATTGAAGTTTTTCAGAACAATGCCAAAATTTCACCCTAAGATATAATTGATATTCCAAATTCAAAAATGATTTCTACTTTACAAAATTACAAACATATAAGTTGCATTAATTAATTTTATAATTAATTACCGCTGTCATAACAAATAGCATGTTTTTAAGAAACAATATATATCAAAATATTGACAAATGTTTATATCTAATTTCAAAGTGAAATTAATTATAATGAACACCATTGGATAAAATGGTAAAAATATATTCTAATTATACTTTAAAACTACTCAATAGTATAATTTATCACTATATATTATTTTTATTTAAAAAGTTGTTTTTAAGTATTCTTCATTATTCATAAAAAATGGAAGTTCTCAGAAAATTAGAAAAAATTCACCTTAGGATAATTTCGATATTATGAATACAAAAATGAAGTCCATTTTGAAATATAAAATTTCTATAATTTTAAAAAGTGGGTATTACTATTCATAATGGCTACTTTGATTAGTTGCAGTGTGTTAGTACTCGAAGTTGCGTACAATGCAAGCTATTGCATTATTCAATGATAAGTGTATCATGGAAGCTCAGGGTGTTACATTCTCCCCTCCTTCAATAAATTGCGTCCTCGCAATTTGAAATTTTTCTTTGAAAATAAAAGGTTGGAAATAGAAAATACCTTTGTGGAAAACCCACATCGGAAATAAGGTTAATAAAAATATAACATTAAAAGAAATAAAGAGAAGTACAAAGGTCACCTGCGATAGCCCATACTTGGATTCTATGAAAATATGGATATGGAAGAAAATCAAACCATCAAGGTTTGATGGAGAGTTGTAGAACACTGGATTAGGAGAAAGTTAACCATAAGAAAATCAAAAACATGTGATTGGTTAAACAGTCATTGAATCCCCAGTTGAAAAAGTTAACCGACAATGTTTTTGTTTTAAGTTACCTTTTATAAAGTTGAGTAATTTATTTAGGAGAATTACTAAGAATATAAGGGAATATAAATACTTGTTATGTAGAATTTCATTATTTAATAAATTTTTACCACAAACCCATCTTTCACTTTAAAAGGTAATAGGGCTCAAAAATATTCTATTTATCCTAATTTATAAGGTTCCAAATATTAACACATACCATTTATATTAGTAAAACTATTTTGTAATAACCAGGGACTTCATGTAGGCTAGTGGTAGGTAATAAAGTCCTGTCGCACTATGGTTGTGGGTTCGATTCCTGCAGATTTGTCCGACACGACGGGTTATGCCCCACCCTACAGGTTGCCCTTTTCCTAAAACTATAGTATTATAATATTCCAAAAATAATCTTTATAAATTTTTTAACCTTAAACAATAATATCCAATGTTCAACTTAATCCATTCCAACCTTTATAGTTATCCAAAATACCTCCATCAAGACTTTCTCTAAAAGGTCTCTAAATTCCAAAATCAATTGTATCATCAGATTCCTCAAACAAGGTAAAGTTTGTCTTTTGTCACATACAAAAATATTATTACCTTCATCATATGAAAAACTTAATGAAATCAACAAGTACTGCAGTACAATCCTTATATATATATATATCACATTATTCTAATAACCAGAATATAATCCATGAGTCCAAAAGCACCAATACATTAATTAATCTAGTTCAACTGTAGTAACAGCATAAGATTGTCATTTATCCCTTGGCCTTTTCTGAGGTAAGTTTCCCTGATGCTTAGGACATTCATTTTCATAATTACCCATTTCCCTACAATTGTAGCATTCAACATTGATCTCCTCTTTCTTTCCCTTACAATCACGAGCCTGATGACCTTTTTCTCCACATTTGTAACAAACTCCCATTCCTTTTAGGCAAGTACCAGGGTGATTCTTCCCACAATTATCACATAATGGAAAATACTTCATTCCCTTTTTCACTTTATCTGTCTCTTTTTCCACCGTTCTCTTCTTCTCTTGCTTTACTTTGTTGTCATAAGACTTGTATAATTCATTTTCTGTCTTGATAGCACACGAGACTATATACTCGTATGTTGAGAAAGATTGTGATACTAATGCTCGAAGGAGAAATGGTTTTAACCCATCAAAAAAACGATCAATCTTACTTCTTGGGTTACGTATATAATCTGTTGCATGCCTCGCTGACCTTGTAAAGTTAGCCTCATACTTTGTGACATTCTCATCCTTCTTTTTTCTCAGAATCGAAATTGACTTTCCATATCTGCTTGATGGTCATGTGGAAAGTATTTTTCTATGAAAAGATCTTTGAACTCTCTCCATTCCATACTTGATAATTCTTCATCTTCCTTTGTATTTTGAATCAATGACCACCATTGATCGGCATCTCTAGTGAGGAGGTAAACTGCCATGATAACCTTCTCCCTTTCGCTACTCCCCAAGGCATGGAATATTTTCTCTAAGTATTTTATCCATTGCTCAGCTACTAATGGATTTGTACCCCCATTAAATGTTGGCAGTTGTTGCCTCATGAAGCGGTATAACATTGATCCTCCACGTTGCGGATCAGGGTGATCCATACGAGTAAGGTTATTATTCATAACTTGAGTGAGTTGTACCAGTATGGTAATAAGTTGATCAGCACCAGTTGTATCTCCAGATCCACAACAATTATCTTGAGCAGGAGGGAAATCCCTACACAGAGTGCGTGCATTGATACAGTTTCCATTCCTTCCACTAGGCGCCATTTCTAAACAATGGCATAAACTAGATTAGTTTATGAATCAAAATACATAATTCAAAACTTTTAAAACACTTAACACTAATTTTACTATTTATGGATATAATCCATAATCATAAAAAAAGTTTTCGTTGAGGAAGTATATACTCATAACCCTTCATAGTGGTTTATAAAGAAAATGAGAATAATCCTAAGCATATCCCCTGGGAGTGTCGTAACCAAGAGTGCAGCAAGGCTCATTGTCGTGCACCAGTTCCCGTTTGAGTCTAGCTCAAAGCGGTGTTTTCGGGTTTTACCACTAGGAACATATGTGCCAGATCCCCCTCTACCTTCTCGTATCCAGACAGGGATGTATTTCTCGGAAAGCTCACAAAATCTATATAATACCAAAATTCTAGGATGTCCTTCTATACTAATCCTCAAAGTCTATCTTTTGGCTATGTCATTTGATCAGAGTTTATCTAAATCTAGCTTCCAAGTTTAGTACTAAAATTCCTCTGATACCAAATGTAATGCCCCGACCCCAGTTACCCAGAGTCAGTGCATTACTTCGTAACATTGTAATGATCACAAAATATCAAGTCTCGAAAGGATGATTAGTTTAGTAGCCTCGGAAACACTAGATACATTCATAAGTCTTAAATTACATCATAAAGTAAAACAAAACTACAACATATTCTCTTCATATCCCCTTAAATTATCCTTGTAGGTCATTCATAATATACTTCTTCACATCCTGTAAAAATTAAAACATTGAAAGGGGTGAGATGAGATGCTCAATAAGGATAACAATATATTGGAATCTTTCATCAATAAACATAATCATTTAAGGAAATGTATAACTAAAACAAAAGCCTTTTAAACTTGAACTTCAACATAATATGGCAAAATTAAAATGAGATAATTACATTTACTTCTTCACATGGATATTCTACAGGTCGAATAATCACATGCAATATCAATAACCACTTTCATAATGATGGAATGCATAATGCCAGACTATCATAACCACGTAACCAAGGCCTCGTTCCAAGACTACAAATAATATTTTGTTAAGGCCTCGTGCCAAGACCCTGGTTTGTCTCATGAGACCTACCGATGCAATTTTTTTTAAAATATAATTACATTTAAAAGTGCTCAAATATACTCCAATGTTTTTCTGAAAACATTATGCAAGATTCTGAAAACAAAATAACTAATTTTGAGATTGCTTGACTAATTACAGGCCATGATGGGTCCACGCCCAATCCCTTCCTTTCTACCACACTCGAGAGTCGGGGTTTCTGAAAAAAAAATTTAAGCTTTCATTAAATACATATACATTTTCACTGGATTTTTATACATTTGAGAGAAATATATCTCTCTTTTTTTAAATCATTTAAAAAAAGTTATATCTTGTAGAGGAAGCCGAAACTCAAATAATGGTCACGGCGGTGGAGAAGTCGTTGTCGCCACATATGTACGGCAAGAAAAATATTCCCTTTTTGTCGTTTAGTAAAATGCTTCGTATAAAAAATATTACTTTTGAATAAACGTAAAAGTCAAAGGGGTTTATACACCGTATAAAATAAAGTTTTGTATAAAACAAAATATGCCTCAATGAAAGAAGATTGAGACGAAGACCCTTACAAAGATCATTTTTTTTAAATAAAGTAGATCTATTATGTGTATTCAGTATAAGTACACATAAATTAAGTACAAATACAAGATAGGACATAATAATATCATGACATAATTTGAAAGTAGGAGATTAACCCAAAGAATAGAAATTGGGTTAAGCAGTTCCATTACCTCGTGTCCGAATTCACTCGACCGTTCTTTGAACTCCTGAATAATAAAATAGAGTTAATTTATAATTTATTAATAACCTTTTTCAAGTTTATTATTCATTTTATATTATTTATTACCATGTTACGAACATTATGTAATTATTTATGTTAATAACGGTCGTTTTGACGATCTTAGTTAATTGAGTCAAAAATAAACTTCATATATTTACACTTTGTTCATGTGTTAATATATCCATTATATCCCTAATTATATTCATGATTTATATATCATATACATCATATATATCTAGTATATATATTCATTTATAATATTAAATAACATTTAGAGGTAAGAAATGAAATGCACCGTTCATAGAGACGGTAAGCCGTACGTACGCATGAACGCTACTTTCATTTCTATTTCGTTTTTAATGGAATGAATTTATAATTAAATAAAGGTATAATATAATTCCAGTATAATATAATGTATAATTCCATTTACTCCATCCTTTATAAATCCCACATATGGCATTAACAAATCAAATCACATTGAGGGGGCGGTAGTCCGCACTTCCTAAAATGAAAATATCGCGTTTACCCATAATGGAAACAATAAAGGTATTCCATAAATGAAAAATAAATAACCTTAAGTAAAACATAAACATATTATATATAATATATAAATAGAGTGACATCTTAATGTCCACCATTGAAGGTGTTATATGAGTGCTGAACAATCATCGTTTCGTGAGGCAGATATTTTCCATCCACAGAAACAGTATGTTCTTTAACCATTAGATGTAGGTCTGTGTAAGTGTAGCTCGAATACTTCTTATAACAACATCCTAGTATATTTAGGATACTGGTGTTGTTACAAAAGAAATTAATAAAAAGAGTTTAGGGGGTTGGATAAGCAAAATAAAACAAAATAACATAAGAGAAGACATTACCTTAAAATCGGGTAACTCTTTTGATTTGAGCCAAAGGCTTCCTTGGGAATCATTCTAGCCAAAGTAAGTATTCTGGGAGTAAGGTAGGGAATTTGAGAGAGTATTTGGTCAGAGTTTGGCGGAGCCAAAAGTCTTTGATAGTGTGAGTAAGGTGGTAGTTCTGGGGGCCTTTTATAAGTGGAGAGGAGGGGCACTCTTGGAAAGTAATGAAATGTTACTTTATTATACAATGATTTTAGGATTCTAAAGGTACCACACATATATAATTCGAGGATAAGGTGATAAGGGTTCGAAATTTTCTCATCAAATTGTTTTTGGACAATTGTAATGCTTATATATTACATTATCCTTCCATTTTATTAAAATCGTTAATTAATGAGGTAATCGCTGCATCATCATGGTGTCATAACTAATTTACTCTATTTAATGTCTAAAAATTACAAAAAAAATCATGATGTAGTAAATCTGTTTATCTTTCTATATAATATTTATAGTCAAAAATATGACTTGAATAACCCCATTTAAAAATTGTTTTAGTAAAACAACTTATGTTTGTGAAATTTTTATTTTAACTTTAAATAAAAAGTTATTTATGTCATTTTCCTACCAAAGTGGCTCCATGGGGTCCCCAAGTTGACCCATGGATTGTCTTGGTCGGAAATGACACATCCAATAGGGTTAGGACAAGTGTAAAGGTATTTTCATACTTTTATAATATCATTTTTACCTTAAATTTCACTAATTACCTTTAATCGCGATTAATTAAACTTAAAAGTTAATATTCACCAAAAAAATATTTTAATCCCGTTGAACCAAATTTTACTTCCTAATGACAACCATGTATGTCAGAATTTTGAAAATCAAATCACATAAGTGGTAATATTTCATTTAAACGAAAAAATCAGTTATTTAACTACTCCATAGTGGTTTCACTATTCATCAAAAATTGAAGTTTTTGAGAACAATGCCAAAATGTCACCCTACGCTATAATTGATATTCCAAATTCAAAAATGATTTATATTTTACAAAATTCCAAACATATTAATTTCATTAATTAATTTTATAATTAATTCCCGCTGTCAAAACAAATATCGTGTTTTTAAGAAACAATATATATCAAAAGATTGACAATTGTTTATGTCTAATTTCAAAGTGATATTAATTATAATGAACACCATTGGATAAAATGGTAAAAATATATTCTAATTATACTTTAAAACCACTCAATAGTATAATTTATCACTATAAAATATTTTTATTAAAAAATTTGTTTTTAAGTATTCTTCACTATTCATAAAAAATGGAAGTTCTCAGAAAATTACAAAAAATTCAACATAGGATAATTTCGGTATTACGAATACAAAAATGAAGTCCATTTTGAAAAATAAAATTTTATATAATATTAAAAAGTGGGTATTACTATTCATAACGGCTACTTTGATTAGTCGCGGTGTGTTAGAACTCGAAGTTGCGTACAATGCAAGCTATTGCATTATTGAATGAGAAGCGTATCGTGGAAGCTCAGGGTGTTACAAACATTCCCCTTTTGGATCGATTTTATGAATGGGAAGGGATTTTATTGAAGAAATAATCATCATTTTTAGTGTCTAGTAATATTTTGGTTGTATTTTATGTCAAAATATTATAATATATGATACATGGTTAATTTTTAGAAAAGCTAAAGATATGGATCATCAGACTCACCATTGAAATTGGGGATCAGAACCAAAAATCTCATGAAGTAAATACAATTGTAAAGATAGTTTCTTTTAGAAAAGTCTCATCAGACTCACCCTGATCGTAAAAAAACTTTATTTACCTTAATTAATATGTTAATCAGAGTTTGTATGAATTTAATATAATAAAAATGATTCATTTCTATTCTATAGTTCAAAATAATTATATTTTTTGGAGAAATCGTGATGAAATACATATGAATTGTTTAGGGTGAACTGGTGCTGCCAATCATATTAAGGCTCTTTTGGAATAAGTGAAGTCGCTGGAAGGCTGTGATGTTATGAAACATCTTACCGAAATTCATATGATGATATTCCAATCTAATTTTTTTTTCAAAATCATTATAAAGTCATGATATATTATAGATTATTTAGAATATATTAGAATTAAATATGACATATTATGGATGTTGTTCATCAGTTCGGGGAATGCTAATCATAGTGGGATGAAGGTCATCCATATGAGAATCATCAGTGTTACAATATCAGAAGTTAAAAGGATTGATCTTGCTAAAGTAAAGAAGTCACTATCGACAACAGTTCATCAGACGTGGTATTCCACTGATTCATTGTAAAGGATTCTAACATTAATTTTTGTTAGGAATTGGCAGTATGTTCAAGATATAGAATACATAGTTCGGTTGGAGGAATATTTCTTTGAGAATGATTTAATTGTATTTGAATTTGAATAAGAAAAACATGAAACGTTATGATGTTCTCTTATAATTGGGTCAATAGAAAAAGAACAAAATTATTGACTATTTTCTTAGAATAGGTGAAGACTCATCGAACTGGCACTGACAACATTATTAGATTGAATTGGAGACCAATTTATTGGGAATATTATGACACTAATAAAGTCAATAGATGTGGGATCATTGCTCTGTGGAATTAATGAAAAGGAAAAAATAATTGAAAACATTTCAAATGCGAATATTTTATATGGAACATCTATATGAGAAGAAATTCTTGTGTTTATAATAAGATATTTTAATGGGTTGTATTTATTTTTTCATATTTATTCATCATAGTGAAGAATAATAATAACTAACTGTAATGAATAATCATACTAAAGAATCAGAATTAAGAAATGTTTTTAATCTTGAGGCGTATTGATGTTTTTAGGATCTCCGGGAGGTTTTATAATGCCTCTAAAAAGTCATATATTGATCTGATATTTAAGGATAATATAATATTTTAGGGATTTGGATGAGTGGAAAAGATATTTAGAATCCCACTCAAACCATATATAAGATCTTTATAAATGGAGAGCACAGTCAATTTGAAAATGTGTACAAAAACATAGAGTTATTAACGAACGTTATAGCACTGAGTATTGTGGAACATTTATTGATTTTCAAAATGTTGTTTATTTTTCAGGTTGATGCAAAGGAAGTTACATCATAAGGAATCCATTTTAGAGAAGTTCAATCATATCAATAGATAATGTTACAATGAAAAATATTTATTAGATATAGTCATTCAGAGTTATCCCATCAGAGGAACATCCATCAAAATTCGGTTCATGGGACTACGTTCTATGAGAGAGAAGAATTGTGATCTAAAAATTGATTTTCTACTCCATTGAAGAATAAATTGTAGAAGGATAATAAGACTGGACTTAATATAGTAAGGATAGGATCATCCAGAGACTATTGAACAAAGGTTAAAAAATTGGGAAAAGAAAACAAAATCTTTTAAGGTAGACTTCTGGATAACTTTTCTTGAATAACCATATGACCAACAAGATGTAACACCCCAAGATTTTATGAAAATTATTCTTTTAATTTCATTAATGTATTGTGTTGTATTCTACACCAAGATTACTTTGCGCTATATGCAACACCGTATTAGTTTGCAGAATATGCAACACTATTTTTGGATTGTGTTACACACAATTTTGATAATAGTTATTCTACGCAACATTGATTATATATATATATATATATATTTTCAATGTATAAATGAAATATGTTTGGATTCTGTTATATGAAACAATGAAGGATTCTTTCACAACACGCAACCCTGACTTGGCTTCCATTACACACAATCGCGACCTTCCTCGATAGCGTGTGTTGTACGCAATACCGGGTTTTACTAAACAATGATATATTATTATAATATTGTTATGAACTAGCCATTATGAATAGTATTAACTATATTCTTAATTTTATAACATTATTATTCATCATACACATTTCTAGAACACGGTATAAGAACAAAATAAATTTTTCGGGTAAGATAAGTGTTTTTCAAAAAATGCAGTTTTTCCGCCTTTTGATGGCACACCCACTTCAAATATAGTTTTTGACATGTTTATAAGTTTAATTTGACAAAATAAAATTCTTCTTTTGAATGAGGATATAAAAATTTAACTTAGATAAAGTTTTGATATTTTTCCGATAACTTTCATATTTTAATGAATAGTAAAAACACGCTATATTTTAATTAAAAACAACTTTTTCATCGTAAAATTTTATGTGGTTAGATTATAATATTGAATGGTTTTAAAGTTTAAATAGAATATATATTTTACCATTTAATATAATGTATGTCATTAGCATTGATTTTACCTTGAATTCGTATGTTAAATCATTTCAATCTTTTGCAATGTTATAAAGAAAAACCTGTTTTCTTTCAAGAACAGGATTAATTTTAATTTAATTTCTGCATCTTTTTCATATTGAATTTGGAAAAATGGATTCCATATCTGGAATTTGTGGGTCCAAATTATGTTAATAAGCTACTTTTTATTTTTGGGCATTTTGAATAGTAACTACGGTAAATTTTATTTACTATAGTTAAAGGTAAATCGGGTAATTAAGGGTAAATATAAGATTATAAAATTACCCTAACACTTTCAAAAATCCGATTGGATGGCTAAAAGTAGACCCATATAACCTAAGGGTCATATTAGATTCATTTTATGGACTTTTGTCCATGAAAATAATTTAATTATTATTAAAACCAAAGAATGTGACAACATGTCACTTTCTTAAATCTTATAAGTATAATAATTTTACTTTAGTGATACACTTCATGAAACTTCATACCTGAATAGTCTCCAAAAAGATAATTCAATTATCTAATTCATAAGAAATTATTTAGAATTTTTAGGGATTAAATAATTATCATTTATTATGACACAAAGATGATGTAGTAATTGTCTTATTAATGGATTATTGACATAATTGATGTTATAAATGCCCAAATAAATGTAATTTGAGACTTTTTATGATATACATTAATTTTATTGGTTAATATGACATGTTATTGTTGATTTATGTAACTTGGTTATGACTTATCATTCTGTTATAAATTTCATAAAAATCATGTACCAAATAGTGTCAAAATTGACATAAATTAGTTTTTAAAACAAATATTATATTATTAATTGTTATTTAATTCTTAAAAATATAAGGTTCAGCCAAATGACTTAGATAAGGATATATATATATTAATAATAAACAACTTGGGGTTCGTTTGTCTTGTTATGGTAAGTTTATCAACCATATAGTGTAAGAAAACAAAAAGCCACGGTAAAAGTTAAATTATTTAACTTAGAGTTAAATCTAATTGATAAGGTTAAAATAATAACCTAAACTTGTCTAAATCCTCTTGGATGAGTTGATTTGGACCCATCCCCACTTTATCTTCGAAATAAGACCCTTTGGAACCATTATAATCCGAAATTGACCTTAATATAAAATAATATTTGGAGATTTTCCTAAGGTGCCCCTATCCTCCCTTATAAAAGGGCACCTCCTCCCTCTCCTCCTCACACCAATTTGAGCATTCAAGCTCGGCCAACCCCTGCCAAAATCGCTTCTCCACTTCCCTAGTATCATCCAAGAGGTCTTGGTCTTCTTCAAATACCATCCTTAGTTCTTTAAGTCGAGGTTAAGTGAAGGCGCGTCAAAAAGAGGTAATATCCATTACCGATCTTTTTAAATTTATTTCTTCTTTAACTTATTCTTCTTTAGTTGTTTCATGATAAAGTAATAACATCAGTATTTATTATATACTGATATGTTATTATAAATATGAAACAACTCTAATTAACCTTCTATCCATCCTACGGAAAAAGGAAATCATCGAACGTGTGTACGTACGGAATACCGTCTCCACGCCGTGGTGTAATATATTTTCTGCCACCACCTTAATTGGATGGGTATAATGGTGTAATGAGTAACAATATATGATTATTATAAAGTGATATTGATACTGAAATATTATACATACACTTCAACACAATTCCACGACCATGGGAACGATATCATCGCTCGTGCGTACGTACGGACTACCGTCTCCACGACGCGATAAGATTGATTCTCCACATTAAGCATTCATGAATGATTATAAAGTATATATAATGAATAATAATGAAATATATGACATGTTAAATCTACTGGATTTATGTATATATATATATGTATGTCATCTACTTACTTCCATTCAAGACAATAAGGAAAGGGAAACAACGTTCATGCGTACGTACGGACTACCGTCTCCATGAACGGTGTGTTTCATTTCTTTTATCAATCTATTATATATATATATACTAAATATATATGATATATAAATCATGTTTTATATTCTGGAAGTAAGTAAATCATGATATAAGTAATAATAATGTCAAGAACAACACGTCCAAACACCTATGATAAATGAAACGATTTTACCCAAAACGCTTCTTCAACATGGAATTTACAAAAGAACGGGTAATATAAAGTCAAAAGTGAACCATATATGATATAATAACAATGAATATGATTCTTTAATAAGCTAATGACATTATTTGAATCATTATACAGTATATTCGGATACGTACAAAGCATATCGGACATAAGGTAAGGGAAATATCACAATCTCATTTTTATCCGAGATTGTTTATACTTTAAAATTTACTGGGGTGTATTTTATCATCCACATCCATGATTCCTCAATTTGTAATATTATTTACTTCCACCTACAATATTGTAAATCCAATTTTACCCTTCGGTGATTTTTTAGTAAAAGATATGAAAGGAATCTTTTGTCATTTTTCGTACGAGGTACTTCTTGACTTTTCCGACAAAAGGACGAGAAGAATGTTTTTTAACTTATACAGAATGAATGGATTTTTAAAATATTATTTCCAAAAATATTCCTTTACAAGTTTTAAAGTTTATTTTTAATCAACTTCTTTTAGTTTAAAATTTTATGACATGTTAAAAAAGGAAAAGTGTTTTTGAAGTAGAAAGGATATTTTCCTCAATAATGAAGTTCAAGTGTTTTATCAAAATTATTTTCCATCTAAGATAATAATGGGTTCTGTTTTTATCCCTATTATTACATTGATTTGATTATGTTGTGATGGAATTATTTTTATGAATTCCTTTATCGTATATGAATTGTTTTATGATGTCATGATGTTTAAGATTCCCATTTTTATTACATGGGTTATTCAATGATGTATGGTTTATGATTTTGTGGCACGCATAAGAATGGTATCATTATGAGATGGGTGGGACCTATATATCCCTCCAATGCATTGGGTAATGATTTTATATCTCATATGAAAGACATGGCTGGAACGGTAGGTTATACCGGTTCAGTGAAACAGGACTGAAACGAGGGTGACTCGGTTCAGAAATGGACTTTGTCCACTAAGATAGTCTTGGCAATGAGTCTTGACTAATAAGATAAGATTCTATATGATTATGTGTGTATGCCACAAATTTTCATGTTTTCAGTTATGATTATTGGGATTTCATTTCACTACTATGATTTATCCCATGTTATGATATTATGATCTCTTTTGCAGTTTAAGATTTCGAAAATGTTATGTTCTTATGAATATGATGTGATTGGTTTTTCTTTGGATTACCCTTACTGAGCATTTGAGGTCACCCTTTTATGTTTTCTTTTCCCCAGGATATAAAGAAAGGTTTTAGGTAAGAAAAAAAGGGAAGATATTTATGGGAGATGTTGAAGATCTTTCACCATGATTAGAAGATTACATTCTGAGTTTCCAAAGACACTAAACTATTACGGCCCGTGTGTGTGTGTTTTTGTTATGTAATAAGTATTCCCAAAAAGTAATGTAATGTCCTTGTATGTTAAGCATCGGGTCTCTATAGTTGATATCAGAGGAAAAGTTTAGTCAACCTTTGAAAAATACGATGAAAAAACGTTAGTGAGATCCCTAGAGATATTTCTAAGGTATGTCTAGGGATGTCCCTAAGGATAAGTATACGTATAGGATATAGACCTAGAACTATAGTAACAATATTAGATTAAACCAAAGATATTATATATTGAAGTTACTCCCCCTTTATTATGATTTTTGCCTCTCACACTATTCGTTTTGGGTTTTAGAAAATGGATGGAAACAAGATGATTCACGATAATGGAGGAATGATAGACAATGGAATGATATTATTCATGAGAAACCAAATGAAATGGGATTTGGAAGTCCAAACATCATTATTATGCCGAATCAGAAATTTCATAATATGATCAATAAAGTAAAATTTGGTAAATTTCCTAACTCGAGTAATAATAGAAAGATGGAGTTTCATGATGATCATAGAGGAAAGAAAGTTCAATTTCCCCTATGTAAATAATGTGGGAAGAGGCATCAAGGAGAATTTTCAAAGGAACTGGAAGATGCTTTGGGTGTGGAAAAGAAGGACACAAAGCCAGTAAGTGAAAAGGAAAAGGTTCAGTTAACACCAGGGATGAGGATAATGGTATTACTACGACATCAACAGTGGTTAAATGATTTAAATGTGGAATTTACGGGCATTATGAAAACCAATGCCCTAAGGGAAAGTCTCATGAAGAGAATCAGTATGGTCGTATGGGTAGTATTTATGTGGATGATGATGAAGAGACTACAAATGATATGTGAGATGAAAGAATTGTTGAAGCTCGGTCAATGGTTTAATAATGTAGAGGAATGATTACATGTTTATCATGTGTAATGTTGTATAAGTAATCTCATGGTACTATGGAATAAATAGACATCTAAGGATTGTTACACTGTTGTCTTTCCTTGAGTTTTGAAGGTGTATGATTAATGTTACCAGTATCTATGAAAGGTTATTCAGATATTTTTAGATGATATGCGCATAATGAAGGGATAAGGAGAAAATTAAATGTTTGATAGTATTCATGAGCTCATGACTGATATAAGGTTTTAGTATATAGAATTTTTGGATTTTGGTATGTGTAAAGAGTTAACTTTTGACAGCATTCATGTTTTCACTATGGTTTAATGGGTATTAATTTTTTTTATGAGAATACATCATTAAGGTATTCACATGATTGGAATGTGACCAACAAGATATATGGGGGATAAATGATGGTATTCACATGCTTGGTTGGCGACATTTCAAGTTTTCGTTTTCTTTATACTATGAGCTTGGACCAAAGTATTTTAGATAAGCCTAAAGATTGGAATGTATTATGTTAACCATAAGTTAGTATTGTTTAAGGATAGAAATTTTTTTTGATATTATTTATGTGATGATATAGTAATGAAGTTTTAGAAAAAAGGACAACCTCCAGGACGAGCGACATCCCATCGTGTCGGACAAGGATGTGGGAATAAAACCCACAACCGAAGTGCGACTGGCCTTTATCGCCTACCACAGGCCTACAGGAAGTCCATGTTTAGTAGAAACTAGTTTTATTATATTAAACAGTATGATATATGAAGTATAAGTTTATTTTAGAAACCATATATGATTAATCTCACTATAGATGGACTTATGTATTTTTTGATAACTTTTCTAACCTTTTGTTTGAGACAGATGGAATGACCCATCATTCTATCACATGATCTGCTAACACATCACGAATGACAAATTCAACTTCATTTCTTTAAGAGATGAAGTGGAAATTGTCCAAAGAACGACAAACGGTGAGACTAAAACAAAATCACGCAAGTATTTATTCTAATTCCAATTTCATCAACATTAGGGAAATGATCTTGAAAACCAAAAATGTTTTCCCAGTGATCTTATATCTGATGAATCAGATGGTACCTTAGATCATCACAAATTTATGGCTTTGTGATTTTTGGCTTTTCCATAGCAATGTTCTTTACCACTCTCCATCAAAACATGATGGTGAGATTTCCTTTCCATATCTATATTTTCACCTATGTAGAAACCCAGTGATTAGTTTATTTGGGTAATCGTTACAATATATACTTTAGTTTTTAAAGCCAAGTTTTGGTATTCCTTTTTACGATGTGGGATTCTATTAAACAAACTTTCGAGTAGTAAACCATTTATAACCCTGACGAATTTTGAGTGAGAAATTCATTTTAAGGGGGGTAGAATGTAACACCCCAAGATTTTATGAAAAATATTCTTTTAATTTCATTAATGTCTTGAGTTGTATTCTACACCATGATTACCTTGCGCTATACTCAACACCATATTAGCTTGCAGAATATGCAACACTATTTTTGGATTGTGTTACACACAATTTTGATAATAGTTATTCTACAAAACATTGAGTATATATATATATATATTCAATGTATAAATGAAATATGGTTGGATTATGTTATACGAAACAACGAACTATTCTTTCACAACACGCAACCCTGACTTGGCTTTCATTACATGCAATCACGACCTTCCTCGATAGCGTGTGTTGTACGCAATACCGGGTTTTACTAAACAACGATATATTATTATAATATTGTTATGAACTAGCTGTTATGAATAGTCTTAACTAAATTTTAAATTTTATGGCATTATTATTCATCTTACACATTTCTAGAACATGGTATAAGAACAAAATAAATTTTTCGGGTAAGATAAGTATTTTTCAAAAAATGCAGTTTTGCCGCCTTTTGATGGTGCACCCATTTTAAATCTAGTTTTTGACATGGTTATAAGTTCAATTTGACAAAATAAAATTATTCTTTTGAATCTGGATATAAAAATTTATATTAGATAATGTTTTGATATTTTTCCGATAACTTTCATATTTTAATGAATAGTACTAACACGCTATATTTTAATTAAAAACAACTTTTTTCATCGTAATATCTTATGTGGTTAATTTATAATATTGAATGGGTTTAAAGTATAAATAGAATATATTTTTACCATTTAATATAATGTATTTCATTAGCGTTGATTTTACCTTGAATTCGTAGGTTAAATCAATTCAATCTTTTGCAATGTTTTAAAGAAAAACCTGTTTTCTTTCGACAACAAGATTAATTTTAATTTAGTTTCTGCATATTTTGCGTATTGAATTTGGAAAATTGATTCCATATTTGGGATCAGTGGGTCCAAATTATGTTAATAAGCTACTTTTTATTTTTGGCCATTGTGAATAGTAACTACGGAAAATTTATTTACTATAGTTAATGGTAAATCGTGTAATTAAGGGTAAATATAAGAGTATAAAATTACCCTAACACATGGAAAAATCTTATTATATGGCTAAAGGTAGACCCAAATAACCTAAGGGTCGGATTAGATTCATTTTATGGACTTTTTTCCATGAAAATAATTTAATTATTATTAAAACCAAAGAATGGGACAAAATGTCACTTTCTGAAATATTATAAGTATAATAATTTTAATTTAGTGGTAAACTTCATGAAACATAAATCATGAATAGTCTCCAGAACTCTAATACAATTATCTACATCATAGAAATTTATTTATAATTTTTAGGGATTAAATAATTAGCATTTATTATGACACAAAGATGACGCAGTAATTGTCTTATTAATGAATTATTGACATAATTGATGTTATAAATGCCCAAATAAATGTAATTTGAGATTTTTTTGACTTACATTAATTTTATAGGTTAATATGACATGTTATTGTTGATATAAGTAAATTGGTTATGACTTATCATTCTGTTATAAATTTCATAAAAATCATGTACCAAATAGTGTCAAAATTGACATAAATTAGTTTTTAAAACAAATATTATACTATTAATTGTTATTTAATTCCTAAAAATCTAAGTTTCAGACAAATGACTTAGATAAGGATATATATATTAATACTAAATATCTTGGGGTTCTTTTGGCTTGTTATGATAAGTTTATTAACCATATAGTGTAAGAAAACAAAAAGACATGGTAAAAGTTAAATTATTTAACTTAGAGTTAAATCTAATTGATAAGGTTAAACTAATAACCTAAACTTGTCTAAATCCTATTGTATGAGAGTATTTCAACCCATACCTAATTTGTCTTCTAAATAAGACCCTTTGTAACCATTATAAACCGAGTTTCACCTTAATATAAAATAATATTTTGAGATTTTCCTAAGGTGCCCCTCTCCTCCCTTATAAAAGGGCACCTCCTCCCTCTCCTCCTCAAACCAATTTGAGCATTCAATATCGACCAAACCCTGCCAAAATCTCTTCTCCACTTCCCTAGTATCGTTCTAGAGGTCCTGGTCTTCTTCAAAGACCATCCTTAGTTCTTTAAGTGGAGGTTAAGTGAAGGCGCGTCAAAAAGAGGTAATATCCGTTACCGGTCTTTTTCAATTTCTTTCTTCTTCAACTTCTTCTTCTTTAGTTGTTTCATGATAAAGTAATAACATGATTATTTCTTATATACTGATATGTTATTATAAATATGAAACAACTCTAACTAACCATCTATCAATCCTATGGAAAAAGGAAATCACCGCGCGTGTGTACGTACAGAATATCATCTCCACGCCGTGGTGTAATCTATTTTCTGCCACCACCTTAATTGGATGGGTATAATGGTGTAATGAGTAACTATATATTATTATTATAAAGTGATATTTATATTAAAATATTATACATACACATCAACACAATTCCACGACCATGGGAATGATATCATCGCTCGTGCGCACGTACGGACTACCGTCTCCACGATGCGATGAGATTCATTCTCCACATTAACCATTCATGAATGATTATAAAGTATATATAATGAATAATAATGGAATATATGACATGTTAAATCAACTGTATTTATGTATATATATATATTTATGTCATCTACTTACTTCCATTCAAGACAATAAGGAAAGGGAAACAGCGTTCATGCATACGTACGGACTTCCGTCTCCATGAACGGTGTGTTTCATTTCATTTATCTATCTATTATATATATATATATATATACTGAATATATATGATATATAAGTCATGTTTTATATTCTGGAAGTAAGTAAATCATGATATAAGTAATAATAATGTCAAGAACAACAAGTCCAAACACCTATGATAAATGAAACGATTTTACCCAAAACACTTCTTCAACATGGAATTTACAAAAGAATAGGTAATATAAAGTCAAAAGTGAACCATATATGATATCATAACAATGAATATGATTCTTTAATAATTTAATTACATTATTTAAATCATTATACAGGAGGTTCGGATACGTATAAAGCATATCGGACATATGGTAAGGGAAATATCACAATCTCATTTTTATCCGAGATTGTTTATACTTTAAAATTTAATGGGGTGTATTTTATCATCCACATCCATGTTTCCACAATATGTAATATTATTTCTTTCCACCTACAATTTTTTTAAATCCAATTTTACCCTTCGGTGAGTTTTTAGTAAAAGATATGAAAGGAATCTTTTGTCGTCTTTCGTACGAGATACTTCTTGACTTTTTCGACAAAAGGAGGAGAAGAATGTTTTTTAACTTATACGGCATGAATGGATTTTTAAAACATTATTTCCAAAAATATTCCTTTACAAGTTTTAAAGTTTATTTTTAATCAAATTCTTTTAGTTTAAAATTGTATGACATGTTAAAAAAGGAAAAGTGTTTTTGAAGTATAAAGGATATTTTCCTCAATAATGAAGTTCAGGTGTTTTATCAAAATTATTTTCCATCTAAGATAATAATGGGTTCTGTTTTCATCCCTATTATTACATTCATTTGATTATGTTGTGATGGAATTATTTTTATGAATTCCTTTATCGTATATGAATTGTTTTATGATGTCATGATGTTTAAGATTCCCATTTTTATTACATGGGTTATTCAATGATGTATGGTTTATGATTTTGTGGAACGCATAAGAATGGTATCATTATGAGATGGGTGGGACCTATATATCCCTCCAATGCATTGGGTAAAGATTTTATATCTCATGAGATAGACATGGCTGGAACGGTAGGTTATACCGGTTCAGTGAAACAGGACTGAAACGAGGGTGACTCGGTTCAGAAATGGACTCTGTCCACTAAGATAGTCTTGGCAATGAGTCTTGACTAATAAGATAAGATTCTCTATGATTATGTGTGTATGCCACAAATTTTCATGTTTTATGTTATGATTATTGGGATTTCATTTCACTACTATGATTTATCCCATGTTATGATATTATGATCTCTTTTGCAGTTTAAGATTTCGAAAATGTTATGTTCTTATGAATATGATGTGATTGATTTTTCTTTTGTTTACCCTTACTGAGCATTTGAGCTCACCCATTTATGTTTTCTTTTCCCCAGGATATAAAGAAAGGTTTTAGGTAAAAAAAATGGGAAGATCTTTATGGGAGATGTTGAAGATCTTTCACCATGATTAGAATATTACATTCTGAGTTTCCAAAGACACTAAACTATTACGGTCCTTGTGTGTGTGTGTTTGTTATGTAATAAGTATTCCGAAAAAGTAATGTAATGTCCTTGTATGTTAAGCATCGGGTCTCTATAGTTGATATCAGAGGAAAATTTTAGTCAACCTTTGGAAACTACGATGAAAAAACGTTAGTGAGATCCCTAGAGATATTTCTAAGGTATGTCTAGGGATGTCCCTAAGGATAAGTATACGTATAAGATATAGACCTAGAACTATGGTAACGATATTAGATTAAACCAAAGATATTATATATTGAAGTTACTCCCCCTTTATTATGATTTTTGCCTCTCACGCTATTCTTTTTGGGTTTTAGAAAATGGCTGGAAACAAGATGATTCACGATAATGGAGGAATGATAGACAATGGAATGATATTATTCATGAGCAACCAAATGAAATGGGATTTGGAAGTCCAAACATCATTATTATGTCGAATCAGAAATTTCATAATATGATCAATAAAGTAAATTTTGGTAAATTTCCTGACTCGGGTAATAAGAGAAAGATGGAGTTTCATGATTATCATAGAGGAAAGAAAGTTCAATTTCCCCTATGTAAATCATGTGGGAAGAGGCATCAAGGAGAATGTTTCAAAGGAACTGGAAGATGCTTTGGGTGTGGAAAAGAAGGACACAAAGCCAGTAAGTGAAAAGGAAAAGGTTCAGTTAACACCAGGGATAAGGATAATGGTATTACTACGACATCAACAGTGGTTAAATGTTTTAAATGTGGAATTTACGGGCATTATGAAAACCAATGACCTAAGAGAAAGTCTCATGAAGAGAATCAGTATGGTCGTATGGGTAGTATTTATGTGGATGATGATGAAGAGACTACAAATGATATGTGAGATGAATGAATTGTTGAAGCTCGGTCAATGGTTTAAGAATGTAGAGGAATGATTACATGTTTACCATGTGTAATGTTGTATAAGTAATGTCATGGTACTATGGAATAAATAGACATCTAAGGATTGTTACACTGTTGTCTTTCCTTGAGTTTTGAAGGTGTATGATTAATGTTACCAGTATCTATGAAAGGTTATTCAGATATTTTTAGATGATATGCGCATAATGTAGGGATAAGTAGAAAATTAAATGTTTGATAGTATTCATGAGCTCATGACTGATATAAGGTTTTAGTATATAGAATTTTTGGATTTTGGTATGTGGAAAGAGTTAACTTTTGACAGCATTCATGTTTTCACTATGGTTTAATGGGTATTCATTTTCTTTAAGAGAATACATCATTAAGGTATTCACATGATTGGAATGTGCCCAACAAGATATATGGGGGATAAATGATGGTATTCACATGCTTGGTTGGTGACATTTCAAGTTTTCGTTTTCTTTATACTATGAGCTTGGACCACAGTATTTTAGATAAGCCTAAAGATTGGAATGGATTATGTTAACCATAAGTTAGTATTGTTTAAGGATAGACCTTTTTTTGATATTATTTATGTGATGATATAGTAATGAAGTTTTAGAAAAAAGGACAACCTGCAGGACGGGCGACAGCCCATCGTGTCAGACAAGGATGTGGGAATCGAACCCACAACCGAAGTGCGACTGGCCTTTATCGCCTACCACAGGCCTACAGGAAGTCCCTATTTAGTATAAACTAGTTTTATTATATTAAACAGTATGATATATGAAGTATAAGTCCATTTTAGAAACCATATATGATTAATCTCACTATAGATGGACTTATGTATTTTTTGATAACTTTTCTAACCTTTTGATTGAGACAGATGGAATGACCCATCATTCTATCACATGATCTGCTAACAGATCACGAATGACAAATTCAACTTCATTTCTTTAAGAGATGAAGTGGAAATTGTCCAAAGAACGACAAACGTTGAGACTAAAACAAAATCACGAAAGTATTTCTTCTAATTCCAATTTCATTAACTATAGGGAAATGATCTTGAAAACCAAAAATTTTTTCCTAGTGCTCTTATATCTGATGAATCAGATGGTACCTTAGATCGTCACAAATTTATGACTTTGTGATTGCTGGCTTTTCTATAGCCATGTTCTTTACCACTCTCCATCAAAACATGATGGTTAGATTTCCCATCCATATCTATATTTTCACCTATGTAGAAACCCAGTGATTAGTTTATTTGGGTAATCGTTACATTATATACTTTAGATTTTAAAGCCAAGTTTTGGTATTCCTTTATACGATGTGGGTTTCTATTAAACAAACTTTCGAGTAGTAAACCATTTATAACCCTGACGAATTTTGAGTGCGAAATTAATTTTAAGGGGGGTAGAATGTAACACCCCAAGATTTTATGAAAAATATTCTTTTAATTTCATTAATGTCTTGAGTTGTATTCTACACCAAGATTACCTTGCGCTATACGCAACACCATATTAGCTTGCAGAATATGCAACACTATTTTTGGATTGTGTTACACACAATTTTGATAATAGTTATTCTACACAACATTGAGTATAAATATATATATATATATATATATATATATTCAATGTATAAATGAAATATGGTTGGATTCTGTTATACGAAACAATGAAGGATTCTTTCACAACACGCAACCCTGACTTGGCTTGCATTACATGCAATCGCGACCTTCCTCGATAGCGTGTGTTGTACGCAATACCGGGTTTTACTAAACAACGATATATTATTATAATATTGTTATGAACTAGCCGTTATGAATAGTCTTTAATAAATTTTAAATTTTATGGCATTATTATTCATCTTACACATTTCTAGAACATGGTATAAGAACAAAATAAATTTTTCAGGTAAGATAAGTATTTTTCAAAAAATGCAGTTTTGCCGCCTTTTGATGGTGCACCCACATTAAATCTAGTTTTTGACATGGTTATAAGTTCAATTTGACAAAATAAAATTCTTCTTTTGAATCTGGATATAAAAATTTATATTAGATAATGTTTTGATATTTTTCCGATAACTTTCATATTTTAATGAATAGTAAAAACACGCTATATTTTAATTAAAAACATCTTTTTTCATCGTAATATCTTATGTGGTTAATTTATAATATTGAATGGGTTTAAAGTATAAATAGAATATATTTTTACCATTTAATATAATGTATGTCATTAGCGTTGATTTTACCTTGAATTCGTAGGTTAAATCAATTCAATTTTTTGCAATGTTTTAAAGAAAAACCCGTTTTCTTTCGACAACGAGATTAATTTTAATTTAGTTTCTGCATCTTTTGCATATTTAATTTGGAAAATGGATTCAATATTTGGAATCAGTGGGTCCAAATTATGTTAATAAGCTAATTTTTATTTTTGGCCATTGTGAATAGTAACTACGGAAAATTTTATTTACTATAGTTAAAGGTAAATCGGGTAATTAAGGGTAAATATAAGAGTATAAAATTACCCTAACACTTGGAAAAATCTTATTAGATGGCTAAAAGTAGACCCATATAACCTAAGGGTCGGATTAGATTCATTTTATGGACTTTTTTCCATGAAAATAATTTAATTATTATTAAAACCAAAGAATGGGACAAAATGTCACTTTCTAAAATCTTATAAGTATAATAATTTTAATTTAGTGGTAAACTTCATGAAACTTAAATCATGAATAGTATCCAGAACTCTAATACAATTATCTACATCATAGAAATTTATTTATAATTTTTTGGGATTAAATAATTAGCATTTATTATGACACAAAGATGATGCAGTAATTGTCTTATTAATGAATTATTGACATAATTGATGTTATAAATGCCCAAATAAATGTAATTTGAGACTTTTTATGACTTACATTAATTTTATAGGTTAATATGAAATGTTATTGTTGATATAAGTAACTTGTTTATGACTTATCATTCTGTTATAAATTTCATAAAAATCATGTACCAAATAGTGTCAAAATTGACATAAATTAGTTTTTAAAACAAATATTATACTATTAATTGTTATTTAATTCCTAAAAATATAAGGTTCGGAAAAATGACTTAGATAGGGATATATATAATAATACTAAAAATCTTGGGGTTCTTTTGGCTTGTTATGATAAGTTTATTAACCATATAGTGTAAGAAAACAAAAAGACATGGTAAAAGTTAAATTATTTAACTTAGAGTTAAATCTAATTGATAAGGTTAAAATAATAACCTAAACTTGTCTAAATACTATTGGATGAGAGTTTGTCAACCCATACCTACTTTATCTTAGAAATAAGACCCTTTGTAACCATTATAAACCGAGTTTGACCTTAATATAAAATAATATTTTGAGATTTTCCTAAGGTGCCCCTCTCCTCCCTTATAAAAGGGCACCTCCTCCCTCTCCTCCTCAAACCAATTTGAGCATTCAATCTCGGCCAAACCCTGCCAAAATCTCTTATCCACTTCCCTAGTATAATCCTAGAGGTCCTGGTCTTCTTCAAAGACCATCCTTAGTTATTTAAGTGGAGGTTAAGTGAAGGCGCATCAAAAAGAGGTAATATCCGTTACCGGTCTTTTTCAATTTCTTTCTTTTTCAACATCTTCTTCTTTAGTTGTTTCATAATAAAGTAATAACATGATTATATATTATATACTGATATGTTATTATAAATATGAAACAACTCTAACTAACCTTCTATCCATCCTATGGAAAAAGGAAATCACCGCGCGTGTGTACGTAGGGAATATTGTCTCCACGCCGTGGTGTAATCTATTTTCTGCCACCACCTTAATTGGATGGGTATAATGGTGTAATGAGTAACTATATATGATTATTATAAAGTGATATTGAAACTAAAATAGTATACATACACATCAACACAATTCCACGTCCATGGGAACGATATCATCGCTCGTGCATACGTACGGACTACCGTCTCCACGATGCGATGAGATTCATTTTCCACATTAACCATTCATGAATGATTATAAAGTATATATAATGAATAATAATGAAATATATGACATGTTAAATCTACTGTATTTATGTATATATATATATATTTATGTCATCTACTTACTTCCATTCAAGACAATAAGGAAAGGGAAACAACGTTCATGCGTACGTACGGACTTCCGTCCCCATGAACGGTGTGTTTCATTTCATTTTTCTATCTATTATATATATATATATACTGAATATATATGATATATAAATCATGTTTTATATTCTGGAAGTAAGTAAATCTTGATATAAGTAATAATAATGTCAAGAACAACAAGTCCAAACACCGATGATAAATGAAACGATTTTACCCAAAACACTTCTTCAACATGGAATTTACAAAAGAACGGGTAATATAAAGTCAAAAGTGAACCATATATGATATCATAACAATGAATATGATTCTTTAATAATTTAATGAAATTATTTAAATCATTATACAGGAGGTTCGGATACGTACAAAGCATATCAGACATATGGTAAGAGAAATATCACAATCTCATTTTTATCCGAGATTGTTTATACTTTAAAATTTACTGGGGTGTATTTTATCATCCACATCCATGTTTCCACAATATGTAATATTATTTCTTTCCACCTACAATTTTTTTAAATCCAATTTTACCCTTCGGTGAGTTTTTAGTAAAAGATATGAAAGGAATCTTTTGTCATTTTTCATACGAGGTACTTCTTGACTTTTCCGACAAAAGGATGAGAAGAATGTTTTTTAACTTATACGGCATGAATGGATTTTTAAAACATTATTTCCAAAAATATTCCTTTACAAGTTTTAAATTTTATTTTTAATCAACTTCTTTTAGTTTAAAATTGTATGACATGTTAAAAAAGGAAAAGTGTTTTTGAAGTAGAAAGGATATTTTCCTCAATAATGAAGTTCAAGTGTTTTATCAAAATTATTTTCCATCTAAGATAATAATGGGTACTGTTTTTATCCCTATTATTACATTGATTTGATTATGTTGTGATGGAATTATTTTTATGAATTCCTTTATCGTATATGAATTTTTTTAGGATGTCATGATGTTTAAGATTCCCATTTTTATTACATGGGTTATTCAATGATGTATGGTTTATGATTTTGTGGCACGCATAAGAATGGTATCATTATGAGATGGGTGGGACCTATATATCCCTCCAATGCATTGGGTAAAGATTTTATATCTCATGAGATAGACATGGCTGGAACGGTAGGTTATACCGGTTCAGGGAAACAGGACTGAAACGAGGGTGACTCGGTTCAGAAATTGACTTTGTCCACTAAGATAGTCTTGGCAATGAGTCTTGACTAATAAGATAAGATTCTCTATGATTATGTTTGTATGCCACAAATTTTCATGTTTTAAGTTATTATTAATGGGATTTCATTTCACTACTATGATTTATCCCAGGTTATGATATTATGATCTCTTTTGCAGTTTAAGATTTCGAAAATGTTATGTTCTTATGAATATGATGTGATTGATTTTTCTTTTGTTTACCTTTCTGAGAATTTGAGCTCACCCTTTTATGTTTTCTTTTCCCCAGGATATAAAGAAAGGTTTTAGGTAAGAAAAAAAAGTGAAGATCTTTATGGGAGATGTTGAAGATCTTTCACCATGATTAGAAGATTACATTTTGAGTTTCCAAAGACACTAAACTATTACGGTCCTTGTGTGTGTGTTTTTGTTATGTAATAAGTATTCCGAAAAAGTTATGTAACGTCCTTGTATGTTAAGCATCAGGTCTCTATAGTTGATATCAGAGGAAAATTTTAGTCAACCTTTGGAAACTACGATGAAAAAACGTTAGTGAGATCCCTAGAGATATTTATGTGGTATGTCTAGGGATGTCCCTAAGGATAAGTATACGTATAGGATATAGACCTAGAACTATGGAAACGATATTAGATTAAACCAAAGATATTATATATTGAAGTTACTCCCCCTTTATTATGATTTTTGCATCTCACACTATTCTTTTTGGGTTTTATAAAATGGCTAGAAACAAGATGATTCACGATAATGGAGGAATGATAGACAATGGAATGATATTATTCATGAGAAACCAAATGAAACGGGATTTGGAAGTCCAAACATCATTATTATGCTGAATCAGAAATTTCATAATATGATCAATAAAGTAAAATTTGGTAAATTTCCTGACTCGGGTAATAAGAGAAAGATGGAGTTTCATGATGATCATAGAGGAAAGAAAGTTCAATTTCCCCTTTTTAAATAATGTGGGAAGAGGCATCAAGGAGAATGTTTCAAAGGAACTGGAAGATGCTTTGGTGTGGAAAAGAAGGACACAAAGCCAATAAGTGAAAAGGAAAAGGTTCAGTTAACACCAGGGATGAGGATAATGGTATTACTACAACATCAATAGTGGTTAAATGTTTTAAATGTGGAATTTACGGGCATTATGCAAACCAATTCCCTAAGGGAAAGTCTCATGAAGAGAATCAGTAATGTCGTATGGGTAGTATTTATGTGGATGATGATGAAGAGACTACAAATGATATGTGAGATGAAAGAATTGTTGAAGCTCGGTCAATGGTTTAAGAATGTAGAGGAATGATTACATGTTTATCATGTGTAATGTTGTATAAGTAATCTCATGGTACTATGGAATAAATAGACATCTAAGGATTGTTACACTGTTGTTTTTCCTTGTGTTTTGAAGGGGTATGATTAATGTTACCAGTATCTATGAAAGGTTATTCAGATATTTTTAGATGATATGCGCATAATGAAGGGATAAGGAGAAAATTAAATGTTTGATAGTATTCATGAGCTCATGACTGGTATAAGGTTTTAGTATATAGAATTTTTGGATTTTGTTATGTGTAAAGAGTGAACTTTTGACAGCATTCATGTTTTCACTATGGTTTAATGGGTATTCATTTTCTTTAAGAGAATACATCATTAAGGTATTCACATGATTGGAATGTGACCAACAGGATATATGGGGGATAAATGATGGTATTCACATGCTTGGTTGGCGACATTTCAAGTTTTCGTTTTATTTATACTATGAGCTTGGACCAAAGTATTTTAGATAAGCCTAAAGATTGGAATGGATTATGTTAACCATAAGTTAGTATTGTTTAAGGATAGAACTTTTTTTTTGATATTATTTATGTGATGATATAGTAATGAAGTTTTAGAAAAAAGGACTTCCTGAAGGACGGGCGACAGCCCATCATGTCGGACAAGGATGTGGGAATCGAACCCACAACCGAAGTGCGACTGGCCTTTATCGCCTACCACGGGCCTACAAGAAGTCCATGTTTAGTAGAAAATAGTTTTATTATATTAAACAGTATGATATATGAAGTATAAGTCCATTTTAGAAACCATATATGATTAATCTCACTATATATGGACTTATGTATTTTTTGATAACTTTTCTAACCTTTTCTTTGAGACAGATGGAATGACCCATCATTCTATCACATGATCTGCTAACACATCACGAATGACAAATTCAACTTCATTTCTTTAAGAGATGAAGTGGAAATTGTCCAAATAACGACAAACGTTGAGACTAAAACAAAATCACGAAAGTATTTCTTCTAATTCCAATTTCATCAACTATAGGGAAATGATCTTAAAAACCAAAAATGTTTTCCTAGTGCTCTTTTATCTGATTAATCAGATGGTACCTTAGATCTTCACAAATTTATGGCTTTGTGATTGCTGGCTTTTCCATAGCCATGTTTTTTACCACTCTCCATCAAAACATAATGGTTAAATTTCCCTTACATATCTATATTTTCACCTATGTAGAAACCTAGTGATTAGTTTATTTGGGTAATCGTTACATTATATACTTTAGTTTTTAAAGCCAAGTTTTGGTATTCCTTTTTACGATGTGGGTTTCTATTAAACAAACTTTCGAGTAGTAAACCATTTATAACCCTGACGAATTTTGAGTGCGAAATTCATTTTAAGGGGGGTAGAATTTTACACCCCAAGATTTTATGAAAAACATTCTTTTAATTTCATTAATGCCTTGAGTTGTATTTTACACCAAGATTACCTTGCGCTATATGCAACACCATATTAGCTTGCAGAATATGTAACACTATTTTTGGATTGTGTTACACACAATTTTGATAATAGTTATTCTACACAACATTGAGTATATATATATATATATTCAATGTATAAATGAAATATGGTTGGATTCTGTTATACGAAACAACGAAGGATTCTTTCACAACACGCAACCCTGACTTGGCTTGCATTACATGCAATCGCGACCTTCCTCGATAGCTTGTGTTGTACGCAATACCGGGTTTTACTAAACAATGATATATTATTATAATATTGTTATGAACTAGCCGTTATGAATAGTCTTTACTAAATTTTAAATTTTATGCCATTATTATTCATCTTACACATTTCTAGAACATGGTATAAGAACAAAATAAATTTTTCAGGTAAGATAAGTATTTTTCAAAAAATGCAGTTTTGCCGCCTTTTGATGGTGCACCCACTTTAAATCTAGTTTTTGACATGGTTATAAGTTAAATTTGACAAAATAAAATTCTTCTTTTGAATCTAGATATAAAAATTTATATTAGATAATGTTTTGATATTTTTTCGATAACTTTCATATTTTAATGAATAGTAAAAACACGCTATATTTTAATTAAAAACAACTTTTTTCATCGTAATATCTTATGTGGTTAATTTATAATATTGAATGCGTTTAAAGTATAAATAGAATATATTTTTACCATTTAATATAATGTATGTCATTAGCGTTGATTTTACCTTGAATTCGTAGGTTAAATCAATTCAATCTTTTGCAATGTTTTAAAGAAAAACCCGTTTTCTTTCGACAACGAGATTAATTTTAATTTAGTTTCTGCATCTTTTGCGTATTGAATTTGGAAAATGGATTCCATATTTGGAATCAGTGGGTCAAAATTATTTTAATAAGCTACTTTTTATTTTTTGCCATTGTGAATAGTAACTACGGAAAATTTTATTTACTATAGTTAAAGGTAAATCGGGTAATTAAGGGTAAATATAAGAGTATAAAATTACCCTAACACTTAGAAAAATCTTATTAGATGGATAAAAGTAGACCCATATAACCTAAGGGTCGGATTAGATTCATTTTATAGACTTTTGTCCATGAAAATAATTTAATTATTATTAAAACCAAAGAATGGGACAACATGTCACTTTCTGAAATCTTATAAGTATAATAATTTTAATTTAGTGGTAAACTTCGTGAAACTTAAATCATGAATAGTCTCCAGAACTCTAATATAGTTATCTACATCATAGAAATTTATTTATAATTTTTAGGGATTAAATATTTAGCATTTATTATGACACAAAGATGATGCAGTAATTGTCTTATTAATGAATTATTGACATAATTGATGTTATAAATGCCCAAATAAATGTAATTTGAGACTTTTTATGACTTACATTAATGTTATAGGTTAATATGACATGTTATTGTTTATATAAGTAACTTGGTTATGACTTATCATTCTGTTATAAATTTCATAAAAATCATGTACCAAATAGTGTCAAAATTGACATAAATTAGTTTTTAAAACAAATATTATACTATTAATTGTTATTTAATTGCTAAAAATCTAAGGTTCAGACAAATGACTTAGATAAGGATATATATATATTAATACTAAAAATCTTGGGGTTCTTTTTGCTTGTTATGATAAGTTTATTAACCAAATTGTGTAAGAAAACAAAAAGACATGGTAAAAGTTAACTTATTTAACTTAGAGTTAAATCTAATTGATAAGGTTAAACTAATAACCTAAACTTGTATAAATCCTATTGGATGAGATTATGTCAACCCATACCTACTTTATCTTCGAAATAAGACCCTTTGTAACCATTATAAACCGAGTTTGACCTTAATATAAAATAATATTTTGAGATTTTCCTAAGGTGCCCCTCTCCTCCCTTATAAAAGGGCACCTCCTCCCTCTCCTCCTCAAACCAATTTGAGCATTAAATCTCGGAAAAACCCTCTCAAAATCTCTTCTCCACTTCCCTAGTATCATCCTAGAGGTCCTGGTCTTTTTCAAAGACCATCCTTAGTTCCTTAAGTGGAGGTTAAGTGAAGGCGCGTCAAAAAGATGTAATATCTGTTACCGGTCTTTTTCAATTTCTTTCTTTTTCAACTTCTTCTTCTTTAGTTGTTTCATGATAAAGTAATAACATGATTATTTCTTATATACTGATATGTTATTATAAATATGAAACAACTCTAACTAACCTTCTATCCATCCTACGGAAAAAGGAAATCACCACGCGTGTGTACGTACGGAATACCGTCTCCACGCCGTGGTGTAATCTATTTTCTGCCACCACCTTAATTGGATGGGTATAATGGTGTAATGAGTAAATATATATGATTATTATAAAGTGATATTGATACAAAAATAGTATACATACACATCAACACAATTCCACGACCATGGGAACGATATCATCGCTCGTGCGTACGTACGGACTACCGTCTCCACGATGCGATGAGATTCATTCTCCACATTAACCATTCATGAATGATTATAAAGTATATATAATGAATAATAATGAAATATATGACATGTTAAATCTACTAGATTTATGTATATATATATATTTATGTCATCTACTTACTTCCATTCAAGACAATATGGAAAGGGAAACAGCGTTCATGCGTACGTACGGACTTCCGTCTCCATGAACGGTGTGTTTCATTTCATTTATCTATCTATTATATATATATATATATATATACTGAATATATATGATATATAAATCATGTTTTATATTCTGTAATTAAGTAAATAATGATATAAGTAATAATAATGTCAAGAACAACAAGTCCAAACACCTATGATAAATTAAACGATTTTACCCAAAACACTTCTTCAACATGGAATTTACAAAAGAACGGGTAATATAAAGTCAAAAGTGAACCATATATGATATCATAACAATGAATATGATTCTTTAATAATTTAATGACATTATTTAAATCATTATACATGAGTTTCGGATACGTACAAAGCATATCGGACATATGGTAAGGGAAATATCACAATCTCATTTTTATCCGAGATTGTTTATACTTTAAAATTTACTGGGGTGTATTTTATCATCCGCATCCATGTTTCCACAATATGTAATATTGTTTCTTTCCACCTAAAATTTTTTTAAATCCAATTTTACCCTTCAGTGAGTTTTTAGTAAAAGATATGAAAGGAATCTTTTGTCGTTTTTCGTACGAGGTACTTCTTGACTTTTCCGACAAAAGGACGAGAAGAATGTTTTTTAACTTATACGGCATGAATGGATTTTTAAAACATTATTTCCAAAAATATTCCTTTACAAGTTTTAAAGTTTATTTTTAATCAACTTCTTTTAGTTTAAAATTGTATGACATGTTAAAAAAGGAAAAGTTTTTTTGAAGTAGAAAGGATATTTTCCTCAATAATGAAGTTCAAGTGTTTTATCAAAATTATTTTCCATCTAAGATAATAATGGGTTCTGTTTTTATCCCTATTATTACATTGATTTGATGATGTTGTGATGGAATTATTTTTATGAATTCCTTTATCGTATATGAATTGTTTTATGATGTCATGATGTTTAAGATTCCCATTTTTATTACATGGGTTATTCAATGATTTATGGTTTATGATTTTGTGTCACGCATAAGAATGGTATTATTATGAGATGGGTGGGACCAATATATCCCTCCAATTAATTGGGTAAATATTTTATATCTCATGAGATAGACATGGCTGGAACGGTAGGTTATACCGGTTCAGTGAAACAGGACTGAAACGAGGGTGACTCGGTTCAGAAATGGACTTTGTCCACTAAGATAGTCTTGGCAATGAGTCTTGACTAATAAGATAAGATTATCTATGATTATGTGTGTATGACACAAATTTTCATGTTTTAAGTTATGATTATTGGGATTTCATTTCACTACGATGATTTATCCCATGTTATGATATTATGATCTCTTTTGCAGTTTAAGATTTCGAAAATGTTATGTTCTTATGAATATGATGTGATTGATTTTTCTTTTGTTTAACCTTACTGAGCATTTGAGCTCACCCTTTTATGTTTTCTTTTCCCCAAGATATAAAGAAAGGGTTTAGGTAAGAAAAAAAAGGGAAGATCTTTATTGGAGATGTTGAAGATCTTTCACCATGATTAGAAGATTACATTCTGAGTTTACAAAGACACTAAACTATTATGGTCCTTGTGTGTGTGTTTTTGTTATGTAATAAGTATTCCGAAAAAGTAATGTAATGTCCTTGTATGTTAAGCATCGGGTCTCTATAGTTGATATCAGAGGAAAATTTTAGTCAACCTTTGGAAACTACGATGAAAAAACGTTAGTGAGATCCCTAGAGATATTTCTAAGGTATGTCTAGGGATGTCCCTAAGGATAAGTATACGTATAGGATATAGACCTAGAACTATGGTAACAATATTAGATTAAACCAAAGATATTATATATTGAAGTTACTCCCCCTTTATTATGATTTTTGCCTCTCACACTATTCTTTTTGGGTTTTAGAAAATGGATGGAAACAAGATGATTCACGATAATGGAGGAATGATAGACAATGGAATGATATTATTCATGAGAAACCAAATGAAATGGGATTTGGAAGTCAAAACATCATTATTATGCCGAATCAGAAATTTCATAATATGATCAATAAAGAAAAATTTGGTAAATTTCCTGACTCGGGTAATAAGAGAAAGATAGAGTTTCATGATGATCATAGAGGAAAGAAAGTTCAATTTCCCCTATGTAAATCATGTGGGAAGAGGCATCAAGGAGAATGTTTCAAAGGAACTGGAAGATGATTTGGGTGTGGAAAAGAAGGACACAAAGCCAGTAAGTGAAAAGGAAAAGGGTTAGTTAACATCAGGGATGAGGATAATGGTATTACTATGACATCAACAGTGGTTAAATGTTTTAAATGTGGAATTTACGGGCATTATGAAAACCAATGCCCTAAGGGAAAGTCTCATGAAGAGAATCAGTATGGTCGTATGGGTAGTATTTATGTGGATGATGATGAAGAGACTACAAATGAAATGTGAGATGAAAGAATTGTTGAAGCTCGGTCAATGGTTTAAGAATTTAGAGGAATGATTACATGTTTATCATGTGTAATGTTGTATAAGTAATCTCATGGTACTATGGAATAAATAGACATCTAAGGATTGTTACACTGTTGTCTTTCCTTGAGTTTTGAATGTGTATGATTAATGTTACCAGTATCTATGAAAGGTTATTCAGATATTTTTAGATGATATGCTCATAATGAAGGTATAAGAAGAAAATTAAATGTTTGATAGTATTCATGAGCTCATGACTGATATAAGGTTTTAGTATATAGAATTTTTGGATTTTGGTATGTGGAAAGAGTTAACTTTTGACAGCATTCATGATTTCACTATGGTTTAATGGGTATTCATTTTCTTTAAGAGAATACATCATTAAGGTATTCACATGATTGGAATGTGACAAACAAGATATATGGGGGATAAATGATGGTATTCACATGATTGGTTGGCGACATTTCAAGTTTTCATTTTCTTTATACTATGAGCTTGGACCAAAGTATTTTAGATAAGCCTAAAGATTGGAATGGATTATGTTAACCATAAGTTAGTATTGTTTAAGGATAGAACTTTTTTTTGATATTATTTATGTGATGATATAGTAATGAAGTTTTATAAAAAAGGACAACCTGCAGGACGGGCGACAGCCCATCGTGTCAGACAAGGATGTGGGAATCGAACCCCCAACCGAAGTGCGACTGGCCTTTATCGCCTACCACAGGCCTACATGAAGTCCCTTTTTAGTAGAAACTAGTTTTATTATATTAAACAGTATGATATATGAAGTATAAGTCCATTTGAGAAACCATATATGATTAATCTCACTATATATGGACTTATGTATTTTTTGATAACTTTTCTAACCTTTTGTTTGAGACAGATGGAATGACCCATCATTCTATCACATGATCTGCTAACACATCATGAATAACAAATTAAACTTCATTTATTTAAGAGATGAAGTGGAAATTGTCCAATGAACGACAAACGGTGAGACTAAAACAAAATCACGAAAGTATTTCTTCTAATTCCAATTTCATCAACTTTAGGGAAATGATCTTGAAATCCAAAAATGTTTTCCTAGTGCTCTTATATCTGATGAATCAGATGGTACCTTAGATCGTCACAAATTTATGGCTTTGTGATTGCTGGATTTTCCATAGCCATGTTCTCTACCACTCTCCATCAAAACATGATGGTTAGATTTCCCTTCCATATCTATATTTTCACCTATGTAGAAACCCAGTGATTAGTTTATTTGGGTAATCGTTACATTATATACATTAGTTTTTAAAACCAAGTTTTGGTATTCATTTTTACGATGTGGGTTTCTATTAAACAAATTTCGAGTAGTAAACCCAGTGATTAGTTTATGGCTTTGTGTTTTATTCTACACCAAGATTACCTTGCGCTATACCCAACACCATATTAGCTTGCAGAATATGCAACACTATTTTTGGATCGTGTTACACACAATTTTGATAATAGTTATTCTACGCAACATTGAGTATATATATATATTCAATGTATAAATGAAATTTGGTTGGATTCTGTTATACGAAACAATCATGGATTCTTTCACAACACGCAACCCTGACTTGGCTTGCATTACATGCAATCGCGACTTTCCTCGATAGCGTGTGTTGTACGCAATACCGGGTTTTACTAAACAACGATATATTATTATAATATTGTTATGAACTAGCCCTTATGAATAGTCTTAACTAAATTTTGAATTTTATAACATTATTATTCACCTTACACATTTCTAGAACATGGTATTAGAACAAAATAAATTTTTCGGGTAAGATAAGTATTTTTCAAAAAAAGTAGTTTTGCCGCCTTTTGATGGTGCACCCACATTAAATCTAGTTTTTGACATGTTTATAAGTTCAATTTGACAAAATAAAATTCTTCTTTTGAATCTGGATATAAAAATTTATATTAGATAATGTTTTGATATTTTTCCGATAACTTTCATATTTTAATGAATAGTAAAAACACGCTATATTTTAACTAAAAACAACTTTTTTCATCGTAATATCTTATGTGGTTAAATTATAATATTGAATGGTTTTAAAGTATAAATAGAATATGTTTTTACCATTTAATATAATTTATGTCATTAGCGTTGATTTTACCTTGAATTCGTAGGTTAAATCAATTCAATCTTTTGCAATGTTTTAAAGAAAAACCCGTTTTCTTTCGACAACGGGATTAATTTTAATTTAGTTTCTGCATATTTTTTGTATTGAATTTGGAAAAATGGATTCCATATTTCGAATCAGTGGGTCCAAATTATGTTAATAAGCTACTTTTTATTTTTGGCCATTGTGAATAGTAACTACGGAAAATTTTATTTACTATAGTTAAAGTTAAATCTGGTAATTAAGGGTAAATATAAGAGTATAAAATTACCCTAACACTTGGAAAAATCTTATTAGATGGCTAAAAGTAGACCCATATAACCTAAGGGTCGGATTAGATTCATTTTATGGACTTTTGTCCTTGAAAATAATTTAATTATTATTAAAACCAAAGAATGGGACAACATGTCACTTTCTTAAATCTTTAAGTATAATAATTTTAATTTAGTGATAAACCTCATGAAACGTCAAACATGAATAGTCTCCAGAACTCTAATACAATTATCTACATCATAGAAATTTATTTATAATTTTTAGGGATTAAATAATTATCATTTGTTATGACACAATGATGATGCAGAAATTGTCTTATTAATGAATTATTGACATAATTGATGTTATAAATGCCCAAATAAATGTAATTTTAGACTTTTTATGACTTACATTTATTTTCTAGGTTAATATGACATGTTATTGTTGATATAAGTAACTTTTTTATAACTTATCATTCTGTTATAAATTTTATAAAAATCATGTACCAAATAGTGTCAAAATTGACATAAATTAGTTTTTAAAACAAATATTATATGATTAATTGTTATTTAATTCATAAAAATATAAGGTTCGGACAAATGACTTAGATAAGGATATATATTAATAATAAACAACTCGGGGTTCATTTTCCTTGTTATGATATGTTTATTAACCATATAGTGTAAGAAAACAAAAAGACACAGTAAAAGTTAAATTATTTAACTTAGAGTTAAATCTAATTGATAAGGTTAAAATAATAACCTAAACTTGTCTAAATACTATTGGATGAGAGTATGTCAACCCATACCCACTTTATCTTAGAAATAAGACCCTTTGGAACCATTATAAACCGATTTTTACCTTAATATAAAATAATATTTTGAGATTTTCCTAAGGTGCCCCTTTCCTCCCTTATAAAAGGGAACCTCATCCCTCTCCTCCTCACACCAATTTGAGCATTAAATATCTGCCAACCCCTGCCTAAATAACTTCTCCACTTACCTAGTATCATCCCAGAGGTCCTGGTCTTCTTCAAAGTCCATCCTTAGTTCTTTAAGTGGAGGTTAAGTGAAGGCGCATCAAAAAGAGGTAATATCCATTACCGGTCTTTTTCAATTTCGTTCTCTTCAACTTCTTCTTCTTTATTTGTTTCATGATAAAGTAATAACATAATTATTTCTTATATACTGATATGTTATTATAAATATGAAACAACCCTAATTAACCTTCTATCCATCCTACGGAAAAAGGAAATCACCGCGCGTGTGTACGTACGTAATACCGTCTCCACGCCGTGGTGTAATCTATTTTCCGCCACAACCTTAATTGGATGGCTATAATGGTGTAATGAGTAAATATATATGATTATTATAAAGTGATATTGATTCTAAAATAGCATACATACACTTCAACACAATTCCACGACCATGGGAATGATATCATCGCTCGTGCGTACGTACGGACTACCGTCTCCACGACGCGATGAGATTCATTCTCCACATTAACCATTCATGAATGATTATAAAGTATATATAATGAATAATAATAAAATATATGACATGTTAAATCTACTGGATTTATGTATATATATATATGTATGTCGTCTATTTACTTCCATCCAAGACAATAAGGAAAGGAAAACAGCGTTCATGCGCACGTACGGACTACCGTCTCCATGAACGGTGTGTTTCATTTCATTTATCTATCAATTAAATCTATATATATATATATATACTGAATATATATGATATATAAATCATGTTTTATATTTTGGAAGTAAGTAAATCATGATATAAGTAATAATAATGTCAAGAACAACAAGTCCAAACACCTATGATAAATGAAACGATTTTACCCAAAACGCTTCTTCAACATGGAATTTACAAAAGAACGGGTAATATAAAGTCAAAAGTGAACCATATATGATATCATAACAATGAATATGATTCTGTAATAATTTAATGACATTATTTATATCATTATACATGAGGTTCGGATACGTACAAAGCGTATCGGACATATGGTAAGGGAAATATCACAATCTCATTTTTATCCGAGATTGTTTATACTTTAAAATTTACTGGGTTGTATTTTATCATCCACATCCTTGTTTCCTCAATATGTAATATTATTTCCTTCCACCTAAATTTTTTTAAATCCAATTTTACCCTTTGGTGAGTTTTTAGTAAAAGATATGAAAGGAATCTTTTGTCATTTTTTCGTACGAGGTACTTTTTGACTTTTCCGACAAAAGAACGAGAAGAATGTTTTTTAACTTATACGGTATGAATGGATTTTTAAAACATTATTTCCAAAAATATTCCTTTACAAGTTTTCAAGTTTATTTTTAATCAACTTATTTTAGTTTAAAATTTTATGACATGTTAAGAAAGGAAAATTGTTTTTGAACTAGAAAGGATATTTTCCTCAAGAATGAATTTCAAGTGTTTTATCAAAATTATTTTCCATCTAAGATAATAATGGGTTCTGTTTTTATCCCTATTATTACATTGATTTGATTATGTTGTTATGGAATTATTTTTATTAATTCCTTTATCGTATATGAATTGTTTTATGATGTCATGATGTTTAAGATTCCCATTTTTATTACATGGGTTATGCAATGATGTATGGTTTATGATTTTGTGGCACACATAAGAATGGTATCATTATGGGATGTGTGGGACCTATATCTCCCTCCAATGCATTGGGTAAAGATTTTTATATCTCCTGAGATAAACATGGCTGGAACGGAAAGTTATACCGGTTCAGTGAAACAGGACTGAAACGAGGGTGACTCGGTTCAGAAAAGGACTTTTTCCACTAAGGTAGTCTTGGCAATGAGTCTTGACTAATAAGATATGATTCTCTATGATTATGTGTGTATGCCACAAATTTTCATGTTTTATGTTATGATTATAGAGATTTCATTTCACTACTATGATTTATCCCATGTTATGATATTATGATCTCTTTTGCAGGTTAAGATTTCCAAAATGTTATGTTCTTATGAATATGATGTGATTGATTTTTCTTTTGTTTACCCTTACTGAGAATTTGAGCTCACCCTTTTACGTTTTCTTTTCCGCATGATATAAAGAAAGGTTTTAGGTATGAAAAAAGGGAAGATCTTTATGGGAGATGTTGAAGATCTTTCACCATGAAAAGAATATTACATTCTGAGTTTCTAAAGACACTAAACTATTACGGTCCTTGTGTGTGTGTTTTTGTTATGTAATAAGTATTCCGCAAAAGTAATGTAATGTCCTTGTATGTTAAGCTTCGGGTCTCTACATTTGGTATCAGAAGAAAAGTTTAGTCAACCTTTGGAAACTAGGATGCGAAAACGTTAGTGAGATCCCTAGAGATATTTCTAAGGTATGTCTAGGGATGCCCCTAAGGATAAGTATACGTATAGGATATAGACCTAGAACTATGGTAACGATATTAGATTAAACCAAGGATGTTAGATATTGAAGTTACTCCCCCTTTATTATGATTTTTGCCTCTCACACTATTCTTTTTGGGTTTTAGAAAATGGCTGGAAACAAGATGATTCACGATAATGGAGGATATGATGGACAATGGAATGATATTCTTCATGAGCAACCAAATGAAATGGGATTTGGAAGTCTAAACATCATTATTATGTCGAATCATAAATCACATAATATGATCAATAATGTAAAATTTGGTAAATTTCCTGACTCGGCTAATAAGAGAAAGATGGAGTTTCATGATGATCAAAGAGGAAAGAAAGTTCAATTTCCCCTATGTAAATCATGTGGGAAGAGGCATCAAGGAGAATGTTTCAATGGAACTGGAAGATGCTTTGGGTGTGGCAAAGAAGTACACAAAGCCAGTAAGTGCAAAGGAAAAGGTTTAGTTAACACCAGGGATAAGGATAATGGTATTGCTACGACATCAACAATGGTTAAATGTTTTAAATGTGGAATGTACGGGCATTATGCAAACCAATGCCCTAAGGGAAAGTCTCATGAAGAGAATCAGTATGGTCGTATGGGTAGTATTTATGTGGATGATGATGAAGATACTACAAATGATATGTGAGATGAAAGAATTGTTGAAGCTCGGTCCATGGTTTAAGAAAGTAGTGGAATTATTGCATGTTTATCCTGTGTAATGTTGTATAAATAATCTCATGGTACTATGGAATAAAGAGACATCTAAGGATTGTTACACTGTTCTCTTTCCTTGAGTTTTGAAAGTGTATGATTAATGTTACTAGTATCCATGAAAGGTTATTCAGATATTTTTAGATGATATGCGCATAATGAAGGGATAAGGAGAAAATTAAATGTTTGATAGTATTCATGAGCTCATGACTGATATAAGGTTTGATTATATAGAATTTTTGGATTTTGGTATGTGGAAAGAGTTAACTTTTGACAACATTCATGTTTTCACTAAGGTTTAATGGGTATTCATTTTTTAAGAGAATACATCATTAAGGTATTCACATGATTGGAATGTGACCAACAAGATATATGGGGGATAAATGATGGTATTCACATGCTTGGTTGACGACATTTCAAGTTATCGTTTTCTTTATACTATGAGCTTGGAACGAAGTATTTTAGATAATCCTAAAGATTGGAATGGATTATGTTAACCATAAGTTTGTATTGTTTAAGGATAGAACTTTTTTTTGATATTATTTATGTGATGTTATAGTAATGTAGTTTTAGAAAAAGGACAACCTGCAGGACGGGCGACAGCCCATCGCGTCAGACAAGGCTGTGGGAATCGAACCCACAACCGAAGTGTGACTGGCCTTTATCACCTACCACTGGCCTACAGGAAGTCCATGTTTAGGAGAAACTAGTTTTATTATATTAATCAGTATGATATATGAAGTAAAAGTCCATTTTAGGAACCATATATGATTAATCTCACTATATATGGACTTATATATTTTTTGATAACTTTTCTAACCTTTTGTTTGAGACAGATGGAATGACCCATCATTCTATCACATGATCTGCTAACACATCACGAATGAAAAATTCAACTTCATTTCTTTAAGAGATGAAGTGGAAATTGTCCAAAGAACGACAAACGGTGAGACTATACCAAAATCACGAAAGTATTTCTTCTAATTCCAATTTCATCAACTTTAGGGAAATGATCTTGAAAACCAAAAATGTTATCCTTGTGCTCTTATATCTGATGAATCAGATGGTACCTTAGAACATCACAAGTTTATGGCTTTGTGATTGCTGGCTTTTCCATAGCCATGTTCTCTGCCACTCTCCATCAGAACATGATGGTTAGATTTCCCTTCCATATCCATATTTTCACCTATATGGAAACCCAGTGAATAGTTTATTTGGGTAATCATTACATTTCATACTTTTGTTTTTAAAGACAAGTTTTGGTATTCCTTTTTACGATATGGGTTTCTATTAAACAAACTTTTGAGTAGTAAACCATTTATAACCCAGACGAATTTCGAGGGCAAAATTCATTTTAAGGGGGGTAGAATGTAACACCCCAAGATTTTATGAAAAATATTCTTTTAATTTCATTAATTCCTTGTGTTGTATTCTACACCAATATTACCTTGCGCTATACGCAACACCGTATTAGCTTGCAAAATACGCAACACTATTTTTGGATCGTGTTACACAAAATTTTGATAATACTTATTCTACAAAACATTGAGTATATATATATATATATATTCAATATATAAATGAAATATGGTTGGATTCTGTTTTACGAAACAACGAAGGATTCTTTCACAACACGCAACCCTGACTTGGCTTGCATTACACGCAATCGCGACCTTCCTCGATAGCGTGTGTTGTACGCAATACCTGGTTTTACTAAACAATGATATATTATTATAATATTGTTATGAACTAGCTTTTATGAATATTTTTAACTAAATTTTCAATTTTATAACATTATTATTCATCTTACACATTTCTAGAACATAGTATAAGAACAAAATTAATTTTTCGGGTAAGATAAGTATTTTTCAAAAAATGCAGTTTTGCCGCCTTTTGATGGCGTACCCACTTTAAATCTAGTTTTTGACATGTTTATAAGTTCAATTTGAAAAAATAAAATCCTTCTTTTGAATAAGGATATAAAAATTTACATTAGATAATGTTTTGATATTTTTCCGATAACTTTCATATTTTAATTAATAGTAAAAACACGCTATATTTTAATTAAAAAAAACTTTTTTCATCGTAATATCTTATGTGGTTAAATTATAATAATGAATGGTTTTAAAGTATAAATAGAATAAATTTTTACCATTTAATATAATATATGTCATTAGCATTGATTTTACCTTGAATTCGTAGGTTAAATCATTTCAATCTTTTGCAATGTTTTAAAGAAAAACTCGTTTTCTTTCGACAATGGGATTAATTTTAATTTAATTTATGCATCTTTTGCATATTGAATTTGGAAAAATGGATTCCATATTTGGAATCAGTGGGTCCAAATTATGTTAATAAGATACTTTTTAGTTTTGGGCATTGTGAATAGTAACTACTGTAAATTTTATCTACTATAGTTAAAGGCAAATCGGGTAATTAAGGGTAAATATAAGATTATAAAATTATCTTAACACTTGGAAAAATCCTATTGGATGGCTAAAAGTAGACCCATATAACCTAAGGGTCGGATTAGATTCATTTTATGGACTTTTTTCCATGAAAATAATTTAATTAATATTAAAACCAAAGAATGTGACAACATGTCACTTTCTTAAATCTTATAAGTATAATAATTTTAATTTAGTGATAAACTTCATGAAACTTCGAACATGAATAGTCTCCAGAACTCTAATACAATTATCTACATAATAGGAATTTATTTATAATTTTTAGGGATTAAATAATTATCATTTATTATGACACATAGATGATGCAGTAATTTTCTTATTAATGAATTATTGACATAATTGATGTTTTAAATGCCCAAATAAATGTAATTTGAGACGTTTTTTGACTTAAATTAATTTTCTAGGTTAATATGACTTGGTATTGTTGATATAAGTAACTTGGTTAGAACTTATCATTCTGTTATAAATTTCATAAAAATCATGTACCAAATAGTGTCAAAATTGACATAAATTAGTTTTTAAAACAAATATTATATTATTAATTGTTATTTAATTCATAAAAATCTATGGTTCAGACGAATTACATAGATAATGATAGATATATTAATAATAAACAACTTGGGGTTCGTTTGGCTTGTTATGCTAAGTTTATTAACCATATAGTGTAAGAAAACAAAAAGACTCGGTAAGAGTTAAATTATTTAACTTAGAGTTAAATCTAATTGATAAGGATAAAATAATAACATAAACTTGTCTAAATCATATTGTATTAGAGGCTTTAAACCCATCCCCACTTTATCTTCGAAATAAGACCCTTTGGAACCATTATAAACCGAATTTTCCATTAATATAAAATAATATTTTGAGATTTTCCTAAGGTGCCCCACTCCTCCCTTATAAAAGGACACCTCCTCCCTCTCCTCCTCACACAAATTTGAGCATTCAAGCTCATACAACCCCTGAAAAAATATCTTCTCCACTTCCCTAGTATCATCCTAGGGGTCCTGGTCTTTTTCAAAGACCATCCTTAGTTCTTTAAGTGGAGGTTAAGTAAAGACGCGTCAAAAAGAGGTAATATCCATTACCGATCGTTTTCCATTTCTTTCTTCTTCAACTTCTTATTCTTTAGTTGTTTCATGATAAAGTAATAACATAAGTATTTCTTATATACTTATATGTTATTATAACTATGAAACAACTCTAATTAACCTTCTATCCATCCTACGAAAAAAGGAAATCATTGCGCGTGCGTACGTACGCAATACCGTCTCGACGCCGTGGTGTAATCAATTTTCCGCCACCACCTTAATTGGATGGGTATAATGTTGTAATGAGTAACTATATATGATTATTATAAATTGATATTGATACTGAAATATTATACATACACTTAAACATAATTCCACGACCATGGAAGCGATATCATCGCTCGTGGGTACGTACGAACTATAGTCTCCACGACGCGATGAGATTCATTATCCACATTAACCATTCATGAATGATTATAAAGTATATATAATGAATAATAATTAAATATATGACATGTTAAATCTACTGGATTTATGTATATATATATATGTATGTCATCTACTTACTTCCATTCAAGACAATAAGGAATGGAAAAACAGTGTTCATGCGTACGTACGGACTACCGTCTCCATGAACGGTGTGTTTCATTTCATTTATCTATTTATTATATATATATATATACTGAATATATATGATATATAAATCATGGTTTATATTCTGGAAGTAAGTAAATCATGATATAAGTAATAATAATTTCATGAATAACAAGTCCAAACACCTACGATAAATGAAACGATTTTACCCAAGACGCTTCTTCAACATGGAATTTACAAAATAACGGGTAATATAAAGTCAAAAGTGAACCATATATGATATCATAACAATGAATAAGATTCTTTAATAAGTTAATGACATTATTTAAATCATTATACAGGAGGATTGGATACGTACAAAGCATATCGGACCTAAGGTAAGGGAAATATCACAATCTCATTTTTATCCGAGATTGTTTATACATTGAAATTTACTAGGGTTTATTTTATCATCCACATCCATGTTTCCTCAATATTTAATATTATTTCCTTCAACCTACAATTTTTTAAATCCAATTTTTCCCTTCGGTGAGTTTTTAGTAAAAGATATGAAATGAATCTCTTGTCGTTTTTCGTACGAGGTAATTTTGTGAATTTTCTGACAAAAGGACAAGAAGAATGTTTTTTAACTTATACGGCATGAATGGATTTTTAAAACTGTATTTCCAAAAATATTCCTTTACAAGTTTTCAAGTTTATTTTTAATCAACTTCTTTTAGTTTAAAATTGTATGACATGTTAAGAAAGGAAAAGTGTTTTTAAAGTAGAATGGATATTTTCCTCAAGAATAAAGTTCAGGTGTTTTATCAAAATTATTTTCCATCTAAGATAATAAAGGGTTCTGTTTTTATCCCTATTATTACATTGATTTGATTATGTTGTGATAGAATTATTTTTATGAATTCCTTTATCGTATATGAGTTGTTTTATGATGTCATGATGTTTAAGATTCCCATTTTTATTACATGGGTTATGCAATGATGTATGGTTTATGATTTTGTGGCACGCATAAGAATGGTATCATTATGAGATGGGTGGGACCTATATATCCCTCCAATGCATTGGGTAAAGATTTTATATCTCATGAGATAGACATGGCTGGAACGGTAGGTTATACCGTTTCAGTGAAACAGGACTGAAACGAGGGTGACTCGGTTCAGAAATGGACTTTGTCCACTAAGATAGTATTGGCAATGAGTCTTGACTAATAAGATATGATTATCTATAATAATGTGTGTATGCCACAAAGTTTCATGTTTCAAGTTATGATTATTGGGATTTCATTTCACTACTATGATTTATCCCATGTTATGATATTATGATCTATTTTGCAGGTTAAGATTTCCAAAATGTTATGTTCTTATGAATATGATGTGATTGATTTTTCTTTTGTTTACCCTTACTGAGCATTTGAGCTCACCCTTTTATGTTTTCTTTTCCCCAGGATATAAAGAAAGGTTTTAGGTAAGAAAAAAAGGGAAGATCTTTATGGGAGATGTTGAAGATCTTTCACCATGATTAGAAGATTACATTCGGAGTTTCCAAAGACACTAAACTATTACGGTCCTTGTGTGTGTGTTTTTGTTATGTAATAAGTATTCTGCAAAATTAATGTAATGTCCTTGTACGTTAAGCTTGGGGTCTCTACAGTTGGTATCAGAGGAAAAGTTTAGTCAACCTTTGGAAACTAGGATGCGAAAACGTTAGTGAGATCCCTAGAGATATTTCTAAGGTATGTCTAGGGATGTCCCTAAGGATAAGTATACGTATAGGATATAGACCTAGAACTATGGTAACGATATTAGATTAAACCAAAGATGTTAGATATTGAAGTTACTCCCCCTTTATTATGATTTTTGCCTCTCACACTATTCTTTTTGGGTTTTAGAAAATGGATGGAAACAAGATGATTAACGATAATGGAGGATATGATGGAAAATGGAATGATATTCTTCATGAGAAACCAAATGAAATGGGATTTGGAAGTCCAAACATCATCTTTATGCCAAATCAGCAATCTCATAATATGATCAATAATGTAAAATTTGGTAAATTTCCTGACTCGGCTAATAAGAGAAAGATGGAGTTTCATGATGATCATAGAGGAAAAAAAGTTCAATTTCCCGTATGTAAATCATGTGGGAAGAGGAATCAAGGAGAATGTTTCAAAGGAACTGGAAGATGCTTTGGGTGTGGAAAATAAGGACACAAAGCCAGTAAGTGCAAAGGAAAAGGTTCAGTTAACACCAGGGATGAGGATAATGGTATTGCTACAACATCAACAATGTTTAAATGTTTTAAATGTGGATTGTACGAGCATTATGCAAACCAATGCCCTAAGGGAAAGTCTCATCAAGAGAATAAGTATGGTTGTATGGGTATTATTTATGTGGATAATGATGAAGAGACTACAAATGATATGTGAGATGAAAGAATTGTTGAAGCTCGGTCAATGGTTTAAGAATGTAGAGGAATGATTACATGTTTATCATGTGTAATGTTGTATAAGTAATCTCATGGTACTATGGAATAAAGAGACATCTAAGGATTGTTACACTGTTGTCTTTCCTTGAGTCTTGAAAGTGTATGATTAATGTTACCAGTATCCAGGAAAGGTTATTTAGATATTTTTAGATGATATGCGCATAATGAAGGGATAAGGAGAAAATTAAATGTTTGATAGTATTCATGGGCTCATGACTGATATAAGGTTTGAGTATATAGAATTTTTGGATTTTGGTATGTGGAAAGAGTTAACTTTTGACAACATTCATGTTTTCACTAAGGTTTAATGTGTATTCATTTTTTTAAGAGAATACATCATAAAGGTATTCACATGATTGGAATGTGACCAACAAGATATATGGGGGATAAATGATGGTATTCACATGCTTGGTTGACAACATTTCAAGTTATCATTTTCTTTATACTATGAGCTTGGACCGAAGTATTTTAGATAATCCTAAATATTGGAATGGATTATGTTAACCATAAGTTAGTATTGTTTAAGGATAGAACTTTTTTTGATATTATTTATGTGATGTTATAGTAAAGTAGTATTAGAAAAAAGGACAACCTGCAGGACGGGCGACAGCCCATCTCGTCGGACAAGGCTGTGGGAATCGAACCCATAACCGAAGTGCGACTGGCCTTTATCGCCTACCAGTGGCCTACAGGAAGTCCCTGTTTAGTAGAAACTAGTTTTATTATATTAAGAAGTATGATATATGAAGTATAAGTCCATTTTAGGAACCATATATGATTAATATCACTATAGATGGACTTATGTATTTTTTGATAACTTTTCTAACCTTTTGTTTGAGACAGATGGAATGACCCATCATTCAATCACATGATCTGCTAACACATCACAAATGACAAATTCAACTTCATTTCTTTAAGAGATGAAGTGGAAATTTTCCAAAGAACGACAAACGGTGAGACTATACCAAAATCACGATAGTATTTCTTCTAATTCCAATATCATCAACTTCAGGGAAATGATCTTGAAAACCAAAAATGTTGTCCTAGTGCTCTTATATCTGATTAATCAGATGGTACCTTAGATCGTCACAAATTTATGGCTTTGTGATTGCTGGCTTTTCCATAGCCATGTTCTCTACCACTCTCCATCAGAACATGATGGTTAGATTTCCCTTCCATATCCATATATTCACCTATGTGGAAACCTAGTGATTAGTTTATTTGGGTAATCGTTACATTTCATACTTTTGTTTTTAAAGCCATGTTTTGGAATTCCTTTTTACGATGTGGGTTTCTATTAAACAAACTTTAGAGTAGTAAACCATTTATAACCCCGACGAATTTTGAGGGAGAAATTCATTTTAAAGGGGGTAGAATGTAACACCCCAAGATTTTATGAAAAATATTCTTTTAATTTCATTAATGTCTTGTGTTGTATTCTACACCAAGATTACCTTGTGCTATATGCAACACCGTATTAGCTTGCAGAATACGAAACACTATTTTTGGATCGTGTTACACACAATTTTGATAATAGTTATTCTACGCAACATTGAGTATATATATATATATTCAATGTATAAATGAAATATGGTTGGATTCTGTTATACGAAACAACGAAGGATTCTTTCACAACACGCAACACTGACTTGGCTTGCATTACACACAATCGCGACCTTCCTCGATAGCATGTGTTGTACGCAATACCAGGTTTTACTAAACAACGATATATTATTATAATATTGTTATGAACTAGCCATTATGAATATTGTTGACTAAATTTTGAATTTTATAACATTATTATTCATCTTACACATTTCTAGAACATGGTATAAGAACAAAATAAATTTTTCAGGTAAGATAAGTATTTTAAAAAAAATGCAGTTTTTCCGCCTTTTGATGGCGCACCCACTTTAAATATAGTTTTTGACATGTTTATAAGTTCAATTTTACAAAATAAAATTCTTCTTTTGAATCAGGATATAAAAATTTACATTAGATAAAGTTTTGATATTTTTCCGATAACTTTCATATTTTAATGAATAGTAAAAACACGCTATATTTTAATTAAAAACAACTTTTTTCATCGTAATATCTTATGTGGTTAAATTATAATATTGAATGGTTTTAAAGTATAAATAGAATATATTTTTACCATTTAATATAATGTATGTCATTAGCATTGATTTTACCTTGAATTTGTAGGTTAAATCAATTCAATCTTTTGCAATGTTTTAAAGAAAAACCTGTTTTCTTTCGCCAACGGGATTAATTTTAATTTCATTTCTGCATCTTTTTCTTATTGAATTTGGAAAAATGGATTCCATATTTGGAATCAGTGGGTCCAAATTATTTTAATAAGCTACTTTTTATTTTTGGGCATTGTGAATAGTAACTACGGTAAATTTTATCTACTATAGTTAAAGGTAAATCGGGTAATTAAGTGTAAATATAAGATTATAAAATTATCCTAAAACTTGGAAAAATGCTATTGGATGGCTAAAGGTAGACCCATATAACCTAAGGGTCGGATTAGATTCATTTTATGGACTTTTTTCCATGAAAATAATTTAATTATTATTAAAACCAAAGAATGTGACAACATGTCACTTTCTTAAATATTAAAAGTATAATAATTTTAATTTATTGATAAACTTCATGAAACTTCAAACATGAATAGTCTCCAGAACGGTAATACAATTATCTACATCATAGGAGTTTATTTAGAATTTTTAGGGATTAAATAATTATCATTTATTATGACACAAAGATGATGCAGTAATTGTCTTATTAATGAATTATTGACATAATTGATGTTATAAATGCCCAAAGAAATGTAATTTGAGACTTTTTCTGACTTAAATTAATTTTATAGGTTAATATGACATGTTATTGTTGATATAAGTAACTTGTATAGAACTTATCATTCTGTTATGAATTTCATAAAAATCATGCACCAAATAGTGTCAAAATTGACATAAATTAGATTTTAAAACAAATATTATATTATTAATTTTTATTTAATTCCTAAAAATCTAAGGTTTAGACAAATAACTTAGATAAAGATAGATATATTAATAGTAAACAACTTGGGGTTCTTTTGGCTTCTTATGGTAAGTTTATTAACCATATAGTGTAAGAAAACAAAAAGGCACGGTAAAAGTTAAATTATTTAACTTAGAGTTAAATCTAATTGATAAGGATAAAATAATAACCTAAACCTGCATAAATCCTATTGGATGACAGGATTACGACCCATACCCACTTAGGCTTCGAAACAAGACCCTTTGGAACCATTATAAACCGAATTTTCCATTAATATAAAATAATATTTTGAGATTTTCCTAAGGTGCCCCTCTCCTCCCTTATAAATGGGCACCTCCTCCCTCTCCTCCTCACACCAATTTGAGCATTCAAGCACGTCCAAACCCTGCCAAAATCCCTTATCCACTTCCCTAGTATCATCCTAGAGGTCCTGGTTTTCTTCAAAGACCATCCTTAGTTCTTTATGTGGAGGTTAAGTGAAGGCGCGTCAAAAAGAGGTAATATCCATTACCGATCTTTTTCAATTTCTTTCTTCTTCAACTTCTTCTTCTTTAGTTGTTTCATGATAAATTAATAACGTCAGTATTGATTATCTACTTCTATGTTATTATAAATATGAAAAAAATCTAATTAACCTTCAATCCATCCTACGGAAAAAGGAAATCACCGCGCGTGTGTACGTACAGTATACCGTCTCCACGCCGTGGAGTAATCTATTTTCCGCCACCACCTTAATTGGATGGGTATAATGGTGTAATGAGTAACTATATATGATTATTATAAATTGATATTGATACTGAAATAGTATACATACACTTCAACACAATTCCACGACCATGGGAACGATATCATCGCTCGTGCGTACGTACGGACTACCGTCTCCACGACGCGATGAGATTCATTCTCCACATTAACCATTCATGAATGATTATAAAGTATATATAATGAATAATAATGAAATATATTACATTTTAAATCTACTTTATTTATGTATATATATATGTATGTCATCTACTTACTTCCATTCAAGACAATAAGGAAAGGAAAACAACGTTCATGCGTACGTACGGACTACCGTCTCCATGAACGGTGTGTTTCATTTCATTTATCTATCTATTATATATATATATATATATACTGAATATATATGATATATAAATCATGTTTTATATTCTTGAAATAATTAAATCATGATATAAGTAATAATAATGTCAAGAACAACAAGTCCAAACACCTACGATAAATGAAACGATTTTACCCAAAACGCTTCTTCAACATAGAATTTACAAAAGAACGGGTAATATAAAGTCAAAAGCGAACCATATATGATATCATAACAATGAATAAGATTTTTTAATAAGTTAATTACATTATTTAAATCATTATACAGGATTTTGGGATATGTACAAAGCATATCGGACATAACGTAAGGGAAATATCACAATCTCATTTTTATCCGAGATTGTTTATACTTTAAAATTTACTGGGGTGTATTTTATAATCCACATCCATGTTTCCTGAATATGTAATATTATTTCATTCCACCTACAATTTTTGAAATCCAATTTTACCCTTTGATGAGTTTTTAGTAAAATATATGAAAAGAATCATTTTTCGTTTTTCGTACGAGGTACTTTTTTGACTTTTCCGACAAAAGGACGAGAAGAATGTTTTTTAACTTATACGACATGAATGGATTTTTAAAACATTATTTCCAAAAAGATTCCTTTACAAGTTTGAAAGTTTATTTTTAATCAACTTCTTTTAGTTTAAATTTGTATGACATGTTAAGAAAGGAAAAGTGTTTTTAAGTAGAATAGATATTTTCCTCAAGAATGAAGTTCAAGTGTTTTATCAAAATTATTTTCCATCTAAGAAAATAAAGGGTTCTGTTTTTATCCCTATTATTACATTGATTTTATTATGTTGTGATGGAATTATTTTTATTAATTCCTTTATCTTATATGAATTATTTTATGATGTCATGATGTTTAAGATTCCCATTTTTATTACATGGGTTATGCAATGATGTATGGTTTATGATTTTGTGGCATGCATAAGAATGGTACCATTATGAGATGGGTGGGACCTATATATCCCTCCAATGAATTGGGTAAAGATTTTATATCTCATGAGATATACATGGCTGGAACGGTAGGTTATATCGGTTCAGTGAAACAGGACTGAAACAAGGGTGACTCGGTTCAGAAATGGACTTTGTCCACTAAGATAGTCTTGGAAATGAGTCTTGACTAATAAGATATGATTCTCTATGATTATGTGTGTATGCCAAAAAGTTTCATGTTTTAAATTATGATTATTGGTATTTCATTTCACTTCTATGATTTATGCCATGTTATGATATTATGATCTCTTTTGCAGGTTAAGATTTCCAAAATGTTATGTTCTTATGAATATGATGTGATTGATTTTTCTTTTGTTTACCCTTACTGAGAATTTGAGCTCACCCTTTTATGTTTTATTTTCACCAGGATATAAAGAAAGGTTTTAGGTAAGAAAAAAAAGGGAAGATCTTTATGGGAGATGTTGAATATCTTTCACCATGATTAGAAGATTACATTCAGAGTTTCCAAAGACACTAAACTATTACGGTCCTTGTGTGTGTGTTTTTGTTATGTAATAATTATTCCGAAAATGTAATGTAATGTCCTTGTACGTTAATCTTCGGGTCTCTACATTTGGTATTAGAGGAAAATTTTATTCAGCCTTTGGAAACTAGGATGCGAAAACGTTAGTGAGATCCCTAGAGATATTTCTAAGGTATGTCTAGGGATGTCCCTAAGGATAAGTATACGTATAGGATATAGACCTAGAACTATGGTAACGATATTAGATTAAACCAAAGATGTTAGATATTGAAGTTACTCCCCCTTTATTATGATTTTTTCCTCTCACACTATTCTTTTTGGGTTTTAGAAAATGGCTGGAAACCAGATGATTCACGATAATGGAGGATATAATGGAAAATGGAATGATATTCTTCATGAGCATCCAAATGAAATGGGATTTGGAAGTCCAAACATCATTATTATGTCGAATCAGAAATCTCATAATATGATCAATAATGTAAAATTTGGTAAATTTCCTGACTCGGCTAATAAGAGAAAGATGGAGTTTCATGATGACCATAGAGGAAAGAAAGTTCAATTTCCCCTATGTAAATCATGTGGGAAAAGGCATCAAGGAGAATGTTTCAAAGGAACTGGAAGATGCTTTGGGTGTGGAAAAGAAGGACACAAATCCAGTAAGTGCAAAGGAAAAGGTTCAGTTAACACCAGGGATGAGGATAATGGTATTGCTACGACATCAACAATGGTTAAATGTTTTAAATGTGGAATGTACGGGCATTATGAAAACCAATGCCCTAAGGGAAAGTCTCATGAAGAGAATCAGTATGGTCGTATGATTAGTATTTATGTGGATGATGATGAAGATACTACAAAAGATATGTGAGATGAAGAAATTGTTGAAGCTCGGTCAATGGTTTAAGAATGTAGTGGAATGATTACATGTTTATCATGTGTAATGTTGTATAAGTAATCTCATGGTACTATGGAATAAAGAGACATCTAAGGATTGTTACACTGTTGCCTTTCCTTGAGTTTTGAAAGTGTATGATTAATGTTACCAGTATCCATGAAAGGTTATTCATATATTTTTAGATGATATGCGCATAATGAAGGGATAAGGAGAAAATTAAATGTTTGATAGTATTCATGAGCTCATGACTGATATAAGGTTTGGGTATATAGAATTTTTGGATTTTGGTATGTGGAAAGAGTTAACTTTTTACAGCATTCATGTTTTCACTATGGTTTAATGGGTATTCATTTTTTTAAGATAGTACATCATTAAGGTATTCACATGATTGGAATGTGACCAAAAAGATATATGGGGGATAAATGATGGTATTCACATGCTTGGTTGACGACATTTCAAGTTATCGTTTTCGTTATACTATGAGCCTGGACCGAAGTATTTTAGATAAGCCTAAAGATTGGAATGGATTATGTTAACCATAAGTTAGTATTGATTAAGGATAGAACTTGTTTTTGATATTATTTATGTGATGTTATAGTAATGTAGTTTTAGAAAAAAGGACAACCTGCAGGTCAGGCGACAACCCATCGCATCGGACAAGGCTGTGGGAATCAAACCCACAACTGAAGTATGACTGGCCTTTATCGCCTACCAATGGCCTACAGGAAGTCCCTGTTTTGTAGAAACTAGTTTTATTATATTAAGCAGTATGATATATGAAGTATATGTCCATTTTAGGAAACATATATGATTAATCTCACTATAGATGGACTTATGTATTTTTGAAAACTTTTCTTACCTTTTGCTTGAGACAGATGGAATGACCCATCATTCTATCACATGATCTGCTAACACATCACGAATGAAAAATTCAACTTCATTTCTTTAAGAGATGAAGTGGAAATTGTCCAAAGAACGGCAAATAGTGAGACTATACCAAAATCCCGAAAGTATTTCTTCTAATTCCAATTTCATCAACATTAGGGAAATGATCTTGAAAACCAAAAATGTTGTCCTAGTGCTCTTATATCTGATGAATCAGATGGTACCTTAGATCGTCACAAATTTATGGCTTTGTGATTGCTGGCTTTTCCATAGCCATGTTCTCTACCTCTCTCCATCAGAACATGATGGTTAGATTTCCCTTCCATATACATATTTTCACCTATGTGGAAACCCAGTGATTAGTTTATTTGGGTAATCGTTACATTTCATACTTTTGTTTTTAAAGCCAAGTTTTGGTATTCCTTTTTACGATGTGGGTTTCTGTTAAACAAACTTTCGAGTAGTAAACCAATTATAACCCCGACGAATTTTGAGGGCGAAATTCATTTTAAGGGGGGTAGAATGTAACACCCAATGATTTTGTGAAAAATATTATTTTAATTTCATTAATGTCTTGTCTTGTATTCTTCACCAAGATTACCTTCCGCTGTATGAAACACCGTATTAGATTCCAGAATACGCAACACTATTTTTGGATCTTGTTACACACAATTTTGATAATAGTTATTCTACACAACATTGAGTATATATATACATATATATTCAATGTATAAATGAAATATGGTTGGATTTTGTTATACGAAACAACGAAGGATTCTTTCACAACATGCAACCCTGACATGGCTTGCATTACACGCAATCGCGACCTTCCTCGATACCGTGTGTTGTACGCAATACCAGGTTTTACTAAACAACGATATATTATTATAATATTGTTATGAACTAGCCGTTATGAATAGTGTTAACTAAAATTTGAATTTTATAACATTATTATTCATCTTACACATTTCTAGAACATGGTATAAGAACAAAATAAATTTTTTGGGTAAGATAAGTATTTTTCAAAAAATGCAGTTTTACCGCCTTTTGATGGCGCACCCACTTTAAATCTAGTTTTTGACATGTTTATAAGTTCAATTTGACAAAATAAAATTCTTCTTTTGAATCGGGATATAAAAATTTACATTAGATAAAGTTTTGATATTTTTCCGATAACTTTCATATTTTAATGAATAATAAAAACACGCTATATTTTAATTAAAAACAACTTTTTTCATCGTAATATCTTCTGTGGTTAAATAGTAACTACGGTAAATTTTATCTACTATAGTTAAAGGTAAATCGGGTAATTAAGGGTAAATATAAGATTATAAAATTACCCTAACACATGGAAAAATCTTATTGGATGGCTAAAAGTAGACCCATATAACCTAAGGGTCGGATTAGATTCATTTTATGGACTTTTTTCCATGAAAATAATTTAATTATTATTAAAACCAAAGAATGCGACAACATGTCACTTTCTTAAATCTTATAAGTATAATAATTTTAATTTAGTGATAAACTTCATGAATCTTCGAACATGAATAGTCTCCAGAACTCTAATACAATTATCTACATCATAGGAATTTATTTAGAATTTTTAGGGATTAAATAATTATCATTTGTAATGACACAATGATTATGCAGTAATTGTCTTATTAATGAATTATTGACATAATTGATGTTATAAATGCCCAAATAAATGTAATTTGAGACTTTTTATGACTTAAATTAATTATATAGGTTAATATGACATGTTATTGTTGATATAAGTAACTTGGTTAGAACTTATCATTCTGTTATGAATTTCATAAAAATCATGTACCAAATAGTGTCAAAATTGACATAAATTAGTTTTTAAAACAAATATTATATTATTAATTGTTATTTAATTCCTAAAAATCTAAGGTTCGGCCAAATGACTTAGATAAGGATATATATATTAATAATAAACAACTTGGGGTTCGTTTGGCTTGTTATGGTAAGTTTATTAACCATATAGTGTAAGAAAACAAAAAGACACGGTAAAAGTTAAATTATTTAACTTAGAGTTAAATCTAATTGATAAGGTTAAAATAATAACTTAAACTTTTCTAAATCCTATTGTATGAGATTATTTCGACCCGTCCCCACTTTAACTTCTAAATAATACCCTTTGGAACCATTATAAACCGAATTTGACCTTAATATAAAATAATATTTTGAGATTTTCCTAAGGTGCCCCTCTCCTCCCTTATAAAAGGGCACCTCCTCCCTCTCCTCATCACACCAATTTGAGCATTCAAGCTCAGAAAACCACTGCCAAAATCTCTTCTCCACTTCCATAGTATCATCCTAGAGGACTTTTTCTTCTTCAACGACCATCCTTAGTTCTTTAAGTGGAGGTTAAGTGAAGGCACATCAAAAAGAGGTAATCTCCATTACCGATCTTTTTTAATTTCTTTCTTCTTCAACTTCTTCTTATTTAGTTGTTTCCTGATAAAGTAATAACATAAGTATTTCTTATATATTGATATGTTATTATAAATATGAAACAACTCTAATTAAGCTTCTATCCATCCTACGGAAAAAGGAAATCACTGCGCGTGTGTACATATGGAATAACGTCTCCACGCCGTGCTGTAATCTATTTTCCGCCACCACCTAAATTGGATGGGTATAATGGGGTAATGAGTAACTATATATGATTATTATAAAGTTATATTGATACTGAAATTGTATACAAACACTTCAACACAATTCCACGACCAAGGGAATGATATCATCGCTCGTGCGTATGTACGGACTACCGTCTCCACGACGCGATGAGATTCATTCTCCACATTAACCATTCATGAATGATTATAAAGTATATATAATGAATAATAATTAAATATATGGCATGTTAAATCTAATGGATTTATGTATATATATATATATATATGTATTTCATCTACTGACTTCCAGTCAAGACAATAAGGAAAGGAAAACAACATTTCTGCGTATGTACGGACTACCGTCTCCATGAACGGTGTGTTTCATTTCATTTATCTATCTATTATATATATATATATATATAGAATATATATGATATATAAATCATGTTTTATATTTTGGATGTAAGTAAATCATTATATAAGTAATAATAATGTCTATAACAACAAGTCCAAACACCTACGATAAATGAAACGATTTTATCCAAAACGATTCTTCAACATGGAATTTACAAAGGAATGGGTAATATAAAGTCAAAAGTGAACCATATATGATATCATAACAATGAATATGATTCTTTAAAAAGTTAATGAAATTATTTAAATCATTATACAGAAGGTTCTGATAAGTACAGAGCATATCGGACATAAGGTAAGGGAAATATCACAATCTCATTTTTATCCGAGATTGTTTATACATTGAAATTTACTGGGGTTTATTTTATCATCCACATCCATGTTTCCACAATATTTAATATTATTTCCTTCCACCTACAATTTTTTAAATCCAATTTTACCCTTCGGTGAGTTTTTAGTAAAATATATGAAAGGAATCTTTTTTCGTTTTTCGTACGAGGTACTTTTTTGACTTTTCCGACAAAAGGACGAGAAGAATGTTTTTTAACTTTTACGGAATGAATGGATTTTTAAAACATTATTTCCAAAAATATTACTTTACAAGTTTTCAAGTTTATTTTTAATCAACTTCTTTTAGTTTAAAATTGTATGACATGTTAAGAATGGAAAAGTGTTTTTGAAGTAGAAAGGATATTTTCCTCAAGAATGAAGTTCAAGTGTTTTATCAAAATAATTTTCCATATAAGATAATAAAGGGTTCTGTTTTTATCCCTATTATTAAATTGATTTGATTATGTTGTGATAGAATTATTTTTATGAATTCCTATATCGTATATGAATTGTTTTATGATGTCATGATGTTTAAGATTCCCATTTTTATTACATGGGTTATGCAATGATGTATGGTTTATTATTTTGTGGCACACATAAGAATGGTATCATTATGAGATGGGTGGGACCTATATCTCCCTCCAATTAATTGGGTAAAGATTTTATATCTCATGAGATAGACATGGCTGGAATGGTAGGTTATACCGGTTCAGTGAAACAGGACTGAAACGAGGGTGACTCCGTTCAGAAATGGACTTTGTCCACTAAGATATTCTTGGCAATGAGTCTTGACTAATAAGATACGATTCTCTATGATTATGTGTGTATGACACAATGTTTCATGTTTTAATTTATGATTATTGGGATTTCATTTCACTACTATGATTTATCCCATGTTGTGATATTATGATCTCTTTTGCAGGCTATGATTTCCAAAATGTTATGTTCTTATGAATATGATGTGATTGATTTTTCTTTTTTTTACCCTTACTGAGAATTTGAGATCACCCTTTTATGTTTTATTTTCCCCAGGATATAAAGAAAATTTTTAGGTAAAAAAAGGGAAGAGCTATATGGGAGATATTGAAGATATTTCACTATTATTAGAAGATTACATTCTGAGTTTCCAAAGACACTAAACTATTACGGTCCTTGTGTGTGTGTTTTTGTTATGTAATAAGTATTCTGCAAAAGTAATGTAATGTCCTTGTACGTTAATCTTCGGGTCTCTACACATGATCCTTATATAATTCATGATGTTATTAATGATTATACAAATGAAATTATAGATTTATCTAACTTTTGGAGGATGTGGAGACATTCTAAATTGAATCATAAAAGAAGAAGGAATGAGATTCCTATAACTATGGATATGTACTAGTTGCTAAAAAGAAATGTCTTCCTATATGATTATGTGAAACGTTACAAACAATAGTGGATGAAGCAAAATGGAAATATTACTTATAAAAAGAAGGAGAATTGATATATGAGCAATACAAAGACAGATGATTCCCCATCCTGTGATGAACATGATCATCATGTAAATGTTATTTTTTATTTTATAAATGGAATTAAATAATCTTATTGTGATATTTTTCATGGAGAAATTTTAAAAATGAAATTAATTATCAAAGAGAATAAAAAAATAAATTGGTTATAACACTGACCTTAAAATGAATGAAAGACGTTGAAAAAAGATAATGAATTATAAGTTTTGATAATAGTTATAAGATGAATAATGATGAGAAAATATGAATTTAATTAGAAATAAAAATATGAATATTTTTCAGATTGAAATATAAAAGAAAAATTATGTTTAAAAATCAACTGACCTTAAGAATCTCAATAGGAAAAAATTGTCATTTGTCAAACAAAATAAGAAAAAAAGGTGAAGGTAGTTGAATCCTAAAAGATGAGAGAAGTTATCAAATTTAATATGGGTGAAAATGATGAAGACTTGTTAGAAACATAATCAACACTTTTTATAAGACAATGTGAGAAAATAAATTTGATAGAAAAAATCAAAAAAAAAGTTGATGTTAAAATCAGAAATTGTAATAAAGGTGAAAAAAAAGTTTACTAAATCTATTATTAAAGGGGAAATAGTTAACAATGAAAGATAGAACTTTTTGATGAAACTATCCTCCTGATAAAATTGATCATTGATTTATAATGAAATAAAAAAATTTCATTATTAGTTTTACTCTCAGTCTGAAAGACTAAGAATTAGATGTCACTATTTATTTTGTGGAATTTTTGATTAGAAATATTATTCACTTTGGTACAACATGACTATATATCTAAAAATATATAAATCAAGGGGATATTTGTTTATAAAAGAAAGATTAATGTTTTCTCAATATTATAGGAAATCTAATATGGAAACTAAAATGATAATGAAGTTTGAGTACGTAATGTATGTGGAGAAATAATATGTTCAATATAACATGAAGGAGTTATTTGTTAATTTTCTAGAACAAGCTGACATGTGTAGAATGTTTGAAGGCAAAAAATAATTTTAATTAAATTGGAAGAAAACGTTTTATAAATATATGGGAAAAGTCAATAAAATAATATCAAATAATTATTATTGTAAAATTTAGAAAATTTTAAAGAGATCTAAATAAGAAATGATTTTTACTAAAAGTTTTCTTCATATACTTCTAGAAAAAGTGACATTAATTAGATAGTTGTTATAAAATAATTATAATAAAATGGAAGGTAGAGAAGATAAAAGATTATATACTTATTAGAAGAATAATTATATGGAATGAAAATTGTTAATTTTTTTTATTAGGATGTACAAAATATATTAATTGAATCCATTGAAAAATCCATGAAGAAGAATAAAACTGAATGGATAAGATATGACACTCAATCTGAGAGATGTTGAAAAATAACTATAGGTGTTCCTCATTATTCTAAAAATATTTTTATTTTTACTAACATGAAATAACTTAAGGAGTATAAATAAGTAATTTGATGTTGTTTAGTCTATTCATATTCATGAAAAGGAAAAGAATTAGGTCAAAAATTTTGTTTTTGACAGTTTTCTTATTCACTTGAAATTTCAAATAATTTTTTTGATATGGGCTCATGTTAATATTATCTTTAGAGAATCTATTCAATGTTTCATAATAAATAATAATGTTGAAAAAACATGAAAAGTTTATTATGTGAAAGTTCCTCAATGGGAAACATTAACAACCTGCATTATCCTATATTTCTTTATACATAGGGTTTTCCCACCTATGAATAATTATTTTTATATAAAGACTCATCATCATGAAATTCATTTAGTACTTATATTCTCATTAAAATATGTCATGATTTTGGGATGAATGTTTCAAACCCTTTGAAATGTGAACATTTTTCAATAGCGGGGAAACATTTCATGATGGTCCCCTCGAATATGATTATAAATGAGAGGGAGAGTAATGTAATCTGGGAGAGATAAGAAATAGGTGGCTCAAAAATTAAATCATTTTAAGAAATTAATAAATTAAATAATTTTTTTTGTTTTTTAAATAGTTGGAGTGGGTATTGACAACGACAAATAAGGGACATATTTTTAAGGAACGTTATTTTTTTTGTTGAATTTTTTTAATAGATGATGGAAGATGATACATAGTTGATGTTTAAAAAATGTAAATATATTAATCATTAGACTCACCTTCATAATTAATGATTGTACACACAAATCATAATAATTTAATCAGATTGTAAATAATGTCTTTGTAATAAAAGGCTCATCTGACAAACTATGATTCCAAAATAAATTATTGATCATAATTAATATTTTAATCAAAGTTGGTATGAATTTAATATAAACATAATGATGATTTTCTTTATTTTAAATCAAAAATGTACTATGTTTTAATTGAACATATGATGAAATCCTTATGATGTAATTGATGATAAATTGTGTTTCCAATTGTATTGAGGGTCATTTGAAAAGAAACATATTTCTACATGTTTAGGAAGTTATGATACATTCTAATGAAAGTAAGATGATGCAATTCCAATCACAACTAATTTTGAATTCATGAAGAAGTTATTATATAATACTTGTTTTATAGAATAAAAAAGAATATGATATGATTTATTTGAGCTACTAATCATTAGTTTGGGTAACACTAAACATAAAAAGTTGATTATCAATGGTATGATAATCATCTATGTGAAAATATCACAATGATAGAAGATATATCTTCTTGAAGTAATGATGTCACTACTGATATTTTTTTGTCATACATGATATGCCATTGATTAATTATAATATAGTTTGATATAGTATTTTTTAGGAATTTGTGGTATCTTGAAGATATCAGATAAAAAGCTTTATTTGTGGAATAATGCTTGGAGAATGGTTAGATTTTATTTCAATTTGATTAAAAACCCGGAATTTCAAATTTTCTCTCTTAAAATTGGCTCAAGTGAAATTTTTTTTAAAAAAATTGTTTTTTCATCATAATAAATGAAGACTCATTGTAAATGTCCTAATAATGTTCATCATAGTGATGTAGGGACCGACCCATGAGGCACAGGTTGACACCAATAAACTTATGGGGCAAATGGTTATCGATTGGACAAAATGAAGAAAATGATAAATAATTTGAAGACATATATGATGTATGTAATTGATACAAAACACATGTATGATAAATAATTTAGTGTTTTAATAAAGTCATTATAATGGGCCATTGTCAGTTATTCATACATGTTCATCGCAATGAAGAATCATAATGAAGAATTAATGATGAATAAGACTGAATAATAATAAAAAAATTCTTCGCAAATTGATGTAGTGTGATGTTTATAGAATCATCTAGAACTATTATGAAGTGTTGAATAAGAAAAATATTGATATGATATTTAATGAGATGTAAAGATTCATATAATTTAAATGGTAAAGAAATGTGTTTAGAATCATACACAAACCATATCCAGGATTTCAATAAAGTTATAGAACAAATTCATTTTTAAATGTAAACAAAAAAATAAATATGTTCATATATGCTAGAGTTCCAATAATTTTGGAACTTGTATTGGGTTCCCATCCAATTGTTTTCATGTTAATACTGAGGATGTTCCATCTGAATGAATCCATATGTGTGATGATCAATCTAATCGACATAGCAAGTTACAAAGGACAAAGATTCAATAAAAACATTCAATTAGAGTGAGACCATCTTAATGATATCCATCAGAATTAGGTCCATCGGCCAGAGTTTCATTTTATAGAATAATTGAATGCTTTGAATTTAGTTCCTACTCTATTGAAGAAGAAATAGAATAATGAACCCCATATTAGACCAACCATTGGATGGATACCACCAGATATATGTTACTAGGATTAGAAGATCAAAAACCCTACATAGATTGATTCTTGGACTGAGTGTATGGGATAATTTTGAAGACAATGAAGTCCCTCAGATAATTTTTTATGCATTTGAAGATTGTATGCATGTAATGTTTGATTCAGTTTACATGTGGAGGAAATTAATACATTATGAAGTGGATCAAAAATAAAAAAGAAAGTGAATCTTGTAACTATGGATACCTACTAGTTGCTGAAGATGAATTTTTTATAGGTGTTATAACTAGAAATAGTAAAGAATATACTAAAAAAGATATCTGTGGGTGTATCCATATATAGTGGGAAAATTAATGTTGTGATTAAAAAAATGTTCACTGATTGTTCCTTTGTATTCTGAAAAGAAGATAATATAAAATACATGTTGGTGGGACTATCCATTATGGAATGGACTTTTTCATTTTATCAAAAAAATGTAAATATCATTTTCTTCCTTCTCGTTATATTTATTTCATACTAAAGGTAAATTTTTGATTGATATTTGAGTGGATAGTAACTATAACATGTTTAATAGGTAATTTTTTTAAGGATGCTAAGAAAAATTATTATAAATGAAAAAGGAACTACAGGTTCATCACCCACCCCTCTAACTGTTCTTGATCCTACATGGGAATAAAATCTTCATGACTTTCTAAATCACAATATTTTTTATTATTTTATTCCTTGCCGTTTCATTTTTTCAGTGATTTAAAACCCCTTTAAACTTCTACATTTTTTTCAAATGTTGTTTCCCTTCACAAATCATATTCTATGAGTATGATATATTTCTCATTAGTTTTCTTGTTTTCGTAGTCTTCCAAAGAAGATACATTTATTTTTTTTCTAAATTCGTAAGAATTTTTTAAATAATTGAATCCTATATTTTTTCATAAAATCTTTCGATGTTATGAAAATATTATTTACTGTATTAATGAATCCATCCATTATAATGACCCTACATTTCTTACATTACTATTACGTCATTTTAAAGACAAAAATAATATAATAATTACCTACTGGGGTTACATTGAGAAACTGTCTTATGATAATTAAGACCATATATATCATTTACAAAAAAACATAAGAATTTATTTAATTACTTCTCCTCTAGCATCATATTGGCTATAGAATTCTTCTTAATACAGGTAACCGGTAAAATATATTCAAAAACTTTTGTGATAAAAATCCCTATAAGAGGATAGAAAATAACATGAAACAATATAAAATAGGGTGAACATTATCATTGTCATCATAACATAGGCATTGGATCATAAACATGAGGGGTAGCCTTGTGAAAGGCCTCATAATTTTGAAATGTATACAAATGAAACATCATGTCTTATGGGTTAACTAGCAAACATAGTTGGGGACAAAACTAGATTCATGTAGATTAATATTTTAAATTTAATCATGAGATTCATCAAATCACCCAATGCATTATAGAACTATATAATTTTAGGGGTAGTTATAACAAACCAATGTTTTTCAATGGAAATTCCATTCTCATAAGTATCTCATAAAATTACATGAAAATACAACATAATGAACTAATAAGTGCTAAGTGACATTTAAACATAAGTTTGACACTTATGTGTTTGGAATTTCCAAAATCCGGCATACATGGTTGTAATCATTATGTTATTTGGAGTCTGATAAGAAAAACATAATTTATGGTGAATAATAACCTACCCTAATGAATATTAACATACTCTTATGAATACTGATATACCGTAATGAATAGAATCCTATACTATGGTAGTATGAAAATGATATTCATGTTGGAAGTACGATATACCTATATTTTAGAATAAGTTAATGAATGTTTTAAAACTGGTTTTTGATAATAAATTAATATTTTAATTGAACATTTAAATAATCTTATTTAGAAAATTATTTTTTAAAAATGGAATTCATTTTTGGATTCTACACATCGAAAAAATTTAAGGGTGAATTTTTGGGATCTTTTTTCAAATAATTGAATTTTGGATGAATAATAAAATCTAATAATTCACAATAAATGCAAAATAGTGGATTAATTGAGCCATTGATGATGTTATACTGATGTAATCCCACTGTTTTCGGGATCACATGATAAAATTACTATTCTTGGCCACTGTTTCGGTGCGGATGTGCGTCGGGTTACGCTGTTCCGCCAGGACGCGTTCGCGCGTGCACCCGTCAACCCGAGGGGATGGGCGCGCGGCTTGTGGTCCCGCAGTCCCGCTTTCCAAAGGCGGGCGGCATCCGTCCCTTATTCAGGGGCGTCTGCTCCTTGATCGAAACCGGGATGATGGGATGTCGGCTCCTCCTTCCTTGGACGTCTCCTCGGAACTCGTCGCCTAATCCGGGTCTCCCTCATAGATTTAAGAATGTTCGTGAATCTCGTTCCCGGCGCCATATCTTCATGGACACCGGTTAATTACGCTGCTTCCGCCCGGACGCTCCAAGGAGTCTGGTCGGGGCAGCAACCTGCGGTGAGAAGGCCGGGTGGCTCTGGGTGCTGGGGGCGTGTCGTAACACTGTGGCTCTGCACGTCTGTCTTCCGTCCCTAATAGGGCTTCTCGAAGGCATGATGGCCTGAGGCATCCCGCACTGGGTGCGGGGAACTGTGTCACCCGAGGTTTTCCTCGGCTTCCCATGTTTAACACGGGGTATGCCGCGAGTTTAACGTCCAGCGGGGACGGCATCGGACCGATCAACACGAAAAGTGGATCGAATGACAGAACCCCTTGCGGGGAACCTCCGACGCTAGGGCCAGCGCATGGGCAGCTTCCCAAGTGATGTGGAGTGGAGAGAAGTGGCATGACCCCACCGGGATGTGGCGGCCCGGGTAAGGATCCGGATGGATGATGGAGTGAAGAGCTTGGACCCCGTAGGGGCTTCCTACGTACCGCGCGTTGGCACGGATCAAAGTCAACGTAGTTCGGGTATACAGTTTAACGTCATGCTGGACGTCGGCAAGCCGACTCACGAAGGGGTCGAGGCCGCTGGGCGGAAGATTGAACCGAACCACCTCGCACTGAGGGGGATGGAACGGCCGGGTGGATCACAGTTTCACGTCATGCTGGACGATAAAAGGAGAGATGGAAAAAGGGGCTGTGGGGAGGCACAGTGGAGATACACACGGGCAGTCTCCCACAGGGGCGGATTCATAGGTGAATCGACGCAAGCGTGAACCCTGGAGGGGTCCACTGATGGACGAACCGACGTGAATACGACCGGGACGACCAGGTGGTGGGCTTGAACCTCAGGGAGGCTTCCTACGTACCCTATTTAGAAGACATGGATCAAAGTCCACGTAGTTCATTCTGTCAGGACTTACGCACTTGAGGCAGCCCGGATGCGGCAAAGCTCAGTTGGAAGGGACTTGGACCGAAAGTAGGAGACACCTCGATCCCAGTCACACCCTCTACTGGCTTCGGTAGTGGGGAGGCGCAATGGAGATACACATGTGCAGCCCCCCACAAGAAACTAGGGGTTTATAATACCCTACCCCCGTAGGGAAAAGCCGCTCCCATTAAATCGTCCCTAAAGAGGGGCAATCCCGACATCCCTGCAGAGACGAGCGGGTGGGGGCCACATCCAAACCGAGGGGGACCCTGCGTGCGAGGCACGGGATCGGGTGATGCGGACGGTTTAACGTCTTGCCGGACGAAGTACAGTTTAACGTCGTGTGTTGAGGACGAAGCGGACGGTTTAACGTCTTGCCGGACGAAGTACAGTTTAACGTCGTGTGCTGAGGACGAAGTGGACGGTTTAACGTCTTGCCGGACGAAGTACAGTTTAACGTCGTGTGGTGAGGACGAAGCGGACGGTTTAACGTCTTGCCGGACGAAGTACAGTTTAACGTCGTGTGCTGAGGACGAAGGTGCTTGGCAGTTTAACGTCTTACAGCACGGACGATAGGGGCTAGGCAGTTTAGCGTCGTGCAGCTTGGACGTAGTACAGTTTAACGTCATGTTGGACAGATGCAGTTTAGCGTCATGCGGGACGAATGTGCAGTTTAACTTCATGCTGGACAAATGCGCAGTTTAACTTCATGCTGGACGTATGTGCAGTTTAACGTCATGCTGGACATATGTGTAGTTTAACGTCATGCGGGACGATGGATTGCCGCTGATGGGTCCGTGTCACTTCGCGCGAGCCTGGAGGGCCGCACGGGAAGACAACGCACGGTGCTGGCACCTAGGATGAAAACCATCGGGCGCCACGCAGGCGGGTACCTTCAGGGGGTCAAGGGGGGCGACCCTGGCGGATTGCGCGCAAAAGAGAAGCTTTGCGCGCAAAACAGCAGATCGGCGCGCAAAATGGCGGGCTGGCGCGCAATCGGGCCAGCGCTTTGCGCGTAGATGATTGAGATTGCGCGCACCGGGCTTCGGACAGCTCGTGGGGGCAACGGCTCATTCTCTAACGAACGGCCACTTTGAAGATGGGGGGTGCGCGCAATCGGGCTGGATTGCGCGCACCCGGGGGCAATTGCGCGCAAGAGGCTTCTTTTGCGCGCAAAGGCCTTCGGGTTAAGGATTTATTCAAAGGGAAGGAGCCAAGGGGATTGCGCGCGAAGGCGAACCCCAAGGCTCTATTGCGCGAAAGAAAGGAGGTTACCTGAAGATCGGCATTGCGCGCGGAAGGGGTTGGATTGCGCGAACGAGCGACGCTTCGGATTCTGGCAACCTTCAAAACGTCGGGGGTCGCCTTATATTTATAGGCCACCCCGGGCGTGGAATCCGGTCTCGGGCGCGGAATTCCCTTCGCGGGCGCGGAATCAGGACCCGGCGCGCAAGGGAGCCGCGCAGGCCACGGGCGCGCAAAATAGCGCGCCGGCCCAGCGCATTGCGCGCATCCCGGGAGGATTGCGCGCCGAGACTCAACTTTGCGCGCGGGACTCTGAAATTTCGCGTAAGTCCTCCGGGCCCTCTGGAACGTGCCTCTGACTCCAAATATCACTTCGCTTTCCGCATCCGGAGCTTCGTTTGGGAACAACGGACTTTTCCGGCGTCTACAAAAGCCCCCCCTCGGAATCTGATCGGCGAGAGGTCGCAACGATCGGGTTCCGAGGGAGACGCCGGAATGCCGAAGTCCTGGGCTGCGCGGGACTTGGGCGCGCAAAAAGGGGCGCCGGGCACGCAATTCGCAGCCGCGGTCGCGCAATCGAGCATTCCGCGCGGCGCGGAATCCCGGCCTCGTCTATAAATAGGGGTCCAGGGTTCCGTGTTCCATACACAGGCCTTCCGCGCGATAAGCTTCAACGCTCTCGTGCGCGAAATTGCCTTTTCCGGTCGCGAAATTCTCCCGATCGGCGCGCAAAACCATCCGGAATTCGCCTGTATTTGCGCGAAAACCCGGAACATTGCGCGACATTCTTCCCAATTGCGCGCCGTCCACTTGGATTGCGCGCCAACCTTCAAACTTTTCTACCAGCCTCGTCCGATCCCGCACGCTTCATCCCTTAACCCGCACGACTCCCGAAACTTCTGAGATGGCCGCGCATCAAGGAAATGAGGGGGATGCCACCACTCACAGAGCTGAGATGGCGACGAACGAGGAGGTTTTCGGAGCCAAGGAGATTGTTTCCAACAATCAATCCCTGTTCGACTTGCTGACGCCGGCCCAGAAGACATATCCACTGTCGGACAACCTGCCGCTCTGGAACTTCGGCATCCTAGATGAGGTTCCGGTGCCAGGGTTCGAGGTTGATGTGCCACGGACCTGGGTGACTCGGGAGGACGAGCTTCCCCGCTATAACATCACCAACAATGGGCATCCTGCTAGGGAGACCAGGCACTTGGACGTCTATGTCCTGAACCCGAGGATGCGAACCATTGACGGGGGTGAGCCTACTGCGGAGAATTCTCCAGCCCTCTACTCGAGCACATATCGCCAGAGTGTCACTGACGACACCAAGGGCTGGCTGAAGGACTGGGACTTGCGGTCTGGGGGCAATTTTACCAGTGAGTGGGCCTGGGCGTTCTGGGTACGCCACACTTGCGATCACTTCGCAGAGGAGCTGCGGTACATCGGCCTATTTGAGGCGGTGTGGACGTCGCAGTTCCACTTCTACCAGCAGTCCGAGCTCGGGCCGGAGCTGTTCACCCGCTGGTCTCCGGATACCAACACCTTCCATCTTCACCATGGGGAGGTCGGCATCGGTCTCTGGGACATCCACTGCATCGGAGGTATCCCGCTGGAGGGCTACCAGTATGATGAGTTCCTGCCTCCGAGGAACACCTGGGGTGACAGGTCACGGACTCCCATCCTGACGTGGCATCTGTTGGACCTGGCTACAGAGCGGCTCGGGGTCAAGGACTTCCAGAAGGACATAGCCTACAAGGAGTGGTTCGGCCAGTTTTTGGAGCATGACCCAGCGGTCAAGATGCCAGGCAGGGGGAAGCGGTGCCCGACCGCAGCTCAGAGGAGCCGGAACGGGTCGTACTGGCGGGTCCTGGAGACGGGCGACTACCGCTCATGGGGGAACCGCGTCATCGAGGCCCGGGACCCAAATGTCCGGTACGCGGCGTTCCTGGCCACCTTTCTGAGTGGGTGGCTCCTGCCAGTGCGGGACGCGAGAATGGGCGTTCGCCCGGCGACACTGGCGGTGGCGGGCTCTATGGCCGCCAACAAAAGATACAACCTCGGGGTCCCAGTGCTGGCGAGGCTGTATGCCATCCTGGGACACATCTCACGAGGGGGGTCGCCACGAAGGATCTGTGGGCCCTTTCAGTTCTTCCAGGGCTGGGTGGCTGCTCACCTCGGTGGGTACACGTTTCCGAACGCCATCATTCCTCCGGGCAACGGCCTGCGACCCTCCCTGCTGAACATCGCGGGGGTCGCTCCGATGACCCTAAGTGAGGAGGGCGTGAGGATTCGGATTGGCAATCATGCCAATTTCAACTTCAGTCTGTTCCCCACTCCCGTCGGCCAGATGATCGACAATGGGAAGGGTCCGCTGGAGCAGCATGAATACTTCCGGAACATGCGGGGCAGGGTGCTCGTGGCTCGGATCGACGGGAAGGTGATCTGCGAGCCTTACGTGCCAACCCGGTTCGCCAGGCAGTTCGGGTGCCTTCAACGGATGCCGAAGAGGGTATTCACTGCTGTCCGGGAGGAGACGAACCCTTGCGTCCTTCGCCAGATGTGGCTGATGTTTGCCGCTTTCGGCTCTGGCGACGTCATCACTCTCCCTCCTACCGGGGTTGACGCAGGCTTGGCAACCGAGTACGCCGAACACTGGGCCATCGCGTACCCCGAGGGGCTTCTACGGAAGCCAGTTCGGTGGCTCGAGGTTACCCGTGCGGAGACCGGGCGTCAAGGGAGGAGGCGAGGCGCCGCCACACGGGGGAGAACGGAGGCGCGCCAAGCAGCGGAGCCGGCGCGAGCAGGGACTTCGGCGGCGGGCACATCGCAGGCTGCCGCTACGACCTCGGCGCCCAGAGAGGGGGCACGCGCGGTGGTCGAAGAGCGGCCCGAGAAGCAGGTGAGACGTCTGCTCGAACCCTCCCACGATGCTGTCTTCCCGGCGCTGTGGTCGGCCTGGATGACCCTACGGCAGTCACTGGGGACCGACGCCATCTGGCGAAAGATTCTCAGAGAAGGAATCCATCTGCCAGAGGTCGGGCGCCTCCATATTGCCGACAGGGTGGACTTCAACCGCCAGTATGCGTATCTGACGGCCATGGACGATTACGCGCGCCAACGTGGTCAGCGTGCGGAGCCATCCCTTCTGGTGAAGGTGATGCTCGGTCTAGAGCCCGCTCCAGAACAGATGCCGCCGGAAGAAGACGACAGTAACAACGACTCCGAGGAAGAGGAGGAGATGGGGGAGGATGAAGGCTCCGAGGGAAGATCCCATCAGGGGAGTCCGCGGGAGAGCGGCGAGGTGGCCGGCTCTGACAATGTTGATGTCACCGAGCTCCTCGAGGTCCGCTTCTATCCCTACTCAATCTGCTTCATCCATTCTCTTATGCAGCTTCTAACCCATTTCTCCATCTTTCTCAGGAGCACACAGATGTTGGTCAGGCGTCCTCAACGGGAGTAGGAGGGGCGCCAGTAGGACAAGGCGGGGGGCAGGCACCCATTATCGAATTGACAGGCGCGGAAGGGCCCCCTGCTGCAACTGTTCCTGCGGCGGCCGGGATAGCAGAAGATGACGCTCTGACCTCCCGTAAGTCTCCTTGCTTTACTGCTGGTGCCTGCCGTTGACGATCCGTGACTAACCATGGCATGCCCTGCGCAGTGATCTCAACACTGGAGGCTCGTCGGGTTGCCGAACCCGGGCCATCTACGAGTGGACCAGTGGTGGACATGCCGCCTGCTCCGGAACAGACTTCCCAAACCGAGCCGGCCCACCAACTGGTGATCAGGGGGCTGCGGACGCCGGCGGTGCTGACATCGGAGAGAGGTCGGGGGATGACGAGGGTGTCAGCGCCGCTGGGGAGAGAGAAGAAGGTCGCCCAGATGTTGGGGAACCTATCCCTCATGAGGATCTCCCAGGGGCGGACCCTGCAGCAGACCTGCTGGCTGCCTTCCCTGCCTACCGGCCTGCCGACCCCGAGGAGATGGACGACTCGGACGCGGAGGAGGCCGAGGAGAGTAGGATAACGCGCCGCAGGGGGTGGAACTGCATCCAGCGCTTCCTCAAGCGAGACCCATCGGAGTGGCTGGGGCGCATGGGATCACTTCAAACCTGGCTGCACTTCCTGTGTGCCGGGGGAGCTGATGCTCAACGCCTCCATCTGACGGTCCGTGATTTCATGGCCGAAAAGATGCGCGAGAGCTGCCGGCGTGCCGACGTCACACAAAGTCGGGACATGTCGGAGAGCACGCGGGCGCTCCTCACGGCGGAGCAGGAAGTCCGGCGTCTCGAAGGGCAGGCGGCAGAGAAGGAGGCCTTCGTCGCAACGTGTACCGAGCTTGTGGAGCAACTAGCAGCCCAGCTGGTTGACGCCCAGGTACAGCTGACGGAGGCGGGCCAACAGATGGTCACAATTCAGGTCGAGCGGGAGCGTGCACAGGCCAAAATCGACGAACTGCGTGCTGCGACCGCCGACGAAGAGAGGGCACGCAGAGAGCGAGAACCAGCCCTGGAGGCCGCCAGCCAAAGGGTAGCGGCGTTAGAGAGACTCATTCAGCACGCTAATCCCTAAGGGCTTTGTTTTGCCATTCCCAAAACATTTGCTTCCGCTACTTTGATCCATTTTTATGAATCAATATATTTATCTGCATCTTTTGGCTTAACATGCTCAACCACAATTCACTGTCTTGCGGGAGCGTTAACCAAGCATCAGGCATCCATAGTTGGGCCTGGATTGCTAGAGAAAAGAGGGAGGTCATTCCTAGGAAAGGAGACCTCAAGCCTAATCAATGTATCATCCCCCCAACTTGTTCCAACACACGAGCGGGACAATGCTAGGGGCGTTGAGATTTTATCCGAACATAGGGAAATGAGAAAGGGTGAATCGAGTGTCCCGAATCCAGACATCCACAACGGTCGGCCTTCCAGGAAATGCCCAAGACGGTAGGCGGACAGTGGATCGACCATAACAACTGCAATAGACGGACCGAAGGTCATCATTCATATTGCAGGAGGCGGACCACATGTCATCATGAATACCGCTTTGGGGGTCCCTTCAGACACAAGGGTGGAAATCCATATCAACAGGGCATGCGAAGCGTGGGGCGAAGTGACGATTGTTCGGACAGAATCCAACGCTCTCAGAATTGCGCCACCGTGGGGAAAGCGTATTAGGCGGATGCACTAATCTGGCCGTGAATCACCCCAATTCTCAGACAGCACCTCTTTGACGAGGAAACTGTCGCTTCCCACCATTGCAATGGGGAATCCCGAGCTGAATCGGGGAGAATATCACAACTGCACCACTCTACCCGAAGTCAGGCCAGACGGCCGGCGACGAGGAGGGGCGGGACTTAGCGATCCCTGAGGCTGGACCCGATTCGAGATGCCCGGGCGTTCCTACGTACTCCATCAAGCTGGAGATCAAGCCACACGTAGTTCTGAGAGTGCAGTTTAACGTCATGCAGGACGTAGAATCCCGTTTGGGGAGATCTTAGTTTAAGGTCTTAGAGCTCAGACCATAAGGGGAGATCTTAGTTTAAGGTCTTTAGAGCTCGGACCATAATGAGAGATCTTAGTTTAAGGTCTTTAGAGCTCGGACCATAAGGGGAGATCTTAGTTTAAGGTCTTAGAGCTCGGACCATAAGGAGAGATCTTAGTTTAAGGTCCTTAGAGCTCGGACCATAAGGGGAGATCTTAGTTTAAGGTCTTAGAGCTCGGACCATAAGGAGAGATCTTAGTTTAAGGTCTTTAGAGCTCGGACCATAAGGGGAGATCTTAGTTTAAGGTCTTAGAGCTCGGACCATAAGGGGAGATCTTAGTTTAAGGTCTTAGAGCTCGGACCATAAGGAGAGATCTTAGTTTAAGGTCTTTAGAGCTCGGACCATAAGGGGAGATCTTAGTTTAAGGTCTTAGAGCTCGGACCATAAGGAGAGATCTTATTTTAAGGTCTTTAGAGCTCGGACCATAAGGACCTCAAAGTACGCCACATCGTGGTCCTATCCCCTGGGTATGCGAAGATGCACTGAGGGATAGTGTCAAGAGTGTCGAGGTTTCGCCTGGTCAGAATGGGAGGTAGAAAATGTGAATCATGCGGCCATTCACTCAAGGACTGGGGGCACCGGAGTAACGATATGGGAGTACTGTCGACCGTGGCAGAAAAGCAACATCAATATCGCACTAACCGTTGGTGGAATGAGGCAGCAAACGAGCATCGACCGCTCAATCGCAGGATTCATATCGATTTGCTGCCCGAGGCCATTGGGGGTACCGGCCCGAGTCGGTGGGAGAGCACTGAGGCATTGTGTCCGAACCGTTCACGGGGGCTCCACCCAGGGCGTAGACGATGGGTCCGAATGAAAGGGAGCACGAAGCCTGAAAAGTGGAGGAAACCTGACCAAGCGGATCCTGACCCTCCTGACAATAAACCAGAGTACTCTTGACACTGGTGGACCACTGCAAGGGGTCGGGGAACACGCCTTGAGGGTGACCTGAAGGCGGCGGATTCCCCAGAGAAGGGGGAATCTCTAAGAGGTGGGGGGCTGGACCCGAAGTTTCAAACATCCGGGAGTTCCTACGTATCCCATAAGGATGGGAATCAAGCCACACGTAGTTCTTGAATCGCGGCGCAACACAATCGGGCACCAGCGCGGGGAAGAGTGCGGGTCTGACCCTCGCACACAGAAGGAGCGGCATTTGATATTTCTTGTTTGTCCTTAAAGATGAATGATTTTTCTTTGTGCGGCGACATGCCTGTGATTGAGAAATCTCTGGCGTCGCCACAATAATCAAGCCACGGAAGGCATTGATGAATGGCGTGGTTATTAACCAGCGCCCAACATGAGTGTTCCCTGAGGAGGACATCACGATGCAGTGCCGTTTCTCGTCGGGCGGCCAAGACGATCACAGTTTACGGTCGTGTGGTAGGACCAGACAACACAGTTTAAGGTCGTGTGGTTCGGACCATGGAGGAACCCGCTTATTGCGGTACGGCGGACACGGCGGAGGTAGGAACATACCCAGCCCCGCGGTCACGCACGATTCCATTGCGGTACGGCGGACACGGAGGAGGTGGGAACATACCCAGCCCTGTGGTCATGCACGATTCCAAGGGAAGAGTCTTGGGATCGGGGCCTGCGTATGTCCATCACCCGAGGGGCAGAGATGCTAGCCTCCAGATATACTGGGCCCAGAACGCGATTGTTCGGGCGACTCCTTCCTCCTTATGGGGACGAGGGTCCAGCTACGCATGGTCCTTAGGGAGGACATCCGCATATATCCTTGGTGCTCAGATCATGGGAGCCTCGAACGACATCATTACCCTGGTTGGTCTGCCTAACGTGTAGAGGTGTACTGAAGGTCAGTATGAAGAGAGTGTCGAGATTCCACTACAACGCACAAAGGTGGAGTGTGATGAGGACTGCGCAACCAATGTTCAGAGCCTGAAAGAGCCGACATGGCGATCAAGGACGTTGCTGACCATATTCGCAACACAACATCCGATCGCGTCAGCCTAAGACGGGGCAAGCAAACGAGCATCGACCGCTCAATCGCAGGATTCATATCGATTTGTGGCCCAAGACCCGCCGGTAAATCGACCCGGAGCGGTAGGAGAGCGCTGAGGCATCGTACCCAAACCGCTAACGAGGATCCCTTTGAGTGAAGGCTCGAACAAGAGGAAGCGCGAGACCTGACAAGCAACACAGGACTTGTCGGGATTGAATCGGACACTACGAGTCATAGACCGAAGTACCCAAAACATGTTAACAGATCACCGGGAAGGGTCGGAGGACTCACCCTGAGAGCAACCAAAAGAGGGCAGATCCCCGTGATCAACCAAGAGACGGGGCTGGACCTGAAACACAAGCGTCCAGGCGGTCCTACGTATCCCATAAGGATGGGAATCAAGCCATACGTAGTTCTTGAGAGGCAGTTTAACGTCATGCAGGACGATGAGAGGTGTGAGGTGGTCCCACACACGGGGGGAGGCGTACGGCGCGACCAGTAGACCAACGCGAATGAGGACATAATTCCCCGCTCACGCGATACGCCTCGCACAAAAAGGAGGGGAACTTGGGCTAGAGGCCCAACGCGGGATAGAGATTCCCGGGAAATGGGGCTGGGCCTGAAACATGAATGTCCAGGCGGTCCTACGTATCCCATAAGGATGGGAATCAAGCCATACGTAGTTCTTGAGAGGCAGTTTAACGTCATGCAGGACGATGAGAGGTGTGAGGTGGTCCCACACACGGGGGGAGGCGTACGGCGCGACCAGTAGACCAACGCGAATGAGGACATAATCCCCCGCTCACGCGATACGCCTCGCACAAAAAGGAGGGGAACTTGGGCCAGAGGCCCAACGCGGGATAGAGATTCCCGGGAAATGGGGCTGGGCCTGAAACATGAATGTCCAGGCGGTCCTACGTATCCCATAAGGATGGGAATCAAGCCATACGTAGTTCTTGAGAGGCAGTTTAACGTCATGCAGGACGAAAAGAGAGAAAAAAGGAAGGGGGGAGCAGAAGGCATCCCCAAACGTGGGGGGGGGGCGTACAGCGTGACGAGAAAACTGACGTGAATGAGGGTATAGCCCCGCGCTCACACCATACGCCGCACACCCGGGGGCAACTGGGCCAAGGGCCCGAGATGGGATGGAAATTCCCGAAGGATGGGGCTGGGCCTGAAACATGAAGGTTCAGGCGGTCCTACGTATCCCATAAGGATGGGAATCAAGCCGCACGTAGTTCTCAAGAGGCAGTTTAACGTCATGTAGGACGAATGTTGAACAGTTTAACGTCTTGTAGCTCGGACGTAGTACAGTTTAACGTCATGTTGGACGAAACACTCGGCAGTTTAACGTATTGCAACGCGGACGATATGCTAGGCAGTTTAACGTCGTGCAGCTTGGACGTAGGCAGTTTAACGTCGTGCAGGACGTGGCACTTGGCAAATTAACGTCTTGCAGCGCGGACAAATGCTGAACAGTTTAACGTCTTGTAGCCTGGACGAATGCAGTTTAACGTCGTGCAGGACGTTGGCACACTCAGACAAAGTACTGCTTGAGGAACCTAGCGTTGGTGGGAGGAGTGACACGCTCACCATCCATAGTCGCTAGGGAGTACGCGCCATTGGGATAGACCTTGTGGACAACAAAAGGTCCCTCCCACTTGGGCTCCAACTTGGGCGGCTTCCTGCCGGGGATCATCGGTGCTCTTAGGGCTAGCACTAGATCACCCTGCATGAAGGAGCGGAGGCGAACCTTCTTATTGAAAGCTCGAGCCATTCTGCTTTGATGCCTCTCCAAGTTGTGCAAAGCGCGAAGTCTATTCTCATCCAGTGCTTCCAACTCGACTAGACGGGCTTCAGCAACTCTGTCCGGCGCTTGCTGGTCGTAGACCGCAGTGCGCAAGGACGGAAACTGGATCTCGATGGGCAGGATGGCCTCAGCTCCATACACCAGGGAATAAGGGGTCATCTGGGTGGAATTGCGAGTCGTCGTCCGATAAGCCCAGAGGGCGTTGGGGAGCTTGTCCGGCCAACTCTTCTTGTTCTGACCAACCATCTTTTGCAGAATGTTAGAGAGGGTTTTGTTAAGCGCCTCGATCTGTCCATTCGCCTGCGCATGATAGCGAGATGTATGGTTCGAGCGAATGTTATACTTGGCGTACAACTTCTTCAACTCGGCTGCTCGGAAATTGGTTCCGTTATCCGTGAGGATAGCGTGAGGCACTCCAAATCGATGAATGATGTTGGAGGTCACGAAGTCAGCGATCGAACAGGATTTGACCTCTCTGAGCGGAATCGCCTCTGCCCATTTGGAGAAAAAGTCCGTGGCGGTCAAAATGAACCGGCACTGGCGAGCCGTCGCCGGCGGGTACGGTCCCACAACGTCCATCCCCCAGACTGCAAAGGGCCAAGAATACCTGGTGGTATGGAGAGGCTCCGGCGGCCGATGCACAAAGTTCGCATGAACCTGGCACGCATGGCACCTCCTGGCATACTCGATGCAGTCATGGATCATGGAGGTCCAGAAGTATCCCAACCTCCGAATCTGGTGGGACAGCTTCGGTCCAGTTTGGTGGGCTCCACATGAACCAGCATGAACCTCTTGCATGACTCGTGGGATCTCAACTCCCTGAATGCAACGGAGGAGAACACCATCAAACCCGCGTTTGTAGAGGATCTGCTCCAGGCTGGGACTGCTCTGGAGGACAAACTACGATGTGCGGCGTCGAACTCGCTCGCGCTCGGCCCGATCCGATGGAAGAATTCCATGTTGGAGGTACTCAACCAAAGGCGCCCTCCAATCAGGGGCTGATTCGACTGCCATATCTGGGGTACTCGGGGCTCCGGGCATAGGGGCAACCGTGGTGAGATTACTTACCAACGGGCCGCGATCTTCTTCCGGGATAACGGGAGCGATGAGCCTGCGGCGCGTCACGCGGACGATCAGGTTGTCCTGTTCAGGCTCTGCAAGTGACGCAGCAAGGCTGGCCAAAGCATCTGCTCGACCGTTCTGCGACCGGGGAATATGGACAATTTCTGGCCGAGAAGGGAATCGAGCCATCAGAAGGAGGGTGCACTCCAGCAATGGCACAAGTTCCGGCTTCCTGACAACATAATCGCCGTTGATCTGCTTAACGACCAGCTCGGAGTCCCCTTTCACGCACAGATGGGGCACGTCGATCTCGAGAGCCAAATCGAGGCCGGTGATGAGGGCATGGTATTCCGCCTCATTGTTGGTACAACCCTCTGACAACAGGAACGAGTATGGCAGCACGGCTCGCTCCGGGGGAATGAAGACGATGCCCAAGCCCACTCTGTTGAGCTTAGGATTATCGAGTCTTCTACCGGTGGGGCTCCGGGAGGCACCGTCAAAGTGCATCTGCCAGCATGGATCGGCTCGATCAACCGAGAGAATGGTCTCATCAGGAAAGCCTAGATCCAGCAGCTGATCCGCGGAGGTCGGGTGAGCTGCCAGAAAGTCTTCCAATGCTTGCCCTTTGATGGCCTTCTGAGACACACACCTGATGTCGAACTGCTGGAGAATCATAGCCCACCGCGCTAGACGGCCAGTCAACATAGGTCGGCTCAGGATATATTTCAACGGGTCTACCCGAGAAACCAACTGTACCTCATGGTGCTGCAAGTAGTTCCGTAATTTCTGTACGGCAAATACGAGCGCCAGGCAGCTCTTCTCGATGGGGGAATACCTAACTTCCGCATCGAGGAGCATGCGACTGAGGTAATAGAGGCTATTCTCCGTTCCCTCGTTGTTCTTCTGGGCGAGAAGGGCACCCAGGGACCGGTCCAGGGCGGTCACATAGAGGACAAGCGGTTTCCCGGATACGAGCGGCATCAGGACCGGAGGTTGAAGCAGGTACTGCTTGATTTCCTCGAAAGCGGTCTGACACTCTTTATCCCATACATAGGTGGCACCTTTCTTCATGAGCCGAGAAAAGGGCTTACACTTGCCGGCCAGATTCGCGATGAATCGGCGTATATAGGCTAAGTGGCCTTGGAACCCTTGCAGTTCCCGGACGGTACCTGGGGGAGGCATCTGGCTAATCGCCCTGATTTTCTCTGGGTCGATCTCAATACCCCGGTATCTTACCACAAATCCAAGGAACTTTCCGGAGGTGACCCCAAAGGCACACTTCAACGGGTTCATCTTCAGGCAGCGAGACCGGAGGAAGCCGAACACTTTCTCAAGATCTTTGAGATGGTCCTGACGCTGGCGCGATTTGACAACCAAGTCGTCGACGTATCATTCCACCAGTGTGCCGAGGATTGTCTTGAATATGCGGTGCATCGCCCGTTGATAGGTGGCACCTTCATTCTTCAGGCCGAAAGGCATGACCCGGTAGCAAAAGGTACCTTGGGGGCCCTGAAGGTAGTGAACTCCTCATCCTCAGGGGCCATCCGAATTTGGTTATATCCGGAGTATCCATCCATGAAGGAGAGGGCTTGGAACCCTGCTGTGGCGTCAATCAACAGCTCTGTCACTGGAAGGGGAAAATCATCCTTCGGACAGTGGCGGTTGAGATCGCGGAAGTCGATGCAGACTCTAATCTGCCCGTTCTTCTTCCTGACCGGCACAATGTTGGCCAGCCATTTGGGGTACTGAACTTCCCTCACGAAGTTGGCTTTGATAAGCTTGTCAACTTCGGCCTCAACCATGGCACCGTGGGACGGGTGCATCTTCCTGGGAGGCTGCTTGAACCCGCGATGGTTCGCCGGGAGACCAAGGCGGTGGACGGCTACCTGAGGATCTAGCCCCGGCATCTCGTCATAGCCCCAAGCGAACACATCACGGTGCTGCCTGAGAAAGTCCACGTACTGCTGCCGCTCCTCAGAGGGCATGGCGGCACTGACCAATGTGGGTCTTGGATCGGCCTCGGTTCCAAGGTTCACCTGTATTAACTCATCGACCGTGGCGGGGACGCCCTCCTCAAAGGCTGGGGGTGCATCTTCCACGTCCTCTCCACTCGGGGAGGGATCTTCCACGGGAGAGACTGCGTTGGAAACTGCATTGGGGCTACCAGATCCTGCTGGGCCACTGGTGCTGGCGCGGGCGGTCGCGGTCATCTCATCAGGAGACTCGCGGGCCGTCGAGACCATGGCCACGTCCAACCGTTGAACAGGTAGGACGTAAGCGTCATCCAGACTTGCCCAGGGATCTCTTGCAACAGCGACAGGCTCAACTTCGCCTGCCAGGATCTGATTATCCTTGCTCTTGTAATAGTCCGCGTCTAGATAGCGGGCTTCACATGAGGCAAAAGGAGAGGCATCTCCTTGAAGCACGCCTACTCGACCATTAAGGGAGTATTTGAGGCATTGGTGGTATGACGAGGGAACCGCCGCGTGAAGGTAGAGCCATGGCCTGCCCATCAATGCGTTGTACGCAGTGTCCTGAGAGACTACCATGAATTCGGTGTTGGCAACCAAGTCACCGAACTGGGTCTTCAAACGTATCTTGCCGACCGGGGTTTGCTCGGTGCGGTCGTACCCCTAGATCCTGAGGTCGGAGGGAATCAAGTCATCCTCAGACAACCCCAATCTCCGGAGCGTCCGAGTTGGAATCAGGTTAATCCCGGACCCCGTGTCGACAAGACAGCGCCGGACTTCAAGGCCATTGAACTGGCCAGTGACATACAGCGGACGAATGTGTCCCTGTATAGGAGGGTCTTCATCCTTACCAGAGAATGAGATAACTGCCTGACATTCGGCGTCCTCGATCGTTCCGGCGTGAAAGGCCTCTGCAGCCGCAACCTCTGTCTCAAACTCGAGGGGGCTTTTCAGGGCTTCAGCGAGTGCCTCGCGCATCTCAGATGACATGCGCAGAGCCTCAAGGATGGAGAGCCTTGCTGGGATGTCAGCCAAGTGCTTCAGGACATCATAATTTTTGGCCAAGCGTGAGCCCCTGGTTGCAGGAGGTTGCTCCGCGGTTGGAAGCATGACGGGCCTTGCCGGTTGGATCGGCGGCCGACTGGTACTTGGCGCATCTCGCTGTTCACTGGCTGCAGTCCGAGAAATGGTCACCGTACTGGGGTCAGGAGGTCGGGATGGACTCGTGGCAGGGCGGAGCTGGTCGTGACGCGGCTGAGGCGGTTCTGCCTGGTCCCACACCACAAACAGCGGCGGAGGCGAATCCGTCATCCCCGAATGGGGGGGCGGCGCACGTTGTGCTCGATTTTGAGCCTGCTGCCTAGTCTCAGTGGCGTGCACGGCCTGGCTGGAGGTACCAACGGCTGTGCCCCGGCGACTCCTCCTGCTGCGGTTCTTCCGACGGTGGCGACGACCGGGGACACTAGGGAGGTCCACCTGGTGTTCTTCAACGTCGGGAACCGAAAAGGGATTTACCAGCTCGACGGTGTTAACCGAAGCGTACCCAACACCGTCATCGGACGAATCATCCATCATCGGGCGGATCTGAGGAGGGACCCCCATCTCCGGGGGCATGAAATCGCCGAGAGTGCGGGATAGTGGCGGAACCGGCGGGGCGCGCTCTTCCTTCTTACGCTGCCGCCGTTTGCTCCTCTTGGAAGAGGCAGGCTGGGACGACGACGCCGAAGCAGCACCCGCAGATTCTGGGGGCTCAGGCTGATTCAAGCGCGCACGGATGATTCCATGGGCGCGAATGGTCGTCTTGCGGGCCATCCAGTTATTATACTTCTGGGATCCGCGGTCGGAGACCAGCTGCCATTCGTCCTCGTTGCCACTATCGTCATCTGATCCCACGAACACGCCCGCCACTTGTGCTGGAGCTGGGCCCAACCTGATTACATTGTTGTTAATCTGGTCTTGGAGCCAATCCTTAAACACATAGCACCGCTGGATGGTGTTCCCCAGGGCCCGATGGTAGGGGCAGTAGCGGGGGTTATTCGTAAGATGTGCCTCCTCTGGCCTCCAACACTCAGGCAGTCGCACAATCCTCTGCTCCAGGGCGCTCCGGAAATAACCGGGGACCTGATCCTCATGGAATGAGTAAGTCAGGTGTCGCGGGCCCCTGGGAGTGTGGTCTTGACGAGGGGCTGGAGGGGCCGGCCGAGGAGGTGGACCCTGATTATCTCGCCTGGGTAGCGGCGGTACATTACGCGGAGGGGCCGGCCTGTTCTGAGGCTGCCGCTGCTGGGCCGGGAACTGAGCCCGTGGAGGCAGATTCCTGTGAGGCTGTGGAGCTGGCCTCGCCGGCAGCAGCTCCAATGGCATGGGGGCCTCTATCTGGGCGACAGCAGCGAGCTCAGCCCTGCTGAATCTCCTTGCAGGAATCATTGGAGGCAGCGGGTGTGCCTGGCTGGCCTGTTGCAGGGCTTCCTCAAGACATTGAGCTTTGTCTGAGAAGTCCCTGAACCCTCCGGGGTAATTTTGAGTGATCAGGGAAGGGACCAGCTCGGTCTTGACGCTCCCGACGCACACTGTCAGCAATTGCTCCTGAGTCAATGGCATGTCAAGGGAATACGTGAGACCCTTCCATCGGGCGACGAAGTCCGCGACTCGCTCATCAGGCCTCTGCTTGCACTTGAAGAGGTCTGCGATACTTGTCTTCCGGGTCGTGGAACTAAACTGGTAGAGGAACTGTCTACGGAGGTCCTCCCAGCTGGTTACCGAACCGACGGGGAGCTGGCTGTACCAGACAAATGCTGGCCCTTCCAGTGTCTGAACAAAGCAGCGAAGCTTAGCGGCCTCTTGCTGTGCCGGAGTCCCCAACATAGGCCCGCACCTGGAGTTGAAGTGGGCTAAATGCTGTGGCGGATCTCCAGTCCCGTTGAAGGGAGCGAAAGTGGGATTCCCGAATCCCGGAGGCGCCGGCATGTCATCCACCCATGCTGGGTAGGGCTTGCCGTCCGGTGGGATCGCCACCTGCTGAGTCTCCAAGGCCTCCAAGAGGGCAATGAGTGCCGCCATCGGATCGTCCGGACATGGGTTCCAGTCCTGGCGAGGATCTCTAACCACGACCGCATTGCATGGCCCTTCAATCGGGTCGTCGACCGGGTCGTCGAACTCGGCAGCTCGTGGGATGGCGGGCGGAGCGGCCCTTGGGGCAGCAGGAGGAATCCAAGCGGGGTCTCTCAGGTAGTCACGCCGCTCGGGAGGGTGTGGCGAATCATACCGCGCCCTCTTGCCATAGGCAATGGCCTCTCTCCTGTCGGTGAACACGGCGTAATCACGGTTGCCCGGGAGAGTCTCGTCGAGGAGCGGTTGTTCCGGTCCCTGCTGTCTTGGCCTAGGATCACCGTAGTCAGGCCGCCGTTCTGCAGCGCGCTCGGCGAGGAGCTGGTCAACCAGCTTCTTCTGTTCGGCGAGCTGCTGACGTAGCGTAGCCTTCTCGGGATCCTCCTCTGCCCTCTGCATGGAGGCAGATGGGTCGGCGGGCTTTATAGCCTCGCTGTGCTCTTTTCCTTTGCTGACGTTTCGGCTCAACGTCAGTGCTTCAGTGGGTGCGGGGAGCCCCAGGAGGTTCCTCTGATGACGAGTGACTCTCACCGATGGCTCTGGCGACGGCTTGTCTTCGGGGGGGAAGCCCCCATCGAGAAGTTCCAAGTCGTTCCCCTCTCCTGACAGGTCAGCCATATTGACCGTCTCTGTCCCTGGGGATGTACCCTCAGGGCCACCCAGCGAATCGGGCTGTCGGCGAATCACACTGAAGCGTAGGGCAGCGTACTGCCCCCATCCACGGATATACACGTGGGGAGTGGCTTCCTCGATAACTTTGCGGAGTACTTGAAAACACTCAACGCATCGTTGTTGGAGGGCCTCGTGGTGCTCAAATGACCCGGGGTGCCGAACCGCGGGGAGCATGGCCATGTCAATTTGACGGCACTTCTCACCAATATCCTCCAGGTGCGCTTGACTCCCGGGGTATGGCATTTGTAGGCGGTGAAGACAGGAGCAAGTCTCCCGGAGAGTTCGGCGGAAGCATTCGAACTCATCCGGGGTGAGCGATTCGGGTGCATCAAAGCCCGGTCCCGCGACTGGCCAAAACTTCTCAGGGAAGTGGCCCTCTGCAAGGACGGTCCAGAAGCTCCACGACTCAAACTCGGGACCGAGATCTCCTTGGTCCTCTTCAATGGCTGGGAACGGACGGGGAAACGACAGTGGTGCCGAGGCGGGCCGCCGGGCTGACGGGCTGGCCGGCGGTGAATACGGCGAACAGGCCGATTGGCCTCCATATCCCGGGCCGCCCTCTGAGGGTGGCGGTGCCCTGGCTACCACATCACGATAGGACGGGCCGGCGAGCGAACATCCTGTCGTAGCATCGGTGCTCGCCGAGGGTGCACCAGATCGTGGTTCGACCGTCGGTCCCCAGAAAAAGTCTCCGGCTTCTCCGATCGAGGCGGAAGGCACTTCCGGAGGGGCCGGTACCAACCGCAAGCTTGATCCTTGGGGGTCTACCAGGCCCTCGTTACTCCGGATATACCTTCGGAGAGAAGCGGGGATCACATCGATCTCGCTCTCGGGGAGCACGAGGCTGACGTGCCGCATTCCTACCCCTGCCCTTGACTGGCGGGATTGGGGAAAGGGCTCTGTCGCCGAATCGTACTCCGCCTCTGAATCAGAGAAGCGAACTGGTCGGATCTCTGTCCGGAATTCCGTAACATTCTTCCCTCGGCGTCGACGCCTTGCCTTCCTGCCCCTGGGTGGTTCTTCGGGGCAGGGCTGATCTCTGTCCTGGCGTCCTCCGGCCGCACTGGTGCTGGGGCCAAGAGGACTGGGAACCAAGGTGCGAGGGGCACCGGGACAGATATCAAAGGGGACGCGGTGAGAGATGATTCCGGGCAGGCCTCCGGGCCGGGATCGGAAGGTGGGATGACCCATGCCTCCTGGATCGGCCACACGGAGTAGATCCCGCTGGTGAATAGTGCTACCGCGAGGTGGTCCGCGGTGGCTACTGCCTGTACCAGCAACCGGGAGAGTCGACCCAACCTGCCTTTGGGGCGGTCGAGGCCTCGATCCAGGTCGGGCATAGAAGTTCCCCTGCTCAGGATGCGCAGGGGCCTGGCGACTGGAGCCAACAGTGGCTTGGGCCAATGCGGCCGCTGTTGCTAGGGCCCCAAGGCGGGCATCCTCCTCCGCTCGTGCCCGACGTTGGTGTCGGGACAACGAGTCGGGATGAGCGGCGCGGGCAGGTGGAGATCCCGATCTTTGACTTGAGAGGCCTGGCGGCGGTGTCGCCGTGGCCTGGCGGGAGTCCTTACCGTAGATCCCTGGAGCGAATCCCGGATAGGGTGATCCCGGGCATCTTCCACCTCATCCGCATAGGGAAGGGAACTGTCAGAGTGCTCCGGGGATAAGCTCCCGAAGCGGTTGGACGTTGAGGTGGGCAGCGGTGCCTCCCTGCGCGGCCCTCGGGGGCGGCGGTGGTGGCGAGGCGCAGTCTCCTCAAGGTCTAGGCGAGCCATGTCCCTAGTGGGGATGACTCCCTCTTCCTCATATCTCCGCACCAGGGTGTTGATCACCCTTCTCTGGATGACCTCCGAGGGGGAGAGAGGGCGTGGTCGTCCCGCAATTGCGGCTGCTGGGACGGCTGTGGAACGGGCGGGACCGCGCGGAGTAGCCGCGTCGGTGTTTCCCCTACCCCTGCGCTAGTGGGTGGGTGGCGATCGGGCACTGGATCGGGCGACCTGATTTCTGAAAGCAGGGAGAAGGACCCATTAACACTGACAGGAAAAAGGAATCGACAACCAACCATTGGCGCCACAACGCCTTCCGTGGGGGGAACCCAGGCCCTCGACGTTGCGAGACGGAGTGCCCGATGTCCCTTCCCCAGCCCCTGGCGGGTAAGACTGAATGCTTGGCCGGGCAACATGCCGGTCTTCCAACACCTCTGAAAGCCATCGGTCTTCGTATCGAGGAGAAGAGATTCACGTCGGGTTCACCATTTTTCTGTTTCGGTGCGGATGTGCGTCGGGTTACGCTGTTCCGCCAGGACGCGTTCGCGCGTGCACCCGTCAACCCGAGGGGATGGGCGCGCGGCTTGTGGTCCCGCAGTCCCGCTTTCCAAAGGCGGGCGGCATCCGTCCCTTATTCAGGGGCGTCTTCTCCTTGATCGAAACCGGGATGATGGGATGTCGGCTCCTCCTTCCTTGGACGTCTCCTCGGAACTCGTCACCTAATCCGGGTCTCCCTCATAGATTTAAGAATGTTCGTGAATCTCGTTCCCGGCGCCATATCTTCATGGACACCGGTTAATTACGCTGCTTCCGCCTGGACGCTCCAAGGAGTCTGGTCTGGGCAGCAACCTGCGGTGAGAAGGCCGGGTGGCTCTGGGTGCTAGGGGCGTGTCGTAACACTGCGGCTCTGCACGTCTGTCTTCCGTCCCTAATAGGGCTTCTCGAAGGCATGATGGCCTGAGGCATCCCGCACTGGGTGCAGGGAACTGTGTCACCCGAGGTTTTCCTCGGCTTCCCTTGTTTAACACGGGGTATGCCACGAGTTTAACGTCCAGCGGGGACGGCATCGGACCGATCAACACGAAAAGTGGATCAGATGACAGAACCCCTTGTGGGGAACCTCCGACGCTGGGGCCAGCGCATGGGCGGCTTCCCAAGTGATGTGGAGTGGAGAGAAGTGGCATGACCCCACCAGGATGTGGCGGCCCGGGTAAGGATCAGGATGGATGATGGAGTGAAGAGCTTGGACCCCGTAGGGGCTTCCTACGTACCGCGCGTTGGCACGGATCAAAGTCAACGTAGTTCGGGTATACAGTTCAACGTCATGCTGGACGTCGGCAAGCCGACTCACGAAGGGGTCGAGGCCGCCGGGCGGAGGATTGAACCGAACCACCTCGCACAGAGGGGGATGGAACGGCCGGGTGGATCACAGTTTCACGTCATTCTGGACGATAAAAGGAGAGATGGAAAAAGGGGCTGTGGGGAGGCACAATGGAGATACACACGGGCAGTCTCCCACAGGGGCGGATTCATAGGTGAATCGACGCAAGCGTGAACCCTGGAGGGGTCCACTGATGGACGAACCGACGTGAATACGACCGGGACGACCAGGTGGTGGGCTTGAACCTCAGGGAGGCTTCCTACGTACCCTGTTTAGAAGACAGGGATCAAAGTCCACGTAGTTCATTCTGTCAGGACTTACGCACTTGAGGCAGCCCGGATGCGGCAAAGCTCAGTTGGAAGGGACTTGGACCGAAAGTAGGAGACACCTCGATCCCAGTCACACCCTCTACTTGCTTCGGCAGTGGGGACGCGCAATGGAGATACACATGTGCAGCCCCCCACAAGAAACTAGGGGTTTGTAATACCCTACCCCCGTAGGGAAAAGCCGCTCCCATTAAATCGTCCATAAAGAGGGGCAATCCCGACATCCCTGTAGAGACGAGCGGGTGGGGGCCACATCCAAACCGGGGGGGGGACCCTGCGTGCGAGGCACGGGATCGGGTGATGCGGACGGTTTAACGTCTTGCCGGACGAAGTACAGTTTAACGTCGTGTGTTGAGGACGAAGCGGACGGTTTAACGTCTTTCCGGACGAAGTACAGTTTAACGTCGTGTGCTGAGGACGAAGCGGACGGTTTAACGTCTTGCTGGACGAAGTACAGTTTAACGTCGTGTGTTGAGGACGAAGCGGACGGTTTAACGTCTTTCCGGACGAAGTACAGTTTAACGTCGTGTGCTGAGGACGAAGGTGCTTGGCAGTTTAACGTCTTACAGCACGGACGATAGGGGCAAGGCAGTTTAGCGTCGTGCAGCTTGGACATAGTACAGTTTAACGTCATGTTGGACGGATGCAGTGTAGCGTCATGCATGACGAATGTGCAGTTTAACGTCATGCTGGACAAATGCGCAGTTTAACGTCATGCTGGACGTATGTGCAGTTTAACGTCATGCTGGACATATGTGCAGTTTAACGTCATGCGGGACGATGGATTGCCGCTGATGGGTCCGTGTCACTTCGCGCGAGCCTGGAGGGCCGCACGGGAAGACAACGCACGGTGCGGGCACCCAGGATGAAAACCATCGGGCGCCACGCAGGCGGGTACCCTCAGGGGGTCAAGGGGGGCGACCCTGGCGGATTGCGCGCAAAAGAGGAGGTTTGCACGCAAAACAGCAGATCGGCGCGCAAAATGGCGGGCTGGCGCGCAATCGGGCCAGCGCTTTGCGGGCAGATGATTGAGATTGCGCGCACCGGGCTTCGGACAGCTCGCGGGGGCAACGGCTCATTCTCTAACGAACGGCCACTTTGAAGATGGGGGGTGCGCGCAATCGGGCTGGATTGCGCGCACCCGGGGGCAATTGCGCGCAAGAGGCTTCTTTTGCGCGCAAAGGCCTTTGGGTTAAGGATTTATTCAAAGGGAAGGAGCCAAGGGGATTGCGCGCGAAGGCGAACCCCAAGGCTCTATTGCGCGAAAGAAAGGAGGTTACCTGAAGATCGGCATTGCGCGCGGAAGGGGTTGGATTGCGCGAACGAGCGACGCTTCGGATTCTGGCAACCTTCAAAACGTCGGGGGTCGCCTTATATTTATAGTCAACCCCGGGCGCGGAATCCGGTCTCGGGCGCGGAATTCCCTTCGCGGGCGCGGAATCAGGACCCGGCGCGCAAGGGAGCCGCGCAGGCCACGGGCGCGCAAAATAGCGCGCCGGCCCAGCGCATTGCGCGCATCCCGGGAGGATTGCGCGCCGAGACTCAACTTTGCGCGCGGGACTCTGAAATTTCGCGCAAGTCCTCCGAGCCCTCCGGAACGTGCCTCTGACTCCAAATATCACTTCGCTTTCCGCATCCGGAGCTTCGTTTGGGAACAATGGACTTTTCCGGCGTCTACAGCCACATAATACTTACTATCCCTTGTCTTGTGAAGAAATAATAAATTAATGGTTATAATATTATTAAATCCCTCCTATCCTCTATTATAAAACCCCCCTTCACTCCCTCTTTTCTTAACATCTCTCAAGCCTTGTGGTTGCCATTATTCTGCCCAAATCACTTTACAAGGTCATACCCCACGTGCAAAAGCTCACAGACTTCTCAAAATACTAAAACCTCTCCCCTTAAGAGGTTCTACAACGAGGAAGTCTCATGAGGTAAATTCCTCTTTCCAATACCTTCATTTCTTTTAAGTTCCCTTTCTTTTTGTTTCTTTCTTCTCCTCCCATCACCATAATAGTTTGATAAATCCAGTAAAATACATGTATTGTAATGTTTTCAGGTTAATGGTATATTTCATTATATTATTTCCTTTCCACACCATTTTATTTGAAAAAAATTAAATCACCGTTAGGGATGTGTTAATTTAGCACAATTAAGGACATCAGTTTATCTATTTATATTATTATCTTTAATTATGATCATGAAACCATTTGTGTTATTGTTGAACTAGATTATTATATATTTTATATATCCTATTTATGGGTCTATAATCATTTTGTACAAATGGTATTATGTTATAAATAAAAACATGTTCATTGTACTCTAATCCACAAATTAACAAAAATGGTTATCACTAAGGTTATATATATAATAATTTGACTTCACTCTAAGTAACATAATTAAAATTAAAACCATAAAATCTCCAGGATGTGAAATAAATAATATAACATCAAATCTGGAAAACCAATTTCATCTTACTTATAATCAAAAATTGAATATAAGTGATTCTATCTTTTAACGACATGTACACAAATGTGCCCGAAATATGATATTGAACCATATAACTGATCCAAAAGGTTTTGAGTTAACTAAAATGGGTTATAATAAAAAAAATTGAAGAGGTTCATGAATTATTATTTAATAAGTCTAATTTTTTTTATTCAGGTCTTTAATAACAAGTGGAGAACACCAACAGATTTAAGGTAATAGATCCTCTCCTTTTCACTCTTAATCTAGATTGTTCTCAATGATATGCCTTTTTCATTTAATACTAAGTGATAGGGTATATTTCATCACCTCCCCTTACTTCCCTAATTTTTCTTAAGTTATGGTAAACCCCTTCTCTCTCTCATCAAGCCCTTATAGTTACACCTGATACCATACTGATAAACCCTAAAAGATTCTACCCGAACTTCCTTTTTTCCATCGGGTTGTTCTATATTTCTTTTTACTAAAATGTAGTTTTCTTTTATTTTATGTAGAACTTAAAATTTTTGTTTATATGCTAGAAAATCATTTTCCAAGATCCATCCCTCATTCTATTTTAGGGATATAAATACTTTTATGTGAATCTCTCCTCGATACTTCCCAATAAGCACACTAGTTTTGAAAATAATTCCCGAAATATAACCCAATTTCAAGTGCAATATATCTTCTGTTTTAAGACACCATAGTATCTGAAAATTGGGTATTTTTATTATGAATTCATTATTGGTTCAATTTTGGTTTTATATAAAATAATTTCTTCATTATTATTTTAAAATCTCTATAGTATTTTTATTAAAACCACACAAAAATGTTTTAATGCTAATGTCCCTCAAATAAATTTATTATGTGATGTCACTTCTATTTGATACCACCTATCATGATGTATGCCTATATTATCTTATGAACGTCCATGTATGTTCTAATCCCTCTCTTTCATGGACACTTTCATGATACACTCATTGGCTATGATTTATGTCATAATTCGTGTACCCAATTCTCTCCATGGGTAAACATATGTTTATGAACAATTGATTATGTATGATTAATCATGTGGAAAGAATATTTATGGTGTAATAATATTATTTTGGTAATATTATTCATGAAAATGTTGAGATGGGTGCGCCCAGATAGCGCTCCAATGCATTGGGTAAAGTTGAGTCTCATGAGATGCGATGGAAAACGGGATTAGAGGTTAGCCTTGACCCGTACTAAAATAGGAAACTGGATTTGAGATTATCCTTGAACTGTACTAAAGAGATGATTTATAATTCTGAAACTTTTATATGATTCCATTTTTATATGATCCCATGCTTTTATTAAATTATTTTATAAGTTTCATGCTTTGGATATCATTATGCCATGACTCCTAAATCATGTGCTTGAGATGTATCCTTATGTTAATACCCTTACTGGGATTTTTATCTAATCCCTTTGTTAATGTGTTCCCTAGGGTACCCTATGCAGATGTAAGGGCTGAAATGAAGTTAGGATCACTTTGTGGAGATTAAATAAAGATGTTTTTTTGCCTCAGGATTTATGTTATATATACCTTGTCTTCCAATACACTAGACTTAAAGATCCTTAACATGTACTCTAATGATTAATTATGATTAAAATAATGAAATGTTAAATGTAAAAGTCTTGGGTTGATATAGTTGGTATTAGATGATGGTCTAGTTATTTTTTGAGATTACAAATAGAGCACCTTAGTGAGAAAATTAAGGATGATACTAAGTATAAGAAAACATTCCAGAATTTTGGTCAGTATTGAGTAAGTGGTTTCTCAATAAAATAAATCACTTTATGGATATGAGTAGGTAGAGGCGGCTCTAGAACAGATGTATCTAGGGGTAAAACCTGAAAACACCGCTTTTATCTAGACTCAAACGGGAACTGGTGCATGACAACCGGCCTTGTTGCACCCTTGGTTAGGACACTCCTGGGGGATATTCTTTGGTAGATTCATGAGAATAGTGCAAACCATTATTAAGTTAAGAAAAAAGAAACCCATATGAATATATGTTAAGAAATATATCGATGATAACCTAGATATAAACCTAGGAAATCAAAAGTTTGGATATACTTTTTCTTTATAATTTTATACATTTATGTTCAATGTTTTATTTTTTATGATCAATAGATAAGTATTCAAGACCACTAATTATATTTTCATTTTCTTAGTTATGGGAGGGAAATATAGGAACACATTCCAAAAACAAATGTGATAGGAAATGTGATGATTTCCCAAATTATATGCTTGATATGACGGGGGCGTGTTCTCAAAACTTCATGAAAGTACTTGCTGAGCTGGCTCGAGTTATGAATAATATCTTGAATCATGCGGAATTACCTCCTCCTACAAGGAATTAGAATGTTTCTGTAGAATCCTTCATGCGGAAAAGGCCTCCCATGTATAGTGGGTCTTTTGATACCCTCCTCACATACCAATGGATTACTTCCATTGAAAACATTTTATCCATCCTCCAGTGCTCAGAATAAGAGAAAGTTGTATTGGCGGTATATCGTTTTGATGTGGAAGCTGATTTGTCGTGAAAACTGATCATGAATAAAAAGTCCCAAGAGTAAATTGATTCTATAGATTGGGAGGAATTCAAGAAGATTTTTTTCAACAAATATTTTCCTCAAACCCTCCGACTCAAGATGGAAAGAGAGTTCCTTGGACTGATGAAGAAGGAATATGAGTCCATTGGGGTGTGTGAAGCGAACTTTACAAGGCTTGAAAGGTGCGCCACTGGATTTTTCATGAACACTGATAGCAATGTGGATCACTTATTTAGTTGAATAAAGCCATTTCTACGAAAAGTTTTTGTTATTAAAGACCTTGAAATTTAGGATGAGGTTGTCCTTTGTGCCCTCAAGGTTAAAATGAATATTGAAGACTCTCAGTTGTCTCGTGTTCCTAGTGACAAGAAGCGGAAAATGGAGAACAACATGGGTGTTTCATCAAACAAATACCATGATTGAAAGAAGACCCAATTTTACTTTTTCAAATATTGTTGGAGAAATCATCTTGGTGATTTCCTCAAGGGAACAAAAAATTAATTAAATTGAGGAATGTTTGGTCATATGGCCAAGAAATTACAGAGGGATATGAAAAATCCTGCTAATGTTAAAGAATAAAGTAAGGTTCAGATCCACACAAAGCCTGTAGTTATGTGTTACAACTATAAGGAGCTTGGGAATTATGAAAACAATTTCCCTACGTTGAGGGATTTTGGAGGCAACCAAAAAAACCTCCAAGGAAACAAGGAAGGGCTTATTCTATCACTACTACTGAGGTGGAGCCAAAAAACATTATGGTGATAGGTACGCTTGTTATTCATTCAATAATGGAGAACATACTATTTGATTCTGGTTCTATGCATTCTTTAATATCTTGCATGTTTAGTAGAACTATTCAAACACCACCTCAAAAATTAGAGGAAATGTTATCTGTGAGAACAGAAAATGGGGAAATTATTGACTCAATGGTCTACAACTCCTCCCCAGTTAACATTTGTGGATTGAACCTCCATGAAAATCACATCATAATTTCTATATTGGAGTTTGACTCTATCTTGGGCATGGATTGGCTATCTTTTTAGAAGGCCAGCATCATTTTTTGGGAATGGAAGTTAACTTTCCACATCCCGAAGCATCCTCTGATTCTTTACAAGTGTAAGGGGAAAGATGAGTCTCCTTTAGAATCTTCATCTATTGTTTGGATATGACTCCCTTGTTAGAAATTATATCTAGCTGAAATGATTGAGACAAAGGAGAGAATCATGCTTGAATACATGCCCATCGTGAGATATTACACTGATTTATTCCATGAAGATTTGACTAGTCTTCCTCCTGACTGAGAGGTTGAGTTCTCAATTGAACTTATCCCTGAATCTATACAAATCTAAAAGAAACCTTTTAGAATGGCCACCGTAGTGCGGGAAGAGCTGAAGGAGCAGTTGCAGGAGTATATGGATAAGGGTTTTATATGCCTTAGTGCTTCACCATGGGGTTCTCCAGTCCTCATCATCAATAAGAAGGATGGATCAATGCGCCTCTACATTGATTATCGTGAGGTCAAGAAAATCATGATAAAGAACTAGTATACCCTTCCATGGATAGATGAAATGTTTTATAAGATTCATGGTGCGAGATATATTTCTAAGGTGGACCTTCGGTCGGGGTAACACCAACTAAAGGTGATGGAGGAATACATTCCCAAGACTGCCTTTCGAAAGAGGTATGGACACTATGAGTTCACAGTGATTCCCTTCAGACTCACTAATCCTCCAAAAAATTTCATTTAATTAATGAATAGAGTCATCAAAGATTACCTCGAAAAAATTTGGTGGTCTTTATTGATGATATTATGATATACACCAAGAGCAAGGAGGAAAATGATGAGAATTTGAAAACTATTTAAAGACATTGTGATGGGAGAAGTTCTATGCAATTTATAGTAAATGTGTTTTTTTGATAGAAAAAGTATCATTCTTGGGGTATGTTATCACCAAGAAAGGGATATCTGTAAACCATTCCAAGATGATGGCAATTGATGAGTGGCCGAGGCCAACTTCTATAACGGAGGTCCACATCTTTTTCGGTCTAGATAGTTATTATCTATGATTCATGAATAAGTTTTCATGATGGTCAGACCCAATGACCAAGATGACATGGAAGAGAGTAAAATTTTTCTGGACACAAGAATTTGATGTCGGTTTCAAGGAGTTTTCAAATAGGCTTATCACTGCGCCAGTACTCAGACTCCCTTCAAGTGGAGAACTCTTTGTGTTATATAGTGATGATTATAAGAAGGGATTAGGATGTGTACTAATGAAAAATGATAAGGTGGTAGCATATGATTCAAGGCAGCTTATAATTCAATGAGAAAAACTATCCTACTCATGATCTGGAGATGGCAGCTGTGATCTTTGCGTTTAAAATTTGGTTGCGTTATCTCTATGGGAAAAAATATTAGATATTTACTACCCAAAAGAGTCTCAAATATATATTTACATAGAAAGAGAATAATATGTGACGGTGAAGATGGATAGAGCTCAACAAGGATTATGACTGCTCAATCCAAAACCATCCCGGTAAGGCAAACAAGGTGGCAGATGGTCTAAGTAGAAAAGATCATGCATATTCATCAATGATGAGAATTGAAAAGGATCCAATCTTCATATATTTGAAAAGGATTGACACTGGAATCACTTAGGTAGGAACATCATCAATCGTTTCTCAAATGATTGCTCAACCATTCCTCTTGTAGAAAATAAAGGATTCTCAAAGAAAGGATGTGGAATTTCAAAAAAGGGTTGAAGCTGTTAAAAATGGGAAATTCCTTATTTTCAAAATTGATGAGTAATGAGACTTAAGATTTGGGACACGATTATGTGTACCATCTGATCCAGAGATAAAGAAGGATCTATTGAATTTTTTATTTAGCTCGACCTTCTCTATCCACCCAAGGAGCACAAATATGTATCCAAGTTCTCTGTGAAAACTTTTGGTGGGACAATATGAAAAGGGAGATTGTCGAATATACATCACAATGCCTCGTATGTCATAAATTGAAGGGTGAGAGAGAAAAGTGTAAAGGGATGATGCAACCACTACCCATACCAGCATGGAAGTGGGAGAACATTACCATGGACTTTATCACTGGAAATCCAAAGACATATAGAGGAAACAATGCTAAATGGGTTATTGTGAATCATCATATGAAGACAGTTCACTTCATCGCGGTTATAGAGGACTTCTCATTGGATAAACATTCACAGATTTAAATCAATGAAGTGATAAGGATGCATGGATTACCCCTATATATCATATCGGATAATAATCTGAGGGTCCCCATGAAGTTCTAGAAAAGTCTATAACATGATCTAAGAACTGAACTGAACTTTAGTATGGCCTATCATCCTCAAACTAATGGACAATATTAGAGAACAATTCAGACTGTTGAAGACTTGTTGATAGCATATTAAATGGAATTCAAAGGAGGATGGGACCAATGTCTTCCACTAGGTTAATCCTCATATAATAATAGATTCCATTCAAGAATCTGAATGGCACAATATGATTCCCTTTATGGGAGAAGGTGAAGAACACTGGCGTGTTAGGATGAAGTCGGTGAGCGTAAGCTGCTAGGACCTAAAATGGTTAAAGAAGTGGTTGAGAAGGTGACAACCATTCAGCAGCATATCAAGGAAACCCAAAGTTAACAAAAGAGTTATTCAGATAACTGTTGACGATACCTTGAGTTCAAAGTTGGATACATGGTATTTATATTCATATCCCCATGGAATAAGGTCATGAGGTTTGGGAAGAAAGGGAAGTTACATCCTAGGTACATAGGCCCCTTTGAGATCCTTGATCAAGTCGGAGTTGTCGCCTATCGACTGGCACTTCCACCTACCATGTCGAATTTACATGATGTCTTTCATGTATCTCACTCAAGGAAGTACATAACAGACCCATCACATGTACCCTCTACAGAGGTGGTACAGTTGGAGGATGATCTCTCTTACGAGGAGCAGCCAGTGAAGATCTAGGATCGTAGAGAGAAAGTTCTACACAACAAGACTATTTATCTTGTCAAGGTACTATGGAGAAACCAAAAGTACGAAGAGGAAACATGGGAACTAGAGGAAGAAATGAAGGAAAAGTACTGACACCTATTTTTGTCTTATAATGTAAAGTGAAATTTCAAGGGTGAAATTTCTTAAGGGGGAAGAATATATCAACCCAATGTTTTTCAATGGAAATTCCCTTCTCATAAGTATGTCATAAAATCACATGAAAATACAACATAATAATTTAATAAGTGCTAAGTGACCTTTAAACATAATTTTTACACTTATGTGTTTGAAATTTCAAAAATCCAGCATACACGGTTGTAATCAGAAAGTTATTTGGAGTCTGATAAGGAAAACATAATTTTTTGTGAATAGTAACATACGCTAGTAAATAGTAACATACCCATATGAATTGTGATATACCCTAATGAATATTATCCTCACCTATGGGAGGATAAAAATAATTTTCATTTTGGAAGTACAATATACCTATATTTTAGAATAAGTTAATGAATTTTTTAATACTAGTTTTGATAATAAATTATTATTTTAATTAAAAAATAAAATAATAATATTTAGAACATTATTTTTGAAAAACAGAATTAATTTTCATATTCTACACATTGAAAAATGGTTAGGGTGACTTTTTGGTATTTTTTTGAAAATACTTGAGTTTTTTATGCATAGTAGAATCTGATAATTCACAATAAATACTAAATAATGGATTAATTGAGTCATCAATGATGTTCTGCTGATGTAATCCTACTTGGTTTGGGATCACATGATAAAATTACTATTAATGGTCATGGTATAATTATTATTCCTTGTCTTGTGAAGAAATATTAAATTAATGGTTATAATATTATGAAATCTCTTCTCTCCTCCACTATAAAACCCCCCTTCACGCCCGCTTTCCATCACTTCTCTCAAGCCTTGTGCCTTGCTCGTATTCTGCCCAAATCTCTCCCCAAGGTCCTCCCCCACGTCCAAAATCTCTCATCCTCCTCAAAACATCAAAACCTCTCCCCATAAAAGTTTCTCAAAGGGGAAGTCTCAAGAGGTAAATTTCTATCTCCAATTCCTTCATTTCTTTTAAGTTCCCTTTCTTTTTGTTTCATTCCTCACCTCCCTTCACCATAATAGTATGATAAATCCAGTAACATACATGTACTATTGTGTTTTCATGCTAATGGTATATTTCATTATCTTCTCTATTTTTCCCCATACTTTTATTTGAAAGAAATGAAATCATCGTTAGTGATGTGTTATTTTAACACATTCAAGGACAACGATTTATAAATTTATATTATTAACTTTATTTATGGTCATGAACCAATTTTTTTGGTTGACCCAAGTTATTATATATTTAATGTATCCTATTTTTGGTTCGGTAATCCTTTTTTACAAATGGTATTAAGTTATAAAGAAAAACACATTTTTTGTAATCCAATCCATCGATTAACAAAATCGGTTATCAATAAGGTTATATATATAATAATTCGACTTCATAATAAGTAAACTAATTAAAATTATTAATATGTAATCTCCATGATGTGAAATAAAGAATATAACTTCAATTATGTACAACCACCTTCATCTTACTTATAATCCAAACATAAATATAAGTGAATCGGCATTTTAAAGCCAAGTAAACAAATAAGCCCGAACAATGAAATTGAACATTATAACTAATCAAAAAGCCAATGAATGAACTAAAAAGGGTTATAATAAATAAATTACCTATAGAAGTGTTTCTGTAAATATTAATTAATAATCTTAAACTTGTTTATTCAGGTCTTTAATAACAAGTGGAGAACAACAATGGATTTAAGGTAAGGGATCCTCTTCTTTTCACTCTTAATCAAGATTGTTCTCTATGATATGCCATTTCTGTGTAATACCAAGTTATAGGGTATATTTCCACACCTACCCATATTGACTTAATGTTTTATAATTGGTGAAACACCTCTTATATCTCTCATCAAGCACTCATAGTTACACCTGATACCACAACGATAAACCATAATGCATTCTACCTGAACTTCTGATATTCCTTCAGGTTTCTTTGTCTTTCTTTTTACCAAAATTTAGTTTCCTTTTCATTTATTTATAACTTTAACATTCTGTTTATATTCTCTAAACTCATGTTCCAAGATCCATCCCTCATTATAATTCGGGGATATAGATGCTATTACGTGACTCTCTCTTCGATAGTTCTCAATATGCACACTCGTTTTAAAGGAACTTCCCATACTATTACCCAATTTCAAGTCCACTTTATCTTCTATTATAAGACACCATTATATTTATAAATTTATTATTTTTAATATGAAATCCTTCATTATTTAATTATGTTATTATATAATATAATGTCTTCCTTACTATTTTGAAAGCTCTATAGTATTTTCCTTAAACCCACATAAAAATGTTTTAATGCTAATATCTCTAAAATACATTTCTTATGTTATGTCACTTCTATTTGTTACCACATATCATGTTATGTGCCTATATTACCATATGACCATCCATATATGTTCTAATCACTTTCTTTCATGGACAATTTCATGATACACTCATTGGATATTCTTTATGACATGATTGTTGTACCTAATACTCTCCATGGATAACCTTATGTTTAAGTACAATTTATTATGTATGATTAATCATGTGGAAAGAGTATTTATGTGGTTAGAATATTTATGTGGCTAGAATATTCATGAAAATGTTGATGTGGATCTGCATATATAGCACTCCAATTAATCGGGTAAAGTTGTGTCTCATGAAATGTGATGTGAAACGGGATTGGCGGTTAGCCTTGAATCGTACTAAAATGGGAAATGGGAATAGCGGTTAGCCTTGACCCGTACTAAAGAAATGTTTTATGATTCTTCTACATTTATATGATTCCATGTTTATATGATCCCATGCTTATATTAAATGATTATATAAGATTCATGCTTTGGATATCATTATGTCATGCCTCCTAACTCATGTGCTTTAGATGTATCCTTATGTTAATTCCCTTACCTGGCTTTTTAGATAATCCCTTTTTCATGTGTTTCCCAGTGTACCCTATGAATATTTAAGGGCTCAAAGGAAGTTAGGATCTATTTATGGAGATTAAATAAATAAGTGTTTTTAGCCTCATGAAATATGTTATGTGTACCTAGTCATCCAAGACACTAGACCTAACGATCTTTGGCTAGTACTCTAATGAATAATTATGTTTAAAATCATGAAATGTTATATGTAAAAGGCTAGGGTCACTATATCAGTTGTCAAATATTTTCATTTACATTGAACAATATATTTCATGATTCACCTACCACTTCATTACATTTCTATTATCTTACAAGCCACATAGAACATGTTTCAGTCTTGGACAAAAAATAACCTATGGAATGGAATTGGTTTAATTTCATAAATCATAAATTAACAATATTTTGGTTTTTAAATTATTGTGCCAATTACATAATTGATATAATAATAATCAACATTGATTAAAGGAAAACAATCAAGAGAAGTGTGTTTTTTAAAGGAGATTTATTTTAGAAGGATTTTCTTGTCATAATTTAAATTAGAAAACAAGTATTTACCAAAAAAACGTAATAACATGTTGTATATGTGATATTTGAGTAATGTCTATACTGATAATTGGGATAAATAATGAAATCCTAAAGAAAGAGAGTTGTGTTTGAGAATTCCCTTTACCTTTGGTATAAAAGCATCATTCATGTTAATAACTTATATAATTAAATTATATTTAGTAGTTAAAAATAAAAAACCTTTTATACATCAATTTTATTAATTATATTATTTATTGAGTTCATTTATAGTTTTTTGAGTGTGTCATATAGTTTTATTTCATCGTTCGGGAGCAATTTTATTCTTAGTTTTCAGAATTGGGTAACTTGTATTCATGAATTGATGATCATGAAAAATGATGATGAATATCCAGAATTTTTCTTAGATACTGTTAATTATACTCCATAATTTTTAATTATCTTAAAAATTTTTTGTTATATACTGTGAGGATTAATCGTTAGATAAAAATTATTGATGATCTTTTTAGGTTAATTTTCATGGGTTTTCAATCACAACGAACTCGTTTTGTTTTATCATTTAGTATTATATATAAATGTTTGTTCCAAAACATAGAGAGGGTTTAATCATAAATATTTAATCTGTTTTAAATCCCTCAAATTTTGTATAAATTACATTGAATGTTTTTAATAAAAATAAATATGCATGCCCCATGTTGTCGGAAAATTGACACATTAGAAGTGACGATTTCATTTTTGTAAAAAAATAGTAAAAAGGGAGAATGTTAATGATGGAAATTAAATTATCATGATATAATTATAGTATATTAAAGGTACTATGTTATCATAAAATTTGGATGTATAGTTTTGAGGAAATAATATTAAAATTAAAAAAAACTGAAAGGTAATTAAAAGATAAAGGGAGAGGATTTACCTATTGAATATCTACTCATTGAGATCCTCCTTTGGGAAGAGGTTTTGTTATTTTGATGAGAACAACAGCTCTTGGACATGGGGATGGGGCTAGGAAAGTGTATTTAATTGAATTTATGCATGTATGAAAATAATGATAGTTTGGAGAAGAAAAGGGTGTGGGTGGAATTTATAGTGGAGGGGAGGGTTGTTTTCTAATTACTCAATTTATTAGTTTATTATTTTTATCAAAAAATCATTAGTGTTAATAAATGAGTCTAAATATAGAAATTATATCATGTGAGATCGAACCAATTGGTTCTTATATAAATTATTACTCAATTAATAGTGCATTTAGCTTATAATGTATATATATTATGAACTACCATAATTCAATATTAAAAAAATCATGGAATTCATAAAAATCCCATAAATTCACCGTAACCATTTTTTGTGTATACTTAAAAAAATAAATCCATTTTATGTGAATAATTTTATAAATATGACTAATTCAATTTTAATTTATAATCATCATTTACTTGGAATATATGGATTTAAAATTTATAACAGATTTTATAATGCTTTGAAATTATATATAAGGTCTCATTAAATTATCTTAAAATCAAAAGACATAAAAATATTAATTTCTGAATACATTTAGTGGAAATGAATTTTCTTTCAAATTATAAAATAAATCATACATTTGTAATTAAATATTTATGGCTTCTAAAAATACATACACTAAATTAATAATATTGAATATATTTTCATACTTATTCTATGATATAATAATATAATATTTTCACTTATATGATGCAAAAATTTATTTATACTTTCCATGATGAGAATACTATTAATTTGGATGGACTACTATTCATATGGGTTATATTACAATTCCTATGATCATGTTACTACTTAATCGGTATTGGTTTCTTAAATTATATAAATACTTATTATTTCATATATTCCTCATTAATAATCCTTTTTATTGTTAAAAAATTATTTTATGTCATTTATACTATAATACATTACTATAAGATTTGGATAAATACGATTAATGAAATATTGGGTTGTTACAATCATCCCCCCTTTAGAAAAATCACCCCTGAAATTTAATTTTACCTAAAATGGTGAGGGTACTTCTCCATAATCATATCCTATGGTTCTTATGTTTTTTCTTAATACATATGGTTCATCCATGACTCATTCACTATGTGAGTTTTCTTGTTGGGTAAAACCTTCTCTCTCTTCTCTATAATATTTACTACTTTCACCTCATAAGAAAAATTAAATTCTAGCTATAGTAACTCTTAATTCAGTACATAAAAGTGATCTAGTAGGTAATTCTTCAAGATTGATATCTGCAATAGATTGGACTTTGATCCATATTTTATGAAATTTCACTTCAATAGGCCATAACTCCTATATGATCAATGATCTCAAACGGGTGGATGTTCCACATGCTTATCTTCCATTTGATTCCAAACTTCATGACTCTCTTCCACATTGATATTAAAAGGATGAATTTATCTCCAACATCGAACTCCTAATCCCTTCGATGGTTGTTATCATATCTCTTTTTTCAACTATCAACAGTATTGATATGTTTTTGGAACACATGAACCTTCTATGTCATATATTTCACAAGATCATGTCCATATAGATTTCTTTCACCAACATCAACCCAATGGGTTAGATTTATACATCACATTCTATATAGAGAATTATACAGAGCCACATGATAACTCAAGTTGATGCTATTTTTATGATAAATCATCCAATAATAGATGTTGATCCCGTCATTCTTTGAACTATAAAGAGTGGGCTATTTGAAAATCTTTTAGCATCTCAATAGTTCTTTTAGATTGGCCATTGGTTTTGGGGTTATAGGTCATGCAGAAATTAATTTCAATACTAATTTTTTTTAAGACTCCTCAAGAATTAATATTTAAAACTAGGATCACAATAGGGGATAATGGAGAGTAGAACCCCATGAAGTCTCACCACTTCATTAACATGTATCATTGTATATTGTGAAAGCGATATATATTCCTAAATAAAGATAAAGCTTTTAGTATTAGTGAGTCAGTCAACCACATCCCATATCACATTATTTTATTTCGTTATCATGGGGGGACCTAGGACCAAGTCCAAAGTGATAGTATCTCATTTCCACATGGGTATGGGCAGTGGTTTCATCATCCCATTGGACTTTGTTCACGATGCATTAACTATCTGATATAACATACAGCTTGAAATATATTCAACAATCTTCATCTTTATGTTATGTCACTAACAGTGTTCTTAGAGACCAAAGTACACCTTATTACTCCTTATATGGATAAAGAAAGTTTAGCTATATGCATTTTCCATTTTATCCTTCTTTATACCATGTTATAAAAGATCATAGAGCCTCGTTCCCAATCGAATCACACAATCATCATCAATATGGAACTATTTTGTCATGACCCGTCCTCGGGGCCCATACCGTGACTACCCCAAGCCCGCCTTCCATAGGCCAGGGCTGGCGACTAGCACCAAGGCATAAATCCCAACAAATGGGAAGGCATTGCCTTTGGAAAGTAAACAAGCACCACAGAGTAAGCAAGCGGAAAAGTAAACACTAAGTAAAAACTGTAACAAGCTGTGCTGAAAGTAAAAGGGGCCGGAAATACAACCCCAACTGTAAAGTACAACTGAAGGGAAAAACAGAAACTGAAAAGTAAAAGCCGCTACACCGAGCTGTCCACTGGGAATCCCACCTAAAGGGTGGGTACAGATAGCTCCACTGCTCCTCGGGTCCTGCCGTCTGCTCCGAGCACGTCCGCCCAGTGGTCCACCTCCAGGTACCATCCTGCTCTGCACACCTCCACCACGATCTGCGCTGTCTGTCATCTGCAACCAACACAACGTAGTGGGGGCATAGCCCGTGCAGGGGTGAGTATAAGGTACTCAGTAGGGACACCGAGACCCCAAAGGTCTCCCAAAGTCCACAAAGGAAAGATACAATCACGAAGTAACATCCGACACTGCTTAGGTATATACCCATACATATACCTAAGTCATCAATTTCCGTTCGGCTCCAACGTCTGAGCCCAAGCACAACCCAGTCCACACAGGAAAGAAAAATATAAATCCAGACAGGACAGCAAAACGCAATCCACAAAGGAGAGTAAACAGTAAATCCACACAGGACAGCACAACGCAATCCACAAAGGAGAGTAAATAGTAAATACACACAGGATAACTCAACACAATCCACAAAAGAGAGTAACACAAGATTCAGCTCACACAGGTATACTTTTTCGGATGACGATAAAGATGATCACTGATCCATCTAAGTCGTCAGACCCACAAAGGATTGATAGATAACTAACCCCCACAATGACCCACACAGGATCGGGCCCACACAGGACCTGTAGGCGATGGTTCACACAGAACCGCTGAGCGCTGACCCACACAGGATCGGTCCCACACAGGATCAGGCCCACACAAGACCTGTAGCACTGATCCACAAAGGATCGCTAAGTGTTTTAGTCATCACAGTCCACTGGGGATCTCTGCACAGTCGTCGTCACAGTCCACTGAGGATCTCTGCACGGTCGTCGCTGCAGTCCATTGAGGATCTCTGCACAGTCGTCGCTGTCGAAGTAGCAGTCGCAGCCAGCTCTAGGGTTCCCGCACACAGCAAGCTCGTTCGGGAGGGTCCGCTCCATGAGCTGAGAGGCTGATACATCAACTGACACAAAGTCCAAAGTTTTTGTATCCAAAAGTTACGTATCGTCAACAGGAACTCAACGTCGCAGACGGCGCGTCAATCGGACGCCCGGTCTGAGAGTTATTGGCTTTTTCGTCCCTGGGGCCCGGTTGGTTTTTATGGCAAAACCAACCTGACCATACTCCACCTGCATCCAAACCTCGGGCGTAGTGAGCCAAAAGATCCGCCTCACTTAGAGGAAAACAACAAAGCTGACGGTACGTCAATCGGACGACCGTAACTCAAGATAAGAGCGTTTCCGCTCCGAGGGCCAGGTTGGTTTTGTGTATGAACCAACCTGGCTGAACCAAAAGTAATCTGAAACCTTCAGTGCGATATACCGAAACGACCGTCTCGATCTAAAGATCGTGTTGCCGCTGACGGCGCGTCGTTTGGAGTCATGTAGCTCAAGTGACAAACAAAAGACCGAAAACGGTCCGAAGACTGGGGGTCCGGGCCCGGGCCGACCCAGCCCGCCCCCCTGGGTCGGCCGAACTAGGTCGACCTGAACCGGGTCGACCCGACCCGGTCCGACCTGGCCGGACCCGGTCCGACCTGGCCGGACCCGGTCCGGCCTGGCCGGTCGGACCGGCCTGGCTCAGCTCGGCCGCGTGGCCGAGCAGCTGGACGCCACGGGGCGCCGCCCTCGCAGTCTGGAGGTGCCGCTGCCCCCCGCGTGGGGCCACGCTGAATAAAAGCGGCGTGGCTTTGCCGCGTCCGCATGTGCCGCCACCACGACTTCAGACGCGGCGGCCCTGTCCGACGGCGCCACAGGGCGCTGCCGCCCCCGGCTCCCGGCACCGCCGCGCCGGCGACCCACACCGCCGGCGGCTTCCGCGGGCCACCGGAGTCACTCTGGTGGTCCGATTTCATTCCCATCTGCGCCGCTGCTCCTCCCGGGACTCGTTCTTCACTGCGGAACCATCAAACTTCCATTGCGCCACGTTCTGTCGTCACCCGTCAAATCTGCACAACAACATAGAACAGAGGAGGGTTGTCGAGCCATGTTCGTTTAGCCCGCACCCTCCGCGTTAGATAAAAACGACGAGAGAATTTTATTCAACACATGAAACAACAATTTTAATAAACTAAAATTGTTCATATGAATCCAGTTCTTTAACCTTTTAAAGAAACATTTATGGGAATATAAAAATGGGTATTTCTTAAATAAATCCCTACCTCGTCAAGTCGTCGCATGCGTTCTTCGCGGAATTGCTCGTCGTGGAAGAAGGGGATCGTCACATCGTCGCGGAAGGGCGTCGCGTCGTTGCGGAAGGGCGTCACGTCGTTGCGGAATCCGGCGTTGCGTCGACGAACTCAAATGTCCAAGAAACAACAGATTTAATTATAAATAATTAAATCCGTGTTTTGTTATAAACCTGAAAGGAGATTTTAAAGAAGGAAACTCGAGATCTCTTACCTCAAGCAGTTGGAGATCGGACATCGGGGCGGGAAAGAACGCCTCGGATGAAGCATCATCAAACTCCGAGGGTGACGACGTTCTTCGCGTTCTTCATGTTATTCGCATTCTTTGAGAAGGAGGATGAAGGATCAAGAATTCTGCCAAGGCCTCTCGACGTGCAATCCTCCAAAAGTCATGTTGGTCTTATTTTATTATTATGCCAACGAACGAAAAATGGTAAGTAACGACTCAATTAATTCGCAGAATTAATTCAATGAAAGAAACTGTCCAATTAATTCACGAATAAAACCGCCCAATTAAATGGTGCGTTAAGAAAAAAAAAGAAAACGCGTCAGTCGACTTTCATAATGATGGGTTTTCACGGATGCGTTACTTAGCGGAAAGAAATGGTGGGGCTCGTTTGGGCCCCACCTCACAAATATCCTACCACGAGGGTAGGGTATTTTTGAATAGTTCCCTATCCGTTTCAACTCAGCTTAAGCCACTTTTAAGTGGCTTCATGTGGCTTCCAAGTGTCTTAATTGAAATAAAATAAATTTTGTCGTACAATTATTTTATTTCTTAACTTTAAGCCCGAAAATTAAAACCACACCTGAGAAAACGCAACTCTAGAAGAGGCGTTTCTAAGCAAATACAGGCGCTGCGATTTCATCGGTGCCCTCAGAATTCGATTCCGGGTACCGGTTCAAAAGTTAGAAAAACCCGCTCGTCCGTTCTTTGAACATACCCGAGCCAAACTTCGGAAAATGATTCTGGGCGCACCGGGCCTCGGAATCAGGTGCCGTCAGAAACTGCGTTCTTGTAAAATTACAAAGAAAATTAAGAAAAAAATTTCCTTGAAATTTACGGGTCCTAACATTACTCCCACCTCAGGGATTTACGTCCCCGTAAAGATACATCATAAACTAGGAAAACAAATGTGGGTACTGAGCACGCATCTGAGCCTCCCGCTCCCAAGTGATCTCCTAGAGGTTCCCGTGCTGCCATCTGATGCGCACAAGAGGAATCGATCATCCATGTAGGACCCGCTCCTGTCGATCATATATCTCCACCGGGACCTCCGCAAAAGTCGCCCCATCAACCATGTCTAGCTCCCCATGGTCAATGATGTGCGTCGGGTCGTGCACGTACCTCCTCAGCTGAGATACGTGGAAGATGTCGTGCACCCGGTGCAACTGAGGTGGTAGAGCCAGGCGATAAGCCACCTCGCCAATCCTGCTGATGACCTGGAATGGTCCAATGAAGCGTGGAGACAACTTTCCGCCTCGTCCAAATCTCCGTAAACCACGTCTTGGTGAGACCCGCAAGAAGACGTGGTCGCCATCCTTGAACTCCAGTGGCCTCCGCCTCCTATCAGCATATGACTTCTGCCAGCTCTGAGCTATCCTCATCTGCTACTGGATGACCTGGACCTTCTCTGTCATGGCCCGGACCATCTCTGGTCCCACAAGTGCGGACTCCCTAGGGTCTGTTTAGCACAAAGGAGATCTGCAAGGCCTGCCGTACAACGCCTCGTATGGTGCCATACCCATGGTGGAGTGGTAGCTTTTGTTGTATGCGAACTCCACCAAGGGTAGGTGGTCCTCCCAGCTGCGACCAATGTCGAGGACACATGCGCGGAGCATGTCCTCGAGAGTTTGAATGGTCCTCTCTGTCTGACCATCTGTCTGCGGGTGAAAGGCGGTGCTCAGATGTAGCCGCATCCCGAAAGCCTCCTGCAACCCCTTCCAAAGCTGGGAAGTAAAATGAGTGTCCCGATCGGAGACGATAGTCGATGGCACACCGTGAAGCCGTACAATCTCTTGAACGTAGAGACGCCCCAAGCTCTCCACTGAGCCCCGCTCTCTGATTGGAAAAAAGTGTGCCGACTTGGTGAGTCGGTCAACAATCACCCAAATGGAGTCGTGACCTCTGGAAGTGCATGGAAGTCTAGTCACGATGTCCATAGATATCCCATCCCACTTCCACTCTGGGACCTCCAAGGGCTGTACCAAGCATATCGGTACCTGATAATCTGCCTTCACATGCTGGTAGGCGAGGCACCGTGAAACGAACTCTGCCACAACCTTCTTCATGCCCGGCCACCAGTGCGGTCGTCTGAGATCCCGGTACATCTTCGCCACTCCAGGATGTACCGCCAAAGGAGAAGTGTGAAACTCTCTCAGAACCTCCTCCCGTAAAGCGACTGGTACCAAGGTACGTCCTCTGAAAAGGACGTCATGCTCTGCTCCAAAGGACAAGCCATCAGGTGCCTGTCCTGAGGATAACTACGCACGCTGTGCCTCACAGTCAGCGTCCTCACGCTGTGCCTCTCTGACCCGCTGCAGTAGTAGAGGGGTGACTGTGAGAGACTGAAGGAAGGATGCTCCATCCCTATCCACAAAGGATATATGCAAGGCGGCTAGCTGCTCTGTCGCCTCCTCAAGTAGCTGAATGCCTGTCGTCCTGCTGAGGGCATCGGCTACTACGTTCCCCTTCCTAAGAGTATAGACTATCTCAAAGTCATAGTCCTGGAGGAACTCGAGCCATCGCCGCTCTCTCAGGTTCAGGTCCATCTGCGAGAAGAGGTACCTGAGACTCTGGTGTTCAGAAAAGACTGCAAAGCGCTCGCCCATCTGATAGTGTTGCCATGTCTTCAGAGCGAAGACCACTGCTGCAAACTCCAGGTCATGGGTAGTGTAGTTCTTCTCATGCGGCCTCAACTGATGTGATACATAGGCAATTACGGCCCGCTCCTGCATCAGGACACATCCGATTCCGGTCCCTGATGCATCGCAGTAGACTACGTATCCAACTCCCTCCTCAGGCAACCTCAAGATAGGTGCGCTGGTCAATCTCTGTCTCAGCTCCTAAAAGCTCTGTTTACATCTGTCTGACCACAAAAAGGTTTTCACCTTCTTCATCAAAGTTAGGAGTGGCGCCGTAACTCTAGAGACGTCCGACAAAAATCTCTGATAGTATCCGGCTATACCCAAGAAACTTCGCACCTCCGTCACGCTCCTGGGTGGCTCCCAAGCTAGCATTGCCTCGATCTTCACGGGATCCACTGCAACTCCCGCCTCAGAAATGACATGCCCCATGAAGTGGACCTCATGTAACCAGAACTAGCACTTTGAGATCTTTCCATAAAGCTGGTGCTCTAGGAGTGTGTCTAGTACAACCCGCAAGTGGTAGGCGTGCTCCTCCTCTGTGGTCGAGTACACCAAAATGTCGTCGATGAAGACCACGGCAAATCGATCGAGGTATGGCTGGAAGATCCTGTTCATGAGGCTCATGATCACTGTTGGAGCATTGGTTACGCTGAATGGCATATCCATGAACTCATAGTGGCCATACCGGCACCTGAAGGTCGTCTTCTGCACGTCCTCATCTCGAACTCTGAGCTGATGATAGCCTGACCTGAGGTCTATCTTCGAGAACCACCGTGCTCCCTTGAGCTGATCGAAGAGGTCATAAATCCCCGGTAGCGGATACTTTTTCCTCACTATCACCTGGTTCAGGCGACGATAGTCGACACACAATCACAATCTCCTGTCTGCCTTCTTGGCGAACAGAATCGGGGAAGCCCAGGGTGAAACACTGGGTCGGATGAACCCCTTGCCCTGCAAGTCCTTCAACTGTACCTGTATCTCTCGAAGCTCGGTGGGGGCCATCTGATACGCTGGAGTGGATATCGGGGCTGTCCCGGGGTACAGATCAATATAAAAGTCTACCTATCTGCGAGGAGGTAGTCCTGGAACGTCATCGGGAAAGACGTTCACGTACTGATCCACCACTGCAAGAAAACTAGGACTCCGCACGTCCACCACTCCTAGGATGAGGCTAGACAACTGATGAGTGATGGGCTATCCTATCCTCTACGTGAGTCCATCCTGTACTGCTAAGGCTCCCTTCTCGCCGGTGAAGGTAAACCTACTCCCGTCGGTGCGCACACATCGCACCTTGCGCCTAAAACAGTCAATCTGAGCATGGACGGTAGATAACCAATCCATGACCAAGATGACGTTGTAAGTCCTCGACGCTGCTACAAGAAGATCCCAACCAAAGATCTCGCCTCCTAGAGTAAGCTCACACTGCCGGCACCAATGCGTAATCGTCGAGTGTGCTCCCGTAGGGGTCTCTAGCCGTAAGGATCGAGCCAACGTCTCTGTCCGAATCTCTGAGCTCCGAACAAGGGAAGCGACTATGAAAAAGTGACTCGCTCTTGTGTCTATAAGAACTTTAGAAATGGTGGAATAGACATAGATCGTACCTTGAATCATCTCTGGCGCGCCGTGGTCATAGGCCTCCGCTGCCTGGAGTTGTGCCTGTCTCTACCCGCCAGCTCTCTGTGGTCGGGGAGGACCTCCTAGTGGTGGTGGGGGTAGAGCCTCAAAGCGTCGCCCACCACCTGCTGCTCGGCCAGCTCCTCTGCCTCGTCTGCCTCCTCCCTGCGGACCACCACGGTCGACCCTCTGCCTCTTCCTGGGTGGCCCCTCCACCGTCAGCTGCTTCTCAGTACGGCGGGTCGGGCAGTCACGAGCCATGTGGCCCTGCCCACCACAGGCGTAGCACTGCTTGCCTCTCAGAAGACTGGCTCCGCGTTGTGTGCCCCGCACTGCTGAGCCAGTGTCATGAGGTTGTCTACGAGAGGGTCTAGTCTTCCTGGAACCCTGAGTCATCCGTCGGCTATCTACTGCCGAAGACTCTGCCACCTGCCGCCCTGCGGTAGGACTCACTGTAGACTCAGCCAGAAAGCTCTCGATCAGAAGGGCTCACTCCAGCACTCCTGCCTAGGTCGGGATGCTGAGGGAGATCAGCGATGCCCTGATCTCATGTCTCAATCCCTGCTCGAAGGTCCGGGCCAAGAAGATGGGGTCTCGTACAATGTCGGTCGAGTAGCGAGAACGATCGGTGAACCTCGCCGCGTACTGGGTGACCGTCAAGCTGCCCTGCCACAGCTAAAGAAGCTCCTGAATACGCACCGCACGGAGGGTGGCCGAGATGAACTTTGAGTGGAAGAGGCTCTCGAAGTCCGTCCAGATGAGAGACTCCTCATCGTTCACCTAGAGCATCAAGATCCACCATCGTCCTGCTGCTGCATGCAGTAGGCTCACCGCGAGGATCACCATGAGGTCTGCTGGTGTCCTCACTAGCCTGAAAACTCGAACGACTACCTCTAGCCAGTCCTCGGCTGCCTGGGGGTCCGTCTCCCCACGAAACCTGGATGGTATCTGGTGCTGGAACTCGTGCAGAGCTCCAAGGCGTCGTGCATCATCAGCGGTCGGTGCTGGAAGCATCGGGGGCTCGGTGGGTAAAGGTACCGCCGGTGCCTCTCCTGTCAACGAGCCCTGTACCGAGGCCTCATCGCCCTGCGGGCTGTCGTCGTGCTCTACTCTTGGAACCCTAGCTGGCTGTTGTCGTCGAGCCATCCTGAAAAGGAAACAAGTGCGCCACGGTCAGAATAGTATACCTGGTGAGCTGACACAAGTAATCACGAAAAAAACGTGAAAACACACATGCAATCAATGTTTTCGTGCATTAAGTCAGAAATCAGAAGTCAGGGTCCTGATGTACGGATACGTCAGCCGTTGCACCAACACTGGACTCCCTGGACTGATAACCACACTCAATACGCTAATCACTATTGCTTCACATAGAAGAAAGATTAGAGTCTGTGGTAGAACTGACCACCTCTGATACCAATTTGTCACGACCTGTCCTCGGGGCCTGTGTCGTGACTACCCCAAGCCCGCCTTCCAGAGGCCAGGGGCTGGAGACTAGCACCAAGGCGTAAATCCCAAAAAAAGGGAAGGCGTTGCCTTTGAAAAGTAAACAAGAACCACAGAGTAAGCAAGCGGAAAAGTAAACACTAAGTAAAAACTGTAACAAGCTGTGCTGAAAGTAAAAGGGGCCAGAAATACAAGCCCAACTGAAGGGAAAACCAAAAACTGAAAAGTAAAAGCTGCTACACCGAGCTGTCCACTGGGAATCCCACCTGAAGGGTGGGTACAGATAGCTCCACTACTCCTCGGGTCCCACCGTCCGCTCCGAGCACGTCCGCCCAGTGGTCCAACTCCAGGTACCGTCCTGCTCCGCACACCTCCACCACGATCAGCGCTGTCCGTCGTCTGCAACCAACACAATGTAGTGCGGGCATAGCCCGTGCAGGGGTGAGTATAAGCTACTCAGTAGGGACCCCGAGACCTCGAAGGTCTCCCAAAATCCACAAAGGATAAACCAAAAAGGAAAGATACAATCACGATGCAACATCCGACACTGCTTAGGTATATACCCACACTTATACCTAAGTCATCAATTTCCGTTCGGCTCCAACGTCCGAGCCCAAGCACAACCCAGTCCACACAGGAAAGAAAAACGTAAATCCACACAGGACAACACAACGCAATCCACAAAGGAGAGTAAAAAATAAATCCACACAGGATAGCATAACACAATCCACAAAGGAGAGCAAACAGTAAATCCACACAGGATAGCTCAACACAATCCACAAAAGAGAGTAACACAAGATTCATCTCACACAGGTATACTTCTTCGGATGAGGATAAAGATCATCACTGATCCATCTAAGTCGTCGGACCCACAAAGAATCGATATGTAACTAACCCCCGCAATGACCCACACAGGATCGGGCCCACACAGGACCTGTAGGCGCAAACTCACACAGAACCGCTGAGCGCTAACCCCCACAGGATCGGACCCACACAGGATTGGGCCCACACAGGACCTGTAGCACTGATCCACAAAGGATCGCTGAGTGTTGTAGTCGTCGCAGTCCACTGAGGATCTCTGCACAGTCGTCGTCGCAGTCCACTGAGGATCTCTGCACGGTCGTCGCTGCAGTCCACTGAGGATCTCTGCACAGTCGTCGGTGTCAAAGTAGCAGTCGCAACCAACTCTAGGGTTCCCGCACACAACATGCTCATTCGGGAGGGTCCGCTCCACGAGCCGAGAGGCTGATACATCAACTGACACAAAGTCAGAAGTTGATGTATCCAAAAGTTCCGTATCGTCAACAGGAACTCAACGTCGTAGACGGCGCGTCAATCGGACGCTCGGTCTGAGAGTTATTGGATTTTTCGTCCCAGGGGCCCGGTTGGTTTTTATGGAAAAACCAACCCGACCGTACTCCACCTGCGTCCAAACCTCGGGTGGAGTGAGCCAAAAGATCCGTCTCACTTAGAGGAAAACAACAAAGCTGATGGTACGTCAATCGGACGTCCGTAACTCAAGATATGAGCATTTCCGCTCCGAGGGCCCGGTTGGTTTTGTGTACGAACCAACCCGACCAAACCCAAAGTAATCCGAAACCTTGAGTACGATATACCGAAACGACCGTCTCGATCCAAGGATCGCGTTGCCGCTGGCGGCGCATCGTTTGGAGGCTCGTTGCTCATGTAACGGGAAAAATACCGAAAACGGTCCGATGACGGGGGGTCCGGGCCCGGGCCGACCCGGCCCGCCCCCCCTGGGTCGGCCGAACCAGGTCGACCAGACCCGGTCCCACCCGGCCAGCCCCGGTCCGGCCCGGCCAGGGCACGGCCCGACCGGTCGAACCGGCCTGGCTCGGATCGGCCGAGCGGCTGAGGAGCTGGACGCCACGGGGCGTCGCCCCCGCGGTCTGGAGGTGTCGCGGCCCCCCGCGTGGGGCCATGATGGATCAAAGGGACGCGGCATTGCCACGTCTGAGTGCGGCAGACCCGCGCTGCCGCGGGTCCGCGGGCGCCGTCACCGCGTCGGCGACCCGCGCCGCCGGCGGATTTCGCGAGCCTCCGGAGTCGCTACGGTGGTCCGATTCCATTCCCGTCTGCGCCACTGCTCCTCTCGGGACTCGTTCTTCACTGCGGAACCATCAAGATTCCGTTGTGGCACGTTCCATCGTCTCCCATCAAATCCGCACAACAACGAAGAACGGCGGAGGGTTGTCGGGCCGTGTTCTTTTAGCCCGCACCCTCCGCGTTAGATAAAAAAACGGGAGAATTTTATTCAACACATGAAACAACAATTTTAATAAAATAAAATTGTTCATAAGAATCGGGTTCTTTAACTTTTTAAAGAAACATTTACTGGAATATAAAAAGGGGTATTTCCCAAATAAATCCCTACTTCGTCAGGTCGTCGCATGCGTTCTTCGCAGAATTGCTCGTCGCGGAAGAAGGGGATCGTCACGTCATCGTGGAAGGGCGTCGTGTCGTCACGGAAGGGCGTCGCGTCGTCACGGAATCCGGCGTTGCGTCGACGAACTCAACGGTCCAAGAAACAACAGATTTAATTATAAATAATTAAATCCGTGTTTTGTTAAAAACCAAAAAGGAGATTTTAAAAAAGGAAACCCGAGATCTCTTACCTCAAGTAGTTGTAGATCGGAGATCGGGGCGGGGAAGAACGTCTCGGATGAAGCATCGTCAAACTCCGAGGGTGACAGCGTTCTTCGCGTTCTTCGCATTCTTTGCGAAGGAGGATGAAGGCTCAAGAATTATTCCAAGGCCTCTCAACGTGCAATCCTCCAAAAGTCATGTTGTATTTATATTATTATTATGCCAACGAACGAAAAAGGGTTAGTAACGACTCAATTAATTCGCAGAATTAATTCAACGAAAGAAACTATCCAATTAATTCATTAATAAAAATTCCCAATTAAATGGTGCGTTAAGAAAAAAAGAAAACGCGTCAGTTGACTTTCATAATGACGGGTTTTCGCGGGTGCGTTACTTAGCGGAAAGAAACAGTGGGGCTCGTACGGGCCCCACCTCACAAATATCCTACCATGAGGGTAGGATATTTTTGGATAGTGCCCTATCTGTTTCAACTTAGCTTAAGCCGCTTTTAAGTGACATCAAGTGGCTTCCAAGTGGCTTAAGTGAAATAAAATAAAGTTTGTCATACAATTATTTTATTTCTTAACTTTAAGCCCGAAAATTAAAAACCACACCCGAGAAAACGCAACTCCGGAAGAGGCGTTTCTAAGCAAATACCTGCATTTCGATTTCATCGGTGCACTCAGAATTTGATTCTGGGTACCAGTTCAAAAGTTAGAAAAACCCGCTCATCCGTTCACTAAACTTACCCGAGCCAAACTTCGGAAAATGATTCTGGGCGCACCGGGCCTCGGAATCAGGTGCCGTCAGAAACTCCATTCTTGTAAAATTCCAATGATAATTATGAAAAAAACTTTCTTGAAATTTACAGGTCTTTACATATTTCATCTTCACTTCCTTTACTGAATTCCCCATATTTTATATATCTGGATCATCCCTATGTGTCTCATTAATAATCTCTTGGATAGATGGTTGGGAATTTTTTTTATAAATGTTGGATATATTCCCAGACCTTATGATTTATGAATCTATCCATTGAATATCGATAAATATAGGGTCCTTCTCAATATGCAACATAGATTGAGTAGAAGGTTCATTTATTCTTAGATCATCTACTACCATGTTTTACCTTCCATGATGATATTGAATAGAGAAATAGTAGAATTATATTAGCAATAACCATCCCATTTGACGCATGTTGATCTCATTTTGTGTGAATATATACTTTAGGATCCTGTGATCGGTATATATTTCACACTTCTCAACATATCGGTAGTGATTCCTGATTTTTAAGGCAAAAATCATAGCAGCTAGCTCAAGATCACGTGTTGGGTAGTTCTGCTCATGGATCTTCAACATCTGTGAGGTGTAGGCTACAAGTTTATAATTTTTCATGACTAAAAAACCCAATCCATTCATGGAAGCATCAATTTATATCATAAGACATTCTCCAATTTTTGGTAATCTGAGTACATGTGTAGTGATCAACCTCTTCTTTTTTACCCTGATTATTTCCTCACACTCTTCAATACAAACATACATTACCCATTTCCTTATTAACGTAGTTAGCGGTCTTGACGATCATTTGAAATTTCTCACAAAAATGAAGATAGTACCCTGAAGTGTTAATAAAAGTACAGATTTACCCTAGAAGGTCTGGGAAATTCTACAATTACATTATCATTTTAGGGGCCCATTAAAATTACCTCACTTTTGATCACATGTCCCATGAATGTGAATTTATGCATCCAAAAGAATAAATTTATAAACAATCCATACAACATCTCATTCCTCAATGAGGCCAAAATTAGCCTTATATGTTCTTCATGTTCTTCCATTCTCTTCGAGTAGATGTGAATATTATCGATAAACACAACCAAAAAACTGTAGAGGTAATCACTAAAGAATTGATTCATCAAATCCATGAAGATTTTAGGGGCATTAGTAATTCCAATTGGAATCACAGAAAACTCATAGTGCCTATACCTTGTACGTAAGGTAGTATTATGAGTATCATCCTTATTCTCCTTTAGAAATTGATATCCAGAATAATGATCCACCTTTTATTTGTATTGAGTTCCCCACAACTTACTGAACAAGTTGTCAATCAAGGAATAGGATACAAGGTATTTATGGTGATGTTATTGAATTACCAATAATCAATACACATCTTCATTGATCTGTCCTTCTTCTTAACAAAGAGCACTGGTGCACCCCATGGTGATGAAATAGGATGTATGAACACTTTTTTATGGATGGTTCTTTAATTATTCTAGTTTTATAGGAGCCATCCAAAAAGGTTGCATTGAGATAAGAGTATGACTTTGTATGATTTCTATTGAGAACACTACCTCACAATAAAAGGGTAGTTCATTTAACTCTTCATGAAATAAATCATTGTATTCACTCATTATGGACTTTCCCCTTAAGTTAATTCCTTCCCATCACTCATAAATTTGAGTGAGGTTTTCTTTTTCATAGGAAATCAACACCCACCTCATTGAAAGATTTTCCTAGAGAGATTCATGATCTCCCATTCATTTCTATAAGAGCATTGGGTGGTTCATATTATGAAATGATATTTCCTTTTCTTGACAATTTATATTTTCCCTATTTAACGAGATCATGTCCATTGATTGTCTAACATTGAATTCCGCCAAGTGAAGTATTAAGTGATTCATTGGAATAATGTTAAAACATATACCAATAGGAGAAGAGTTAAACTCTTGGGTTTCATTTATTTCCCAACTATTTGTTATTATAAATATCTCTATTTTATTATTTCTAGGTTTCGAATCATTACTCCAAAAATCACGTAGTATATAAAGGAATTTATAGAACCAGTATCAAATGAAACATTTTTACATTCTAGAGTGAATATGAATTGTACATTGTAAAACATAATTATCATTCCAACCTTCCATAGTAGTGATGGCATAATCATTCTCTTTCTCCTTGGGGACTTTGATTACCCTCATGAACTTGTGTTTTAGTTCACTAGATGGCATAATGCCTTTTCTTTCTAAAATTGTAGAATTGGACAATGTGGTTTTCTATTCTTTCCTCTACCACATTACTTGATTCCTCATATATTTTTAATATTCTTAAGATTGTTGGAATTGTCTTCGACAGAAGTTAAATTTCCACATCCCTTTGAGTAATTTCCCATTATGCCTCTTCCCACATTTTTGAAATGTTTGTGGTTGATATTTCTTTCTATCTTTCTCATTAGATGCACTTTATTGAATATGAACAATTAATTTCTTACCACCATATCCATGATACCATTCTACAAAATCCATCTCCTAATTTTGAGAATATATAACAATATCTTCATAACTCATAATGTATATTATTGAACTATAATTTTTAATGTGTGGTTTTGAACAACTAAATAATCAATCAATATTTCTAAAATTATTTATCTCAATACCTGAATCACGCATTAAAAATCTGGTATAAATTTTAATATAGGTCATAACATATTATCCATCACTTTTCTTAATATATATATATTCTCTCTCCAAACTTTTATGAAGAGATCGATGGATATACTTGTTAGGAAAAATTATCTTAATGTCTTCCCACTCCATCCCTTAAATTTGGTTTCTCATCTTGGTGATCAAAATGAAATTACACCATTGATTGGTCTCTCCATCTAGACCACAAAAAAAGATTAACATTCTCCATCTCATAATAGTGAATAACAGAAGAATATCTTCTCCATCGAGTTGAACCACTAATTTGAAACTAGTGGATCAGATGATGCTCTAGTTTTCAGTGATCATTGACACCGAAAATACATTATATTCAGTTCCTCCCGCTTTGGAGAAGGAGGTCGTTCCACATTATGCATGTTATTTTTCTTACCTATTGGAGATGGGTAATCATCACCATGATATTTTGAACTCCACCTTCCAAATCATTAGGGATGCCATTCGGGGAATCACTACATTTTACCTCACATGGTTTGTTGACAAATTTTCCCATGTTTCCCACCATATTCTAAAATATGAAGGGTTTGAAAAAAACATAATTCATCAAACAATGAATAAATAATTTATTATTTTGTCAAATTAATTCTAAAGGCATATATTGTAGGATCTATATTAATATAAAATTTTAAAAACTTTTCTTGGGTTATTATTTATAAATAGTCTCATATTATGGGTTTTCACTAATGTTCCCAAATCATAATTCCTAATTTAACTAAACCATCCTCTAATACCAACTATAGAAACCTTGTTTTCCTTACATTACTAATACACCTTTTTAATGATAAACAAAAAATTTCAATACAATGAGAATATCCTATTGATTAGTTTCTAGGGATAATTTCGACCAAACCTAAAATTTATAAAATAAAACAATAAAAACATATTTAATTCCTTATTCTCTAGCTTCTTATTGGCCCTTCAGTTCTCCTTGGTATAAGTAACCACATGTGGATAAACATCAAAAAAGGGGTGCTCTAAAAATCCCAATAAAAGGTTAAATAAGAACATGAAACAATATATCATTGGTTGATCATAATCTCTATCATTATAAAATAGTAATTTAATCACAAACATGATATTAAGAATTATGAAAATGATTAGAATGGGGAAATACAAAAAAATTAAAAAACTTGTCTTAGTGGTTAACAACCACACATAGTTCTGAACAAATCTAGAATTATGTTCCTGAATATTTCAAATTAATTCATTAGATTCCTTACATTAACCAATAAATTAGAGAACAATATAATTCTTGTCACACCCATCACATAATATATTGTACATTGTGCTATATAATTCTATGTTCACCTTTGACCCCGTAACATTTAAATAATCATTCATTCCACAAAGAACATATATCAATTGGGAAATTAAATAATACATGGTTTAAATGGGTTTAATTTCATAAAATTTACATTCATTAACTTTTTTATCCCAAATTATAGAGGTAACAATATATTTTATATAAGAATCGTCAACTTTGAGTGATGGAGAAACAATCTCAAGAAGTGTGTTTTTTTAAGAAGTGTTATTTTAGAAATCATTGTGTTTGTTAAAATCTCTTTTAAGAAACATTTATATCCACTAAAAGATAATATAATGATGAATAAATGATATTTTTGGAATATAAATACTGAAAATATGATGAAAAAGGGGAAACCCAAATAAATAGAGTTTGGTTCGAGAATTCCCCTTACCTATTGTCCGAAAGAATCCATCAAATTAATATCCTTTATAACCCTAGTAGATTAATTTATTTAAAATCAGGAACCTTTTATACATGAGTTTTATTAATTATAGTTTTATTAAATTTATTTAGGGGAATTTTAAAGAGTTATATATTTTAATTTAAATATTTGGGAACATTTGTTTTATTAGTTTTCACGACATGTTCACTAATATTCATGAATGGATGTTCATGTAAAATGAGGATAAATTTTCAAAATTGTTATTATATATTACAAATGATATTAAAAATTTTATTTTATCTTATAAATAATTTTTATATATACCATGAGGATGAATAATTACATAAAAAATAATAATGATCATTTTAGGTTAATTTTTTCAGTTTTTCAATCACAATAAGATCATTTTGTTTTATCATTAAGTGTAATGTATAAATCCGAGTTTCAGAACATAATGTAGTTTTTATAATAAATATTAAAAATATTTAAACCACATATTGGATTTATTGACAACCTTGGAATCATTTAAGAAAAATGAATGGGCATCTCCCATTATGTCAGAAAATTGACACATCATGTGCGACTATTTATTTTTTGTAATAAAAGAGAGAGATGAAAGAGTTTAACGATTAATTTTACATTATAATATTAAATATCTATATATGTATGGTACTGTAGTTATAATTACATTTGGGTTCTGGGAGGTTATGATAGAATAAGAAAATAAATTGAAATTGTATGGGAATTAAAAGAAAGAGGGAGACGATTTACATATTGAATCAATACACAATGTGATCCTCCGTTGGGATGTAGTTTTGGAATTTTGATCAGACCAAGATCTCTTGGTTGTGTGGTTGGGTCTAGAGAAGAGTATTTATAATAATTTATTCTAGGATCATATATTGAGAGGTTTGAGGAGAAGTGGTTGTGAGGGGTGGTATATACAGTGGATGAGTAGGGAGTTTTCCAATTATTTAATTATTATGTTTATTATTTTACTTAAGAAAATAAATTTTGTTGATTATTGAGATCAAGCATAGTAATTAGACAATTTGATTTCAAACCAATTTTTTCTTAAATTAGCAAAGACTAAATTAATAGTGCATTTATATTATAATGTATAGGTACTGTAAATTATCGTATTTCCCCATTCATAATAATTCAAGAAATTCAGAAAAATATCACAAATTTTTACAAACTATTTTTTGATGTATAAAATTAAAAAAATGAACTCCATTTCAAGGAAATAATTTTATAAATATTATTAATTAAATTTACAATTAAAACCATTATTTAATTAAAATTGTAGATTTTAAAATTGTAACAAATTTTATAACTCTTTAAAATTACTTATGTTCTAATAAAATTGTCATAAAATTATAAGACATCAATGTATTAATTTATAATTACATTTTATGTAAATAAATTTTGTTTTAAATTGCTAAATTAATCATAAATTTTTTTTTAATTATTTGTGGCTTATAAAAACACCACAAGTGAATTAATTGTTTTTAAAATATTTACAAAATTATATTATGGGTAGAGTCACGTGTCTTTGAACATGACTAAAATTTTAATTTTTATTAACATTTTCAATTAATGAGTGGTTTTTTTAAAACGGACATCCAAATTGAATTCAGAGAGTTGGAGCCACTCAAAATGATGTTTTTTTGGAATTTGTTGAAGCTTTTTTTAGTTTTTGAGGAGGCTCTAGGAGTTTCAAGAGAACTAATCCTTAAAAATGTTTTGAAAGGATACAATGGGCATATAGTTTATCTGAAACAATGCATCCCACTATAATTTTTAGTGTGGCCTTTTTAATAAGATTGTGATGTTTTTCACGAGCTATTAATAGTTTTCCTAACCATGCACCTATCCAGTGCATGGGTTCTCTAGATATCTGGTGGAGGACAACTGGTTTTGTAAACATAGAGGCTTATCCATGTCCAAAACCTAGTTTATAGAAATGTAATTATTTTAATTTAAATTTTAATAAAAATAAAACCTAAAACTAATCTTCCATGCCCATATATCTCGCTAAATCTCGATGCACCAAGGGATTCCCCCATTGAAAGCATAACGACCCCCTCTATAGGGACTCTCACCCAATCGTTTATCCTCTCTTTATTCTTCTCTAATCTTCATCGATCTATCACAAAGAGTCTTATCCTACTCTGTTATCATCATTTTATGGCTTCAATTTGAACTATTCATCACTTGGTAAGGTTTATATGAAACACTAGGTCGAGGGTTTAAAAATTTATCATTCTTATATTCTTCTATAGTGGTGCGGATATCCCCTAGGGTGATGTTTGGCTGAGTTCTAGTGACCACTACGGAAGGTGATGTGGTTCATGTGGTTTCGAGTTTCCTACACCATCTAAGGTTAGGGATTGAACCTGCTGTTTTTTTACACTATTTCATTTAGGATGTTAAAGTGTTTTGATTATCCTAATTTGTTTGTAAGGATTTTTGATCATCATTGAAGTTACGCGCTCATATACATTGGTATGCATAGATAAAAATATATAAATATCATCTATGTACTAGTTCCCTTGTGGAGTGGAGAATCAATCATATGCATTGGGATAAGGATATATATATATATATATATACACATGAATATAAATTCATGAAAGTAGGTAGAAACATATCCTAGTTAGAAAGCACCATGAACTGATTCTTTGGTTTGGTTCCACCCTAAGGTAGGGTCCCTTACTAATACCTCAATTTTATAAATTCATTAATAAATTTCTTTATGTACTTTCGATAGAATTTAATTCATGCAATAAAGTGTTTAGAATAAATTGCTCCTAAATTTGAATTTACCATATCTCTTGTTTAAAACTTTAAATGAAATAAATGGTTTGTGTGATAATAAAAAACTCATGTTTTTGAAATAAAACCTATCCAACAGAGATTCACTATCTTAAATCTAAAATGTAATGCTTAGAACGTTATGCTATATTGATATGTTGTAATGAAATTTCATAAGCCTTGATGTTTTTTTGAGATATGGAATGGTTAGGACCTGGCACTAATTGAATTAGAAACAATAAGATCAAATTTTTAAATTATTATGGAATGAATTCACTATTTGACTACTTAGTCCATTTTTTTTTTGTAATTACCCTTGTAAGATGTTTTTCCATAATTTTCGTTATAGTTTTTTACATGTTCAACCCACTGTTATGGTGTGCCTTGTCTTAACCATTAAAATATTAATATATTCTATATTAAATAGATTGAATTATAATTTGAATTTCATAATTGAAACAATCATGTATGCTCACCAATTGACCTACCTAAGGTAAGAACTGTAATTTATAATTAAATGATAAATGGAAATTTGGAAAGTATACAAAGTATATGTCTTCGACTAATAAAATGTATTTTAATAATGGGTTGAATTTATGTATCAATCCTTACCATGTTAATGGATTGTAATGGGATAAACCTTAATTATTTAATATGAATTAAATGGATTTAATAGAGGTTGCAAGATACATGGCATATTCACACTAATGAAGGGAATGACATAAAACAAAAGGACTTATTGATTAATTATGACATGATTAAATAGTTTCATGCTACTTGATATATTTACACTAATAAAAGTAAATTATTGATCTAATTTAATTATAATATGACTTCATTATCAAATAGGAGTGGCCTAAATCGAGCTTTCCTTGTATTCTCAAGGGAATAACATGAGCACTCGGGTAACCCACTCTGAATTCAAGGATAAAGATTACATTGGTTGAGACCCACCTGGAACCTGATCCTAAAATAAATTGGGATGCCCGATATGACACTATAGGATACCACAGGTAGTACTATAGGATTCCTTGGACTATACTCATCAAATAAACCAATGAAAATTTGGATCAATGGTTAAATCATATTGGCCCCAATCAATTTATAGCCACATTTTACCCTATTTTGTTTCCATGGATTCTGTATTAGGATGACTGGGAATCCCTCATTGGTTCTAACATTGAAAAGAAGGTTCCATGGTTAAATCCCATCAGAACTAGTTGTTTCTTGTCCCCATATTAACTTGTATGTAGTCCTTAAACGTTGTATGTGTCTCATTTTGGAACACCTTGGACTATGCTAATTGGATTACACTCTAACACATATTCTAGGATATAGTTATTACTAGGTTGGAAACCCTTAATGTATATGTTCTGTTATTTATTACCTAGGAACATAATTATAAAATAGCATTACAGGTTTTCATGTTACATCATGGAACCTTTTTTGTTTATACTATCCCAAGGTGATGTCAGTACTTTCTATGCCTCATGTGACCTATCAAAATAAATTGGTACTTTATTAGTGACCTAGTTACATGTTCAGACACAAGCTGAGGGTTAATGTAGTTACTCGGGTATTTATTAATATTTTATAGTTACATTATTAAGCATGCTTGCATGATATTTAATTAATATTAATCTATCGGGATTGGGTTAGACACAAGTTGTTCTAATCTACTGACATTTATATCTAAAGCCTTACTCAGGTTGTTGTTTCACTATATTACCCCAGTAGACCATTTTAGTTCATTGGATTGTGAACCACAATTTATTGCTTATGCAATGCTATTTTTCGTGGATGTTAGGAGAAATGGACTGAGATGGAACATAGGATTCTCATGGTGATCACATATGGGGCATGCTATCTTCTCTTTATCTTCATACTATTATTTATTCATGTTTTTTACTAATTTATCATATATATCATTATTCATCCATCCATTATCTAAAATTTAATAGGCTACATTAATTTAATTTAATATATATTATTCTTATAATACTTTATCATATCTATTTACTACTTCTTCCATTAGTTGTTATTTACTCACTAATACCAATGTGAATGTCTAATAAGAGGGTATAGTATCCCCACTATCACCTACCGAGACCCTTTCTACTGGTTGAAAACCTTTAGAAAATGGGGAGGAATGCTTGAGGACATATGGCTACAGATATGGCTACGGGTTTAGTGGTGATTCGGGTTGGTACATTACAAAGTGTTGTCAAAGAATGATTCATTTCCTCTTTCTCAATGTTTTGGGTTTTTATATAAGAGAATAAAAATGTGTCAGCACTTGGTTAATGTCCATGCTTATATTGAACACCCCAAGTATGGAAAATGATCTAGTGGCCAGAGCTAGGACTGGTGTTTATGTTGTTAGTTGTTACAATTTTTATGATTTCCCCTAGATTGATTGGTGTATTTTCCACTACATAATGATTTATGGACATTATGTAATTTTTATCATTACGTGATATGAAAATGATGTAACATATAATGCATCATATTATTCCCATATATATTAATACTCCATGTATATTTTCATGCCATATAGTTTCATATGTAGTCTTCTTGATGTTCTAGATTGCGTTACTTGAATTTATGTCATGACTTTTATTTAGATAACATGTTTCAGTGATATATTTGACATGATTGGGTGATAAAATTACATTCATCTATGTTTTCAGCATGTTTCTGTATGTTAGCTACTAGTTGTAACAAGCTATCTTGCTTTGGTATATGTAAAAAGTTGCATGTTCTGTGTTATTGGTTGTGGTTACAATAGGATCCATCTTTTAGTTGTAAGGGGAACGTGCTCCTTAAAGATGAAAAGTTGTAACCCTTGTATTCGATCCATTTTAAATGGATTTGAGAATTAAAATGCTATAGTAAGTTGGTTTTTACTAAATGGAGCTAACTTCTAATCTTTAAGGTGTATGGGTGGTTTAGAAGAGTGTAGATGGCCACCCATATAAATTATACCATTATATTTGATTATGGTCATTTATGAATTGATATTGGTATCTATTAGTGGAATCTGGTTTTCCTTCCATAAAGTGTACGAGCCCTTCATGAATTTTGAATTTGAAAACCATATTAAAAGTAATGTCATGATGCTTTGTGAAATTCTTATAAAAGTACAAGATGTTTAATTTTGATCTAAAATCAAATATATAGAATTTAAAATGTAACTATACTGAAGTATGTCAGGGAATGTCTGTTTTAAATGACCTGATATGGGTGTATGAAGTATTAATAATTTTTCAATTGATATTGGATTACATTTTAATGAACCCAAGTTGGTTTAAATGACACACTTATAGGTCAGTTTTCCTTTTTTAAAAGGAATATAAATGTTAAATTTCCAATTCATGATGTATGTTATTAAATATTTAATATTTAGAGATGATGTTTTAAAAAAAATTCATTTTTTTACCCTTGTAATGTTGATTAAAATCAAGTACATTGTGATTTTGTTGAAAAAAATGATGCATGATGTTACAAAAATATTTTTATGACTAATGATAAAATGTGATTAATTATTAAGGGCGTAGAAATGGAACCTATTGTGGTTTCATATATTTAATACCATCATGTAAGGGTAGTTAAATCTTTCTCAAGTTTTCTTAACATGAATGCACCATCATTTTATATAGGAGTTATTTTATTTTACAATGGCTCGATTATAAGATTTCCACCCAATTGACTTCTATTTTTCATGACCCAAAGTTAGGGTTGACACTTGTACATAGTAATGTGATATCCCATAGTAGGTAGAACCCTAAAAAATTTAAATACATTTATAGTGTTGTCACATTCATGAAATTTAGTGTCATTTAGATGCTTTTGTCCCTAGTAAGACTCTTAGATTACAATAAAACCATTTTTAATATGGGTGGGCTTGTGTTTATTGGCCTTTTTATGGGATTAATCATCTAGTAATGTTTTTTTCAACTGGTTACATGTTCATTGGGAATGGTCTACTATTTATTTGGATGACTGGCCCTTTAATCATCTTAAAAATGGATGACTAGTTATAGTGTCATCACGGATAATGGTCATATGGATAAATATAAATCTAAAATAAATCTCTTATGTTGTTTAGTGCGTTATTGGTTCATCATCATAGTAGAGTAGCCTCACATTAAAGAATTTGTTTCATCCCAATGTTTAGTACGTATATAGAAAGACCTATCTGTTTTGACACAATGGTCTTGTTTCTTCGACCTTTTTTGTATGTTTTGAAACATTGATCATGTCTCAGTGGATCATTACATGTTTGTTTATGTTTTTTTCAGCTACTATGCTAATGACATACTGGGTTTATTTATTCATGTGGTCACTCTTATTGTTGGGAGGGTTGTGTTGAAACTCATAAATGTGTCCTTCCATGTAAAAAAGAACATCCTATGAAATACCAATTGTAAATGGTCAATCTCACATGAATACCCTTGAGGATTGAAAGTTTTAATTACTTGTTAGAGTTTGATCGGTAGCATGATGATGATGATGGTTGATGTTTATGCAACTACGAGAATAAATTGTTTGGCTTTAAAGACATCAGTAGTTAAGTATAGAGTGATTTACGAATTCTGTGGGAAGTAAATCCCTGTATTTGGTTAAATTTTGGTTCATTGATAGGTGAAGATGAACATATTACAGGAATTCATCCCATTTTAGTTTAATTATGTTCCCTTATAGGAGTTGGGTGTGTTTTATTAGAAAACATTTCAATACTATTATATCTCTTCTTAAGAGATGAGCATGTATTCTTTTGTGAAATCATCCTTGATAAATTATGAAAGAATTACACTTATTCCACACTAAAGCATTGAGCTTTTGATCTAGTTGGGTAATCAGTATCAGTGCTATACGCTGATGTGTAGTTCTTATCAAGGCTTCGTAATTCATGAGTGTGTCATGGGTTCTTACGTAAGAAATCCTTGGTATGAGTCACGAATTCCTACAATTTATTTTAAACTACCCCATCCACTTAATAAATACATCTTATAAATAATTCATCTAAGAGTCTTGAATCATTACAACTATCTTTTTTAATGTTTATGGTCATAATAAACCATTTTATAACAAGTTTCATGGTGAACGAAAGTGTGGTTTCAAGGCCAGTAGTGTCTCCTCAGAAGGATTACATGACCAGATTTTTTTAGATCAATCAAGATTCAAACATTCCATTTTAATGAGATACTATAAAGAGTGTCATTAGATCACTCATGGACGTGATTCATATGAAAAGTCTAATGGTGGATGTATTGAGGCTTGGACTTGTCCCTTTTCTTATGTTAAAACATGTGGAGGGGAGAACCATCTGTCTAATGTTTATTAAGACAATGATGTAACCATGTATCTATCTTAATGGGCCTATGTAAGCTCAGTTTCAGTTTTTTTGTTCAAATATGAGTGTTGTCTCAGGTTGTAAAAGATTAAATGACATATGCTTATCTAGTTCGTAATGGTGTGTTGGGCATTGTGAACGCAATTCAACCATTTGAAAAAAACATCAGGAATGTTTTAGGTTGGGTGATGTCTATTTTCTTCTGAAGTCTTATCAGGATGAGTATTTTTATGTTGGTGTGATTTTAGAGTTGTGGGTTTTTTAACCGAACTAATATATGATGGTTTTGGATCTTTTTCAACTACAGGATAGGGATTTTTCGAAAACGGAACTTAAAATGGAATTTTGAGAGTTGGAACCACTGAAACTGATTTTTGTGGACTCAGGTGAAGGCTCATTATGTTTCCCAGATATCTTGAGGTGTTTTTAGAGTTCTATAAAAGAAAAAAAATCATTTTTGAAAGGATGTAAGGGTAATCTGATTTCTTTGAAGCCTTGAGTCACACTACATGTAACCATCTAGCCTTTTTTAAGGGGATAGTAACATTTCAAACGAGTTGTGCATGTATTTCCAAATTGTGTGCCTAGCCCATGTGGGGTTCTATAGATGACCAATAGAGGAGGTATGGTTGCTGCATAGTTCTAAAAAATTTGTGGTTTAACCATGCACGATACACATTTTTTTTAAAAATTATTTCTTTAAACAAAATTAAAATAAATAAATAACCTAAAACTAATTTCCCTAACCCCTCTCTCTTTCTAAATCATGATTCACCAGGGGGTTCTACCCGTTGAATCATGAATACCACCTCCCTAGGGATTCTCCTTTGATATTTTATCCTCTATTATTTCTTTTCAAATCTCATTTGATACATCATGATGAGAGTTATCTATATCCATTATCATTGTTTTTTTGTAGATTCGACCTATCCATCAACAGGTAAGTGTTTGTTGGAGTAGTTTACTCAAGAGGGGGTTAATTGAGTATCTATAAAAATTTCTGTTTCAAACTTTTACTTAAAAGGTTCCCCAAAAAAATATCCCAGTTAATCAGGGTAATAAGGTTATGAAATTTTGACTGTTCAAATAAAATATTTTAAGATTGATTAATTCTCATTAATCTCAATATCGGTTATTTATAATACGTTTGAAGCTATTATAATAAGGAAATAAATTAAAACTTCTATCCAATATTAACAGTAAAATGAAATCTTGTTATTTTGTAATTATACAGTAATACATAGAAAACTAAAATAAACATCACAATGGATATAAAAAAGTGGTTTGGTCTCAACCCAAGACTTAATCCACTCAACTTGTTGACCACCTACCACCATGAAGTTTATATTATTTTATATGATACACACCCTGGAACATGGTAAATAATATGGCACGGGAAATTCTTGGTCACACGACCTCTTACATAGTTTTTCATGGGTATAAACTACCAGGTCACACATGAACTTCTTCCACACATATCAGTGGAAGTAGAAAAGTGTAAAAAGATATTACATGAAAAATATCATGTATCCTTCAGTTTAGTGAAGGATAAAATGTGTGTTTTAATACAGACACACACACACTACTCGAATGCTAAAAAACACACACAATAGAGTAATTATGATGAAATATGGTTATAAGTTCTCTTACTATTATTCAATGCATCACTAGACTTATTTGATATAGAATAAGGAAGTACCGAGTCCTCTTGTGAGAAATAGAGTATTGAATTTCTTATGCTCTTGTTTTCAGTTATATTTGGATACTGTTCTTCATGTAGTTTATTTTGCGAATATGTTCTTGACTCTGTTATATGGTTTCCCATCCTTTGGATCCATTAATTATTCATGTGTTATTCAGATGTATCTTGTTTCATGTTTTGTTTGTTTTCTCATGAATGCTTGCACTTATGCTACTCTACCACACCTTGTTTCGGGGACACACTTTTCTTTTATATTCAGGGAGTGCATGTGTTGGAGCTGACATGATTCATTTATTCTACACCTCGTACCTCGAACTGTCCGGTGACATGTCTATAAATATATATTAATTATTTAGGTGCATTTAAAATGATAAAACATGACCATTGAAAATTATATTTAAAACGACCAAATCTATTAAAGAATAATGTCACAGTCTGTCTGGAGATAGTGTCACATTGAAACGGTGTCCCTACAAAACCGTTTCTTATTCTTTGCCTTTGAACGGTGAGACGGTTATGGTGGTATAATTGTATAGAGACAATGAACCGATAGAATAGATGTGGTGTTATGATCGTATTGTCTTGGTCACAACGTTTTGTCACAGCGTCTAGTCACAGAGTTTGGGTCACGGGTTCTTGTGAAGGTGTCTTGTCACATTGTATAGTCGAAGTGTCTGGGTCATGGTGTCTGGGTCACAGAGTTTGGTCATGGTTTCTGGTCATAATGTATGGGTCATTGTGTTTGTTCATCATGTCTTGGTCATAGTGTCTGGTCATGGTGTTTGGTTACTTTCATATAAAACTAAAATTTTTGGTAGACTCACAGTTTCCCAGACATATAGAAATATCTGTATATAGACATAAGCAGTAATATTCACAGATTGAATTAGACTTAATCATTAAAAAAAATAAATTCATAATAAAAAAAATTAAATATAGTTTAAAAATATCATTCATGATTTATATGAATCAAGTCCTTGAAAAAATTTATTTAATTAATAATGAAATTTACCATCTTAACCCATGACTGGAAAGAGATTAAACATGATCAACATTATTTCTAGGATTTATATGATTTATGATCATTAAAACATTATTGAAACATAATTAACAATATTTGATAGATTTATAGGATTGTTGATCATTAAAACATGATTAATATATGATTAACAAGATTTTTAGGAATTATAGGCTTTTTGATCATTAAAACATGATAAAAGCAGAAGGATTCCAAAAATATACCCCTTTTGTTGATCACTAATCATATGAGACAGATGTATATTCTAAATGTATGTATCTCTCCCCTTTTTGGTATTGTCCAGAATAGTATAAAGGGAAATAATTTAATAGAAAATAATTGGTCACAACACATTAGATGAAGAAATATGAGTTATCACAAATAGTAGGCAAAAAAATAAAAAAATATCCCTATCAAAAGATAGTGTTCACAGTACTTCAGCACTGGCTGTTTTATCTTTTAACATTTTCGTAACTTCTAGAGAATCTATTGGAGCATGGGTAGATGTTGATCAAGGGAGTCAAGAAACTGTCAGAGAATAAAGAGGGAGTCTATCAAGAATAGAAGGTCCATGGATGGTTTTGTGGATGACCGAGGAAATTGTTCATCAAGGATAACATGTCGGATCTAACTCAGAGCCTGAGAGACAAACATAGAGAGAGAGAATAATGTAGTATATAAGAAAAGAGGAAAACCCGGCTGAGAGGGTGTAGCAACATGATCCAAAATAGTAGGGCTCTACACATGAAAAGAAGGCCCTAATAACATTATGATGTATGAAATAAACTCACCACCATAATTTATCACTTTCTCAAATTCGTATTTGTTCTCCATGAACATGTAAAATAAAAGGAGTGAAATCTTTTAGCTTTTGAACCTGAGTATTGAAAGCATGAGTGACAGGAGCTATTTTTAGATTCTCTACAAGGTACGTGAAATGGTTTTCTATGTCATGCATGGAGAATATCCTATTGAAGTATAAATCCACCTTCTTAATAATTTCTTCATGAGCATATTTTTTAATCTTAGAATGAACTCTTACCAAATCAAGAACTATGTCACTATTTTTGAAATCCCAAGATAGTGATATATTTTCAAAGCCACATAGCACTGGTTGAAGTTTTTCCTTAAAAACTGTTCTCAGTATATCACTATCAATGAATGGTTGAGTTGACTTTCTAGAGGTACTCAAATTTATAACATCTGAAGTAAGGGACATTTGTTGATTCAGATCTTTTTGTATACATCCCTTATAACCCTCAATCAATTTTTTGAGACCAATTACAGGATGACGAATTTTATTAACTATTTGTTTTTTCATTCAGCCACCTAGTCTGCTAAGGAAGTTAGGTTAGGTAAAATTAGAGAGACAAATTATTGTGGAATATAAACACTAACATCCTTAACATAATGAGAAAGAAGATATGGTCTTGATTTCAACATTCTCTCAATATCTTCTACCATATCTCTGAGAGACTTCTCTTCTTCACTCAGTTATTTGTTCTCAATTCTATCCTCTTGAATTACATAAATCATTTTTGGATGAATCAACCATTTTATCTTTTCAAATATTAGGGAAACATCTATTACACTCATGATTTTCACAGGAGAATTTTAGGTGTTCATGATATTTTCAACACTAGGTAATAAATTAGCTCTAAATGCTTTCAAATACGTCATACTCGCAATTTTATAAGGTTCTTATATATTTGGAAGAACAAAAGTTGAGATAGTATTAGGTTACTTTGTAGAGATAACATCAAGTGAATAGGCCAGTTTCAATTGAAACATAGTAGAGAGATCTGTACCTTTAATTAAGGCTTATTAATAATTTTTCACATAAAAGTATCTAGGGAATTTATACAATATATCCACTTTTCTTTGGTCAAATGTTTTTGGAATTTCATTACTTTTTAGATTAGGCTATTTCTCCCCCTCCACAAGTGAATCACTAAAATTACTAAGGGATTTTTGTTCTTTGATTTGTTTCCAAAATTTCATATCCAATTGCTTCACCCATGTCTTTTCTAGCCAACTGAAAGGCTCGATCCATTCATTCCATATTTTAATGGATAATCACATGAAGAAGTTTTTCCTATACACATTCTTTAAAATAATCTTATTTCAAAAGAGAATGTTTTTCTTCTGTATTCTGTTCCAAAACAACCTTTTCCTTTACATTAACAACTGAAACTTCTCTAGAAGCAGGTTATTCTACCAAATAAATAGTTTATTTAGGAACAGGTACTTCCTTCCCCACTATGACTTGAATTACATGTCCATAGTCTTATTTTTCTAGTACATTTTCCAATATAGGGGCAATAAATTCTTCTTATTTATCATCGATAGGAAAGTCAAAAATTCTATCCGGTTCCAAACTAAAATCAGAAATGTTCTTAGGTCTTGTATAATGTTAAAAAATATTGATCTTTTCATAAACCTTATTATTATCTTCCACCCATGATTCTCTCAACAGATTCCAATTGATTTTCATTATTTTGAATATAACAATTGCGATAATATATACATAGTCCTTAATGACATTAGCATCAGGTACAACCAACCATTTAGCATGAAGCATTGAAGATACTAACCCTATATAGATAAAGTATGTTGACTTTGAAGTTTTCTTTATCTACTCAAATATATAATGTATAACATACTTACATAGGTTAATCATGTGACCAATCTTCATAATATGTATAAAAAATACATCCTGATACTTGGGTGGAGTAGAATCAATTTTTCATGGACTAATCAAATTGTAAAAAAAACATAAACAATAATATGGTTTCACAATCTTTCTCAACATTAATATCTATTTTCTTTGTATTATTTCCAGTCAAGCTTCACAAGGATTATTCTAAAGCGAAGATCTCACTTGGAGTAGGAGGACCTCTCTGTTAGTCCCCAAAACTTACTTCACGAGGTATCCATATGAAATAATACCATAACCTATAATAAAAGTTAGATCTATGGCCATTGAACGAGCTTCTTACAATAAACCCATCTTTTGTATCAAATGATAATTGAACCGACTGATAGAACTGAGCAACTAGCTTTGGGTAAATCAGACTTGTCTTCTTTGTAAACTAATCTAGTTGCCCCTAATATTTATTTATATTAAACACTAAATAATTATGTAAAATTATCCAATTAGGGAATATTTCTTTTTATAGTACCACTATTCTCTCAACAAGATTTAGTTTCAGAGGACCTTCAGGCGTTATCTTTGTTTCTATTTTCATTTTCATCTGAGATTTGCGCTTCTGAGGAGTCAAAGAAGATGGGTTATTATCAATGTAATTCAATGATGGATCATTATAGATAGAGAAAGAGAACTGAAGGGTTGAAGGATGGATTATAGTTTGAGATAAGTGAGATAGAGTGAAATTTCTTTCTTTTTTATCATTTAGGGATATCGAGTATCACAAATCCAAAAGTTCAAGAAAATAATAATAATAATTAATTACAGTGATATGTATAGTAACATGTAAATAAAATGAAGATGTGTCTTTATAGTGAGTCTAGAACAGACATTCACAATGAGATCGTAAAAAATTTTCATGGTGAGACCATAATATGTTTTCATGATGGCATATTTAGTGTGTGATTTTAAATTGGTGTGAACATGTTGTTTGAAATATTATGTGAAAAATGGTAACCAAGAGAAAATAACTATGAGACCATAAACATGAGACAACATCATTTAAGATAGTAAACTATAGAACTTTAAGAGTTAGATAGTAATGTTATGATAGTGACTTGAGGAACTATAAACTATGAAATAATATGTTGTGAAACAGTACACATACTGCGTAATAGTTTTTATTTCCCAATTCATTATGATGTAATATACTCTTTCATAATTTAATGTTTCGGTGAATATATTAGCGAGATTATATTTAATTCCAATGAATTCACAAGTGATATAACCTTTTTTATAATAGTCTTTCAAAAAGAGATGTCATACATTAAAATGATTTATCCTAGAGTGTGAAACATCATTTTTTAATGTTAATAGCACTTGTATTTTCAAAATTTATAGGTGCTTTCCTAAATCGATTTCCATAATATAGTAATGTTTATTTAATCCCCAACATTTTTTCTCAAAAACTATCAGAAGATTTGTATTCAGTTTCGACAGTAGATAATGCAATAATGTTTAGTTTCTTATTACACCATTATACAAGAGACATGCCTAAAACGTGACATGTTCTAGAGGTGATTTTTCTATCTAACTTACGCCACCAAAATCATCATCAGAATAGCTGACTAACTCAAATGATTTTTCACTCGGATAGAACATAGATAGATTGGAAGTACATTTGAGGTATTTGAAAATTCTCTTAACAACATTTAAATGAGATTACTTAGGGTTTGATTAAAAATGCGCACAAATATATAAACTAAAAAAATGTCAGGTCTGCTCGTAGTTATGTAGTGTAAGCTTCCAATCATTCCTCTATAAGTGTTTTGATAAACATATTTTTCATGTTCATCGGGACCAAACATACAAGTAGTACTCATTGGAGTGCCACTACTTTTACTTCTATCAAATACAAAATGTCTTAGAAGATATTTAGTATATATTATTTGATTTAATATAAAACCATCAATATTTTGAACGATTTTAAATAAAAAAATTAATTTTTGTTCACCCTTTAAAATCATTTCAAATTCAGTTTTCATCATTTTATAAAATTCAATACATGATGAATTTTTTGGTGATCCAATGATAATATCATCTACATATATTTGAACTACTAAAACATCATTGGAAATTCATTTTATAAAAGGGTAGGATAGTAAATAACATTTTTAAAAATATTGGAAATAAGAAAAGTACTTACTCTATCATTACAAGGGATGATAATTTAAAATTAGGATTCGGAATGTTGGGATTTGTTAAACTAGGGGGTTTCTCAAGAAATACATCCTCAGCTATAAACCCATTTCAGAATGAACTGTTAACATTCTTTTTATATAGTTTTAAATTCAGATGTGCAACATAAGAATTAAGGATTCTGATGGCATAATGTCTTGCTACTGGTGAAAATGACTCTTCATAGTCAATTACCTCTTCTTGAAAACATCCTCTTTCAACCAATCTTGCCTTGTTTATGACTATGTTTCCATCTATATCTACCTTATTTCTAAATCCTACATAGTGAATATGGTAAATGTGTCTTTGGTACTATCAACAAGTTTCAAAACTTTTTTCCTTTCAAACTGATTATGGTCTTCTTTTATAACAATCACCAAAATCTTATCATTGATAGCATCATTAATATTTTTAGTTTCATGTTGTGAAAATATGACTTAATGTTCAACCATATTTCTTTGATAAGCACTAGTTTTGTTCTTCTTTCTACATATCTTATAGAATCTTCTAATGGATGGATATTAAGGGTTATAACAAATATAGAAAAAGGAAAAGTGATTTTAGGTTCTTATGACCTAATTCTAATGAATTTCCAAAACTAGATGTTTTCAAATATTACTTTACAAGATGGTTAATAGATTTTGAATTGATTTCTAGATTTGACACATCATCATCCTGGTTCTCTTTAGTGGTCTAAGGATCATGTAGATCTATCTCATAAAACATGACATGGACATATTCTTACACACATTAAGATCTATTGTAAAACACTATATAGGATTTATTTGAAATTGAATATCCCTGAATGATTCTTTCATCACTCATGGATGTAAAATTTTCAGGATTTTCCTTAGTATTAGGGATATAGATTTTGCAACCAAAAACTTTGAAGTAGCTTACCTGGGTTTTCTATTGTTTCAGAACTCATATGGAGTTCTATTAATAATAGGTCTATTCAACATTATATTAATCATATATCAAGATGTATTTACTACTTCAACCCAAAAATAAATAGGTATGTCATTTTCACTAAGAATGGATCTCGAAATATCTTTCAAGGTTTTATTTATTCTTTATAAAACTCCATTTTTTGAGGTGTTCTAGGGGCACAGAAATTACCACTATTGCCATTTTCTAAAAAATAGGATTCAATATATTGATTTTTAATCTCACGCCCATGTTCAATTATTAAGGATTTAATTCTAAGTCCACTAAAATTTTCTTCAGTTTTAGAATATTTGGTGAAGTGAGATAAGGATTCACTTTTGTGAGCCAAAAATAATGTCCATGTATATATTGAAAAGTCATCTGCAAGAACATAAACATAGTGCTTACCGTTTAAACCAGAAACTCTAGATAGTCCAAACAAATACATGTCAACCAATTCGAGATTTTGAGATGATGATGCATATTTCATTGGTTTGAAGGAAATTTTTTGTTGCTTTCCCGTTTGACAAGCATTACACACTTTATCATTTGGAAACTCAAGGTAGGGTAGATCATTGGATAAGCTTTTTCAAGTTATCTTTATAAGGGAATGAATATTATAGTGTCATATTCTCTTATTCCATATCCATCTGTCTTTGTAAAATACACATCAGCATGATTCATTTTGAGAATCTAAAGAATCTCTATTAATATATTATACATTTTCATTTCTCAAAGCAGAAAAATCTAATTTATTTTTAGAATTAAAAACAATCCGAGAATAATTTTCAGTTTTAACATGAAATACATCATCACATAGTTGTTAAATACTAATAATATTATATTTCAATCCATCAACGGAAATGTACTTTGGAAATTAAAACTGAGTTAGAGTTATGAGTTGGGCCAACAGAAACGATTTTTCCATTGGCATTATCACTAAAGGTGACATGTCCACCGATAATTTCTATTAAGTTCTTTAAGAATGAATTGTCTCATTTCATGTCTCTGGAACACCCGTTGACCAAGTACCGTCAGATTTTATAGGATCTCTTTAAGAAATTATCTTACAAAATAGTCAAAAAAACATTCATTGGTACCCATATTTTTTTGGGTCCAGTAATATTAGTGACTACTGCTTTTGGAACCCACATGTTCTTCATAGAATTCTTATAAGCATTATGTAATGTTCTTGAAAAATAAATTATAAACTGTCCAGAAAATCCGGAAACAATAGAGATTGTATCATAATTTGAACTAGCTGAATGTTTTCTAGAACTATGTGTAATGTTGAATATAAGGCCCCAACCTTAAACATTACTTAATCTTGAGTTATTTCAATATTAAGCGTTGAGGATATTTTTAGGTATAGAGTTTTAGATAATTAGATCATAAATCATGCATTACACTCCACATTTACACAAAATGGTTATATAAAAGATAGTGATCATTTTTCCCATCAACATAAACATATTTAAAAAAAAAATGGATTCTTTCTTGATAGTTCCTTAACACTATCATCACATCATGTACCTTTCCCTTGACCTGTGAAAAACATTTCAAAAACTTGGGATGAGAATAAAAAGATTAGTAAGGGATATAAATATAAGTAAAGGAAACATTAGTACATGTATACATAAGAATCAATGAAATCATACTTTACTCATAAAACATAAGCACGTTAACATACCTCATGAAATCATAAGATTTATGAATAACACATAAGAAACATAAGACATAGAGGTAACCTGAGGCATTCATAACATTCTTACGTAGGGAGTAACCCTCATTGTTACGTTTGGAATACCCATCACAGTATATTCCCTAAATCTTTTCAGTGAAACCTTAACGTTTAACCCCTTAATGTTATCCAATTAATTAGAGAGCTATATCGGGCTCACCCACCCTTAGTTTATCATGGAACCACTCATCTTCATAAACAATGCCCAAGAACCATGAAATAATCGTATAACATAAAACATGCATAAAGGAAATATACCATTTCCACATTTCAATCACAAGATATCAATAACACATTGATATAATAAAAACATTATCAAAACCATTTTCAATACCATAATAATAGAAAAGTATAAAATGGTATTTATTTTTCAAAAAAAGTATCGGCTTGTAGAGGAAGCTGAAACTCAAATAATAGTCACGGCGGCCAAGAAGTCATTGTCACCGCATACGTACGACAAAAAAACATTACCTTTTTTCGTTTAGTAAACAATTCATATAAAAATGATTCCTTTTCTGTGAATGTAAAATTAAAAGGGGTTTATACGCCGTATAAAAGAAAGTTTTGTATAAAAAAAATATGCCTCAATGAAAGGAGATTGAGACGAAGTCCCTTACCTTGGGTCTGACTTGACTCGATCGTTATTTAACCTCATGAATAATAAACATGAGTTAATTTATACTTGCTTAAGAACATTTTTCAAGTTAATTATTCCTTTTATATCACTTATTACCATGTTATGAACATTATGTGATTATTTAAGTTAATAATGGTCGTTTTGACGATCATTGGTACTTGAGTCAAAAATAAGCTCTTTATAATTACAAGTTGTTCAGGTATCCATTATATCCAGAATTATATTCATGATGTAGATATCATATATATCATATGTATCCAATATATACATGCATTTATAATATTACATAACATTTAGTGTTACGAAATGAAATGCACCGGTCATGGAGACGGTAAGCGGTACGTACACATGAACACTACTTTCATTTCTATTTCCTATTTAATGGAATGGAATCATAATGATATAAAGGTACATTATAATTCCAGTATAATATCATATATAATATCATTAACTCCATCCTTTATATTTCCCACATATGGCATTAACGAATCAAATCACTTTGAGGGGGTGGTAGTCCGCACTTCCAAAAATGATGATATCGTGTTTACCCATAATGGAAACCATAATGGTATGACATAAATGAAAAATACAGAATCTTAAGGGAAAAATAAACCTGTTATATATCATATATAAATATAGTGACATCCTAATGTCCACCTTTTAAGGTGTTAGAAGAATATTGAAAAATCATCGTTTTGTGAGGCAGAAATTCACCAACCACGGGAACAGTATACTCTTTGACCATTAGATGTAGGAGCATGTAAGTTTAGATTGAATACTTCTTATAATAACATACTAGTATATTTAATATACTTTTTTTCTTACTAAAGAAATGTATTAAAAGATTTTAGGGGGTTGGAGAAGCAAAATAAAACAAAAGAACATTAGATATGTCTTTACATCTAAATCGGGTAACTCATCTTGGTTTGAACGAAAAGGGATTCTTGAAGAGCTTTCTGCATAAGGTAAGGCTTATTGGATGAAGAGAGGGATGTGTAGAGAGACAATTATTGGAGATTGGCTAATCCAATGGCTTGAGAAGTGCGGGTAAGGGGGTAGAGGTGGGGGACTTTTATAAGACGATTGGAGGGGCACTCTTGGAATGTTATAAAATGTATCTTTATATTGTAATTTTATTGGGATTTAAAAGTTCCCACATTGATATATTTTGAGGATAAGGTGATAGGGTTCGAAATATACTCATCCAATTGGTTTTTGACAAGTGTAAGTCTTATATTTTACATTATCTTTTCATTTTATTTAAATCGTTCATTAATGAGGTAATCGCTGCATCATCATCATGTCATAACTAATTTAATTTATTTAATGTCTAAAAATTATAAAATAAATACTATTATGTAGGAAATATATTTAGATTTCCAATTAATATTTATAGTCTAATAGATAATTTATGTAGACAAAATTAAAATTGTTTTACTTAGGTGTTACATACTTTGTTATATTTAACTTTCTTTAAAAACAAAAAGATAAAAAGTTATTATCACACAGATGTGATTCCATGGGGTCCCTAACATTGGTAAAAAGGAATATAATGGTCTTCCATGACACAACCAGTATCATTAGGACACATGTTGGGGTCATTTGGTATTAGTATGATATTATTTTATTATCCTTAACTACCTGATCACTAATTAATCACGATAAATAAAGATAATTACCGTCCTTACAATTCATAATGTCCAAAAACAAAATAGTCTTAATTACATAATTTGTACCTTGTGATTCCAAATATGGAATCCATTTTACAAAATTCCAATCATAGAATTTTCAATAGTTAATTTAAAAATTATTTCAATTGTCAAAACAAATAGCGGGTTTTTCTAAAACAATATCTCTGAAAAGTTTGGAACTTGTTTATGCCCAATTACAATGTTAAATTAATCCCAATTACCACCATTGGATTACAAGGTAAAAATATATTCTATTTACACTTTAAAAAAAATTAAAAAGATAATCTAAACATATAATTAAATTAGATGAAAAAGCAGTTTTGATTTAAAATGCAGTAATTTTAACTTTTCATTAAAAAATGAACATTGTCAGAAAAATACCAAAAATTTATCCAAAGTAAATTTAAAATTCCCAATAATAATGAATAAGTATATTTTGAAAAGTAGAGCTTTTAAAAGTGTCAAAATTTTGATTTAAAAATGGTTTGGCATCAAAATGCAGTAAAGCAATTTTTAAAAATATTAGTGTATTCAATGCTTAAGATTGGATTTATTCTCATTTTAGGCCTCTAAAACACTATATAATTAATAAATAAAAATAGATAAGAATATATATTATTCATTACTTACTTGGGATGTTACATCATTCCCCCATTTATAAAATTGTGTCCTCGTAATTTATTTACTTATCGAATAAGTGGGGGTATTTATCCCTCATTGTATTTTCCGATTCCCATGATGCCTCTTCACTCATATCGTTTTTCCACAAAACCTTTACTTGATGAATCACCTTATTCTGCAATACTTTCTCCCTTTGGTCAAGAATCTGGACCGGTTGTTCCTCATAAGATATATTCTCTTCCAGCTGAACTACCTCTGGACTCAAAACATGAGATGGATTTAGCATGTACTTCCTTAACATTGAAACATGAAAAACATTGTGTACCTGAGATAAACTCAGATGTAAAGCCACTCAGTATGAAACTGATCTGAATCTCTCCAAAATTTCATATGGTCCAATGAACCTTGGACCCATCTTTCCTTTCTTACCAAATAACATCACACTTTTCCATGGTGATACTTTGAGAAAAACATGATCACCTACCTCAAAAGAGAGATCATTCCTCCTGTTTTCTGCATAACTATTTTGTCCGCTCTGATCTGTTCCCATGTGTCCTTATATCAGCTAATATTTTTCTACCAACTCTTCTACCAATTCCAGTCCCATCAACTTTCTGTCACCCACTTCATCCCAGAAAGCTGGAGTTCGACACCGCTTCTTATATAATGGCTCAAATGGTGCCATCTGTATACTGGAATGAAAACTTTTATTATAAGAAAACTCAAATAAAGAAAGATGTTGGTCCCAACTTCCCTGATAATCAATCAAACAAGCACGTAGCATATCCTCCAAATTATGAATCATTCGTTCTGACTGCCCATCTGATTGAGGATGAAAAGCTGTACTAAAAATTAATTCAGTACCCAACGACTTTTTAAGTCTTTTCTAAAAGTTAGAAGTGAACCGAGGATCACGATCAGATACAATGGAGAGGGGAACTCCATGTAACCTGAATATCTCTTTAAGATACAAACGGGAAAGTTGATCTTGGGAAAAAGTATTTCATATAGCAAGGAAATGAGCAGATTTAGTCAAGTGATCAACAATAACCCAGATTTCATTATTACCTCAAGGTGTTTTCGACAATCCCAAAACGAAGTCCATGGATATATTCTCCAATTTCCACTCTGGCATTGGTAAAGGTTGAAGCATCCCATTCGATAATTTCCACTCTTCATTTACCTGTTGAAAAGTCAAACACTTCACAGTAAAATCAGTAATATATTTTTTTCATTCCGTTCCACCAGTAATACTCTCGAAGATCTCTATACATCATCGTACATCCTGAATGAACTGAAAGCGGAGAACTGTGAGCTTCACATAACAACTCTCTCTTAAACTGTGAATCACAAGTCACACACAATCTCTTCCCAAATCTCAAAAAAAATCATTATCAATGTTGAATTCAGGAAACATACCTTTCTGAACCAGCTCTACCTTATTATGCAACTCATTGTCTTGCTTCTTTGCTTTCTTAATTCTGTCTGATAGAGAAGATTTCACTGATACTTGAAACAAAACATAAGGACATTCTTCACCAAAAACTTATATTCCAAATTTAATCAAATCCTTAACCAAAGGATCACATTCTAAATGCAACATTGTTAATGAAGCATTAAATTTTCGACTCAAAGCATCAGCCACTTTGTTTGCTTTTCCCAGATGGTAATGAATTGTACAATCATAATCCTTGATTAATTCCAGCCATCTCCTCTGTCTCATGTTCAATTATTTACGAGCTAATATATACCTTAAACTTTTGTGATCAGTATATATTTCACACTTTACACCATAAAAATGATGCCTCTAAATTTTTAAATCCAAAACAATAGCAGCTAATTCCAAATTATGTGTAGGGTAATTTACCTCATGCGTTTTCAACTGACGTGAAGCATAACCAATTACCTGATCATTCAGAATTAGGACGCAACCAAGTCCTTTTAATTAAGCATCACTGTAGATAACAAACTCCCCATTCCTGGAAGGTAGTTCCAAAACTGGATCATTCACCAATCTTTTTCTTCAGTTCCTGAAAACAATCATCACATTATTTTATCCAGATAAACTTAACACCTTTCCGGGTTAGCTTAGTCATTGAAATAGATAACCGGGTAAAATTTCTAACAAACCTTCAGTAATAGCCTGCCAAACCAAGGAAGCTATGAATCTCAGTTATGTTTGTGGGTCTTGGCCATTCTTCCACAACCTTTGTTTTTGCAGGATCAATAGTTATTCCATCTTTAGAAACAATGTGACCAAGGAAATAAATTTTTTGAAACCAAAAATCATACTTTCTGAATTTCCTATACAATTTCTTTTATTTTAAGGTTTTCAAAATAACCCTTAAATTACATTCATGCTCCTCTTTACTTTTAGAAAACACCAAAATATCATCAATGAAAACAACCAAAAACTTATCCAAGATCTCAGGGAAAATTATATTCATAAGGTCCATGAATACAAAAAGTTCATTGGTTAGCCCCAATGGCATTAATACAAATTCATAATGGCCATATCTTGTATGAAACGCAGTCTTCAGAATATCTGGTTCCTTTACCTTCAACTGATGCTATCCTGATCTCAGGTCAATCTTTGAAAAATACTGAGCTCCTTGGAGCTGATCAAACAAATCGTCGATATGAGGAAAAGGATATTTGTTCTTAACAGTGATGTTATTCAAGGATCTATAATCAATGCAAAGTCTCCTAGAACCATCTTTCTTTTTAAAAAATAAAACAATATCACCCCATGGTGATGTGCTATGTCGAATGAATCCTTTCTCTAATAAATATTTCAATTGCTCCTTCAACTCGAAAAGTCCAATTTGAGCTGTTCGATAATGGGGTTTTCAAATTGGATTAGCATCGGGAACTAAGTCAATAGTAAATTCAACTTCCTGATCTGGTATTATTCCAAGAAAATCATCAGGAAAAACATCAGGATACTCATTTACCACTGACACATCAATAATCTAAACAATTCCTATATTTTCAAAAATATGTTCAAGGTAACATTCATTTCCATCTTTTACAAGATTCTCAGCCTCTTGATATGTTATCATAAGTAAGGGTTCATTCTTGTACACAAACTAAAATTCTATCTAAATGAAAAATTCTTTAGCTCTACAGTCAATCTTAGCATGGTAAATAGAGAGCCAATCCATACACATGATAACATCAATCTCTACTATAGGTAAAATAATAAGGTTTTCAAGTAGGTTCATTCCACGGATAAGGATAGGAAGACTCTTATAAATTATTTTTGCCTCAAAATTTCCCCCATGTATTTTTACCACAAGTTTAGGAGTCATTTATTGAGATGGTATTCCCATTTTACTAGAAAAGATTTCAAAGATGAAGGAATTTTTAGACCCTGAATCAAACAACACCCTGGCATAATATGAAAAAAACCAAAAAAGTACTTGATACAACTTCATTTGATGGCCCAACATCTGCTGATGTAGTCTCAAAGGATTTTACAACCCCTTTCTGCTTGTAGTCTAACTGCTTCCCATAACTCGAGCTCTTTGTCGGACACTCGTTTCCATAGTGAACCATCTCATTTCACTTAAAACATTTCACAAACTGTAAATCAAATTTGGTCTTACAGTCACCTTGATCTTTTTCAGTGTAATCACGAGCCTTATGTCCCATCTTACCACATCGGTAGCACTTTCCAGAATTTATAAGTCATTCCCCAGCATGCCTTTTACCACATTTATCACAAACTGGAAACATAGTTTTCTTACCATCAGACCTTTTTGAAGAATTCTTCACTTTTTCCTGCCACCTCGGTCTCTTATTCTGTTGGTTGTTATAGAACACTTGATCATTGGAAAACTCCAACTCCACCTTCTCAGCACATCTAACAAGATTTTCATAACTTTTGAACTCGCAAGAACTAATCCTTTCGATATTTTGGCTTTAATACTGAGTAAAAATGATTGATTTTACTATCATGGTCTCGGATAAAATTCAGAGCATACCTTGTCAATCGAGTGAACCTTTCTTCATAGGCAGCCACTGATTCTTCCTCTTGCATCAATTCCAAAAAAAAAAAATTCCATCCAAAGTCGAACAGACTTAGGAAAATACTTCTCAAGAAACATACCTTTGAATTCATCCCAGTCGAGAGCTTAAATCACATCAGCATCCCTGATATTTTTATCCATCTACCACCACTGATCTACTTCACCCTTTAAACAGTAAATAGAAAGACTAACCTTTTGATTATCTAAACACCCAATGACATCGATATTCTTCTCCAGTGCTTTAATACACCCATCACTTAGCACATGGTCAGATGATCCTCTGAATGATGGGGGATATTGCCTTAGGAAATGTTACACCACTGACATTTTCCTCTACGGTTGATCTAGCTGATCTCGTCTATGGATACCACCACCATTTATTTCTTGAGTCAACTATGTCATTACTGTAACAAACAGTTCAGTTCCAATTCCTACCATCTCAGGATGCCGATTCGGAAGGTCATTTCTTTTTTTATGCCTTCCTATCAGTGCTTCCATGTTTCCTCTGCAGAAAACCATTCTGAAAAAACTTGTCTTAGATGAAGCAACATGGTAATATTTAAATTCTATATCATTTCAATTTGTCCATAAATTTTTTTTGGATAATCATTTAATAGAATTCTAACTCCTAAAGTTATCTAAAGCGACCTCTAATACCAACTATAAGGCCCCATCCTTAAACATTACATAATCTTGTGTTATTTCAAGTGTACACATTGAGGATCTTTTCATGTTTATATTTTTAGAGAATTAGATCATAAATCATGCATTAGACTCCACATTTAAAAAAAATGGTTACATAAAAGATAGTACTCATTTTTACCATCAACGGAAACATATTTAAAATAAAACATGGATTATTTCTTGACACTTCCTTGACACTATCATCACATCATGTACCTTTCCCTTGACCTGTGAAAAACATTTTGAAAACATGGGATGAGCATAAAAAGTTCAGTAAGGGATATAAAAATACATAAAGGAAACATTAGTACATGTATACATAAGAATCAATGAAATCATACTTTACTCATAAAACAAAATCATGTTAACATACCTCATGAAATCATAAGATTTATGAATAACTCATAAAAACATAAGTCATACTGGTAACTTGAGGCATTCATAACATTCTTACGTAGGGAGTAACCCTCATGGTTACGTTTGGAATACCCATCACAGTATATTCCCTAAATCTCTTCTGAGAAACCATAACATTTAACCCCTTCGCATTACCCAATGCAATGGAGTGCTATATCGAGCTCACCCGCCCATAGTTTATCATGGAACCACCCATCTTCATAAATAATGACCAAGAACCATAACATAATGGTATCACATAAAACATGCATAAAGGAATCATAACATTTCCACGTTTCAATCACAAGATATCAATAACACATTGATATAATAAAAACATTATCAAAACCATTTTCAATACAAAAATAAAAGAAAATTAAAACAAGGTATTTATTTTTCAAAAAAAATTTATGGCTTTTAGAGGAAGCCGAAACTCAAATAATAGTCACGGAATTGGAGAAGTCGTTGTCGCCGCAAACGTACGACAAAAAAACATTCCCTTTTGTCGATTAGTGAACGCTTGGTGTAAAAAAGATTCCTTTTGAGTAAACATAAAAGTCAAAGGGGTTTATAAACCGTATAAAAGAAAGTTATGTTTAAAACAAAATATACCTCAATGAAAGGAGATTGAGACGATGTTTCTTTCCTAGGGTATGACTTGACTCGATCGTTCTTTAACCTCCTGAATAATAAACTTGAGTTAATTTCTACTTTCTTAGGAACCCTTTTCAAGTTCATTATTCCATTTTTATAACTTATTACCATGTTATGAACACTATGTAATTATTTAAGTTAGTAATGGTCGTTTTGTCGATCATTGGTACTTGAGTCAAAAATAAACTCTTTATAATTACATGTTTTTCATGAATCCATTATATCCAGAATTATATTCATGATGTATATATCATATATATCATATATATCCAGTATATACATGCATTTATAATATTACATAACATTTAGATGTAATAAATTAAATTCACCGTTCATGGAGACAGTAAGTCGTACGTACGCATGAACGCTACTTTCATTTCTGTTTCCTATTTAATGGAATGGAATCATAATGATATAAAGGTATATTATAATTCCAGTATTATATCATATATAATATAATTAACTTCATCCTTTATATGTCCCACATATGGCATTAATGAATCAAATCACTTTGTGGGGGCTATAGTCCGCACTTCCAAAAATGAAGATATCGTGTTTACCCATAGTGGAAACCATAAAGGTATGCCATAAATGAAAAATACAAAAGCTTAAGGAAACCATAAACATATTATATGTCATATATAAATATAGTGTCATCTTAATGGCCAATTTTGACGGTGTTAGAAGAATATTGAACAATCATCGTTTCATGAGACAGAAATTCGCCATCCAAAGAAACAGTATGCTCTTTAACCATTATATGTAGGTTTGTGTAAGTGTAGCTAGAATAATTATTATAAAAACATCCTAGAATATTTAATATTCTGTTTTTGTTACAAAATAAATGATTAAAAAGAGTTTAGGGGGTTGGAGAAGCAAAATAAAACAAAAGAACATTAGAGAAGTCTTTACCTCTAAATCGGGAAACTCCTCTTGGTTTGAACCAAAAGTATTTCTTGAAGAGTATTCTTCCTATGTTAAGTCTTATAGGATGAAGAGAGGGATGTGGAGAGGTAACATGAGCAGATATTGGCCGATCCAATGGCTTGAGAAGTGTGGGTAAGGAGGTAGAGGTGGTGGCCTTTTATAAGAGGAGAGGATGGGAACTCTTGGAATATTATAAAATGTAACTTTATATTGAAATGTGTTTCTAATTTAAAAAGTCACAAATTAATATATTTCTAGGATAAGGTGATAAGGGTTCTAAATATACTTATCCAACAGGTTTTTGACAAATGTAAGTCTTATATTTTACATTATCTGTCCATTTTATTTATATCGTTCATTAATAAGGTAATCACTACATCATCATGATGTCAAAAATAATTTAATTTATTTAATATCTAAAAACTAAAAAAATATTATTTAGTAAATATTTTTAAATTTACAATGAATATTTTTAGTCTAAGATATCATTTATTTAGACAAAATTAAATTTTTTTTACTTAGGTGTTACATACTTTTTTATATTTAACATTCTTTAAAAATAAAAAGATAAAAAGTCATTATCACACAAAAGTGATTCCATGGGGTCCCCATGTTTGGCACAAGGAATCCCATTGTCTTCCATGACACAACGAGAAGCATTAGGACACATTTTGGGGTAATTTTTTATTATTATGCTATTATTTTATTATCCTTAACTACTCGATTACTAATTAATCACTATAATTAAAGATAATTACCGTCGTTACTATTCATAAGGTCCAAAAACAAAAGAGTCTTAATTAAATATTTTGTACCTTCAGATTCCAAATATGGAATCCATTTTACCAAATTCAAAACATAGAAATTGGAATAGTTAATTTAAAATATTTCTTGTTGTCAAAACAAATAGCGAGCTTATTTGAAACAATATTTATGAATGGTTTGGAACTTGTTTATGCCCATTTCCAAAGTGAAATTAATCCCAATGACCACCATTTGATTACATGGTAAAAATATATTCTATTTAAACTTTAAATCCAATTAAAAATATAATCTAACCATATAATTAAATTAGATGAAAAAGCAGTTTTCATGTAAAATGCTGTATTTTTCACTATTCATTAAAAAAATGAACATTGTTAGAAAAATACCAAAAATATATCCACGGTAAATTTAAATGTCCCAAACATAAATAATAGGTTTATTTTGAAAAATAGAGCTTATAAAATTTTCAAAATTTTGATTTAAAAATGGTTTTCCATCAAAAGGCAGTAAAACAATCATTAAAAAGTATTAGTGTATTTCATGCTTAAGATTGGATTTATTCTCATTTTAAGCCTCTAAAACACTATATAATTCATAAATAGACCTAGATAAGAATATATATTATTCATTACTTACTTGGGATGTTACATTGAATATCCTAGACTTAGAAAGAAAATTGTTTGTTTTTAAATTACTGGGTTGATAGCCAATACCAGCAGTATTTGTAAGAGATATATGTTTACCTAGAAATTTACCAATATATATTTACCATTTGTAAACCATTCAAGGTCCTTTTTCAATTTCTCACTATATAGCTTTAGTTTATATTTATCTTTGAGTAATTGAACATTATTATCCCTTTCTACAGTAATTTAAGATTTAAAAGATGAGGTAAGAGAATATTGTTTATTTAAATACTTTTATATATCGTTTAGTTCATTACATGTCTCATCAATCATATTTCAGTACTCAAACATTTATTCTTTATAAATATACTCTGAATCACTTTCATCTCTAGAACAATAGGAATTGTGTATTGTAAATTCCAGTGTTACCTCAGATATGTTTTTTATAAAACACATATTGACTTTGTTAGCCTGTTCATTTTGTGAAGATTCTGAGCCACTTCAACTATCCTCAAAAGAAATCTACGTTTCTTTCATTATCTTTTTATACTTTCTATTTTTGTCCTCATAATTCTTTTTTTAATTGATCTTTGGACAGTCAGCCTTTAAATGTCCCTTTTCTTACATTCATATCATGTTATCTCATCAGACATGTCACTCTATTTCTAATCATTCTTCAAGCATCCCTTTTGATTCTATTCTACATTGAAATTAGGATTTATGAAAAAAATTATTCTTCTTGTAAAATCTCATAAATCGTCTAGCTAATTGATCCATCTCTTCATTACTATTAGGTGACGATTGTTCACTATTGTAACATTCTACAGAGACTTCCAATTTCCCTTTTTCTTTGTTTTTAGAGGTGGTGGTATTAAATGCAACTGATTTTTATGGGTTCATCATCCTCTTCCTTGTTGACTTTAAGCTCCTCTTCATAAATCACTAGTTTCCCAATGAGTTCTCTTATAGGTAGCATAGTGATGTAGCATGAATCTTTAACAGATACAGAAGTTCCTATCCATCTACAAGGTAGGCATCTAAGAATCCTCATGAGTTTTTCTTTGGGAGTAAGTTCTCTTCCAATATAAATCATTGCATTGATAATTTCATTGAATATCATATACAAGTCAAAAATAGGATCATCATGTTTCATTTTAATGTTATCATGTTTAATAGTATAATTATTAAGTCTCATTTCATTTACACTAGAAGTTCATTCATGTGAAGTAAACAATGTATCCAAAATTTCATAGGAAATTATATATTTATAAATTCTGTAAAATTCCTCATCTCCTAAAGAGAAATATAGAGAATTAATGGATTTGAAATTGTTAATGTAGGAAGTATTTATTAGGTCAACACAAGTGATTTTATCTGTATCAGGAATCCTATACTAAATTATAATTCAAGACCAAATTTCGAAACCCCAACTTTTTATATGTATCATTGTTTTATTCTTTTTTATTGGGAATAATTATTTACCTTAGAGAATGGTTGTATATTTAATTCAGCACCTTCCAGTCTATTACCAATAATAAAAAAATAACATTAAAGAGCTATCAATTTATAATTAATAGAAATTTTACAGATCTCTAAAGTTCATCTAAAATCATAGTTGAATATTTTCAGAACAATTCTTAAAAAGAATAAAAATCTCCTTTGATACCAAATGTTGGTCGGAGTTGAGTTTTCAAGAGGGGGTTAATTGAGTATCTATAAAAATTTATGTTTGAAATTTTTTCATAAAAGCTTCCCTAATACTAATCAATATATCCCATTTCATAAAGGTAATACAGTTATGAATGATTGATTCTTCAAATAACATCTCATAAGATTGATTAATTATTAGTAATATCAAAATCGTTATTGATATTACTTTTGATGCTATTATAATAAAAAAACAATTATAACTTCTATCAAATATTAACTATAAAATTAAATCTTGTGATTTCTGAATTATACATTAAAACATAGAAAACTAAAATAAACTGCAAAATGGATTTAAAAAAGTGGTTATGTCTCTAGTTGATACCTAATCCAATACACTTGGTGATTACCAGCCACCAAGCAGTTTATATTAATAAAAATTATGCACACCGTGGATTGGGGTAAAAAATGTCCACAAGACTGTCCAGGTCACATGACTTATTCTACGGTACTTTGTGTGTATAAACTACCATGTCACACAGGAATATCGTCCACATTTATCTATGGGAGTAAACAAGTGTAAAAAGACATGATAGGAAGGATATCTTGTATCCTTCAGTTTATTGCTGGAGGCATGTGTGTTTTAAAATATACACACTTAGATCTCGAAAGCTAAAGAAAATACACAATAGAAAAAATTTGATGAGATAAGTTTATAACTGCTTTGTGTTTTATTCTATGGATCTTTTGACTTCTATGATGATGCATATTAATGTTTATAGTCCTCTTATGAGAAACATATTATCGTATGTCAGGTGCTCTGTTTTCTAATTAGATCTCGATCATGTTCTTCATGGAGATTGTATAGAATGTATTTCCTTGACACTTATATATGGTATCCTAGATTTTGGAACCATGAATGGTCCCTGTGTTATTCAGATGTATCTTGTTTAATGTGTTGGTTCTTTCCCCAAGAATGATCGTGCTTATACTGCCCTTCCACACCATGTTTTGACACGACACTATTGTTTTTTATTCATGGAGTGCATGTGTTGGAGCCGACATGATGCTTGTATTATGAAACTCGTACCTATTACTTTCAGGTGACATGTCTCAATGTAATATTAATTAGGTCAGTGCACTTAAAAACTCAAATATGACCATTATAAATTAAATTTAAAATGTAAAAAATAATTAAATAATGGTGTCACAATATTTCTATAATGGTGTCACTTGGAAACAGTGTCACCACGTAATAGTTTTTTCATCTTTGTCTTTCACCAGTGAGACAATTATGATGGAATAGTTTTATAGAGATCATGAACTGGTAGCACAGATGCGGTGTTAGGATCATGATTTCTGATCACGATGTCTGGGTCACGGTATCTGGTCACGGTGTCTGGTCACGGTGTCTGGTCATGGTGTTTGGATCAGGATGTCTGGTCATAGTGTCAGGTCCTAGTGTTTGGTCACTGTGTCTGGATAACGGTGTCTGGGTCATGGTGTCTAGTCATGGTGTCTGGTCATGGTGTTTGAGTAACTGTGTCCGATCCTGGTGTATGGATCATAGGGTCATGTCATAGTGTCTGGTTCCTATGCCAGAAAACCAGAACTGGTGGTATACTAACGGATATTTAGAATTATCCAAATATATGTACATATACATAAGCATTAATATTATGAGAATGAATTAGACCTAATCATTCAAAAAATAAATTGATTATAAATTAAAATAATTGTAGTAAACAAAAATCAGTCATGATTTATATAAATATAGATCGTGATAAAATTTATTTAAATCAAAATGAATCTGACCACATAACACATGACTGGAACTAGATTAAATATGGTCAACAATATTTGTAGATGTTTTGGATTTGTGATCATTGAAACCTAATTAAAACAAGATTAACAACATTTACAAGATGAATAGGATTTCTGATCATTAAAACATGATTAAAATAGCATTAACAAGATTTGTATGATGCATTGGATTTTTGATCATTTAAACAAGATCAAAATAGGAGGATTCAAAGTGTATGGTTTGGTTGAAACCATTGGTCAATGGTTAATATATTGCTTATTTTTATTTTATTCTAGGGCAGTTCGGATGGCATATCGGGTCATGTTTGGGAGAGTTGCAGCAACCAACACAGAAGGCTCGGAACATTGGGTGGTTTTAGGTTTCCACTGTCATTTGGGTTACGGTATTATACACTCATATTGGATTCAAAAAAATTAAATTTTTATTTTATGGTGTTTTCAGTCTCTATATTTTTTTATAGGATGTTTTGATTCTCTTTCAAGGTCTGCACTGACATTCATAGGTATTTATAGATATAAATATACAAATATATTCCATGTAAATGTTCCCTCAAGGCATGGTTAATTATGTTAATTGGTTTAAGGATATATATATATATATATATATATATATATATAAATGTATGTATCTGTGTGCAAGAGGGTAGCAGAAGCTCCATGTTAGAAATAGCCAAGAGAAAATGGTTCGGTTTGGTTCCACCTTGAGGTAGGGTCCCTTTCCAATTCCTCAATTTTATAAATGCATTAATAAATTTCATACAACCCTATTGATATAATTCTATTCATGTGGTGAATTTTTTAGAATAACAGCCACTTAAATGTTAATTTATCTCGACTTATGTTTTAAAATCAAAATGGAATAAATAATTTTTTTGATAAGAAAAAAAATCATGTTTCTTGTAATAAAACACCTCAATTGAGGTGTGTTTTATTCAGCCTAAAAATTAGTGTTTATAATTTTATGCTTCGTTGACATTTTGTATGGAATCCCACCTTTTATTACATAATTTTTCATTACATTTTAAAAACAAAAGATCATTAAAGTATAGTGTCTTGGAAATTAGGAACATAATACATGAAAAAAACGTAAATCAATCTTCTAAACCACCTTTAAGGCATCATTATAGGTTCATAATTTGTGAAATTACTTCATCTCATATCCTAGAGACATACATCAATGGAAAGGGTGAGAAGAAGGCACAGTAAGGGGTAAACGAGGGAATCGATTTACTTGTGATATCAATAAGAACTTGATGAAAAATATGACGACATGATAAATAGAAGAATAATCATATCATAATTACATGAACATGAATAATAACTTGAATATGCGGCTACAAATTTTAATTTAGACATTCTTAAACATTTCACCAAGGTTTATCCTCAAGCTGTCATAAAAATTACCAAGGTTATTCACCAAGGTATCGTAAAACTTGTCATCTCTAGAAATTAATTTATTTACCCAATGCATTGGAATGACATCAGGGTTCACCCTTAATATATAATTATATTCATGTGAGACACATATATAATAATAAAACACTTAATAAATAACCCACGGAGAATAAAAGAAATGGGTTTCATTTCAAGATCGTGATGTTTTAAAAGTTTGTAAAAATAAGATCATTATGTCATTTAAACCCCATGGAAAGGGAGTGAGGGTTATATGTATGTCAATTCCAGAATAAAATATATCATATTTATATATTTATGAACACCAATAAAAACAAAATATTTTTGGGTTTTTAAATAAAAAAGAGAAGATAATTTATGGAGAGAAAGATATGGAATATTTTAGGCAAAGTTTCTACAACATAAGGGCTGTATAACATGGTTATAGAAAAAATTTAAAAGAGAATGAACAAGGGTCACACACTCATAAGTAATTAATTATACAGTTTGGGGAAACAATAAGATCATGTTATGGACATTTGAATTATATAGCACATGGAAAGGAAACATGAAATAAAAGAGAAGATGCGATATCTTTTACGAGAAATTTAGCAACCTAAAAGCATCACATAAAATTTCAGAAAACATTTTTATGAGATCATAAAGGGTCTCTAAAAAATGATAAATTAAATGGGCAGTAATGAGAAGGTATAAGAACATACCGTCAACATTGAAACATGGAAACTAGAAGACACAACATAAAGGAAGTTATCTTTTAAAAGAGGAGGGTGAAAGATTCCATTACCTTGAAAAGTAACTTTTAAATATTGAAGGTCGGGACAAAGGGATGCTTGTGGGAAACTTGGGAGGACTCCATGAGATGTAAAGAGACTAAATATTTATTGGGGAGCATTTCAAAATTAAAAAAAATGAGGGAATGGCTTATTAATTATAGGAAAATGGAGGGAATAAATTATTAATTTCCAAGTGACATTTCATCGGTGGTATTTGAAAAACATTGGGATTTCCCATGGTATTGGACACATGGGACACCTCATAGAATATATCACTATTTATAAGTTGACCAAAAAGCTTACATAATTATTACATCATTTATGATGTCATTAAACACCAGAAACTCAAAACAGTATTTTTAATATTCACCAAAAAGTCAACTCTTTCAGAAAAATACCAAAACGTCACCCTATCCTAATACCATTGCTCTGAATTAAAAAATACACTCAATTTTATGAAAATAATTTCTTAAATAATTTTTTTTAATTTTCAAATAAAATCATTATTTATTAAAAAAACAACTCTAAAACTATAACTCATTTTGTAATTTCTTATAGAAGAAATCAAGGTCCCATAAAATTATCATATAACCATAATCCAATAAAGTAATAATTTATGATAACATTTAATGAAAAAATATTTCAATTTTAAATTATTAAATTAATTATATAATTGAAAAAAAAATATTTATGACATACAAAAACACCAAAACATATACTATGATCATTTTTTCATTTTTAATATGTTTAAATTTTATTTACACATTCATTGGTGAAATTTCTATTTTTTGTTGAATTTACTATTTATTACTATTCATTACTATTCATATGGGTATGTTACAATTCATATATTACTATTCACTAAATATCAATTTGATCTTATTAGACTCTAAATATTTTACTAAACACAACTATAGAATACTATTTCTTGAAAATAATTTCACATTATTAATTATTAAGGATTACATAAATATTTTAAAATACCATTTTTCCCAAAATTCATCTGTAATACAGATCTATAAATTCATCCTATATTTATCCAGATATTTGAAATTCACAAACATTACCATAAAAATATATAATAATATTATTTATATAAAAGGATTACACAAAGTAGCTATGGTCTCATTACATAGCCCCTTATAACCCCAGCATATGAATCGTGAGTAAGGTGTGCTATGGTGATTGAATCTTGGGGTGGCTCAGACAACATTGCTCGAGTGGTGGTTTCGATGACCGTGAACTTCTCGCTTAGGTGATTTTGTTCAAGCTTTACATGTTAATGTTCAGCATGCACATGGTCCATAGCAAATCCCAGTTATGCCACCTCCTTCCCAAGCTTTGAAAGATTTGATTCATATGGCCCGAGTCTACTAGAAGATTCCATCAACTCTTCTTTCTGTATTAATTAACCAAAACAATTTTAATTTATAAACACACAATGTAATGATTATAGTTTCCAACGGTCATATTGACCAATAGTCATATAACATTCAAAACCCAACGGTCTCATTTTAATTATAACCACTTTATTAATTAAAGGATATAGTTTTGTTGAGTATAAAATAAAATATCACACAAATTTATTAAATAAATATAATTAAAATGTTCAGGTAGTTACATTCCTCCCCCCGTAATAAATTTTTTCTTCAAAATTTTAACTCGTACCCCAAGAAGAGAAAAGGTGTAGATACATCTGCCTCATAGAATCCTATGGTTCCCACGTGGATTCTTCAAATTTCTGGTTTCTCCACCACACCTTGACAAGGTGGGTAGTCTTGTTGCATTGAACCATGTCTCTATGATACAAGATCTCCACCAGATGCTCCTCATAAGAGAGGTCATGTTCCAATTGTACCACCTCTTTGTTGAGTTCATATGAAGGGTCAGGTATGTACTTCTTCAAGTGGGATACATGGAAGACAACATGAAGTTGTGCTAGATTTGGAGGAAGTGCAAGCTGATATTCCACTGCTCCTATGCGATCAAGGATTTCATAAGGGCCAATGTACATAGGGTTGAGATTCCCTTTCTTCCAAAACCATATGATTATCTTCCAATGTGATATTCAAAGAAAGACCTTATCCCCAAAATCAAACTCCATGTCCCTTCAACGGTTGTTGGTATAGCACTTTTGCCAACTCTGAGCATCCTTAACGTGTTGCTGGATGGAAGGGACCATTTTTTCATCTCTTTCACTAGATCAGCCCCAAGAATCTTTCTCTCACCAACTTCATCCCAAAAAGTTGGAGTTCTACATAGCTTCCCATATATATCCTCCTAAGGTGACATTTGAATGATTGAGTGGAAGGTATTTTTGTATGATAAATCAACTTACAGGAGATGTTGATCCCATCCATCGTTAAATTTCATTGCACATATTCGTACCATGTCCTTGAGTGTTTGAATAGTTCCTTCATATTGGACATCATTTTGGGGGTGATAGGCTGTAGTGATATTGAATTCAGCTCTCATAGCATGTTTAATACTTCCCCAAAATTTTTAAGTGAACCATGGGTCATGATCAGATATGAAAGAAAGTGGAACTTCATGCAGCCTTAAAACTTTCTCCACCTAAATCTAAGCAAGTTGATCAAGAGACAAATCTTCTCAAATGGAGATAAAATGGACAGTCCTAGTGAGATGGAAAACAATATCCCATATAACATTATTTCCTTTTTAGGTTCTCGAAAGACATGTGACGATGTCCATAGTGATATTATCCCACTTCCATGCAGGTATGGGTAGTGGTTACAATAATCCTTTAAAAAAAATTCCTCTACCTTCACTTGTTGGCATACTAGGCACCTTGAAGTGTTGTTAGAAATCTCCCTTTTTTTATTACCCCACCAATAATGATCATGAAGGTCCTTATACATTTTTCTCTTTATAGGATCTATAGAGAAATTAGAACTATGGTCTGCATCCAACATCTCCTTATTTATTTCCAGAATAGATTGAATACATAGTCTTGTACCAAATTTCTGTACACCTTCATGATCATTATCGAACTCAAGAAAAATCCCATCCTTTATAGCTTCAAAATTATTCTGTAACAATGTATCTTCTTTTTTATCTTTATTGATCTTCTCTAGTAATGAAGGTGGAGAAATCTGTTGGTTTCAGGTTGATGAGGTCCCTTCCCTTATAATTCCCATGTCTAGTTTTACTAGGTCATTGGTCAAAAGATATTTTTGATTCTTTATCATAGAAAGAACCACAGAGTCTTTCCTGTATAACACATCAGCAACTTTGGTTTCTCTTCACGGATGACAATGAATAGAGAAATCATATTTAATAAAAAGTTCCATCCATCCCTTTTGTCTCATGTTCAATACCTTTTTTGTGAAAAAATACTTCAAAATTTGATTGTCTATGTATATATCAAATTTCTCCCCATATAGATAGTGACACTATATCTTCAGAGAAAAAATGACCACATCAATCTTTACATCATTTATAGGATGGTTCTGCTCATGAGTCTTCAACTATAGAAATGCATAAGCGATGATCTTGTCATTTTTCATGAGGACACACCCATGCCCTTTCAGAGATGCATCCTTAAAAATGAAAAATCCTTCTCCACTTGGGGTGAAGTTAACATGGGTGTAGTAACCAATCTCTTCTTTAGCTCTTGGAAAAATTCCTCAAACTCCTTTGTCCCAATGAACATTTCCTCTTTTCAAGTTAACATGGTTACTAGATTAGAATGTCATGAAAAGTTTATCACAATCCTCCTAAAATAACATCCTAATCCAAGGAAACTTCTAATCTCAGTTATTATTGTTGGTTGAGTCAACTCTTCTAAAACTCTTGTCTTTGAAGGGTCAACTGTGATTCATTCATGGGTAACAATGTGTTCCAAGAAAGAGACTTATTGTAACCAAATTTTAAAAAAATTTAACTTTCCATAAATCCTCTCTTTAAAATAGAGTTTTTAAAATAATACATAGATGATATTCAATCTCCTCGTGACTTTTGGATTTATTAGAATATCATGAATAAAAAATTCCACAAAGTTATCAAGGTATTCCTTAAAGACACTTTTCATAGGATCCATAAAAATATCAGGTGCATAAGTCATTCTGAAGAGAATAACAATAAACTCATAATTCCCATATCATGATGGAAGGTAGATTTTTAAATATCTTCAATATTCACCCTCAATTGATGATAACCAGACCGAAGATCAATCCTATAGAAGAATTGATCTCCATGAAGTTGGTCAAATAAGTCATCAATTCTTGGAAGAGAGTATTTGTTCTTCATTGTGATCCCATTTAGTTCCCTATAATCAATGTATAGCCGCATCGATCCATCCTTCTTCTTCATGAATGGAATTAGTGTTCCCCATGGAGACACACTCAGTCAGATAAACCCCTTCTCCAAAATATATTGGAGTTTTTTTATTTAATTCCTCTAGAACCACTTTTTCCATTCTATTGGGGGTCTTTGATATCAGAGGAGATCCATGTATGGGTTCAATGGAGAACTCTACCTCTCTTTCTGGGGGAGGTCTGGGTAACTCTTTAGGAAATACGTCAATGTATTCCTAGATGATGGGGAAATTTTATATCCTTAAACATTAATATCCTTCTTCATCACTAATCAACTACATAAAGGATATAGGGGTTCTTCTAGACAAATATCAGGTTGAGATATCTCTTCTTGAAAGATAACTGTAGGTTTTCCATTCAAGACTACTGATATTTCCTTGCTCCAACATTTGTTCGTAGCATTATACATTGAGAGACATTCCATCACAAGTAAAATGTCGAATTCAAACATGATAATGACTACTATATTTGCGATAAGATTGTGCTCACTAATGTAAAACTAAAGTTTCTAAACACTGATGATGCTTGGATAATCCAACTAGGAGTCTTGATTGGTAACTCTACTTTTAACAAATCGGGGGTTGACTATAAATTCTTTTCAAACATGGAGGAAATAAAGGATTTCATAGAACCAAAATCAAACAATGTACTTGATATCTTTGAGGGGACAACAAGAGTGCCTCCTACAAAATCATTCTAAGATTAAACTTCAGCTAGCTTGATAGAAAAATCACCACCTTTCTCCCTTGGCCTTTGTTGAGGCTGATGGGGGTTCCCCTATACTACCCCCAGATTTAGACAATGATTGGAAAAGTTACCAAGTTATTCACCTATAAACACTATACATCATGTAGGGCCTACACCATCTTCCCCTTATTGTTAGTGTTTTTAATTTGACGTTTCGCCTCACTATCATAATCCCTCACAATATATACATCTCTTCCACACTTGTAGCATTTCCTGCTCCTGAGCATGTAGTTCTCTAAATGCATCTTCCCACATTTTTTACATGTGAGAAGGTGCACTTTCATTACTCTTCTTCCCTGATCAATTGTCCTCCCTAATCAGAGCTCCATCGATCTCTTCTTGTCATTTGATTTATGAGACCATTGCATCTCACCAAACTCCAGCATGCCTTTCATCGCACTCCGCACGATCTCCTCAGAGCTATCATAGCCTCGGTTAACTAGATTCCCTTGTATATCAGGTCGCAGTCCACTGATAAATATATCAACCATATAATTTGGATCCATGACAATGTTATAGGTGTAATGTGAAAGCTGGGTCAAGTTCATCTCATAGCTTCATACAGATTCGTTCTCCTTCTGGTTCAGCTTGAGAAACTTCTTCTCTATTATTGTTCTCATGGAACGAGGTAAATACTTACTGAAAAATATCCCTATCAACACTTCTCACCCCATAGATTAAACTTCCACTTTTTTCATTTTTCTTTTAATCAGTTCCAACCACTGATCAATCTCTCCTTCTAAACGATAGATAGCCAAGGTGACCATCTCTTACTCTAAACAGTGGAGCATAGAAAATATCATATCGATGGAGGTGATCCACTGCGCAAGAATTAATGGGTCAATCGACCCACTAAATTTTGGTGGTAGTTGATGCATAAAGGACTCAACATAATGTTGTTCCCTTCATGGTGATATCATTCTCTCATCTTGATTCATGTTATTTCACATAACTTGAGTCAGTTGGTTCATCAATTTAATGAATGTTTCCATCCCGGCTTCCATCGGTGGGTCGTCAGTGCCAGGTCCATTGCGGTCAAAATTTTAGAGATTCCTCCTATTTCCCACCATTTTCTAAAATAATATAATCTTAGTTAGAATCCTATTTCATTTATGAATCATTTAATAATAAATAATTGTATTTCATAAAACTACATTCATAAACAATTACATTTATATATAATCCCTTCATAATGATTCATCAAAACATTTCGATTAACCAAACATATCCCCTGGGAGTGTCATAACCAAAAGTGTATCAAGGAAAGTTGTTGTGCACCAGTTCCCCTTAGAGTCTATCTCAAATCGGTGTTTTCGGGTTTTACCCCTATATAAATCGGTTCTAGAGCCGCCTCTACCTACTCTTTTCCAGACATGGATGTATTTTTCTGATAAACCACTTACTCAATACTCACAAAAATACCAAGAATTTTTCCTATATTTAAAATTTTATATAGGGTTCTTCCTAATGTTTCCATATCTAAATTTCCATAAATAACTATACCTCCATTTTATACCAACTATAAAATCCCACCTTTTTATTACATAAATTTTCATTACGTTTTACAAACAGAGGATCTTTAATATCTAATGTGTTGGAAATCAGAAAAATAATACATGAAAAAATGTAAATAATTGTTCTAAAACACTTATATGGATTCATAATAGGATTATCCTATGTGAAATCAATGAATCTCATATCCTGAAGACATAAATCAATAGAAAGGTAGAGAAGAGGGCCCTGTAAAGGGTAAATAAGGGAATCCGTTTAATTGTTATATCAATAAGAACATGATGAAAAATATGAAGGAGCGAGCAATGTAAAAAGGGGAATATCATAATAAAAATAACATGAATCATAACATGAATATGTGGCTACAAAATTTCAATTTTACATTAATGAACATAACACCATGTTTTATCCCGGAGGTTTCATAAAAATTACCAACGTTATTCACTAAGGTATCGTGAAACATGTCATCTCTAAAAATTAACTTCTATACCCAATGCATTAGAGAGCTATCAAGGAACACCCTTAATATGTATTTATTTTCATGTGAGTCACATATATAATAATCAAACATTTCATGAATAACCCATGAAGAATAATAGAAATGTGTTTCATTTGAAGATCTTGACGTTTTAGAAGTGCTTAAAAATAAGATCAATATGTCATTTATAAATCATGGAAAGGATGTGAGGGTAATATGTATGTCAATTCCAGAATAAAATATATCATATTTATATATTTATTGACTTATAAATAAATGAAATAGGTTTTTGTATCCACATAAATAAAACAATGATTTTTTGGAGAGAAAGTGATATAAATTTTGAGGTGAAATGTCTACAGCATAACGGATATATAACATGGATTTATAAAAAATTAAAACGAGAGTGGAAAAGGGTCACATACTCATAAATAATTTATTATATAGTATGGGTACATAATAAAATCATGGTATGGATATTTTAAGGACCTTCCAAATGAAAATTAAACATGAAAGAAAAGAAAAGATGTTATTTCTAATACGAGAAATTCGACAGCCTAACACGTCACATAAAATTTCATAAAAAAATTCAAAGAATGTGGTAAGGGTATACCTACAAAAAAACATGAAAATGGATAGTAATGAGGACATAAATGAAGATACCCTCAACATAAAGATGTGGAAACTAGAAGATGAAACATAAAGGAAGTCATCTCTTAAAATAGGAGGGTGATAGATTCCCTTACCTTGAAGAGTACCTTCAAAAGCTTGATGGTTGGGACCATGGGAGGCTTGATAACACCTTGGGAGGACTCTTTGGGAGGTAAAGAGACAAGAAATTCATGGGGGATGATTTGGAAATAAAATGAATGATGGAATGACTTGGTATTTATAGGAAAAGTGTGGGAATAAATTATTAATTTCCAAGGGACACCTCATCGGTGGTATTTGCCAAACAATGATCTTTCCCATGGTAATTTCAGTGGTATTGGCCACATGGGACACCTTGTAGAATATATCACTATTCATAAGTCTACTAAAAAGCTTATGTCATTATTACGTCATTAATGATGTCATTAATCACCCGAAACTCAAAATAGTATTTTTACTATTCGCCGAAAATTCAACTGTTTCAGAAAAATACAAAAACATCACCTAAAGCTAATATTGATGATCTGAATTATCAAATGAACTCCATTTTATGAAAATAATATTTTTAATATTTTTAATTTAATTTTAAAATAATATCATTATTTATTAAAAAACAACAACTCTAAAACTATTACTTGTTCTATAATTCCTTAAGAAAGTAATCAAGGTTCCATAAAATTATCGTATAACCAAAATAAAATAAATTAACAATTTATGATTACATTCTAGGAAAATATATTTCCATATTAAATTATTAAATTAATTATAAAATTTATATAAAATATTTATGACATACAAAAATACCAAAACATATACTATGATCATTTTTTCACTTTTAATATGTATAAATTGAATTTATAAATTCATGGGTGAAGTTTTTATTTGATGGGCCAATTTACTATTCATTACTATTCATATGGGTATGTTAATATTCATACATTAGTATTCACTAAAAAACAATTTGACCTTATTAGAATCTTAATTTCTTACTGAACACAACTGTATATGACCGTTTTTTGAAAATCATTTCACATTATTAATTATTTAATGTTTACATAAATATTTTAAAATGACCTTTTTACCCAAATTTCAATAGTAATGTTGAACTATAAATTCATCCAACATTTATCCGAATATTTCAAATTCACAAACTTTACCATAAGAAGAAATATCAATTTTATTTATATAAAAGGATTACACAATGTAGCTAAGGTCTCATTACATATCACCATATAACACCAGCATAAGACCTAAGTGTTTGGTGTGCTATGGTGATAGAATATTGGGGTGAATCAGAAAACATCGCTCGAGTGAAGATTTCTATTAGCTTGAACTTCTCCCTTTGGAGATTTTGTTCATGCTTTACATGTTGATGTTTGGTTTGGGCTTGGTCCAGAGCAATGCCTAGTGATGCTACCTCCTTCCCAAGATCCAACATATGGGCTTCATATGGGCCGAGTCTAATAGATAATGCAATCAACACTTTTTTATGTATTATTTAATGATGATAATTTGAATTTATAAACACAAAATGTTATGATTAAAATTTCCAACTTTCATACTGACCAATAGTCATATTGACCAATGGTCATATAGCAGTATAAACCAAATGGTCTCATTTTAATAATACCCCACTTCATTAATTAAAGGATATAGTTCTGTTGCGTATAAAATAAAATAACACACAAAATTAGAAAATAAATATAATTAAAATGTTCCAGGTGTTACATGTTTTATTGAAATTTCATTATGCCTTGATGATCCCTTTGAGATATGGAATGTTTATTGTTGGATCAGGATATACCAAATATAAAAAAGTGCGAGGTGAATTGTGTCTTTTACAAATTAACTATGAAATCTTGTTCTGCCCTTTGAAATTAATTAGATTAATTAATGCAGCAGAAATTTAAATAGCAGAGACACATGATGTATAGTGGTTCGGGGGAATAGAAGGCCCTTAGTCCACTCCACCAACACATTACTCCATGAGCTTGGTGATTTTAAATATCTCATCCGCTTGTCAACATACCATTCAAAAACCGAGTGCAGGAAGTTGAAACCTTTACACTCTATCGAAAAACAGAGCCTTCTGGGTCACTCACAGAACCTACACAACTCATTATGAGAAACCAGTCCCTATAGATAAAATAATGTTCTTTGAAAATACATTCCCATTGTTCTTCACAATTGAAACAAAATAAAATTGACAGTATATGGATCGTCGTCTTCAAAAATAGTGATATTAAAGTAATAGTCATTCTTAGTCGATCCAGTTGTAGTAGATATAGAAATATAATTCATGACTTTATCACCAAAAGACACACAATAGATCATTGATGATGAAAGAGTGAATCTTCTATCAAGATTTTCATATTCAATAAACAGTGATTTTTTGATCTTCGAAATCAGCTGATCTGTGTATCTTGATAGTCACTGTGTATATATCACCTCTATATAATAATGACAAGAACTTCTCATGAAAATTTATATCCAAAAAAGATGCTTTCTGACTCACGATATTCAAACATTTGAATTAACAGAGCTGTCATAACTCCCCTTCAAATTTGGCATGAAAAGATTCTCTTAAATTGATCCTTTGAATCTTATATAAAATGACTTTGAATCAGTAAAATACACCTATTAAAACAACTTTTGATACAGTATAAAATCATCCTAATAAACCGCTTGTAGACTATTTCATAATAATATCTTCTTTAATTCTTTGACGCCAATCGTAAGGTTGAACTGTTTAGCATGTGCATGATATATCACAAACCTAAGGATGATGACGTAGGTTTGATAAAAAAGGTAAGGTTGATCATCCATAAATTTCTTTTCAACATTAGACAATACGATAAATGATCCATACTTTTATGTACTTCCAAATTTAAAGAACATGATCCATACTTATGATGAAACGTAAGGTTGTTCACAAACGTATGGTTGAGGAACCATACTTTTGAGGAATAACGTAAAATTTAAAACTTACGTATGTTTATTCTCCCATACTTTTTAATATCCCAAACGTAGGGTTCCTATATAATATAGTGTTCCTCTTACATAATTTTCTGATAATGTATGGTTTATTAACCACACATTTCTGATAAGTCATAAATTATACATTGTATTCCATCCTTACTCAACGTTTCTCCACGTAGGGTATGAACAATGATTCTCAAACATGCATAAGCAATTCCCAATTATGTAGAGCATGAACAGTGTCTAGAACATGCTACTATGGATAGTTTAGCAGTTAAATCTCATTGTTCAAGAACATAAATATTTCTTCCAACAAAAAAAATTATAATGAATAATAAATTCCTGAAATATATTTAAAAATAAAATCATTAGAAAAAAATTATTGGTATTTGTGAGCATCAAAATAATTATAGAGATAGACTATTATTCTCAACAACCACCCCCTTTTAAATAAATATATTATGTATTGTTAAAACAAAACTTGCTTAACAATCTCCCCCTTTTTGATGATTAAAAAACTCATAAAATAATAAATGAAATTAATTTACAAAATTAATTATATATAGTTTTGAATTTTTCATTGATAAATAAACTATTAAATTTAACATAATTTCTCCCCCTAAAAGGATTTAAGATAAAGCTTAATATTTTGAAGTACAATGTGAAACAGTTAAAATAAAATGTTGTGTTTATCCAAATTTCTCCCCCTTTTGTGATATAAAAAAGAATGATAGAATATAGAATAGAACACATTTTAATGTACCAGTGAACTAAAGTAAATGCTATTATTAACCATTTTTCAATAATCAAATGTGGATTACTGGCATATTTTAACAAAGAGAGTAAAAAACATAAATACATTAAAATATAAAATGAAATAACATTTTATTAAATTAAAATGTTACAGGTACAATTATTATGAACTCAGGATTCATAGTGTGGTAAGGGTATGAGATAGGGTATATCTCCTCAAAACAATAGCCTTGATTTCTATCAACTTCTCCCTCAAAATTTTCATCGTTACATCTCCCAACATAATAATAACATCTCTATTCTCCTGAGTTATATGAATATCTTCTATCATATTTACTCTGAAAAACTCATCAAGTCATTCTTCCTTGCCCAAAAACATAGGTAAATTTTCTGTGAACTGGGTCAGTACAGTTCTATTTCTTGGTTCAACTGAGGTCAACTTGTCAACCAAAAATCATTGATTATCTAATAATACTGATAGTCGATCACTATTTCATTACAAATTATGCAATATTTCATTCATATTTCTCATTTATACTGTGATAGCCTAAAATCCTATGATTAAATTAGGTGAAGTACCTGATACAGTAATTTCACTAGTCTTGATAGATGAAAACTATGTCTCCATATAGTCTTTAAACTCTAATAGATATGAAATCATAACCATTTCTTATATCATCTTGTATACATCTGTGAAAATCATTTACCTAAAATTTTCAACATCCTTCCTTGAAACTGTACATTCTTTGTGTCACTAAAATTTCAACTGTTCTTTCTCTAAGACTCTCTTCAGAGTAGCATTTTCAAATTCTAAACTTGTTATATTCTTGTACAGCTTGTCTACTTCCTTAGTCACTGAATCAAAGGCACCATGTGTTTGATTCTCATTCTCACCTTAAATGTAATGCATCATTACTAATGGGAATGCGTCTGAATCAGATTTTTCTTTTCCTTCTTCCTCAGATGGCTGGTCTACATTCTTCTCTTCAGAGTATTTTCTAGATACTTCCACAAAACAATCCTCATTAATTACCTCTGTATGAACATCAGGAACATTATCATTGTGAAAAACATTAATCATTTCTTTTAGAATATTTGTAAAATGATATCTTCTTGATTTTCCTGACGACTGGCCACATCCTCAACAGGCTCCTCCTCATTTTATTTTCAATTGTTACTTTAGTTTAAGCTACAATTTGAGATTCAATTTCAATTATAACCACAGCCTGTTCCTCGGTCTCAGTTTCATCTTCTTCTTGAATTTCAGATTGTACTTGAGGAGTCACTTTAATTTGAACTGTATCCTCTTCGTGTGGCTTCTCAACAGCTTCTTCTCTGAAAAAACTGTAAGTGATTAAATCTGTTTCTGTTAAAACATATAGACCATGTTCCTCATGAGCATTAGAATTCCATTTCCTTTGAAAATTAAGTAACATCTGAATACTTTCTTCTTGAGCTTCTTCAGTTTCAAATAGTTTTCTTCATACAATAGTGCTCACTCTTGATTCAGCCTGTCCCTATTTGGACTTAACATATTGAGCCTGACCACTTTCTTCTTCTTCTTCTCCTACTGGAAAAGGTTTTCCATTTAATGTGCTCCAAATGTAACCAAACTTTCTCAGGGTCGCAGCACGAAAAGTATTACTATAATGGCATCTAACTCTGGCTTCCAAAAGCCTTACCATATCCTTTTTGAACAAAATTTTTGATATGAATCTTCCAAACATATTAAAATTCATGTGTTCTTTTTTTTGACGATAATAATGAAGCTACCTTAACATGTACCTAGGAAAATAAATTCTTATATCACTCCTGAATAGATACATTATATACATGTCTGAATAAAAGATTTTATCCATCTCAGACATCCTAGGTGTATTCCATGTTTGCACAAACTTCACTAGGATTATCTGATCAGGATCCAAGTCCTTTACCATCATCTTTCTTATACATGTAGAACCAAAATGAAAATACATAATATTTTCCAACTTATGTAATGAATATCTTATATTATTTAAATCAAAATGAAAGACTCCCTCCTGAGGGATGCTCACTATCTGACCAATATATTAAGAGTATATAGAAACCTATCTATCTACAATATTAGCTACCATACTATCCTCATTTCTCTCAAGACTAAACTGAATAGATTTAATAAAATAACAAAGTTCTACCTCATATAGAAACTTCTTAAATCTTAATTAAATGTCTGTTCAAGGTTTTGAAATGAAAGAGCTTGCATCATGAACAGGTTCATCTGAAATAAACATTCCAGATCTATGAACATTCCTTGAAATTTTTTTCTTCCTTCAGAGTGCAGACTCTTGGCAGTGCTTGTCTCAGCCACATCAGTTCTCTTGTTCTTTCCATTTCTATCGAAATTTCTCTAATGGTTTGAATAAGGATTAGGGTTTCAAAGGATCTGGTTCAAATAGAAAAAGATAGGTAATGCATCGTGGGTTTAAAATATTTTATGGTAGAAATGAAACGATTCAGAATTGAAAAGGTTTCTGAGAGCCTTGATTATTGTGTCATCAATAAGTATTACATAGATTTTTAAAACGAATAAAATTGATCATGCGAAGAAAAAAAATTCTGTTTGAAAAACAAATAACTAATTTATTTTAAAATGTATTAAAAGAATGAAACAACATAATAAAATAAAACATTATTTAAAAATAAATAAACCCATCTCCCCCATAATAAAATTAAACCATGCATTGGGAAGTGGTTTGGTATAAATATCAGCTAATTGAATTTCAGTACTTAAAAATTATAAGAATATATCCTTTTTAAGAACTTGGTATCTTAGAAAATGAAGTCTGTTATCAATATTCTTAGTCCTAGAATAATTAATAGGATTATTTGAAATATTTATAGAACTAGTATTATCAAATAAAATAGGCATACTATTAAAACATAGTCCAAAAACCATAAGAGTGTTCTCCATCCACAATACCTGTGCACAACAACTACCAGCAGATACATATTCTACCTCAGTTGTGGACATGGAAATTGAGTGTAGTTTCTTAATTTACCATGAAACTAAGGATTTTCATAAAAAGTGTCAAGTACCTGATGTTCTTTTCCTATCTAATCTACAACTTCCAAATTATGCATCTGAATATGAAATTAAATTAAAATCATACATTTTGGGATAAAGAAGATATTGAAAAACAGTCCCTTTTAAATATCTAAAAATTATTTTAACAGAAATTAAATAGGATTTTTTAATATTTGATTGAAATCTAGCACAAAGACATACTGAATACATTATATCTGGCTTGCTAGTAGTAATATATAAAAAACTACAAATCATACCTCTATATAACTTGTTGTTAACTAATTTTCCAGTTTTATCCAAATCATGTTTTATATTAGTACACATAGGAGTTGTTTGTGTCTTTCTTTTTTCAAGTACAAATTTCTTTTGAAAATCAATGTTGTATTTTCTTTGATTTAAAAAAATTCCAAAATATTTTTGATAAATTTGAAGTTCTAAAAATAAATTTAATTCTCCAATCATACTAATTTCATGTTATTTTTGCATTAGATTTGAAAACTCATGAAAAAAATATTTATTAGTTGATCCAAAAATTACATCATAAACATAAATTTGAACCAATAGAATGTTAGAATTTAAAATTTTCTAGAATAGTGTTGGATCTGCCATTCCAAAAATAAAATTATTTTTCAAAATAAAATTTCTTAATCATTCATACCAAGATCTAGGTGCTTGTTTAAGGCCATAAACTGATTTATTACGTTTAAAAACAGAATCTGGTTATTGTAAATTTTCAAAACGTGGAGATTTCTCAACATAAATTTCCTCCATTAAATAAACATTTAAAAAAGTAGATTTAACATCCATCTGAAATAATATATAATTCATATGAGATGCATATGGTATAAATATTCAAATGACTTCTAATCTTGCTACAAGTGAAAAGGTCTCATCATAATCAATACCTTCCTCTTGATTATATCCTTTAGATACTAGTCTCACTTTATTTATAGTTATTATTCCTTGATCATATTGTTTATTTATAAATAACCATTTGGTTCCATTCAATGTATAATTATGTGGTACTTCAACTAATTAACAGAATTCATTTCTTTTGAACTGTTTTAGTTCTTCTTACATTTCTATCAACCAAATTTCATCATCTAAAGATTCTTCTATATACTTGGGTTCTATTTGGGATAGAAATGCAGAAAATTCGACAAGATTTCCTATGTTCCTTCTAGTTTTTATTAATGTTTCTATGTCTCATATTACAGTTTCAAAAGGGTGATTCTTTAGGGTCCTTGACTATCTAGGTATTACACTTATAGGTTCTTTAGTGTTATGTTCTTCTGGACTAGACTAAATTTCATTTATATCATTTTCAAAATCATCTTTTAGGTTCTCATGTCTCATGTTATCATTTGAATCAGGCTCATCTATTTCATATGTCCTTTTCTCAAAGGGATCAGCTTCGTCAAATTTAAAATGAACTAGTTCATCAACAATCCCCTACTTTTTATTAATAACTCTATAAGCTTTGGAAATAGAAGAATATCTTAAGAAAATTCCTTCATCAGATTTTTGATCAAACATACAACGATTTTCATTGGTTTTTAAGGTATAAACCATGAATCCAAAAAAATTAAGGTAATTTACTTTTGATTTCCTGTTATTCTAGAGTTCAAAGTGTGAATTTTTCAAAATTTCCATAATTATAACTCTATTCATTAAATAGCAGGTTGTACTAACAACTTCTACCCGAAAATAGGTAAGAAGACTTTATTCATTTAGCATAGTCCAAGACATTTCTTGAATATTCCTATTTATTCTTTGAACAATTCCATTTTGTTGAGGTGTTCATGGTGAATAGAAGGTGTGTTTAATACCCATATTTGAGAAAATGGAATTGAATTCCATATTCTCAAATTCTCCACCTTGATCACTTCTTGAAGAAATTATTTTAAAACCATTTTTATTTTGAACATCTTTGCAAAATATTTCAAATAATTTTAAAGCATTATTATTAATTTTTAAAAAGAAAATTGATGTAAATATATAATATTAATCAACTAAAACATATACATATAGTTTAAAAGACAATATTTTTACTCTTGAGGGTCCAAAAAATATATATGGATAAGTTCTAGAGGTTTATATAATAATTTTGTTAACATATTTGAAATAAGATTTGTGGTTTTTACCAAGTTGGCATGCATCAAAAAATCTATCACTTTCAAACATGAAACTAGGTAAATCAAAAACTAGTTGTTTCTTGGATAATTTATGTAAAGAATATATATTGCAATGTCCAAGTCTTCTATGCCAGTTCTCGGATTCATTTATCTAAGTAGTTAAGCAGTTTACTAGTTGTTTACACAAGTAATTTAAATTTAGGGTATACACATTGTTAGGTCAAGGTGATCTAAATTTAAGTAGTTTATATTTGAAAATAGAACATCAATTTTTAGAACAATCGACATTATAATCATCATCACAAAGTTGAGAGATATTTATCATATTGTGTTTCAGTCCTTGTGCATAGAGTACTTAGTTTATTTAGACATCTACTGGATCTCCAACTGTTCCAAAGACAATGATTTTACCTTTGGCATTGTCACCAAAATCGACAAGTCCAACATCTTTTTGAGTGAGTGTAGAGAAATTAGATGAGCTTCCACTCATATTCCTTGAGCAGCCATTATCCATATACTATATGGTCATTTTTCTTCTGTGACCTGATATCTACAAAGGCATTTAAATATATTGTTTTGGTACCTATATTCTATTGGATCTAGTTTTGTTAGCCAACAATAATTTGGGAATCCAGAATTGCTTTTTTTTCTAAATATAGTAGAATCAAATAAAATATTTAAAAAAATATATTTTTAATACCAATTATTTGAGGTTTTCTTAAGATACAGTCTTTAGAAATATGTCCCCTTGTTCCAGAGTAACTACAATTTAAACTTTTGTGCATGGAACAAATTAATTCTTGTAAAGCTTAGGTTTTTTACCATTACTTCCAATTCCAAATCTTTTTCTCATAATGAAAATTTTCCCAAGAATTTAATTCAATGTGTTTTCTCCTTTTGTAAAAATGAGGGCTACACTTTTATATATTTCTACTTCAGTTTGCAATTTTTTTTTATTTTAGCTTCATGATCTGTAAAGTCAATGTTAATTGAATTATACTTATCAGTTAACTCCTTAAATTGTTTTATTATTGAATCTATTTCATCTAAAAAGGAATTGTGAATTTTATTTAATGACTTATGATCCTTAAAATGTGAATCAGAAGAGAATTATGTTTATACCTCATCAGTTTCTACTATAAAGCACTCGTTGGCTTTTGGATTTACTTCTTCCTTATTTGAGTCTGATTCTAAAGATTTGTTGGAGTCTTTAGACACACTCCATGTAGCTGTCATTGCATTGTTTTCTTTTTGATCGTAATCATTCCTTTTGAAGAAATTATTCTTCTTGTCTTATTTTAATTGAGGACAGTCAGGTCTGATATTACCCATCTTCTTCCACTCATAGCATTTGACTTCATTTTTATCCTTTTTGAAATTATTTCTGAAACCATTCTTCTTTCTATAGAATTTACTAATCATTTTAGCTAGATGAGCTAATTCTATATCAGAATTTGATTAATCATTACTTTTTGATTTTACCTCTATATCTGTTTTCTTTAGCTTTTTTCTTTTCCCTTGAGATGACACATTTATGGAAGTTTCTTCTCTCTTGATTAAAACCTTATTCTCATTTGCTTCATCATTAATCTCCTATTCCTACATCATAAGTGTTACAATCAACTCTTTCAAGGATAAGTCTTTGATAGGGGTTGAATGTCTGATTATAGCAGAGATTCCATTCCATGTAGTAGGCAGTATTCTCAGTACTTTTAAAACATGATCAGCTTGTTTGGTTGGTTATCCCAAGCTAGTTATATTGTTGACAATTTCTATCAATCTTCCATTCATTTTTGTAATGATTTCACCTTCAATCATTCTGAATGTATCAAATTTAATCATAGCAGTAGCATATCTCATTTTCTTGACATTGTCAGTTACTTCATAAGCAACAACTATAGTTTTCAACATCCTATATGCTAACAGGCATTGAGATACTCTGTTAAATTCACACGTTCCTATACCACATATAATTGCATTAATTGCCTTTGAGTTCATATTATATTCTACTTCAATGGCTGCACTCCATGTTTCGGGTTTTTTCTTGTATTTCATATGGAGTCAGAATCTTAGAATATACTTTGTATCCATGGTTTTTCAGATATATTATCATTCTTGATTTCCAGCATCAATAATTTTATCCATTGAAGTATGGTTCTATGAACATAGACATTCCTTCTCTTGTATCAGTCATATAGCAATATTTATAATCCTTAATCACTTTTAGGTTGTTAATGCTTTATCGGAAAGCTCCACCTATGATACCAAATTTTGGACCAGGATATAAAAAATATACACTAGGGGTGAATTGTTTCTTATAAAATATCATTGAAAAATCTTGTTCTTCCCTTTGACTTAATCAGATGGATTAATGCAGCCAAAATTTAAATAGTAGATACACACAATGTATAGTGGTTCGGGGAACAGAATTCCCCTAGTCCACTCAACTAACACCTTACTCCACGAGCATGGTTATTTTCACTATCTGGTCCACTTGTCAACTGATCTTTCTACAAATGAGTGTAGGTTGTTGAAACCTTTACAATCTAAGGAAAAACAGAGCCTTATGGTTCACTCATATGAACCTACATAGCTTAGTACGAGAAGTCATTCACTCAAGATAAAAAACATTTCTTTGAAAATATTTTCTCATCGTTCTTCACAATTGTAACAGAAATTAATTGACAGTAGATGGATCGTCGTCTTCAAAAATTGTGGTCTTCAAGTAATAGTCATTCGGAGTCGATCCAGTTGAAGTAGATATAGAAATATAATCCAAAAAGTTAACAGCTCTAGACTCACAAAAGATCATCGATGGTGAATGAGTAAATCTTCTATTGAGATTTTACTTCATCAACAAACATTGCTTTTTTTCTCTTCAAAATCAGTTTATATGTGTATCTTGATAGTCTGTGAATATTTACATCTATATAATAACGACAAGTACTAATCTTGCAAATTTACATCCACAATAGTCGCCTCATGACTCGCGATATTCAAGAATTTGAATAAATAGAGTATTCATAACTCCTGTTGAATTTCAGCATGAAAAGATCCTTTTCAATTGATCCATTGAATTGTAGATAAAACAGATTTGAATCAGTCAAATACACATATTAAAAATTGATTTTTTCTGGCTTAAAATCAGTCTAATAAACCACTTGTATACCATTTCATAATAATATCATCTTTAATTATTTGACACCAAATTTAAGGTTAAACTGTATAGCTTGTGTAAGATAGATCGCAAATGTAAGGTTAATGAAGTAGGGTTGATCCATATTGTATGGTTGATCATCCAAAATTTTCTTTTCAACATTCAAATGTATGATAAATGATCCATACTTTCATAATCTTCCAAATGTAAGTAGCATGATCCATACTTTGGATTAAACATTAGGTTGTTCACAAAAGTTAGGTTGATGAACAATAACTTTGAGAAAAAAAAGTAATCTTCAAAACATACATATGGTTCTTCTCCCATACATTTTAATATCCCAAACGTAGGGTTTTTCCCTAATGTAGGGTTCCTCTTCCATTATTTTCTGATAACATATGGTTGATTAGCCATACTTTTCTGATAACTCATAATGTAACATCACATTCTATCCTTATGCTACTATTCTCCGCGTAGGTTATGAAAAGTGATTCCAGAACACTCTTATGCAAATCTCGAATATGTAAGGCATGAACAGTGTTTCCAGAACATGCTAATGCGAATAATTTAGCAATTAAATAACATCATTCATGAACTTATATATTTCTTCTAGAAATAAAAATACATTGAATAATAAATCGCTAAAATAAAAATAAAAATAAAATAATTAGAACACAATTATGTGTATTTGTGAGCATCAAAATCATCATATTGATAGAGTATTATTCTAAAAAATATCACCCTTTTAAATAAAAATATTATGTATTGTTGAAAACAACACCTACTCAATATTTATAACATAGACCTAATGGTATTAGTAACACTATGTTTGTCTTTTTAAATGAATAAGGAATAATGTAACGTTTATGTTCTTGGTCTAGTTGTTATATTGGAATTACCCATGTAGGATGTTTTTAAATATTTTTTGTTTTAGTGTTTTGACATCGTTGAGCCACAATTCAGGTGTGCCTTGGAATGACCGTTCTAAAGGAAAGCTATTATATATAAAATGGATATATTTACAAATTGAATTTTATTATGGAATGTATCATGTTTGTTAACCAGTTAACCTACTTAAGGTATCCTTTAATGAATAATTAAATTTGAAATGGATTTTTGGATAGTATACTAAGTATATGAATTGGACATATGAAATTTAATTGAATAATGGGTTTAATTTCCATAGAACCCCTTACCATGTTAATGGATGATAATGGGATATACTATAATTTTGAATATTCAGTAAAATTGATTTAACAGAGGTTGCAATCTACGTAGACTATTCACAATAATTATGGGAAATACTTGAACACAATGGACTTATTGAACAGTTATGATATGATTAATGGGTTCCATGATACATCACCTATTCACACTAATGAAAGGCAAGGATTGAAAAAATTTATTTATTATATAACATTATTATCATATAAGAGTGGATTGAATCGAGGTCGCCATGGATTCTTGAGGGAATTCATTGAGCACTCAAGGACAACAATTCGAATTCAAGGATACATCTTTCTTTGGTTGAGACCCACCAAGAACATGATCATTGTCTAACTTTGGATGCCCAGTATGACATTGTAGGATCCCTCATGTAAGACTACAGTGTGACTTGGAATATTATCCTTGGATCCAACAAAGACAAGTATGTTCCATGGTTAAAACCCATTGGGCCTAGTAAATTGTTTAACCCATTTTACGTTGGATGAATTCCTTGTACTCAATATTAGGATGTCTTGGATATAGTCCTTGGATCCTTCATTGAAAATTAGGTACCATGAGTTATTCCCACTGAGCATAGCCTTTACGTATTCATTTTTTACTTGGGATGAACACCTTGGACTTGGTAGGCATCTCATTATGGAATTACTTAATCTATTCTCCTTAGATTACACTCTTTTCCCAGTTCCATGCCACATTTATTACTGAGTTGGAGACCCTTGGGGCCTATGTTTACATGGTTATTACCTTGTAAATTCATTATCAAAAAACATTAGAAGTTTCGTTGTTACTTCTGGGAACTTTCACTATATATACTATCATGAGGGTATGTCAGTGATGGATATGTCTCAGTTGACCTATCAACATAAATTGGTTATTACAAAATTAATGAAATAGTTACATGTTTAGACAAAAGATGAGGGTTGAAGTAGGTACTCTGTTATTTAGTTATATTATACTAGTTTTTTTATTATGCATGCTTGAATAATATATAATTTATATTACACTTTATGGATTGTGATAGACACATGTGGTTCTAGGCTACTGAGATTTGTATCTCACACCCAACTTAGGCAGCCCTTGTAATTACATACCTGAGTGGACCTTTCTTGTTCGAAGGTCTGCAGACAATGATTGATTGCCTATGTTGTAATATTTATACCTATATTTTAGGAGAAAATGACTATGATAGAGCTCATGATGCTCATAAAGATCACTAATGTGGATTTTTATCTTATCTTTTCCATTGTATAATTTTTTAGAGCATGTTGTTTGTTACTTATTTAGATTATATATCATCAATAATCAATTCATTATCTAATATGTTGTTTGACACTATTGTTATATTTATTATATATTATTCTTCCTCTAAATAGTCATTTCTATTTACTACTTTATCTATTGATTGTTATTTAATATTAAATACCATTGTGAATCTCTGATAAGAGGGTGTTGTCTTTCAAATATCACCTCCCAAGACCCTAACTACTAGTCATCAACCTCTGGCATACGTGGAGGAACACTTGAGTCCATGAGGTGACCAATCATTCCACCGTCATAGTGGTGAGAAAAGTTAGTAAGATACATTATGATATAATTATATCATATTTTCACATGTAAAATACAAAAAAAAATTATACATTCTTGGGTAGGGCTATTATTAATTTTAATGGATTTCTATTTATATGGTTTATATTACTATTCCTATGGTAAAGTTCTATTTCATCATTATTTGTGTCTTAACTACTATAAATACTTATTAGTTCATTATTTAATCATTTATAAAACATTTATTATGATATATAAGTTCTTCTATGTGATTTATATTATAGGAAATTATTATAATAAGGGATAAATACCATTGAATTTTTTTTTGGTTCATTACATCGATAGTCTTATTATCATCCATCATTATATATTAAAATTTGTCATCAAATTTGATGTTTTCCTTCCATGGTTTTAATATTTCATTCATAAATGCTTATTAATTTATCTAAAATTTCCTTTGACATTTACAGACCCATGAAATTTTTATATATCTTATCTGATGTAGAAATAAATATGGTATTTTGAGCCTTTCCATCTGACTGTAATTTTCTCCTGCCAACATGGGTTATTGCTATGAAAATCCATATCTTTTTATTCCTTAATTCATGGATTAATACAGAAATATACTCATAATAAAATCCTAGAAGATCAAAAAACCTAGTGTATTTATGAATTTAGATACATAGAATATTGACATAAAATAGGGATTCAAAGACAATATTTACAACTCCAAAACATTCATCTGAAATCAAATTATCTTCTAATACTGCATAGGATGACGAAGGGATTCAAATGGGAGATAGTTGAAAAGTATACCCCTGTAAGGGAATAATATATTCATAACATGATGAATGTAATATATGGGATTCAATAGGTATATTGGTGACATATAATACTAAGAATCATAAACATGAACATTGATCCAAATATAAGATTGTAATATAAAATAAAACATAATAATGTGGAAGCAACATAAATAAGGACATCACAAGCATATGTTGTGGATAATCACTGAGATATCATAACATAGTGGGTTTAGGATAACCTCTTGGAAACTATACAAGGTATCTCATGAGACAAATAAATTAAAAATTCATTAGAGGGATTCAAAAAAATTTCTCTCCCGATACATTCATATCATGTACATATATTTGTGTACAACATATATCATAAAAAATATGAGTCAAATTTTTATATTTTAATCCCATTATTAAGAAGTGTGGTTTATATTAATGTGATTCCCAAATAAGTTAATGATAGTTATATATATTTAAAACCATTGAGTGGAAACTGGGGTTGGTATACTCCACACAAATATTTTGTCATGGAAAGTAATGAGATAATTTCGGTTGAATAATGTGTATAACGAATGGTTCATCGAAGTGTTTAATGAGAGTTAAAAGTTTTCTCCCTTTAATTTATAATTTTAATTATAGTAATTTAATGAGAAAAAAATATTAAAAATAAAAATTTAGAAATAAAAATGCAGAATACCATAGAAGTACTCAAATAAAGAGGGAGAGAAAGAGAATCCATTTCATCAACATAATAACAACTTAGGAAAAGGTAATAGAAATAGTGGAAAATGATATCTAACTTATATAACAAAAAATAAATATTAAATAGATATATATAATTTCATGTAAATATAATTAATTGAGATTTAAGTTATATATACAAATAATGCTCTTAAATAGGAATGAAGAGAGAGGGAGATCTGTTACCTTAACGGTGAACTTCAAAATGATTGGGAGGAGATTTTTTAAATCATATGAACAACTACTAAGGCCATTATAGAGGTATAAGGATAGAAATATATTTATTAATGGTATTTAAGTGAAGATAAATGGGGTTTGGGTTGGTATTTTTAGTAGAACATAAAAGAACTATTTATTAATTTATAAAAATCATTTTTGGACACTATATAATAAAATTTAAAAAACTAAAAAAATCCTGATATTATTACCCATGGTTTCAAAAAAATATTAGTGACTTATAATATTTTATATGTCTATGAACCATAAATATTTAAATAATAATATTGGTTTTGTAGAAGAAATTTATGTTCATAAATAGTTTATTAACAAACTAAAAATGTAATATAGTTTTTGGATTATAGAATAATGTTTTATAAAATTAAATAAATAAATTCAAAAAAACATTATGTTGAATGTGAAATATATTCTTGGTCTTTTATTTCTTTTATTGTATTAATTACATCAATTTTGGTTTATTATAACATCATAGTTTTTACTATATATTTATACTACACATAATTTTTACCAATAAAAAAGACTATATGAGAAAATTATAGAAAAAACAATTAAGAATAATTTTGAGTTATTGATTTAGAAAATGATATTTTATTTATATGAATAATTCTTTAAATATGGAAATTTACACTTTTAAAAAATATTTACTTACTACTATATACTCGTTTATACAACACTATCATATTTATTTCTATTATATAAATTGAAGTGGTATTCATTAAATTATGTTATCAATTATTTTTGTGCAAATATAATTTAATAAAAATATTTTATCAATTAAACATTTTATAAAAATATATTGAATTTATGAATTTTTAGTTTTGAAGGAAATTAAATAATTCTTAAAAATCATTATATTCATTATTATCAAAATCTAATGTTTACAATGGAAAATTAAATCATTTAAAAATTTATAGTAAAAAAGGATAGTTATTATATTTTTTATATAAATTGTTATTTTAAATTTTTTACTTTTTATAACATGATATGTATCCCCTTATGACACCTACATACTCCCATGTCGAAAGATATACTTTGTTGGTTCATTCATGGGGTGGTTCAGTGAACATTGTTTGGGAAGTGATCTAGATAAGCTTGAAATTCCATTGTAAATTGTATCACTCTGGTTCTAGTTTTTTAATCATGTATTAGAATTTATCATAGAATGTTCCTAGTGATTCTATATCACTATAAAGCTCTAATTTATGGGATTTATAGTGTACCATCCAATAGGATGTTTCTATAGCTTCTTTAAACTATGTTAATTAAAATTTATCACGACCCATAATTTATAAGAATATTAACTATCACTATATAGTGGATATGTTATCATTGATTAAGATTCATAATAATTTTTCAAATATGACATTTTTTATTTTATAATGATTTGAAAAATTAATGTGGTTCAAGTGTTTTCAATAACAAAATTACTTAATAAGTAATTTGTTCATTAAAAATGAAATTTCATTTATTCAAGATTGGTTCATCACATTCATCCCCTATTGAAATTTTTCCCAATAAAATTTTAATTTTTTACAAAAAAAAACATATTATGATACATCTCTTGCATCCCCTATCGAGGTTTCCATGTCACCACCTCATACACGTTGTTTTTCCACAGCATTATGATCGATATGTGGTATTGTTTCATATAATTTTATCTACATAATATATTTTCATCACCATCATCTCCTCATAAAAAATCTTTTAAGGTACCACATCTAGATTTATTTCATGTTTAGTGTATATAATTTTCTTTCCTAAGAGGGAACTTGGATCATTTAATTTGCCTGAGATGTGTAAAGAGGGACTGATATTATATATTACGATACTATGATGGGAAAATGTGTCTAAAATGTGATGATGTATATTGTAATAATATTTACATTATTCCTAAAACACAATACTATCTTCCATAGTGAAATCAAATATAAAACTTATCAAAACCTCAAACTCCAACTATCATTGACCATCTTTTCCTGGATTTTCAGCTAAATTTATTTTTATTTCATATTATGTTTAATAATTCTAAATTTATTATCATATCATGTATAATATTATTCCCCATAATATTCATATCTATAACTTCATCACAACATATTAGTGTCTAAAAAATCTATCCATAGGGATCCTCATAAGGTTTAATTTTATTTCTATAATAGAACTTTTGTTATATAAGAAATCTAATAAGGTAACTTGATGATACCAACATCTGTTGGAATATGTTATACTTAATCTCATGGTATCCCATAGTGTATCAATATTTATATTATAAGACCATCCATCTATGGGTGATATATAGTATTGAAATTCAGCTCTATTTTCATTTCATATAAAAGGGTTTTATATAATCTTTATTTAAACATCAAATATCAATAATATACAGTGGAGAGTGGTAATTCATGAAGTCAAAACAATTCCCTTATGTATATCAAAGTGATTAGGTCGGAAGATAAATGTTCCTTGATATAAGTGAAATAAATTAACATTATAAGGTGATTGAATACCACCAGGATGTAATTATTACCTTTATATGTCTTTGGAATACATGAAATCTATGGTTATGTTTTCCAAATTCCATACTAGTGTAGGAAATGGTTTCATCATACCCATTGAATTATTCCATTTATCCTCGAATTGATGGCATAACACGAGTCATGATATATATCCTCTAATCTCTCCCTTCATGTCCTTCAAATAGATGATTTTATATATATCTCAGTATATCATAGAACATTTAAGATAAATAAAAAGGATGTGGATTGAAAATCATCCACAAGTTCACTATTTATCTATAGCTTTGATAGATCACATATCTAGGTGCCAATACTTATGAATCAATATTTCAAAAAGATAAATTTTATAATATTTTATTACATTCATTTTAGCCCCAAATCAACTTTTCTACCTCATTGATGCTATCAATAAATGATGGTTCAATAGTTATTTGATAAAGTTAGGGTGATGTCCATATTATGATTCCCATGTCCATCATTTGAAAATCCAAGGTGATTGTATCTCATGCGATCCTTATCATGGATATGATTAAATTATCCTTTTTACTCAAAGAATCTTCTACATTTATAACATCATATTGTTATACTATATTGAAAATTCATAATTATGTTATAAATGTGTACTAACATCAATGAAATATATTATACTCCATTTGTGTGAATATAAAATTGATGATTTTATGATATATATATATATATAACAAAATTCCAACATAGAGATAATATCACCAATAAATCAATTCAAATATCACTACATATAATTCCAAATCAGGCATTGCATTTCTCATCCCATGGATCATTTATTGGAGGGGGCATATTCTAGCACCTTTTAATCTTGCATGGGTGTAACGCCCCGACCCCAGCTACCCAGAGTCGGTGCATTACTTCGTAACATTGGCATGATCACAAAAGATCAAGTCTCGAAAGACAGATTAGTTTAGTAGCCTTGGAAACACTAGATACATTCATAAGTCTTACATTACATCATACAGTGAAAAAAAAATAACAAAGTCTTCATAGTCCACACTCATATCCTGTTCTGACTATCCCTGGAGGTCATTCATAGAATACTTCTTCAAATCCTGGAAAATATTAAAACATTGAAAGGGGTGAGATCAGATTCTCAGTAAGGATAACAATATTGCGGAAGCTTTCATAAATAAACATAAAAATTTAAGGCAATGTATAACTAAAACAAAAGCCTTTTAAACTTGAACATCAACATAATATGGCAAAAGTAAAATGAGATAATTCCATTCACTTCTTCACATGGATATTCTACTGGTCGAATAATCACATGCAATATCAATAACCACTTTCATAATGATGGAATGCATAATGCCAGACTATCATAACCACGTAGTCAAGGCCTCGTGGCAAGACCACAAATAAGATTTTGTCAAGGCCTCGTGCCAAGACACTAGTTTGTCTCATGAGACCTGCCGATGCATCGAGGAGCTGTAGCGGGCTCCACCCGTCACTTATTAAGTCCAATGCATTCCTCATATGAATAGGTTTAAACATATCATAAACCATAACATAATCGTATCACATAAAACATTCATAAAGGAAACATAACATTTCCACATTTCAATCACATGATTTCAATACAACACATTGATATAATAAAAACGCTTTCAAAACCATTTTCAATACCAAAATAAAAGAAAGTTAAAACATTGTATTTATTTCTCTTAAAAAGTATGGCTTGTAGAGGAAGCTGAAACTCAAATAATGGTCATGGCGGCGAAGAAGTCATTGTCGCCGCATAAGTACGGAAAGAAAAACATTCCCTTTTTGTCGTTTAGTAAAACGCTTTGTATAAAAAGATTCCTTTTGAATAAACTTAAAAGTCAAAGGGGTTTATACACCGTATAAAAGAAAGTTGTGTATAAAACCAAATATGCCTCAATGAAAGGAGATTGAGACGAATTCCTTAAAAAGATCATTTTTAAAATAAAATAGATCTATTATGTGTAATCACTATAGGTACACAGAAAGAGAGTATAAATACAAAATAGGACATAATAACATCATGACATAATTTGAAAGTAGGAGATTAACCCAAAGAATGGTAATTGGGTTAAGAAGTTCCCTTACCTCGTGTCCGACTTGACTCAACCGTTCTTTAACCTCCTGAATAATAAACTAGAGTTAATATATACCTTATTAAGAGCCATTTGTAATTTCATTATCCTTTTTATATAACTTATTACAATGTTATGAACAATATGTAATTATTTAAGTTAATAACGGTCGTTTTGTCGATCTTTGGTTCTTGAGTCAACAATAAACTTCTTATAATTACAAGTTGTTTATGTGGTAGAATATCCATTATCTCCAGAATTATATTCACGATTTAGATGTCATATATATCTTATATATCCAGTATATACATTCATTTATAATATTACGTAACATTTAGAGGTAAGAAATGAAATGCACCGTTCATGGAGACGGTAAGCCGTACGTACGCATGAACGCTACTTTCATTTCAATTTCATATTTAATGGAACGAAATCATAATGATATAAATGTATAATATAATTCCAGTATAATATAGTGTATAATACCATTTACTCCATCCTTTATACATCCCACATATGGCATTAACGATTCAAATCACTTTGAGGGGGCGGTAGTCCGCACTTCCTAAAATGAAATTATCGCGTTTTACCCATAATGGAAATCATAAAGTATGCCATAAATGAGAAATACAGAAGCATAAGTAAAACATAAACATATTATATATCATATATAAAAATAGTGACATCTTAATGGCCACCTTTGAAGGTGTTATATGAGTGTTGAACAATCATCGTTTCGTGAGGCAGAAATTCGCCATCCACAGAAACCGTATATTCTTTAACCATTAGACGAAGGTGTCTGTAAGTGTAAACCAAATCCTTATCATAACAACATCCTAGTATATTTTAGATACTGTTTTTGTTACAAAATAAAGTAATGAAAAGAGTTTAGGGGGTTGGAGTAGAAAAATAAAACAAAACAACATTAGAGAAGACATTACCTCAAAATCGGGTAACTCTTTTTGATTTGAGCTAAATGCTTCCTTGGGAAGCGTTATGCCCAAAGTGAGGCTTCTAGGAGTAAGGTAGGAATGTTGGGAGAGTATTGGGGCAGAGGGTGGCTGAGCCAAATGGCTTGAAAGTGTAAATGAGGTGGGAGAGGTGGGGGCCTTTTATAAGAGGAGAGGAGGGGCACTTTTGGAATGTAATGAAATGTTATTCAATTATACAATGCTTTTCGGTTTCTAAAGGTCCCAAACTTATATAATTCGTGTATAAGGTGATAAGGGTTCGAAATATACCCATCCAATAGTCTTTGGACAAGTGTAAGCCTTGGATTTTGTATTATATTCTCATTTTATTTAAATCGTTAAATAATGAGGTCATCGCTGCATCATAATTATGTCATAAATAATTTAATTTATTTAATGTCTAAAAAATATAAAACAAATACTATGATGTAGGAAATATTTTTATCTTTCTAATGAATATTTATAATCAAAATTCGGGCTTGGGTAACCCCAATTAAAAATTGTTTTAGTAAAACATTTTATGTTTGTGTCTTTTTTTACTTTAACATTAAATAAAAGGTGTTTATGTCATTTTCTATCTAAAGTGGCTCCATGGGGTCCCCAAGTTGACCCATGGGTTGTCTTGGTCGGCCATGACTCATACAATAGGAGTAGGACAATTGTCATGCTCATCTCATATTATTAAAACATTATTTGTACCTTAAACTACACTAATTACCTCTAATCGCGATTAAGAACTTAAAAGTTACTAATCACCAAAAAATTATTTTGATCTCATTGAACCAAATTTTACTTCTTAATGACAACCATGTATGTCGGATTTTTTAAAATCAAATCACAGAAGTGGTAATATTTCATTTAAACGAAAAATCAGTTATTTAACTACCACTTAGTGGTTTCACTATTCATCAAAAATTGAAGTTTTTCAGAACAATGCCAAAATTTCACCCTAAGCTATAATTGATATTCCGAATTCAAAAATGATGTCTATTTTAAAAAATTACAAACAAATAAGTTGCATTAATTAATTTTATAATCAATTCCCGCTGTCACAACAAATAGAGTGTTTTTAAGAAACAATTTATATCAAAAGATTGGAAATTGTTTATGTCCAATTTCAATGTTAAATCAATTCTAATGAACACCATTGGATAAAATGGTAAAAATGTATTCTAATTATACTTTAAAACCACTAAATAGTATAATTTATCACTATAAATTATTTTGATTAAAAAAGTTGTTTTAAGTAATTCTCACTATTCATAAAAAATTGGAAGTTCTCAGAAAATTACAAAAAATTCAACTTTGGATAATTTCGATATTACGAATACAAAAATGAAGTCCATTTTGAAATATAAAATTTCTATAATTTTAAAAAGTGGTTATTACTATTCATAACGGCTACTTTGATTAGTCGCGGTGTTTTAGAACTCGAAGTTGCGTACAATGCAAGCTATTGCATTATTGAATGAGAAGCGTATCATGGAAGCTCGTGGTGTTACATTCTCCCCTACTTCAATAAATTGCGTCCTCGCAATTTGAAATTTTTCTTTGAAAATAAAAGGTTGAAAAGAGAAATTACCTTTGAGGATAACCCACATCGGAAATAAGGTTAATAAATATATAACATTAAAAGAAAGCAAGATAAGTACAAAGGTCACCCGATATAGCCCATTCTAGGATTCTATGAAAATATGGATATGGAAGAAAAACAAACCATCAAGGTCTGATAGAGAGTTATAGAAAACAGGATTAGGAGAAAGTTTAACCACAAGAAAATCAAAAACTTGTGATTGGTTAAACGGTCATTGAATCCCCAGTTGGAAAAGTTAACCGACAACATTTTTGATTTAAGTTACCTTTTATAATGTTGAGTAATTTATTTAGGAGATTTACTAAGAACTTAAGGGAATATACATACTTGTTATGTATACTTTCATTCGTTAATAAATTTTTACCACAAACCCAACTTTTACTGCAAATGTTAACGGAATTCAAAAATATTCTATTTATCCTAATTTTATAAGGTTCCAAATGTTAACACATACCATTTAGATTAGTAAAACTATTTTGTAATAACCCGGGACTTCCTGTAGGCTAGTGGTAGGAAATAAAGGCTTGTCGCACTATGGTTGTGGGTTCGATTCCTGCAGCTTTGTCCGACGCGACGGGTTATTCCCCACCCTGCAGGTTGTCCTTTTCCTAAAACTATAGTATCATAATATTCCAAAAAATAATCTTCAGAAATTCTTTAATTTTAAACAATACTATCCATGGTTCAACTTAATCCATTGCAACCTTAATAGTTATCCAAAATACCTCCGTCCAGACATTCTCTAAAAGGTCTCTAAATTCCAAAATCAATTGTAACATAAGATTCCCCAAATAAAGAAAAGTTTCTCTTATTATCACATACTAAAAATATGATTACCTTAATCATATTAAAACCTTACTGAAATAAAAAAGTACTGCAGTATAATCTTTATATATATCACATTATTCTTATAACCAGAATATAATCCATGAGTCCAAAAGCACCAATACATTAGTTATTCTGCTTCAATTGTAGTAACAGCATAAGATTGTCCTTGATCCCTTGGCCTTTTCTAAGATAAGTTTCCTTGACGCTTAGGACATTCATTTGCATAATGCCCCATTTCTCTACAACTGTAGCATTTAACATTGATAGCCTCTTTCTTTCCCTTGCAATCACGAGCATGGTGACCCTTTTCTCCACATTTATAACAAACTCCCATTCCTTTTAGGCACGTACCAGGGTCATTCTTCCAACAATTATCACATAATGGAAAATCCTTCTTTCCCTTTTTCCCTTTATCTGTCTCTTGTTCCACCGTTCTCCTCTTCTCTTGCTTTACTTTGTTGTCATAAGACTTAGAGAGTTTCTTTTCTGTCTTGATAGCACACGAGACAATATCTTCGTATGATGAGAAGGATTGTGATACTAAAGCTCGACGGAGAAATGGTTTTAACCCATCAAAGAAACGATCAATCTTACTCCTTGGGTTACGTATATAATCGGCAGCATGCCTCGCTAACCTTGTAAAGTTAGCCTCATACTTTGCGACATTCTCATCCTCCTTCTGCCTCAGACTCAGAAATTGCCTTTCCATATCTGCTCGATGGTCACGAGGAAAGTATTTTTCTAAGAAAAGCTCTTTGAACTCCCTCCATTCCATATTCGATACGTCATCATCTTCCTTTTTGTTTTGAATCAGCGACCACCACTGATCTGCATCTCCAGTGAGGCGGTAAACTGCCATGACAACCTTCTCCCTTTCACTACTCCCCAAGGCATGGAATATTTTCTCTAAGGAATTTATCCATTTCTCAGCTACTATAGGATTTGTACTCCCATTGAAGGTTGGTGGTTGTTGCCTCATGAAACGGTCTAGCATTGATCCTCCACGTTGCGGATCAGGGTGCTCCATACGAGTAAGGTTATTATTCATAACCTGAGTGAGTTGTCCCAGTATGGTAATAAGTTGATCAGAACCAGTTGCATCTCCAGATCTACAATAAAAAGAAATGTCTTCTTTGAGGAAGTATATACTCATAACCCTTCATAGTGGTTTGTAAATAAAATGAGAATTATCCTAAGCATTTACCCGGGAGTGTCGTAACCAAGAGTGCAGTAAGGTCCATTGTCGTGCACCAGTTCCCGTTCGAGTCTAGCTCAAAGCGGTGTTTTCAGGTTTTACCTCTAGGTACATCTGTGCCAGAGCCGCCTCTACCTGCTCGTATCCAGACAGGGATGTATTGCTCGGAAAACTCACAACATCTCTACAATACCAAAATTCTAGGAAGTTCTTCTATACTAATCCTCAAAGTTAATCTTAGGTCTATGTGCTCTAATCAGAGTTTATCTAAATCTAGCTTCCAAGGTTAGTACTAAACTGCCTCTGATACCAACTGTAACGCCCCGACCCCATTTACCCAGAGTCGGTGCATTACTTCGTAACATTGGCATGATCACAAAAGATCAAGTCTCGAAAGACCGATTAGTTTAGTAGCCTTGGAAACACTAGATACATTCATAAGTCTTACATTACATCATAAAGTGAAAAACTAATAACAAAGTCTTCATAGTCCACACTCATATCCTCTTCTGACTATCCCTGCAGGTCATTCATAGAATACTTCTTCAAATCCTGGAAAATATTAAAACATTGAAAGGGGTGAGCTCAGATGCTCAGTAAGGATAACAATATTGCGGAAGCTTTCATAAATAAACATAAAAATTTAAGGCAATGTGTAACTAAAACAAAAGCCTTTTAAACTTGAACATCAACATAATATGGCAAAAGGAAAATGAGATAATTCCATTCACTTCTTCAAATGGATATTCTACTGGTCGAATAATCACATGCAATATCAATAACCACTTTCATAATGATGGAATGCATAATGCCAGACTATCATAACCACGTAGTCAAGGCCTCGTGCCAAGACCACAAATAAAATTTTGTCAAGGCCTCGTGCCAAGACACTAGTTTGTCTCATGAGACCTTCCAATGCATCGAGGAGCTGTAGCGGGCTCCACCCGTCACTTATTAAGTCCAATGCATTCCTCATATGAATAGGTTTAAACATATCATAAACCATAACATAATCGTATCACATAAAACATTCATAAAGGAAACATAACATTTCCACATTTCAATCACAAGATTTCAATACAACACATTGATATAATAAAAACGCTTTCAAAACCATTTTCAATACCAAAATAAAAGAAAGTTAATACTTTTTATTTATTTTTCTTAAAAAGTATGGCTTGTAGAGGAAGCTGAAACTCAAATAATGGTCATGGCGGCGGAGAAGTCATTGTCGCCGCATAAGTATGGAAAGAAAAACATTCCCTTTTTGTCGTTTATTAAAACGCTTCGTATAAAAAGATTCCTTTTGAATAAACTTAAAAGTCAAAGGGGTTTATACACCGTATAAAAGAAAGTTGTGTATAAAACCAAATATGCCTCAATGAAAGGAGATTGAGACGAAGTCCTTAAAAAGATCATTTTTAAAATAAAATAGATCTATTATGTGTAATCACTATAGGTACACATAAAGAGAGTAAAAATACAAAATAGGACATAATAACATCATGACATAATTTGAAAGTATGAGATTAACCCAAAGAATGGTAATTGGGTTAAGAAGTTCCCTTACCTCGTGTCCGACTTGACTCAACCGTTCTTTAACCTCCTGAATAATAAACTAGATTTAATATATACCTTATTAAGAGCCATTTTTAATTTCATTATCCTTTTTATATCACTTATTACAATGTTATGAACATTATGTAATTATTTAAGTTAATAACGGTTGTTTTGTCGATCTTTGGTTCTTGAGTCAACAATAAAATTCTTATAATTACAAGTTGTTTATGTGGTAGAATATCCATTATCTCCAGAATTATATTCATGATTTAGATGTCATATATATCTTATATATCCAGTATATACATTCAATTATAATATTACGTAACATTTAGAGGTAAGAAATGAAATGCACCGTTCATGGAGACGGTAAGCCGTACGTACGCATGAACGCTACTTTCATTTCAATTTCATATTTAATGGAACGAAATCATAATGATATAAATGTATAATATAATTCCAGTATAATATAGTGTATAATACCATTTACTCCATCCTTTATACATCCCACATATGGCATTAACGATTCAAATCACTTTGAGGGGGCGGTAGTCCGCACTTCCTAAAATGAAATTATCGCGTTTTACCCATAATGGAAATCATAAAGTATGTCATAAATGAGAAATAAAGAAGCATAAGTAAAACATAAACATATTATATATCATATATAAAAATAGTGACATCTTAATGGCCACCTTTGAAGGTGTTATATGAGTGTTGAACAATCATCGTTTCGTGAGGCAGAAATACATCATCCACAGAAACCGTATGTTCTTTAACCATTAGACGAAGGTGTGTCTAAGTGTAAACCAAATCCTTATCATAACAACATCCTAGTATATTTTAGATACTGTTTTTGTTAGAAAATAAAGTAATGAAAAGAGTTTAGGGGGTTGGAGTAGAAAAATAAAACAAAACAACATTAGAGAAGACATTACCTCAAAACCGGGTAACTCTTTTTGATTTGAGCTAAAGGCTTCCTTGGGAAGAGTTCTGCCCAAAGTGAGGCTTCTAGGAGTAAGGGAGGAAAGTTGGAAGAGTATTTGGGCAGAGTTTGGCCGATCCAAATGGCTTGAAAGTGTAAATGAGGTGGGAGAGTTGGGGGCCTTTTATAAGAGGAGAGGAGGGGCACTTTTGGAATGTAATGAAATGTTATTCAATTATACAATGATTGTCGGTTTCTAAAGGTCCCACACTTATATAATTCGTGTCTAAGGTGATAAGGGTTCGTAATATACCCATCCAATAGTCTTTGGACAAGTGTAAGCCTTGGATTTTGCATTATCTTCTCATTTTATTTAAATCGTTAAATAATGAGGTCATCGCTGCATCATAATGATGTCATAAATAATTTAATTTATTTAATGTCTAAAAAATATAAAAAAAATACTATGATGTAGGAAATCGTTTTATCTTTCTAATGAATATTTATAATCAAAATTTGGGCTTGTGTAACCCCAATTAAAAATTGTTTTAGTAAAACATTTTATGTTTGTGTCTTTTTTTACTTTAACATTAAATAAAAGGTGTTTATGTCATTTTCTATCTAAAGTGGCTCCATGGGGTCCCCAAGTTGACCCATGGGTTGTCTTGTTCGGCCATGACTCATCCAATAGGAGTAGGACAAGTGTCATGCTCATCTCATATTATAAAAACATTATTTGTACCTTAAACTACACTAATTACCTCTAATCGCGATTAAGAACTTAAAAGTTACTATTCACCAAAAAATTATTTTAATCTCATTGAACCACATTTTACTTCTTAATGACAACCATGTATGTAGGATTTTTGAAAATCAAATCACAGAAGTGGTAATATTTCATTTAAACGAAAACTCGGTTATTTAACTACCACTTAGTGGTTTCACTATTCATCAAAAATTGAAGTTTTTCAGAATAATGCCAAAATTTCACCCTAAGCTATAATTGATATTCCGAATTCAAAAATGATGTCTATTTTAAAAAATTCCAAACATATAAGTTGCATTAATTAATTTTATAATCAATTCCCGCTGTCACAACAAATAGCGAGTTTTTAAGAAACAATTTATATCAAAAGATTGGCAATTGTTTATGTCCAATTTCAATGTTAAATCATTTCTAATGACCACCATTGGATAAAATGGTAAAAATATATTCTAATTATAATTTAAAACCACTAAATAGTATAATTTATCACTATAAATTATTTTGATTAAAAAAGTTGTTTTAAGTAATTCTCACTATTCATAAAAAATTGGAAGTTCTCAGAAAATTACAAAAAATTCAACTTTGGATAATTTCGATATTACGAATACAAAAATGAAGTCCATTTTGAAATATAAAATTTCTATAATTTTAAAAAGTGGTTATTACTATTCATAACGGCTACTTTGATTAGTCGCGGTGTTTTAGAACTCGAAGTTGCGTACAATGCAAGCTATTGCATTATTGAATGAGAAGCGTATCATGGAAGCTCGAGGTGTTACAATGGGTACCCAACATAATTATTTATTATGCATCACTATATATTTTTAATCCTTCCCCACTGGTGGGTAATTTGATCATATATGTTGTGGTTAACGTATTATTTATACCATTAAATCCATCCACATATTAAAAATTCAATATAATCTTCACTATATTCTGAGTTAACATAGTTAGTGGGCATGGAAATAATAAAAATCTGTTAAAAACTATATGATAGTAACAAACTAATCGAGGGAAAGTATGTATATTCATCATATATGTTATTCTTGAAAATCCTTCAATTGCCTATATTTTGATGGATATATAGATATTTTTCTCTAGTGATAACATACCATACGAATATTAATTTATGCATCTAAAAATAACTTCTATTATAAAATTCACATATATTTACCTATCACAGCGAATTCATTACAACAATCAAATGATCCTTATTCTCCCCAATTATTGTGGATAAAATAATAATATCATCTAGAAAGAGTATGAAAAAAATCTTGGATATCATAAATGAATCTATATATTAATTCCATGAATATAGAATACATATTTATGTATTAGAATAGAATATTTATGAACTTTTAGTTTTTTTAATTTATTGGAAATGTCATCTTGGTTATATAATCCTTATTCAATTTTTCTTGATAAAATTCCACCATAAGATACACATTAGAAATTTGTTGTCCTCTACATTCTTGATCAAATATGTCATCAATATATGATATAGGGAACATATTAATTATCATTATATATTGAGCTCATGATAATCAATTGAAATTTTAAGTGACCCATCCTTCTTCATGACAAAGAGGATTGTTTCACCCCATGGTAAAGAATTGTTTTGTCCAAAACATTTTTCTGGATTATCAAGTAGTTTCTTCATTACATATTCATGTTCACCAATAGACATTCAATATGGAATCTTGGACATTACAAATTATATGGTAATAAGTTCTATTGACAAATCAAACTCTCATTTAAAAGGATGAATATAAAATAATTTGGGAACCATGAAAAAAATTATCTCTTACAATAATAATTTTATCAAGGAATATATCTTATTTATTTTAAATCATTAGAGAAAGATATGCATACTCTTATGAATTAATATACTTTCTTGAGATTATGATTTTAAAAGAGATCTATCCTCTAAAAATATTTTGTTACACCAAAGGGTGAATCATGATATAGAGGTTGATTTATTTCTCCTAATATTTTATGTTTTCCCTATATAAAGAAATCCAATCCATACCTACAATTGGAAATAATATCAATAATAGCATTATCCCAAGGTTTTATAGGGAATTTTACTCACAAAATATTCATTGGATAGTTTCTATTTTTTTATGAAATTATTTTCCAGTTTTCTATTTTAAATTGATATCTAGACATCTTTGTTATTATGTGTTGTTTAGTACTTCATGAAAATATTTTTATATAAAGGGATTCTTAGAACCATAGTCATATCGATTTTAAGAAGTTGTTAAATAATATATAATCTATTGTTTCCTTATTTTATTCTGGTTCTAATCATTTATTTAACATAAATTTACTTAGGATTGATAATTTTAAAACAATTATACACATAAATGGGAAATTATGAAAATTTATGAGATAACATATAGAGGAAATATATTCCATAGCCTATGAATTTATAGGTTTCAGTAAATGTTATCATATGTCAATTTCAAATTATTATATAGTTTTTTTATTCAAATTGTAATGGTTTATAATTATATATTAAATTTACCAAAGCATATCTCAAAAAAGTGATAATATGGGAGTGCAACATTTCCAATATTTCATGAACCATGTGTCAAGTATGTTAACACACAATGATCATTTTTTGGGTCAATTAACCCTAGGAAAAAATCTCTGAGATCCACATCAAATTTTGTATCTAGAAATTTATTTTTTAGATTATAAATCGCATATTATATACATTGAAAAAAATTGGGTTTATTCTCATATTTTTCTAATCCTAATTGATTTTACTAGGTTTTTTAATACTATAACCCCAAAATAACTGTGGCATATATTATACTAAATATAACAACACATATATTTTATATACCTTTTATAATGAATTATTACAAAAATATGCAAAAAAATTAATTTTAAAAGATCTAAAGGAATAGGGAATTTCAGATACATGATACATAGAACATTAAGAAGATTCATGGATACAATGGAATTATTTAAAACTCTAAAACAATATCCAAAAATCATGTGACCTTCAAATACTGTATGATATAACATATGGATGTATATAAAAAATGGGTACTCTATGAATCCCATTAAAGGAATAGTCAATGAGTATCGAGATGAATGTAATACGTGTGAGTCAATTTGGAGATAATGGTGACATAGAATAGTGATAATAATATATATGAACATCTATTCATGATATAGTCTGATAACATAAATAAAATTTAGTATTTTGGAAAAAATATAAAACATGAAATCATATGTATAAGTCAAGGATATTCGTTGGGACATCATAACATAGTTTTTTTACGATAACTAATAGTTCACCATACAAGGTATCTCCGGAAGAAAAAATATTCTCCATGTATTAGAAGGGCCATATCATTCTAGGACCATCGATAACTTTATTATTATATATATGTATAAATATACAACATATGTCAAACAACATAAGAATTAATTTAATTCCATGATTATGGAATGTGGATTACTTATAAGATTGTCATAAATAAATGAAGGATAATTACTTTTTGGTGAATACCTAGGAGTGAAAATGGTTATTGTTGTACACAACACAAATATTGGGAATGGAAAATAAAAAGATAATTTCATCAACATAATGAGTGCACATTTATTTCCACGGAGTGTTTAATGGGATTTAAAGGTGGTCTATCATTACATAATAATCATATTTAATATAATTGAATGTGTAAAAAAATATTCAACCGTAAAGAAATGGAAATAAAAAGAATAATAGAGAGAATTTACATGACTTAATAGGATGAAGAATATAATCACTTAAATTGATGTAATAAAGGATTTGGAAAATGTAATAATAATATAGAATAAAAAACAAAAAATTCATAAAATATCAATTGGATAGTAAATGGAAATTTAAAAAGTAATGAAAAGATAAAAATTGATATTAAAAAGTATAAATTCCACGAATTTTCTTGAATAAAACAGAACAGATGGAGATAGAGAGAGGTCCCATTACTTTACAGGGGGCATATAAAATCTATAGATGAGATTCTTAAGATATTGGAACACCTTGGGAGAGATTTAGAAAAAGTGATAGAGTGAAAATTACTTCTAAAAGGGGTTTCATTGATGAGGAGTGGGATTTTGGTTAGGTATACTTAAAAAATGTTGCAGAATTATTTCCTAATTTCTATTATTCGGTCCTATACTCTATTAAAATTAAATAATCACAAAAAACAATCTAATGGTTTTTCCATTTGTTTATAAAAAATGGGAGGGTTTTTATAATTGTTTTAAGGAAAATAATAAAACTATTTTAAAATTATACTGATGTTGATGTGGAATGTTGAAATGTTCTTAATGAATTGATTTTAAAATAAAAAAATATAATATAAGTTTTGGAGGGTTAAATAAATTACTATAAAACAATACTAATAACATTAAAAACACATTATTTTAAAGTTGAATTAAATTTTTGTTCAAGGATAACCACTATATTATTTATTGAATCTCTTTTTTGGTCATAATGATATTCCAATATATAATAAATTCTATTATTACACAAATATTTGTTTGTCTCATACAATTATTAATAGTTCAGTATTGGGTAATATTGAAATGATGATTTCAGAAATAAATTTTTTCTTATCATCAAATTATCAAAATAAGAATATTTATGGTTTTAATTATAAATTTATATTTATTAGAATATACTATTTTTTTCCAAAATCATAATCTTTATATACCATGTATAAATTACATTTTAATGCATTATATTATAATAAAAAATATATTTAAATATTCATTAATTAAACAAATTCTTAAAAATATTATTTATTTCCAAAAATATTGAATTTATGAAAATTATGTTTTAATTGATAAAATATTTTGTCATAAATTATGTTTTATATTTTTCAAAAAATAATTTTTTAACGAACATTATTTTATCATTTGTGATATAATAATAAAAATGGAAAAGAATAATAAATTTTTTCATTATAACAAAATATAAAAAATTAAACTTTTATGGTCAACATATATATTCAAATATTACACTAGTGTATTCCCTAAGTGTATAGTGTGTTTGGGTAGTGATTCATTGGGGTGGTTTAATAAATATGTTTTGGAAAATGATCCTAACAATCTCCAACTTCTCCAGTAATCACTTTCTGTAACGAACCAAAAAAATCACTAATGAAAATTCCCCTTGGTCAATTTAAATGTATTTTTATGGTTATATAAAGCATATGAAATTATTTGGTTTTAGGTTTTGGTTTTTAAAATACCATTAAGAATTTTTCTCGTTGCTAATATAATCATTTAACAGTTTTCACATGATTAGTATAAATATACGATATTAAAAAAATACAATTTACTCAGACATAGGATATGATGGCCTCATCTAGTAGACATTCCTCGTATAAAGAAAATCATTCAGAGCTCGGAAAGGATATGGAATCATTGGGATTCTCTCTTGACCAAGCCCATGCTGATTTTGAATATTTCAAGCTTGAGAGGAACCGCCTACGGGATAAGTGGAAGTTGATAGAGATTACCGCTCGAGAAATGTTATCTGAGCCACCCCAAGAGTCTGTCACCATCGCACGCCTAACCCTTCAGTCTTATGGGGGTGTTATAAGGTTTTATTTATAAAAACCATACTAATATGATTATTTTCATTATTTTTTATATAATTATGAATATATATTCATTGTATTATTTTTTTAACTCTGTAAATAGTTTTTAAAGTAAAAATTGTATTTTTAGTTAATATTCAACTAAGATATCTATTTTAATGAATTAATGGATATTAGAAATAAATAATATTTTAATAAAATGTTATTATTATTATTATAGTAATTTTTATTAAAAATAAATTATCGTATAATTTAATTAATTCAATTGTAATTTTTATTAAGGTTTGAAATATATTTTTGTCAAAACCCAAGAATTGTTTATAAATGTCAGTTTTTATTTTAAAAGCTAAAATTCACATATTTAGAAAATTATTTATATAAAATGAATATTATTTTTGGAATAAGTATGTTGAAATTATCCAACAGTGAATTGTTCATAATTTTATGACACAATCAAATTTTGGGTAAAAATTAAATTCTGTTTAAACATAAAATGTATTTTTTGACATCATAATTACCAAATAGATATGTAATAAAATATTATAAACATTATATTCAGCCATTATTTGTTTACCATTAAAATAATGTGTTTCTGGGTTCGTTTGATTTATTTACCCAAGCTTAAGTTGACAATTAAAGGCTTATAAAATATTTTGTCTTTTTAAATTGTTTTCCTTAAGAGTGTGACTCACCTTCACATAAAAAACCATATTATTTTAAGAGGATTGGCCATTGTACATATAAAATATTTTTTTCCACTCCCCTTTGGAAAACCCCATGGGAAAAATCATGATATGGTTTGTAGTTTTGATTAGTTTAATGTGTGGTGTCCAAAAAAAATAACGAATCCCCCCTATTTTCTTATATAAACCCACGTATTCTCCCACATCCTCTTCACTCAAAGCCTTTATATTTCATACAAAATATTTAATCCATTCTATATAATCCTCCCATGGTTCCCCAAGCTTCCAATAATCCTATCACAATCCTCTCCCATGCCTTTGAGATCACACTTCCAAGTAAGGTATTCTTACTTTTCAATATTTATCCAAGATTATTAATATTTTTATGCCACTTTATTTTAATTTATAAATGTTGGGATATGATTTTTTCCTTTCCCCATAATTCCCACCTTATTATTGAATTATTAGAGACCCCTTTCCCTCTCATTAATGCCTCCCATGTACACCTGTGACCATGCTGAAATTAAGTAAAGAAATTTCACTCTCCTCATTCACATTCAAGCTGTTATTATATATTATGTATCTCAATTCAATTCCATATGTTTTTATATTATTAACCATGATCTCCATACTGTCCATTTACTATATAAATTATGAGAGACCACTTTCAATATCATCGACACATTTTACAAAATTTTATTTGATGTCGTTATGCTGTCAGAATTACACCCAAAGTTACATGCCAAAATCATTATGTAATGAATACCATACCCACTCCTCTATCAAGGGTATTAAACTTTATGAGCATGTACTTGTTTATTAAATTCATAAATTTATGTATTGAACATTTCTTATTTATGGAATTAATTATGATGTTAATGAATCCAAGTTGTATGATATATGTTGAACACTTATACATGAAATGAATTGATTATGAAGGGTGTGTCCGGATAGCGCTCCAATGCATTAGGTAAAGTATAGTATCATGAAACTTCATGTGAAATGAGTTTTGAATCATGATAATTCAAGTGAACTAAGGGTTTACATGTACATCATGTGCAATGAGGGTTTACTTAGGCTCCATGTGCAATGAGCCCTGGATCGTGCTAATTCCATGATAAGTGTTGTTGCCACATTTTCCATGTTATGATTATCTTGCTTTATCATGCCCTTATGTTCATTTTTATCTTGTTATCCATTTATATGCATATTGTATAACATGTATTGAATGCCTCACGTTATTTCATGTTTATTACCTTAATGGGCTTTATAGCTCACCCTTTTATTATGCATGTCCTCAGGTTATCCCATTCAATGCTAAGTACACGGGAATGTATTGGTCATGTAAATGTTTTTTCAATAAGATGTTGTGTTTTATGACTTCTGTTGTTATGTAGTGTTCTTAATCCCAAAATAAACTAGACCTCTTGATCTTTTATTTTGTTTCAAGTGAAGGTTTTTTGTAATAAATCATGTTTATGTGTGTAATAAAAGCAGGTTTGTTATACTTTCCATCATGTATCAGTTGTTGAATCATGGATTTGGCTTGGTCAAGGATTAATACTATCCATGACATATTTCTATTATGCTCTCATATAAGGGATTCATATGGCATGATCCAATTGTTTGATGTCATCACTTATTCCATCAGTACCAATTAAAAATTATCAGAACCCATAATATATAGTATTCTTAATGGCCATTATAAAAAAACTATATTATCATTTATTTTCATTCATAATGGTATTTTATATTTGAAAATATATTGTTTTATGAAGGTATAAAATAACCACGGTTTGGAATTTTCTTTCTATAAATACATTATTTGATAAAAAAATTTTTCCATCAAAAATATATAGTTAATTATAAAAATTTGGGTTGTTACAAAAAAATAAATCATCAAATTGTAGAACCCCACTATTACAAAACTGATCACTTCAAGGCCTAGTGATATAGTTTAGGGTAACAACCAATTCCTCTATCAATGATGGTCCATCCCATCAGAAGTGATGAAAAATAATCTATGGATATAATTATGATTCCACTTATCTTAGAATATTTTTCATATTTTTATAGGTGACCACACATTGGATGCCACATATAGAGTCCCATGATGTAAGGACCAAAAGAAAAGGGTGAATCAGTGGTCTATTATTAATAATTATATTTATTTTCAATTAAACCTATTGAAACTTTTAATTTTCATTATCCACTCAAATACTTATCACCACCTAAACATTTAAAGAAATGATAAATAAGTGTATCACAACATATTTAAAATGATTAGAAGAAATGGTTATTATATATTATATTTCATAGACCAAATAATATAGATTCTTTACAATTATTAAATTAATAAATTCATAGACACGCCTAGTTATATCAACACATAGTCCCATTGTCTTCTTCCACATATGTCACTGAATGAAAGAAGTAATTCTTATTTTCAATGAAATTTTTTCCCAAATAGATCATTCTCTTATATTTGGTTTCTTTTTCATGATGTTGATATAGAATGATTACCCATTAAAAAATGGATCAATAGAACTATATGTTTACATCTTCAAGATCTTCATCACTCATGGTAGGGAAATTATTCAACAAATAATGCACAATGTAAATTTTATATCGATTCATTGAATAATCCGGCTTGTCCCCCTTTAAGGATTATTAACTTTTTCATTTATTTTATTTTTATAATATAGATGATTAAAATCTCATTATTCTCATGTCTATAATATTGATAAAATTATTCTCCAAATAAAAAATATATTTGTATCCTTTATACATAGTTATTATCATCCTTGAATATCTAAAATGAAATAGATATTAATGTTTTTATTAAAAACAAGAATATTTGGATCAAGACTCTAATGATTTTTGGATTAAAACTCTAGTTTATCATGATTTACTAATGTGTCCTAGGATTTAATTATGATAATTTCAAATAACTAAATGCTTTTATTTGTCTTTTAATTTGTGTAAACATATCCCTATTATTTTTCATTAATTATGTTATTTAATAAATGTTTAATATCAAATAATTATTAATCCTGAATATGAAATGAATGATTATTTGTGTGTAATCACATTCTTGAACTAAAGCACAAAATAATTGTATCAACATATTGAATTGGTCAACTCTCCATCAATTCACATTGTGAATAAATAACATGCATCCTTTTTAATAACTACAATATCTACCATGTCTCTTCCATCATAATGAACATAAACTCAATCTCCTTAAATATACATGTATTCATCATAGCAGGTTCTTGAGATATAGCCTCTTTAAAATACATGATCCTTGGGTTAAAATGTATATGTACCAAAAAACTTTTAGTGTATACAATATCAGAACACCCATGGATCTTATTTGATCAACACACAAATAATCTCATCAACAGAATCTATTGAAAGACTTATCATCATAATACATTAATTCTCATATATATGCAATAATCATCATGAATTACTTGATAAATTTAGTTAACTTCCATAGTTTATTTGTTCTTCATTGTGTGATGAAATCTCTAGCTAGAAGATGATTTATAGCACACTCTACTGTGAAATCACTTGATAACACCCCCACAATATCACACCGTAGATAGTAAACCCAATGGTATAATAAAATGATAGATCCCTTATAATAGTACACCAATAGATGAAAACTCAATAGTAGAACCTAATTATAGGACATGGAAGTATCACCCCACAGTATCAGCAAGTAGTAACACCTTATAGTAGCACCTAAACTATAGAACCCTAGTGGTATCACCTCAACATTAAGAATATTTTATTATCTACAATGTCATGAATATTTACACTTTTTTATTCATGTTGTATCTTCAAATAGTTCCATTTACTTCTACCATTATAGAAACATAATCAACATATGACCATATATGGAAGTATTATCAAGTATTAAATATTATTCATTTTGTAAATTAGAAACAATTCTCTATGAATAATTACATCATCTTTTCTCACCAATGCATATTTAATATTTAGGAAAAAATGAAACAATTGGAATCAATATATTTGCTATCCATTTTTGGATTACACTTCATACATTTTTTTTGACTATCACATATAGGGGAGTTGTTAGGTGGTTATGCGACATTCCTCTCAACATGTGGGAAAAATAGGTAGATCTAATCTCTCCACCCAATTTATATGTTTTGTTTATTTTATATAGATTTTTCTTATCCTACATTAGATTATTTTTAGGAAATAAAAAGGTATATCTTATACACCTAGTATTATGGGTCTATTAGTCATGTCCTAGTACGCTTTGTACTTACCCTACACAAGAAACGTAGTATCCCTATATATTTCTTAAAAAGAGATACAGTTAAGGGAAAGTTCCTTGCATTACGATGCAGAGTAGGTTTTATAGGACAATGTTGGTCATTGTAGGATTTTCCATTATCCTGGATGTAATATGTTCTTGTTTTTAAGTTACATTTACACTGTATATTGTCCAATTTCTTATGAGGATCATTTTCATAATTTTGTATTATGTGACTGACACTCCATTATTCATTACATGGGATGGTTCATATTGTGTATGATTGTACTGTGATATATAATTTATTCATCATTTGTTGGTTAGTATTAATATCACTTATATTATATAAAATGTTGAGTACCTAATTTTAGGGGAATAGACTACCTAAGATATAACTCATGGTTTTCTTTCCTAGTTATTACCCTATTGTATATAGGGTGGAAAACATATGGTTCTGTCACATCCAATCCCTAGCCTGATTATTTGGTTCATGGTTTGAAAATATTGGATTTAATAATTATGATTCATTTCTCACAAATCCCTAGTAGAATCTATCCAACCAAATTAATATATGGATATTGAACAACAAATTGGTCCAATATATTGTTCAAAAACATTTTCCTTTCAATGATCGATATATATATCATTATTTAGGATCACATTGCCCAAAAATGATACTTTTATTATCCAAAATACACACTTTTTAAATTTTGTATATAGTTTATCCTACATCTAGGACATTAACACAACATTCTAATGATCAAATTTCTATAAATATCAACATTAATATATAATAATATCACCTATATATACTACTAAAAATTCATCTAAATAATCACCAATGACTCTATTGATTATATCATTGAATATTGAGGGGGTATTGTTATGTATATATTTCATCACAATGAATACACTGTGATCATACCTTGTATGGAAGGATGCGTCATGTATATCCTTATTCAAGGCCATTAATTAATTATATTCATAACAAAGGAGAATCTTCATGTAATATTGAGATAGTTTAATTTAACTAACATGTCTATAATAATGGGAAAAGGAAATAGGTTCATGATATTGATTTTATTATGTTCTAAATAACTAATGCAAGGATGCATTGGCCCATCCTTCATCTGAACAAAATAACCAATTCATCCCATGGGGATAAATTCATTTTATGAATTAATTTTTATAATTTAATAAAATTTATTCTTTACCTCCAATAACTATATATGGGAACATTTATATGGAGTTTATAAAATAGTTAAAGCACTCTATGTTACTTTTATTGGAAACTCAACTTCACAATCAGTGGAATTACTATGAATATTTTCTGTACATATGAAAAAAATTAAAAAATAATATAGATATATTTAATATTTTGTTTCTCCCCCAACTATTTGATATAAATAATCCCATGAACAGGTAGCAAGACCCATATAATGGAATTGATTTCCATTTGTGGTTTAGGTTCATGCTCACATAAAAAGAAGATCAAAGTCTAATTCAATATATAAAATTCTAATTTTCTGCCACAATAATATGATTTGGGATTTATATAAAGAGATATAATTCATGCCCATTATCAAATCAAATTCAAATAGTGGAAACCAAAAAAGTATGTAAGATGAAAATTTCAACAGAAATATATCAGATATGAGTTATATACATGAGATATGGTCATAATAATATTAATAATTTTCATTCATAATTATATATTTATAATCATTAAGGTGTTGAAATTATATATATAGAAAATTACATCGACATAATATAGTTATTAGAACCATAATGAAGTAAACAATTACATGTTCTAGTTTGGTTGATATGTGAATTATTCACCACAGCATTCATGTGACCCAATTCAGTAGTTATGATAACATGATATTTCACTTTTTCTCTGATAAAAATGAATAATAATATCAATTAACATCTTTAACCTATGAATTCAGTCGCTAATTTTCACAATATCCATAATCAGTTAAACTACATAATTTTTTTAGTAGTGCATTCATGTAAGATTTCATTCCCTCTATTTTTTTGGATGATATATTCATATCAAGTTAAATTTCATTTTCTCATGGGAAATTTTTTTAAAACAACAATATTTTTAATTATCCTTTAGTAAATACACCAAATATTTATTTCATAATTTCTATGTAAAAACTGAAAAAATTTCACACTAGGAGTTTTATAATATTAATACTCAAAAAAATATATCATTCACTTATTTTCCCCAAAAAACATGAAAACAATTTGAATCTAAACATTCTATTTCATCCATGAGAGAATGTCAAATGATTTCTCTATAGCTATGTTGGAATTGAATTCAATTTGAGTTCGTGAAATAATATATTTAAGAAAACTGAAGGCATGTTTTGAATCAGTGGATGATTTTGAGAATCCCAAGGTAAGTGGGCATAAGATTTGAGGTTTTCACCCAAATTTGAAATTCACATAAATATCTTACCTGACCAATGAGACATAAAATTAATTCTCTAGCATTGACCCTCAAAAAAATCTATGTTTGAGGCACTAAAGAAATAATTTTTTCACGCAAGAAAATAGATTATGCATAAGATCATTAGTGCCCAATGTATCATCAAATGTCACATCCAAACATTCGTACATTCACATTACTGATGATGTTTTTTCCTATAAATAAGTACATAACCCATCAATTTGAGGTACTTTTATAGAAGATGAAACACTTCCCTACTACGCATAAGAAAACCCTTCTAAGAGCACTAGAAATACATTGCTTCAAGGTAGTCTATTTTGCATGATAGGTCTCCCATGGGTCCTACTTCTGGTGGGAATACTAAGGCTTAACCCTGTTCAATTTCATTTTACTCTATGGAAATTGTGTTAAAAATATCCTTCATGCATGCATGTTTTCCCATATTTTGTGAAAATAGTTTTCACAGCCATCCATCTTACATGTAGCCCCTCATATTTCATGAAAGATGTCAGTCTTTTGTTCACCCATTTCTATTTAATCCAAGTGTTTCTATTACACTAAGTCGTGATTTCCAAGACCCAATTACACACAACACCCCTATCTTGTGTGCACTTCTTACGTGGGGCCTTCTAGGCTTGCTTTCTGTGATTTCATTGTCCCTTGAGTGGTGTTCCATTTTATGATTCCTTTACTAGTGATTATTCGCATAGTTACTCTACCAACTATTTCTTCTTTTCATAGCTATGATAACGTGGACCCCTAAATTGATCTCTCCACAACTACCTATTTTTGGAATTTCTTTTTTTCCTTCCCTTCCCCATGTGTGGCTTCGTATAAATTATATAATTCCCAAGGTTGATGAGTGATTCATTATTGTCTGAGATATGAGATATTAAACAACCAGTAACCCCCACATCCTCAACAAATGAAGTTATACTATGATTTATGCTTGTGTGGCGTGTCCGATAGGGTCAATGAGGGGGTGGGAACTGATTCCCTCCCTCTCCCTCTTTCCCTCTTTGATTGGTTACCATGTTAACCTCAGGCATGCTTCATGCAATCCATAAAAAACCATGGAAGGGTGCACCATGTATGATGAAAATATATTCCTCATACATCTATACATCCTCATGGAGTTCTCTAATCTTCCTCTCCTTGGTCTACTAACTATGTGTAACCCCTAATCTACTCCTTGCAGATGCACCTTTCATAGGTATTTTCCTTCCCCTTGTCTCTCACAACGGGTATAATAAACATGGGATTCGTGTAGTCATTAACCATGAAATAATTTTTGGGAAACATTATCATTTAATCCCCATTCTCCCATTCACTAAAATACATGGACATTGATTCCTTTCCCAGTGGATATGTAGGAAGCCTTTTTAATATTCAATCCCATCACCCATCTGCTTGTGCCATTTCACGTCAGTTCACTCTTCTTCACCCGAGAAATTAAATAGAATGTTACCTGAGCTATGTGGGTGTTGATCCCATTAGGATAAATATGAATGATATTCGAGGTTCAACCCTAATAAATGGAAAATATTAGTACTTCCTCATATGGATTCACCCTCCTGAAGTGACATCTTCCATTTTTTGGTCACAACTCCCAGATACACCTCCCCACGGAGTTTCAATCCATCCACTCACTATGTTTTCATTTGTGTACACACATCCACATTACCACATTCATGGGATGTTAACCATGCATAAAACCCACACCCAATACATACTCCTACAACAAAGAGTGTCTCTATTTCAATAGATTTATAACCATGTGTAAGCCCCAAAATTTTTTCTGGTTGATGTCCTTTGAGTAAACCACATTTCTATGCCCGATCCAAAACTATATGGACTTTGATTCTCTAATATGGGGATATATAGGAAGCCTCGTTTATGTTTAATCCTATCATCCATTTTCTATCCTGGTCTCTCCTTTGATCCATTGTGTTTCAGAAATCTTATTTCCCAACCCAGAGTTTCTGCATCATTTGAGTCACTATCAATGCATACATTCTCATGGGTCACCACCTTAGGCATCTCATAATCAGATCTCTAGAACTACATTTTCATATATTCCCTTACACTAGGATATATAAGAAACCCCCTATAGGTTCAAGCCTAATATCATCACTTTCACACCATATCTGGATTCCATCCCCATTGTTTTCGTCCTTTGGAACATCACCCATATCTATCCTCATTTTACCCAAACCACAACAACCTAGTGAAATCATTCCATCTGTAACAACAGCTAACCATGTGTAAGGCTCATTCATCTCATTACCCTATGTTGCATCCCAGCTACTAACCACGTGGAAGCCCCAACATTCTTATAGGTTGTTTTCCATTGGGTACACCCTGATTCCATGACCCACACTTTTGAACTATATGGATTTTGATCCATTTATTCTACAGATGGTAAATATGAAGCCTCCATGAGGTTCAATCCCAGCCAATTATAAGCTTTGGTCCCATTTACTATGACCCACCATCCTGTGACACCCCATTGTGTTGACTGGATCATCCTTCATGGTCTGAATCCTTTCTCTTGGTGGGACACACCATCCTTGGTCCATTTTTATTGGGTGTTATGACCCATCCATCTAGTAAACTTTTTATGTTCTCCCACTTAGGGTTGTACCTATTTGATCTACTCTTATCAGTGTCCCAATAAGTCCAATCCCAATTCAATAGATGATAGACATTTTGAATACCCCGTGGTAATCATGGGAATCTGGGGAAAAACTTGGAGGCATGACTCCGATATTATATTCCCCACATTCAATGATAGATTCTTCAGGCATTAGTGTCCTCAAGAAGCTCTATGAAAATTGAAAGTCAACGTGTACTAGTGTTTCACTGTCCATACAATATAGTGATTCCCAACGTGACTACTCCCCAGTCTGAAGGGTGATGCTATGACTTGACTCCATGGAATGTCTGGAAAGAAGCTTTGTAATTAACTGGCATCACCAATGATATGGCACTAGAATGAGTTTCATGAACAACATCTTAATAATTATGGGAGATTAGGACTAGGTGACGAATTCTAAGGAGGAGAACACAGATGTAGTAACTGAAATCCAATCATCCCATATCGATCAAGGATCATTCATCTTTGAAAAACTGGTGGATGTTGCCCACCTTTTGGAATTCTGGAATGTCGGGCATATAGATACGCATCCCCACAGATGGATGCACTACCCCAATAAACAAAAGCATCGGAAATAGAAATAGTGAACCCAAAGTAAAATTATTCTCCTCAATATGGGGATAGGTAGAGTTTGGGGATTCAATCGATAAGTATGTCACCGGATACAACTATCTAGCTCCAGGTATGGTTAAGAAAATTGTGGTTCAAGATTGAAACTCACTATGATTTGGGGGACTTAATTGTTGGTCATCCCAATATGCGATGTTGTCAGCAAGGATGATTTTATCCAGTCGTGGAATAGTATATGACACTAGGGAACTGATCTTTCTTTCCTATTGTATGTACGGATAGATGAATCTTCTTGATTTGTAGGACCAAGTATACAATAGAAAAAAACCAAACACCTCCCGCCAGTGAATGTAGGGGCACGAGCAGGGTAAATATCATTATGGAAATCATTCATGGGGTCCACCTCCTCTATAACATCATCCAATACCCCAAATACTAGGGGAAAATGCTCTGTCTCACCATCCAAAATTGTCTGAAGTAGGGTAATAGACATTATTGTCTATAGACATGAATAAGAGGGGGTCATCCAGGAACGGGATATGGAACAACATGATATAGAGGCCTCAGTTCCCCATCATAATCGTTTCCCCCAAGGGCCATGCAGGGACCCACTATTCCCCACTCAATTTTTCAATCATTTAGAAAGACTCTCCCCATGAATGATATTATGACGCACTTCCACATGGTGACAATGTAAGGGGTGTCCAATTAATATCCCCTTCTACATTGGATAGGTATCTACCAAATAGGGATCTCACATGGCCACATCTGCACGACCATCTGATCTTGCAGGCTAAGGATCAGGTGGTTGATACCCCTATATGATCATCCCAATATCGGCTGACCCAAATCCAATATCAGGTGTAAGCTAAATAGGATTCCATCCATAGGTCATAATCTTCTACAACATTAGTGGCCCAAGCCACCACTGAAATGTGCCATTACCTCCCTACTAAAGAAGAATGTGGTATCCTTTACACCCCATCAGGATTAATGCCTCATCCATCACACGGGAAGACTAGGTTGACTCTCCCAGTCCTCGGTGCATGATTCAGTTGTTTCGGGTTGACTCATGATGATGATATACTATGCAAAGGCCCTCCATGTAAAATTGTTAGCCAGAGTGGTTGTCCCTCCCGCATCGACATTTAGTATAGAGATCCTCCCCACACTGTTATTAACTGTCAAGATAGAGGTCCTCCCCATAATCATGATCATAATAATGGAGGTGTTCCACATATTTCAGGTCATCGATGTGATGTTCCTATTTGAATTATCATTAACTCAAGTAAGGAACCTCCTCACAATGACATTAACCAGAGTGAAGGACCACCTCTCCCTATCACCCATTGGAATAGAGGTGCTCTCCGTGATCCACTGAACATTATCCTAGATTCTCCTCGCACCAAAAATCATACAGGTAGAGGTCCTCCCCGCAACAACACCAACTCGCATAGAGGACCTACCCATGTAGAATATCTTCCATAAGAAATATTCATCACTAAATGAAGGATATTGAGAAGTTATAGATCAGGGTCAAACCCATCCACTTTTGAGACTATAAAGTGGATTGTTAAAATATGATAGAGCCCTCAACTGAATACTACGTATATGGGTCTGGGGAAGGAACTCAGCATAATATATTTTTCCTCTCGGAAAGTGAGATGCATCAGATACCTAAATCTCTACATATATATATAGTAGGAGGAAGCATTGGATCATTTCCAGTATCATATTGTATAATCCCCTCTATTATCACCATGAGCATTCTTTATTTTGATAAGAGATCCCGAATAATTCTTTTGGGGACTAGTCTATAATGAGTACACATCTGATCCATTACCAAAGAATCCCACCCTTGTGAAAGAAGCAGTTCCCAATACCACATCTTATAGGTATGTGGTGATATAGTCAGTGCATTCCCCATGAGATAGCCTCTGATGCAGGGTTTTTCATCTCACGTGTCATACTCTCCACTAATCAGTCTACCAATGCAACGGTCCATGTTGTTTCCATTACCAGTCACTCAACAACCTATACTTGATGAATGGGAAAACCAAGATCCAGATCTCGAGTCTGAGTTAAGAAGTTTGTGGGACATTCCAGTAGTGGACCATCTACCTAAGATGTTTTCGACAATTTCAACTCCAATTTCATTATTATGGAGTCCCTCTCCCAGGACAAGGTTGTGTGCTTACACCGAACATTAGTGGAGATACATATATATATATTCATCATTGATGGTTAGATTAACCCAATATACAGGAACACTTCGACGACCTTGGTCATTAGTGTCACCTGGTGGAGTTGGTCGCACTCCCTGTTACTGAACAACTTACATCACCTGGTTATCATTATCCTCTCTAGAAATTATGCATCCAAATATTTATAGTGCTCTATAGAGTTATTATGGATAAATTCCCACACAAAATAATCTATGTCTAGCATAGTTTGCCACCTGAAATTTCAGTCATATTATTCACCAACCTGGTTCACCCAGTGATATTGAAGAAATGCATTTGGGCATCTTCAATGTGAGAATGGTCATTCATGATATATATATATATATATAGATGACAAAATAGGGTTTTGAGAATATGAACCACCCATAGGTGTAGAAAAACACATGAAATACATTTTAGGTGACCACACTCACCATCAAAGGATGTATCATGGTCTTGGAGAACCCAAAAATTCATTGCATTTGGTTTGAGATCCTATCAAAGGGAAAATACATGTCGGGAAATTCAACCCTTTAACCCTTATAATTCATTTTATATGATTGTAGATGATCCTGAAAAGATTACATTGTGAAATATATCACATAACATAGAAGAATAATGGACAAGATCCTGGATATGAATGTCACTGAACGACATCAAAAATATGGTGATCCTCAGAATGAACCTATTAGTCATCCACAAGGGAAGTGGGGGCAAGAACAGATTCTCCTTAGAGGGTTAACCATTATTTATCTTGATAACCCTACATATTCCAACTAGGTAGATACTGATGTTTATGAAAACAATACTCTATAATGAATCAAAAAATTCACCCGAGAGGTGTGAAAACCTCCCTCCGGATGAGGTCCAAGTTCCTATAGCTAATTTGTAGGTCGTACGAACTGCTTTACAAGCCCTACAACCTGCTCCATAGGTTCCTCCAATAGCCCCTTTGGTCATTCCACCAACATCTTTATGAGATGTTGAGCCATATTATAATGTTGAAGAACCTTATTACAATATTGTAGTGAGGAACCGTCTTCAATATAGGAATCCTCATTAGGATGATTAAATGGATTCCCTTATTTCCCGCCATGATGCAATGGAAACTTGATAAGTGTTGATCCCACCTGATGGTAAATTGTATCCAGCCTAGGTGGTTGATATGAAAGCACACCCAATCTTATAAAATCATCTATTCTCCCATTTTTTGGGGATAGGAGATCTGCGGTAGAATTTTTCCCACTATAATTCAAGGTTTACATCCCTGTTGTGTACTCCCAGGCAATAGAAAGATGCTATGCTCTGGAATTTCATACATACACTTGAAGGGATCACATTCATATGGTACATCATGTTTCCCATTGGTACCATAGAAGGTTGGGAGGATCACCGTAGGAAGATTCTATATCATTTTAGTTACACCACTTGAAATACTAGTATTTCTAACCTCGTCATGTGCAAGAAAAGGTCAGATGAGGGAGTCGTTGATGATGTTGTCATGTGGAACAGTCTCTCATATTCCTTCAACATTCTACTAACTCTTGTGTTGATGAAAATGATGAGCGTGGGGAATGTATAGACTAAAATGGTTTATTCTATCATCGCTGAAAACATAAAATGTGGATTCCTAGATTTCTATGATAGGGCTCAATGTTTGGAGGAAGCCTTGCATCACACCAAAAAGGAATGTCTGTCACATCCCAAAACTAATATAAGAAGTGACACCAAGTCCAAGACCAATTATTTTCATAGATAGAGGCCTCTAGGTAGTTGGAGTTGTTACTTGTAGTGCCACCTCTATATACTCGCAATGCACCACTACCTCAGGGTCAACCTCTTTCTTAGAATCACTAGCCACAGAATTGGAAATTACAACCACGTAACACACCACCGGTGCCTAGGAAATACATCCAGGATTCACATCCTCTCTATGAACAGTCTTCGTTTCAAGGCTAGGATCTTAGTCTCCCTTTACCATATCCAATAAACTAGACCTACTCATTCAATGAAAATTAGGTCCCCAGATATTTATGGATTGGCTTGACCATGGAATCCTATGGTTTCTAGAATGTTTCAGGCCAGAATTAGAGGATCTCACTAATCGCTCCAATTAATATCCATATCAGTGGTTCCCTATAAACACACTCATGATTGGTTATGTGTTTAGAGACTGGCTATAAGAACAGGTCAATAACAATATAGTTAGATTATGTATGACCCTGACACAAGTTCCATGTGTGCTTGTTAATCCTGAAAGGAAAAAAAAGGGTGAATGGAAGTAGCTCTCCAGCCATAGGTCTCAGTGGTTTGATGATTGGATAAAACAGAAGGTATTGTTCCTTTCCCATGGTATTATCGATTTCCATTTGAATCCACCGACGCCTACCGAATTCGTTGTACTAGTTTGGTATTGACAACTCAACTTTCACTATCTTGGGAGAGTAGGCACCGATGATAGAAGGAGAAGAAATTTCCTCCATTATTATCAAATCCATATCACCCTCATGGAGATTTCATTTCTTTGATGATGGGGTTTACCCAAAGAATCTTCCCAACAATGGATGATCTATTAAGTAATGATTGAGAATATACCTCTATGAACACTGTCGAGCTAGTAGACCCTTACATCATCCCTGAAGATGAGGAATGCCATGAATACCCTCCTAATGTACCTAATTGATTCCATCATCGAAAAACAGTGGATATGTAAACCATTAAAGAGCATCATCATATTTTTTTGACCTTATCATGAACCCCAAACAAGCATAGTCTTCTATCCACATTCCTTCAGATCCACTTCCCCTGCATTTTATGATACTTGATTGGGTATAGTCATTGAAACCATTATATGATTAGACACATACATCTATGGTCATTCCACATCCATTAGAAAATCATTTAGTTTTCATTCTATGATATTAATCTAGTGAGCGGTGGGGAACCAACAATACCAAACAAAATCTATCGGTTTGACAGGTTGCATCTTTCATACCTCCTACCACAGAGAAACATCCTATCTGGAGAAACATTAACCAGATTCTGATGTATGATTTGGTCAATCACCTTTCCATAATTCCTTAAATTATATTGTTTCTTGAGGATCTATTCTTTTACAATTCTATGAATTAATCCTTCGTAGGGGATTTGAGGATCCCCATCAAATTTTAAACTGTGGTAGCAGCCACAGAAGCCTTCCATGTTGATGCGGCCAAATAGGATTAATGGAATTTCATCATCTCATTATCATGTGAATATGAATGTTTTAAAATATTAGGTCACATCCACCAATGGTACATCACGGGTTAGTTCAGTGGTGTTGAATTCAACAATTGTCTCATTGAAATGGGTTTCATGATCAATCTCATCCCAACCCAAATACACCACAAGATGGGGATGTATGAAATAAATCTGAATCTCTTTTCCATGAATATTTAATGTTATGACAATATGTAGTAGAATTATATTGAAAAAAACCATTGGAAGACCCAATTCAGTAGCTGGATTTCCAGCACAAAGATCATCATCATCTCACGGGACACTACCTATATTGTTTTGATGGGTAGACCCTCGCTTCATTTTCATGTTCTTGTCCCCTTATCATTTTACCAATTCCACACATACTACCTAAATTTTTTATTGGGTGTTCTCTATGTTGTTGCATCTTATTTTTTTTGTTGTGTATCCCAATAATTGGATACCGAGTACTATAGCAGCATGGAAAAGTAGGCCCAGGCCTGTGAGGTTGAGTATACAAGAATTGTGGTTGACCGATTGAAATACATGGATGATGTCAACATTATACCAATTCACCAATTAAATTCCACAACTAGAAACATGGGAAATTGATTTTTAATATCATAGATAAGGGGAATTTTTTTCTTTAGCACATGTAACACATAAAGATCACTTTGTACTCTTACATTAATCAAGCTCGACTGATCTAAAAACCCCTTACCCCTATAAGGTATTGGGATGCTCACCCCTTGAGACATCATCACATCATATATTATTTTTTCCCAAGGAAAGGTTCAACTAGAACAATATGATGTGCCTCTAATGCTTTGATATTATCAAATATGACCCATTTGTTCAACGACCCAATGGAATCAGAACGATATATTTTATCACCATGATTTTAGCAGTGCAGGACTCCCCCAATAGAAGATTCCATTATCACTCAAGAAAAAACCTGTATTCTATCAGAATAATACAATTTAGTATAATTAACCTCATCCTAAAATCATATCAATATAGAAAATGAATTGGATTTGGGGGAAACTCCTCTTGCATTTGAGGAAGGTGTCTCCACCACCATCAACGAGTTGGTGCAGGAGAACATTAGTATTGAGGAAGATCCAAATCCAAACCTTGTCAACATGAACATGTCTCCAGAAGAGAAGTAGTAGTATGTTAGATTCCTAAAGCATCATCATTATTTTTTCTCCTGGATATACGGCGAGATTCCAGGACTAGATCATCAGGTTACTCTCTAGTTCCTCAGTCTCCCGAAAAAAATCCAAGGTTCAAAAAACATCCAAAAATGATGCACCCTTCTCTGGGTTACATGGTATAGGTTGATGCTGATAAGATAATTAAATACCACTTCTTCAAGGAATTTTAGTACTCAAAATGTCTATCCAACATCATTACCATTTGAAAGTAGAAAAAACATATCAGAGTCTAAATAGTCCACTAGGATCTCAATCATCACTATCTAAAGGATGATTTTTCCCATTCCTGCGACAAAGCTGTAGATCAATCCAGTCTCCAAATTCCAAGATCACTACTTCAGGGAAAGGTACATTAGATATAATCATAATCTAATGGTACCAAACGATGAAGAGTCTACTACCTTCAGATAACCACAGGGTACAATTAGTTACCATGTTATTCTATTCCGTCTGAAGAATATAGGTATCACCTATCAGTGTTCCATGCACCACATATTCATTCTGATCCTCAAAAAATTGATGGAATGATATATGGATGATTTGGTGTTCAAATCCTACCATTTATTAGGAGAAACTCAGAAATCTAGAGAAATTGTTCAAAATTATCTTCTCATGCCATTTAAAAATGAACCCCATGATGTGTGACTTCAGGTTTACATATGGAAATTATCTCAACATTGTCATTAGATATAGAGGCATTGATATTGATCTCGATAATATCAAGTCCATCAATCAGATGCCTCCTCCATGCAACATTCGAGATCACCACATATTTCAAGGGCACATGACATACAAACACTAATTCATTTTGAATCTTTATTGAATGTGTAACCCATTTTCCTAGAACATTATAAATGACACAAAATACCAATGGGATGATAATAATTAGTATTCTTTTGGAGAGATTGTGTTGTAACTACTAAAACCTCTACTTCGGATGTCACCTATCTTCAGAAAGCCTCTATTCCTTTATGTAAATATCCTTGAATGGTCCCTCGATTCTCTTCTCACCCCAATGTAAAATAAGGGGACATAGAATAGTTTATACTATCTTATTCACATCCTTCGCGATGCAGAGACTAGATATTCTTCTATAACGAAGAGATATTTTGCGCTGCTATTCACTATCCATAAATTTCAACATTTACTACAATATCATGTGGTACAGCTGGTATATCGTGTAGACCCACTAAAATAAATTCTGAATTCCGCTATTTTGACAGTCCATCTAGATCGGTGGGAAGTGATCCTTTAGGATTTTGACATCTGGGTCATTCCATAAAAAGTGGTCAAGGTTCATGCACTAAAATAATTTCTTATTTCCCATTCATCCCCCGTAGAGAAATATCTTGATCATTATTTACTAGATGATTGAATCCCTTATATTATTCAATAATTTCCATGTTGGAGGATTCACTTGGATAAGGCTTCATGAAGTTGTACCAGTGTGATTCTCAGTGATCCCAAGCATAACAGAGTGGGATTGGTTATCGTCTTTACTATCCCTTCACAAGATATCCTACAAATTTTTTTATTGTTGTCAGAAGGCTGAACCAATAATGATTCATAGTTTCATTCCCCCATTATTGGTCTCAAACTATTTCTCATGATTGATGTTCCCACCGACATGTGAAAGGGGACTCAGATATAGTCATTGAGTAGATCAGGAGTCACAACATCGTCAGGAAGCCGGATCTTCTACCACTATAAGAAAGCACTTAGAAGCTAATATCCTAGTTACCATCCCAATATTATTTCATTCGTGTTCCTCAATAATTGAATGGTCGAATAAATTACATGAAAATACTTTTCTCAACTCTTACAGAGGTTGACCAGGATGATTTGATCATCTATGTAAATCATCTAAGAGTCATCGCTCAAATCACTCTGGATGGTGATGACATCCCATAGGTAGGCTCTCCTACCACTGGGGATTCATCATAATGGGCTCTAGGTCCCTCTTTCATAAAGGAAATGACCCCTTGTTGGATAACTCCCTTTTTATTGTATCTCCAAAAAGGAAATTTTCTGACAGACCGAGCCGAACGTGAGCAAATATGTTAGCGCACAGTGTAGTTCACACTAAATAGTGATCTCATTCTTTATAATATCCTCTAAATGTATGGGTTTTATTAGAATATCCTCTATTGTAGTCAAGGAGTTGAGATATCCCATTTAATACAAAAAGTTAATGTCGATTCTTATGGAGCTCATCAGGAAGGGTCGAAACTCTTTCATTAGATCTGATTGTTGGGATACTTTTAGCCCACCATGGTATTCGACTATATTGATTTCTCTATGAGGTGGCACAAGTTCTAGATCCATTATTATTTTTTAAATCAGTAACTAGAGCCTCTTCATAATAACAAGTACTCTTGGACCATTGAGGTATAGGGACTCGATAATGTGGGACTGTATCCACCACCAATAGCTCTTCTGTTCATGTTCATCCTGACGGCTACAAATTAATTTTACAAGTGGGTATATGTAATTCCACTTAAGTATGTGAAGTCTAGTTTTATCAATGATTTCCAGATCTCCATTTTCATACCCCAATTCAGAGTCCCTTATGTCGTCCTCACTGATAACAACTCCAACTTCCGGGTAGCTAACGTGATGAAATTGTACACCATGTACAATATCTATTCCAATCATACCTCTGAATTTCACACACAAGAACATGGGAAGATCGAGGAATTAATCAAAACCCTTTCTAAAATCCTATAGAAGATGGTTCTTCAGAATAAGAGGAGATGTCCATACAAACATTCCAACACTCTCTAGTATTACCATAAAATGACTCGTAATTCCTCCCATGAGACCCCGTATTCCATGTTGTACAGAAAATAGTCGGTCATGCCCTTGAAGTTTTAGTTTCCATCAATATTCACATCTGTCTATGATCAACTGACATCATAAAATGTTTAGGAAGTCCGTATGGATGAACTGGAAGCTCTCAATGAGAATATGCTTCATGCCTTACAAAATTTGGAGAGCCATTAGAAAAAATATATCTATATAATTAAATAAGAAAGTTTGTATCCATTACATCTATAAAGGAATAAATGGATTGGCTCTGAGAATTCCAATAATACTTGGTAGGAACCCACCAATATTGGAACCAAAATAGTAGGGACGTATATCATTCACAGGTTTTACAATAATAGTGCATACTCCCTAATCACCGTCGATGGTAAGAGTATGAATCAACCCATCAAAAAAATTATTTAAGAAGTACATTGAATGAGTGGTACATATCATCCAACATGATGATAAACTAAAAATATTCGGAACTCTACAGCCTTAAAATAATATTCTTTTTGTCTTGAATGATGATAAACTTGAAGCGGTAAACATTCCTCAGGGTCCAAGATATATGACATTAAACTAATATCTCTACATCTTTAACGCATGATAATAAACTGCATGCCATATCATGAAATAAGTATCACTTTATTCCCATCCTTAATGTAGAGACGCAATGCTTGATGTACATGGACATTACATTACTTTTTCAGAATACATAGTACATAACAAAAACAGACACACAATGACTGTAATAGTTTAGTGCCTTGTAAAACATGGTATATAATCTTCTAATCGTGGTGAAAGATCTTCAGCATCTCCCATAAATATCTTCCCATTTTTTTCTTACCTAAAACCATTATTTATATCCTGGGGAAAAGAAAACATAAAATGGGTGTGCTCAAATGCCCAGTAAGGGTAAACATAGAGAACAGAAAACAATCCATAAACATTTGAATGCAAAAACTTGAATATAAAATCTAAACATCAAAATAATGAGGAAAGACATCAATATTGGAAGTACGTAAGTCATATATCATAAGGGAACATAAATCATGATAAAATTGAATGGGAATAAAACATGTAATTGTGGAAACCATTAAGAATATGTTATGATTTCCGTAGTAGCCAAGGCATTGCTTCCAAGACCATCTGAGTGGACAAAGTCTCTTTATGAATCGAGTTCACTCCTCATTTCAGTCCTCTAACACTGAACCGGATTAACTTACTGTTCCATCCATGTCTATCTAATGAGATTTAAATCTTTACCCAATGCATTGGATGGAGATATAGGTCCCACCCATCTCATAATGAAATAATTCTTACTTGTGCCACAACATAAACATAAATCATTCATCATATCCCAAAGAATAAAATGGGTTTCATAAACATCATTCCATCATCACATAATACATATAAAATAAATGGATATCATTTAATAATAAGAATAGTTAAACCATGTAAATAATAGAGACATTATACTTGAAACATACACATATGAAATAATGTCATCATAGATGGAAAAATGGTTTTGATAAAACACTTGAAATTAAATCTTGAGGAAAATATCCTTTCTTCTTGAAAATCATTTTCCTTTCACAAATTGCCATGAAATTTTAAAATAAAAGTATTTTGTTGAAAATATTCATAAAACCTTGTAGATTATGATTCATGAAAATGAGGCGTTATGAAACCGTCAAAATCCATCCATGCCTTATAAGTTAAAAATAACATTCTTCTCGTACTTTTTTCGGAAAAGTCAAAAAGTACCTCGTATGGTAAACAAATAAAGATTCCTTAAATACCATGTAGTAAAAGTGAAAATGGGTAAAAAGAACATTAAATATACATGAAACCATTTTTCAGAAACATGGGCATGGATGAGAACAATAACAATAGTAAATACTTACGAATAAACAATCCCGGATAAGAACGAGATTGGAAAAGTTATCCCTTACCTTAGGTCCGATATGCTTCGTACGTTTTCGATCCCCCTGTATAATGATTTAAATAATGTCATTGACTTATTACAGAATAATATTCATTATTATGATATCATATATGGTTCACTTATGAATTTATATTACCCGTTATTTTGTAAGTTCCATGTTAAAGCAGCGTTTTGGGATAAATCGTTTTCTTTATCGTACGTGTTTGGACTTGTTGTTCTTGATATTATTACTTATATCCTGATTTACTTAATTCCATAATGTAAAAAATTATTTATATATAATATATATTCAGTATATACATATATATATATATATGATAGATCGATTAAATGGAATGAAATACACCGTTCATGAAGACGGTAGGCCGTACGTACGCATGAACGATGTTTTCGTTTACTTATTGAATTGAATTAAATTAAGTAGATGACATACATATATATAAAGATAAATCCAGTATCATTACTGTGTCATATATTTCATGATTACTTATTATATATACTTTATAATCATTCATGAATGGTTAACATGGAGAATGAATCTCATCGCGTCGTGGAGATGGTAGTCCGTACGTACGCACGAGTGATGATATCATTCCCATGATCATGGAATTTCATTGAAGTGTATGTATAATATTTCGGAATCAATATCACTTTGCAATAATCATATATAGTCATTTATTTACACCATTATACCCATCCAAGTAAGGTGGTGGTCGAAAACAGATTACACCACGGTGTGGAGATGGTATTCCGTACGTACGCACGCATGGTGATTTTGTTCTCCGTATGATGGATAGATGGTGAAATAGGGTTGTTTCATACTTATAATAACATATCAGTATATTAGTGATACCGATGTTATTACTTCATAATGAAACAACTAAATAAGAAGAAGAAGAAGAAATAATGTTGAATGAATCGGTAACGGATATTACCTCTTCTTTCGACATGCCTTTTTGAAACCTCCTCTTAGGGCACTAAGATTGGACTTTGAAGAAGCCCAGAACCTCTAGGATGTTTCTCGGGAAGTGGAGAAGATAAATTGGAATGGTTTGGATGAGCCTGAAGGCTCAATGTGGTGTGAGGAAGAGAGGATGGAGGTGCCTTTTTATAAGGGAGGAGAGGGGCACCTTTGGAATAACTAAAAATATTATTTTATTATAAAGTAATATTCGGTTTTTAATAGATTCAAATTGAGTTATTTCGAAGCTATGGTTGGGATGGGTACAAATCCTCTCATCCAATAGAATTTAGACAAGTTTAGGTTTCTCTTTTAACCATATCATTTAGATTTAACTTTAAGTTAAATAATTTTTCTTTTACCGTGTCTTCTTGTTTTCTTACACTATAAGCTTAATAAACATACAATAACAAGACAAACACACCCCAAGATGTTTATTATTAATATATATAACCTTATCTAAGACATTTGGCCAAAATTTAGTTTTTTATGAATAAAATAACAATTAATAATATAATATTTTTTTAAAAAACTATTTTATGTCAATTTTGACACTATTTGGTAATTGATTTTTTTAAAAATCATAACAGAATGGTTACTTAGAAAAAAGTTAACTAAATAAATACTAACATTTCTTATTAACCTATAAATGAAATATAATTCATAAAAAGTCTCAAATTACATTCATTTGGGTATTTATAACATCACTTATGTCAATATTTCATTAATAAGATAATTAGTGTATAATCATTGTGTCATACATAAATTAAATTATTTAATGTCTGAAAATTATAAATAAAACTCCATTATTTGGTAAATAATTTTAGCTTTCTAATGAATACTTATAGTAGAATTTAGCTTATGTATAACCCTATATTAAAAATGATTTAGTTATTAAACTTTGATTTTAACTATTTTAACCCTTCTTTAAATAAATTAATAATAAATGTCCTAATCTAATCCAACTGGTCCTAAATGGTCATATTTTATTCTTATGGTTGTTTTCGGTCGAATTACACTTATCCAATATAATTAGTACATGTTTTTGGGTAATAATAATATCATTTTTACCCTTAATTACCCTATTTACATTAAACCGTGTTAAAAAAAGAAAAATGTTATTATTCACCAAAAATTCTTTTCATTTCATTTACCATATTTTAGTCCTTGATATTAACCGTGTCTCTCGGATGTTCAAAATTCCACTCAGAGAAGCGGTAAAATTATTTTTTATGTGAATTTTTAAATTCTCCTAGGAGGTGGGTAAAAGACGGTGAAAAGTTCAATAAACTTTTTATATATCTAAAATTATTATAAAATGACTCCAATGACTTAAATTGAACTTATATATGTATTAAGTATCAATTTTTACCTAAAATAAATTTATATTAAATAAATAATTATTTAAATTAAAAGTCTATTTTTGAATAGTAACCCAGTTGTTTCACTATTCATCAAAAATTGAAAGTTTTCAGAAAAATACCATAAATTCACCCTAGGATAATTTTGATATTCTGAATCCAAAAATGAAGTCCATTTTGAATGATTAAATTTATAAAATTTCAAAAAGTGGTTATTAATATTCATAACGACTAGTTTATATAACATATCGTTGTTTAGCGAAACTCGGTATTGCGTACAACACATGCTATTGTGGAAGGTCGCAATTGCGTGTAAGGCAAGCCAAGTCAGGGATGCATGTTATGCAATATCCTTTTGGTGTAGTGTACAACACAAGACATTACTGAAAATAAAAAGAATATTTTTCATAAAATCTTGGGGTGTTACATTCTACCCCCTTAAAATGAATTTCGCCCTCGAAATTCGCCGGGGTTATACATGATTTGCTACTCGAAAGTTTCTTTAATAGAAACCCACATCGTAAAAAGGAATACCAAAACTTGGCTTTAAAAAACTAAATTATGAAACGTAACGGTTACCCAAATTAACTAATCACTGGTTTTCCACATAGGAGAACATAGGTGAAAATATGGATATGGAAGAGGAAACTAACTATCATGTTCTGATGGAGAGTGGTAGAGAACATGGCTATGAAAAATCCAACAATCACAAAGCTATATCTTTGTGATGATATAGGGTACCATCTGATTCATTAGATATAAGGGCACGAGGACAACATTTTTGGTTTTCAACATAATTTCCCTAAAGTTGAAGAATTTGAATTAGAATAAATACTTACTTTATTTTGTTATAATCTCACCGTTGTTCGTGCCTTGAAAAATTTCAACTTCATCGCTTTATGAAATGAAGTTGAATTTGTCTTTCGTGAAGTTTTAGCTGATAATGTGATAGAATGATAGGACATTCCATCTGTCTCAAACATATGTTAGCAAAATTTATATACATAATTCCATCTATGGTGAGATTAATCATATATGGTTCCAAAATGGACTTATACTTCATCTATTATCATGTATAATAAAATAAAACTAGTTTCTACTAACAAGGGACTTCCTGTATGCCAGTGGTAGGAAACAAAGGCCTGTCGCACTTCAGTTGTGGGTTCGATTCCCATAGCCTTTTCCGACGTGATGGGTTGTCTGTCGTTTTGCAGGTTGTCCTTTTTTTTTTCTAAAAATAGCATACTAACTTATGTACAACATAATCCATTCCAATCTTTAGGCTTATCCATAATATTGAAGTCCATTCTCATATTATATTGAAAATTATTTCCAGATATTTCATATAAAAATCATGTTAATACCATCATTGATCCACATATATCATAAGATATGTCTTGTTGGTCACATTCCAATCATTCGAAGGCCTTCATCATGTTTTCTCTTGAAAAATGAATACCCATTGAATCTAAGTGAAAACATGACTGCTATCAAAAGTTAACTCTTTCCACATACCAAAACCCCAAAATTCTATATACTCAAACCTTGATATAACTATTTCTTTATATCAGTCATGAGCTCATGAATACTATCAAACATTTCATCTTCTCCTTATCCCTTCATTATGCGAGTATCATCTTCTTTGCAAAAATATCTCAATCACTTTCCTTGGTTACCAGTACAATAAATTTTTTGAAAACCACAATATACCAATAAATAAATATTCCAGTATTCCACGATAATATATACAACATTATTTTGGAATCCCATTACATAAACACTTAATCATTCAACCACATCGTTTTAATATTCAACATCACCAATAGTTATTGCATGTGACTTCCCGTTGTCCTTTTCCTTAAGTGTTTTTTCATGTTGATCATCATTAACCCTTGGATTAGGGAATTGTTTAGCGTAATGCCATATTTCATTGCACTTGAATCATTGAAGTGTTGGTGGTGCGTTCCCTGTAGTATTTTATTTATTCACATTATTAGCAACCCTTTTTCAATTACTTCGACACTCAGCTGCTCGATGACCTTCTTTTCCACACTTAAAACATTTTATAGTCCCTTTAAGAAAATCTCCACCATGCTTCTTTCCACACATTGATCATAAGGAAATATTCATCTTCTTTTCACCATTATTCTTAGATTTCTCCCTGAACTCCATCTTTTGTTTCTTGTCAAAACCATGAGATGGATATGTAACACCAACTTCCATTTTTACATTGATAACACAAGGCACAATTTCTTCATAGCTACTGAAGTCTCTTATAGCTAATTCCCTTCGAAGATTTGGTTTTAATCCACTGATGAATCGATCAAATTTACTTTCAGGTTGGATGATAAAGCCAGATTCATACCTTTCAAGCCTTGTAATATTCTCTTAGTATATACCAATAGATTCATCATCCTTTTGCTTTAGTTCAAGAAACTCTGTCACGAGCCGTCCTCGGGGCCCGTGCCGTGACTACCCCAACCCCGCCTTCCATAGGCTAGGGGCTGGCGACTAGCACCAAGGTGTAAATCCCGGTAAAAAGGGAAGGCATTGCCTTTTTAAAGTAAACAAACACCACAGATCAAGAAAGCAGTGGAAGTAAACACTAAGTAAAAAATGAGTACAAACGTATGTGTGGAAAAGTAAGTGGGCCAGTATACAAATCCAAACTGAAAGTAAAGTACAACTAGAAAGTGAAAAAGAGCAACTAAAAAGTAAAGACGCTGCGTCAAGACGTCCACTGAAAGTCCCACCTGAAGGGTGGGTACAGATAGCCTCCACTGCTCCTCAGGTTCAGCCGACCGCTCCGAGTACATCCCGCCCAGTGGTCCACCTCCAGGTACCGTCCTGCTCTGCAAGCCTCAACCACGATCAGCGTTGTTCATCATTTACAACCAATACAACGTAGTGCGGGCATAACCGGTGCAGGGGTGAGTATAAGATACTCAGTAGGGACCCTAAGACCCCCGAAGGTCTCCCGGAATCCACAAAGGAATGATACAATCACGAAGTAGCATCCGACACTACTTAGGTATATTCCCATACATATACCTAAGTCATCAATTCTGGTTTGCTCCAACCTCTGAGCCCAAGTACAACCCAGTCCACACAGGAAAACAAAACCCAGTCCACACAGGATAGAAAAACATAATCCACATAGGATAGCACAACACAATCCACAATGGAAAGCAAAACAGGATTCATCTCACACAGGTATACTTCTTCGTATGACGATAGTGACGATCAGATATATCCATTGATTCATCTATGTCGTCGGACCCACAAAGGATCGATAGGTACTAACCCCCGCAATGTCCCACAAAGGATCTAACCCACACAGGATCGATAGGTAAATAACCCCCGAAATGACCCACATAGGATCGGACCCACACAGGATCTGTAGGCGCTGGCCCACACAGGACCGCTGAGCGCTAACCCACTCAGGATCTGACCCACACAGGATCTGTAGGTGTTGGCCCACACAGGACCGCTGAGCACTGACCCACACAGGATCTGACCCACACAGGATCGGTAGCACTGATCCACATAAGATCGCTGAGTGATGTAGTCGTCATCGTCGAATCCACTGAGGATCTCTGTATAGTCATAGTTGTCGTCGCAGTTGCAGCCAGCTATAGGGTTCCCGCACACAGAAAGATCATTCGGGAGGGTCCGCTCCACGAGCCGAGAGGCTGATACATCAACTGACACATAGTCTTGAGTTGACGTATCCAAAAGTTCTGTATCGCCAACAGGAACTCAACGTCACAGATGGCGCGTCAATCGGACGCCCGGTCGGAGAGTTATTGGCTTTTTCGTCCCAGGGGCCCGGTTGGTTTTTAAGTCAAAACCAACCCAACCATACTCCACCTGCATCCAAATCTCGGGCGGAGTAAGCCAAAAGATCCGTCTCACTTAGAGGGTTCCATCAAAGTCGATGGCACTTCAATCAGACATCCGGAGCTCAAGTTATAAGCGTTTCCGATCCGAGGGCCCGGTTGGTTTCGTGTATGAACCAACCCGGCCGAACCTCATGTTCTGCAAAACCTTTAGTGTAATATGTCAAACCGACCGTCTTTATCCAAGGATCACATCACCACTGACGGTGCATCGATCGGAGATCCGTAGCCCAAGATATGGGCAAAAGACTGAAGAGCTCCGAAAATGGGGAGTATGGGCCCAGACCGACCCGGCCCAACTCCCCTTGGGTCGGACCGAACCGGTTCGACCCGACCCGGGTCCGGGTCCGACCTGGACCGGCCGGTGCGGCCCGGTCCAGCCAGGGTGCGACCCGGCTGGCGCGGGCCGGGTGGCCAGCGGGTCGGCTCGGCCGTTATGGCCGAGCGAAGCGGGGGGCGCGCTGCCCCCGCGTGGAGAGACCGTAGCCCCGCGCCGGGCGCCGCCGCCCCCTGCCGCCGGCGCCGCCCTGCCGGCAGGGCGCACTGGCGGGCCACTCCACGAACCACCAGATGAGTTTCAGTGGTCATAATTGCAAGTCATCTTCGCCAATGGCCCTCCCGGGGCCAGTTCTTCACTGAGAGGACCTCACATCGCCCGTGTGGCCTGCTTTGTCGTCGCCCGCCAATCCTCTCACCAAGAACGAAGAGAAGGTGGGTTCAGACTTGTTCATTGGTCTGCACCCACCGTGTTAGCGGTTTAAAAAGGATTCTGACAAATATTTAAACAAACCACAGATATAATCACATAGATTAAAATTTACAAAAACCCCTACCTCAACGTTGTCGTCGAACGTGAGTTCGTCGCGGAATTAACCGTCATGGAAGAAGAGGATCGTTGCATCGTGGAAGGGGCTTTGCTGTCGTCGCGGTATACGATGTTGCTTAGAGAAACTCCGAGGATTAAAATCACACAGATTTAATTGCACCTTTTAAACCCATGTTGAGGATATAATTCACAAAGAATTAAAAGAACCGCAACCCCCTACCTCATTCGGTTGTTGATCGAAGATTTTCGCGGGTAACGAACATCGCGGAAGAAGCGTCGCGGAAAGAGAATCATCGGAGTCGCGGTACACGGCATCGTGTCATCGATCTCCGAGGGTTCGGCACTCTTCGTCACCCTTCGTCGGAGGTCGGCGTTCTTCGTCGGCGACGATGCGTTCTTCGCGTTCTTCGCGTTCTTCGCGAAGGAGGATGAAGATCTTCAATCTTTAGAGTTTCTCCAAATCCTCTCAACAAGCCACCCTCAAGTAAAACAAGTGTTGGTCTTATTTTATTCCCATGCCAACAATTAGAATTCAATGTTAAGAAACGAACAATTAATTCGATGAATTAATTTTAACGACTTAACTGTCTAATTAATGAGGTGAATCTTAACCCAAATAAACGCACAGTTGACTTTAATTAAAAGGGGTTTTCACAGGTGCGTTACTTAGAGGGAAGGAAATGGTGGGGCTCATGCAGGCCCCACCTCACAAATATCCTACCAAGTGGGTAGGATATTGTGGGTCCCACCTTATCCGCTTCACCAAGCTTAAGTGGCTTTAAGTGGCTTTAAGTGAAATAATATAAAGTGTCACACCACTTTTATTTTATTTCTTAACTTAACCCCAAAAATTAAAAACTACACCCAAGCAAACGAAACTCTGGAAAAGGCGTTTCTAAGAAAATACCGGCACTATGATTCCATCGGTGCCCTCAGAATTCGATTCCGAGCATCGGTTCAAAAGAAAGAAAAACCCGCTCGTTTGTTCACTGAACGTACCCATGCCAAACTTCGGAAAATGATTCTGGGCACACCGGGCCTCGGAATCAGGTGCCGTCAGAAAATTCATTCTTGTAAAATCCCAAAGAAAATTGAGAAAAATATTTCCTTGAATTTTACGGGTCTTTACATCACTCCCACCTCAGGGATTTACGTCCCCGCAAAGATACATCATACACTAGGGAAACAAATGTGGGTACTAAGCATGCAGCTGAGCCTCTCTCTCCCAAGTGCTCTCCTAGATGTTCCTGTGCTTCCATCTACTGCACACTAGAGGGATCGATCATCAACATATGACCCTCTCCTATCGATCCTCGATCCCCACTGGGACCTCCGCAAAAGTCGCCCCATCAACAACGTCCAGCTCCCCATGGTCAATGTTATGCGTTGGGTTGTGCACATATCTCCTGAACTGAGATACGTGTAAGACGTCGTGCACCTGGTGCAACTGAGGTTGTAAGGCCAGGCGATAAGTCACCTCTCCAATCCTATTGAGGACATGGAATGGTCTGATGAAGCATGGAGACAACTTGCCACCTCGGCCAAATCTCCGTAATCCACGTCGAGGTGAGACCCGCAAGAAGACGCAGTCACCATCCTCAAACTCCAGTGGCCTCCGCCTCCTGTCATCAGAAGACTTATACCTGCTCTGAGCTGTCCTCATCCTCTCCTAGATGATCTGGACCTTCTTTATTGTGGCCTGGACCATCTCCTGTCCCACAAGTGCTGACTCCCCAGGGTTTGTCCAGCACAAAGGGGATCTGCAAGGTCGGCCGTACAACGCCTCGTATGGTGCCATCCCGATGGTGGAGCTATAGTTGTTGTTGTACGCGAACTCCACAAAGGGTAGGTGGTCCTACCAACAGTGACAAAAGTCAAGGACACATGCGTGGAGCATGTCCTTGAGAGTCTGTATGGTCCTCTCCGTCTGACCATCTGTCTGAGGGTGAAAGGCGGTGCTCAGAAGTAGCTGAGTACCGAACGCCTCCTGCAACCCCTTCCAAAGCCGGGAAGTAAAGCGAGCATCTCGATCGAATATGATAGATGATGGCACACCGTGAAGCCGTACAATATTTTGAACGTAGAGACGTCCCAAGCTCTCCACTGATCCCTTCCCTTTGATGGGTAATAAGTGATCCGACTTGGTGAGTCGGTCGACAATCACCCAAATGGAGTCGTGACCTATGGAAGTGCGTGGAATTCCAGTCACAAAGTCCATAAATATCCCATCCCACTTCCATTTTGGGACCTCCAAGGGATGTACCAATCCTCCTATTACCTTATCCTCTACCTTCACCTGTTGGCAGGTGAGGCATCGAGAAACGAACTCTGCCACAACCTTCTTAATTCTCTGGCCACCAGTGTTGTCGTCTGAGATCCTGGTACATCTTCGCCACTCCAGGATGTACCTCCAAAGGATAAGTGTGAAACACTCTCATCACCTCCTCCTGAAAAGCAACTGGTACCAAGGTATGTCCTCTGAAAAGGACGACGTGCTCTACTCCAAAGGAGAAACCATCAGGTTCCTATCCTAAGGATATCCGTGCACGTCGCGTCTCACAGTCGGCGTCCCCACGCTGTGCCTCTCTGACTCGCTATAGTAGTGGAAGAGTGACTGTGAGTGACTAAAGGAAGGTTTCTCCGTCTCTATACACGAAGGATATCTGCAAAGCGGCTAGCTGCTCTATTGCCTCCTCAGGTATATGAATTCTCGTCCTCTTACTGAGAGTATCAGCTACCACGTTCCCCTTACCAGGAGTATAGACTATCTCAAAGTCATAGTCCTGGAGGAACTCGAGTCATCGTCGCTATCTCAGGTTCAGGTCCTTCTGAGAGAAGATGTACCTCAGACTCTGATGGTCAGAAAAGACTGTAAAGTGCTCTCCCATCAGGTAGTACCGCCATGTATTCAGAGCGAAGACCACTACTACTAACTCCATGTCATGGGTAGTGTAGTTCTGCTCATGAGGCCTCAACTAACGTGATCCATAGGCCATCACTGCCCTCTCCTGCATCAGGACACATCCGAGTCCAGTCCCTGATGCATCGCAGTAGACTATGTACCCTACTCCCTCCTCCGGAAGCCCCAAGACAGGGGCACTGGTCAATCTCTGTCTCAGCTCCTGGAAGCTCTGCTGACATCTTTTTGACCACACAAAGGGTTTATCCTTCTTCTTCAAAGCTGATAGTGGTGTTGCAACTCTCGAAAAGTCTGGCACAAATCTCTGGTAGTATCCATCTAGTCCCAAGAAACTCCGCACCTCCGTCACGCTCTTGGGTGGCTCCCAAGCTAGCACTGCCTCGATCTTCGCAGGATCCATTGCAACTACCGCCTCATAGATGACGTACTCCAAGAAGTGGACCTCATGTAGCCAGAACAGACACTTCAAGAGATTTCCATCAAGCCAGTGCTCTCGGAGTGTGTCTAGGACAACCCATAAGTGGTAGGCGTGCTCCTCCTCAATCGTCAAGTATATCAAAATGTTGTCGATGAAGACCATGACAAATCGATCGAGGTATGGCTGAATGATCCTGTTCATGAGGCCCATGAATACTGTCGGAGCATTGGTTATGCCGAATGGCATAACCAAGAACTCATGGTGGCCATACCGACATCTGAAGGTCGTCTTCTGCACGTCCTTATCCCGAACTCTGAGCTGATGATAGCCTGAATTGAGGTCTATCTTTTAGAACCACCGTGCTCCCTTGAGCTGATCGAAAAGGTCATCAATCCTTGGTAGAGGATACTTTTTCCTCACTGTCACCTGGTTCAGGCGACGATAGTTGACACACAATCGCAACCTCCCGTCCGCCTTCATGGCGAACAATATCGGGGAAGCCCAGGGTGAAACACTGGGTCAGATGAATCCCTTGCTCTGCAAGTCCTCCAACTGTACCTGTAGCTTTCAAAGCTCGGCGGGAGCCATCCAATATGCTGGGGTGGTTATCGGGGCTATCCCGGGGAGCATATAAATACAAAAGTCTACCTCTTTTTGAGGAGTAGTCCTGGAACGTCATCGGGGAAAATGTCCGCATACTGATCCACCACTGCAGGAAAACTAGGACTTCGCACGTCAACTACTCCCAGGATGAGGCTAGCCAACTGATGAGTGATGGGCTGTCCTCTCCTCTGCGATAGTCCATCCTGTGCTACGAAGACTCCCTTCTTTCCGGTGAAGGTGAACATAGTCTCGTCGGTGCGTACACATCGCGCCTTGCGCCTAATACAGTAAATCTGTGCATGGATCGTAGATAACCAATCCATGACCAAGATGACGTCGTAAGGCCTCGACGCCACTACAAGAAGATCCCAGCCGAAGCTCTCGCCTCCTAGAGTAAGCTCACACTGCCATAACTAGTGCGTAATCGTCGTGTCTGCTCCCGTAGGAGTCTCTAGCCGTAAGGATCGAGCCAACGGCTTTGTCTGAATCTCCGAGCTTCGAACAAGGGCAGCGGCTATGAAATAATGACTCGCTCCTGTGTCTATAAGAACTAAATCAAGGGTGGAATAGACACAAATAGTACCTCGAATCTTCTTGGGAGCGCCGTGGTCGTAGGCCTCCGCTGCCTAGAGATGTGCCTATCTATGCCTGCCAGCTCCCTATGGTTGGGGTGGACCTCTTGGTGGTGGTGGTGGTAGAGCCTCAAAGCGTCGCCCACCACCTGCTGCTCGGCCAACTCCTTTGCCTTGTCCACCTGCTCCCTGCAGACTGCCACGATCGACCCTCTGCCTCTGCCTGGGTGGCCTCTCAACCGTCTGCTGCTCCTCGACATGGCGGGTCGGGCAGTCACGAGCCATGTGGCCCTGCCCGCCGCATGCATAGCACTGTCTGACTCTCGAAAGACTGGCTCTACGTTGTGTTCCCCGCATAGTTGAGCCAGTTTCTTGAGGTCGTCTACCTGAGGGTCTGGTCTGCCTGGACCCATGAGTCATCCGTCGACTGCCTACTGCAGAAGACTCTACTACGTGCCGCCCCGCGGTAGGTCTTGCTGCTGATGCAGGCTCAGCAAGGAAGACCTCAATCAGAAGGGATCGCTCCAGTACTCCCTCCTGAGTCAGAATGCTGAGGGAGGTCAACGATGCTATGATCTCCTGCCTCAATCCCTATTCAAAGGTCTGGGCCCGGAAGAATGGGTCTCGTACCAGGTCTGTCGAGTAGTGCGAGAGATCGGTAAATCTCGTCGAGTACTGGGCGACCGTAACGCTGCTCTGCCGCAGCTTTAAAAGCTATTGGATGCGCACCGCACGGAGGGTGGCTGGGACGAACACTAAGTGGAAGAGGATCTCAAAGTCATTCCAGAGAAGAGATTCCTCATCGTGCACCTGGAGCATCAAGCTCCGCCATCGGCCCCCTGCCGCGTGCAGTAGGCTCGCTGCGAGGATCATCATGAGGTCTACTGGTGTCCTCACTAACCTGAAAACCCGTACGACTGCCTCCAGCCAGTCCTCAGCTACCTGGGGGGCCGTCTCCCCGCGGAACCTGGGCGGTCGCTAGCGCTGAAACTCGTGCATTGCACTAAGGCGATGTGCATCGTCAGCGGCCGGGGCTGGTAGCATCAGTGGCTCGGTGGGTAGAGGTACCGACGGTGCCTCTGCTGTCAAAGGGCCCTGTACCGAGGCCTCGTCGCTCGGTGGGATGTCGTCACGCACAACTCTCGTAACCCTAGCTGGCTGTTGTCGTGGGGACATCCTGAAAAGAAACAAGTGTGCCACAGTCAAACAGTATACCTGGTGAGTTGACATAAAGTAATCATAAGGAAAACTTGAAACACACATGCAATCAATGTTTTCATGTATTAATTCAGAAATCAGAAGTCAGGGTCCTGGTGTATGGATACGTCGGCCGCTGCACCAACACTAGACTCCCTGGACTGATAACCGAACACAATACTATCAACACTATTTCTTCACAAATAAAAAGATCAGAGTCCTGAGTTTTGCGGTAGAACCGAACTCTTCTGATACCAATTTGTCACGACCTATCCTCGGGGCCCATGCCGTGACTACCCCAAGCCCGCCTTCGCTAGGCCAGGGGCTGGCGACTAGCACCAAGGCATAAATCCAGTTAAAAATGGAAGTCATTGGCTTGGAAAAGAAAACAAACACCACAGATCAAGCAAGCAGTAGAAGTAAACACTAAGTAAAAACTGAGTACAACATCAAGTGCGGAAAAGTAAGTGGGCCAGTATACAAACCCAAACTGAAAGTAAAGTACAACTGGAAAGGGAAAAACAGCAACTGAAATGTAAAGCCGCAGCGTTGAGCCGTCCACTGGAAGTCCCACCTGAAGGGTGGGTACAGATAGCCCCCGCTGCTCCTCGGGTTCAGCCGACCGCTCCGAGTACGTCCCGCCCAGTGGTCCATCTCTAGGTACCATCCTGCTCCGCAAGCCTCAACTACGATCAGTGATGTCCGTCGTCTGCAACCAAAACAATGTAGTACGGGCATAGACCATGTAGGGGTGAGTATAAGCTACTCAGTAGGGACCCGAGACCCCCGAAGGTCTCCCAGAATCCCCAAAGGAATGATACAATCACGAAGTAGCATCCGACACTGCTTAGATATAAGACCATACATATACCTAAGTCATCAATTCTTGTTCGCTCCAACCTACGAGCCCGTGTACAACCCAGTCCACATAGGAAAACACAACCCAGTACAGACATGATAAAAAAATTCAATCCACATAGGATAGTACATCACAATCCACAAAGGAAATCAAAATAGGATTCAGGTCACACAGGTATACTTCTTCGTATGACGATTGAGACGATCAGATATATTCACTGATTCATCTATGCCATCGGACCCACAAAGGATCGATATGTACTAACCCCCATAATGACCGACAAAGGATCTGACCCACACAGGATCGATAGGTAAATAACCCCCGCAAAGACCCACACAGGATCGGACCCACACAGGATCTGTAGGTGCTGGCCCACACAGGACCACTGAGCGCTGACCCACACAGGATCTGTAGGCGCTGGCCCACACAGGACCACTGAGCACTGACCCACAAAAGATCTGACCCACACAAGATCGGTAGCACTGATCCACGTAGGATCGCTGAGTGATGTAGTCATCGTCGTCGAATCTACTAAGGATCTCTGTACAGACAACTTTGTCGTCGCAGTCGCAGCCAACTCTAGGGTTCCCGCACATAGCAAGCTTGTTCAGGCGGGTCCGCTCCATGAGCCGAGAGGCTGATACATCAACTGACACATAGTCTGGAGATGATGTATCCAAAAGTTCCAAATCGCCGACAGAAACTCAACGTCACAGACGGCACATCAATCGGACGCCCGGTCTGAGAGTTATTCTCTTTTTCGTCACAGGGGCCCGGTAGGTTTTTAAGTCAAAACCAACCTGACCATACCCCACTTGCATCCAAACCTTGGGCGGAGTAAGCCAAGATATCCGTCTCACTTAGAGGATTCCATCAATGTCGACGGCACATCAATCGTACGTTTGGAGCTCAAGTTATAAGCATTTCGTTCCGAGGGCCCGGTTTGTTTTGTGTACGGACCAACCCGGCCAAACCCCAAGATCTCTGAAACCTTGAGTGTTAAATGCCAAAACGACCGTCTCGATCCAAGGGTCATATCGCCGCTGACGGTGCATCGATCGGAGGTCCGTATCCCATGATATGTGCAAAAGACCGAAGTGGTCTGAAAACGGGGGGTCTGGGACCAGACCGACCCGGCCCAACCCCCCCTGGGTCGGCCCGAACCGGGTCAACCCGACCTGGCCCAGTCGGCGCGGCCCGGCTGGCGCGGTCCGGGTGACCAGCGGGTCGGATCGGCCGTTATGGCCGAGTGAAGTGGGGGGCATGCTGCCCACGCGTGGAGAGATCGTGGCCCCGCGTGGGGCCGCCCTTGCCAGCGGACGCGGCCAGCTGCCGCGTCCCGTTTCTTCCGGTTCCGCGCGGTCGCGGGACCGCGGCCTGCCGGCGCGGCTTCAGCCGCGGCGGCTACTCCCAGGGGCGCAGCGGGCGCCGCTGCCCCCTGCCGCCGTGTCGGCGAGGCGCGCCGGCGGGCCGCTCCGCGGACTACCGGACGAGTTCAGGTGGTCAGAATTGCATGTCGTCTTCGCCAATTTCCCTCCTGGGGCCTGTCCTTCACTACGAGGACCTCACATCGCCTGTGTGGCCTTCTTTGTCTTCGCCCGCCAATCCACTCACCAAGAACGAAGAGACGGTGGGTTCGGACTTGTTCGTTGGTCCGCACCCACCGTGTTAGCGGTTTTAAAAAGGCTTCCGACAAATATTTAAACAAACCTCAGATATAATCACATAGATTAAAATGAACAACAACCCCTACCATAACGTTGTCTTTGAACATGAGTTCGTCACTGAATTAACCGTCGCGGAAGAAGAGGATCGTCGCGTCGCGGAAGGGGCGTCACTGTCGTTGCGGTACACTACGTTGCGTAGAGAAACTCCGAGGATTAAAATCACACAGATTTAATTGCACCATTTAAACCCTTGTTGAGGATATATTTCACAAATAATTAAAAGGACCGCAACCCCCTACCTCAATCGGTTGTTGATCGAAGATTGTCGTGGGGAGGGAATGTCGCTGAAGAAGCATCGCGGAAGGAGAATCGTCGGCATCGCGGTAAACTGCGTCACATCTTCGATCTCCAAGGGTTCGACACTCTTCGTCGCCCTTCATCGGAGGCCGGCGTTCTTCGTCGGCGACGATGCGTTCTTCGCGTTCTTCGCGTTCTTCACGAAGGAGGATGAAGATCTTCAAGCTTTAGAGTTTCTCCAAATCCTCTCAACAAGCCACCCTCAAGTAAAACAAGTGTTGGTCTTATTTTATTCCCATGCCAACAATTAGAAATTCAAAGTTATGAAACGAACAAATAATTCGATGAATTAATTGTAACGACTTAACTACCCAATTAACGAGGCATTTCATAACCGAAATAAAAGCACGGTTGACTTTAATTAAAAGGGTTTTTCGTGGGTGCATTACATAGAGGGAAGGAAACGGTGGGGCTCGTGCAGGCCTCACCTCACAAATATCCTACCAAGTGGGAAGGATATCGCGGGTCCCACCTTATCCTCATAACCTAGCCTAAGTGGCTTTAAGTGGATTTAAGTGAAATAAAATAAAGTGTCGTACCACTTTTATTTTATTTCTTAACTTAACCCCAAAAATTAAAAACTACACCAGAGCAAACACAACTCTAGAAAAGGCGTTTCTAAGAAAATATATGCGTTGTGATTCCATCGGTGCCCTTGGAATTTGATTTCGAGCACCGGTTCAAAATTTAGAAAACCCTAATCATTCTTTCACAGAACGTACCCGAGCTAATCTTCGGAAAACGATTCCGGGCACACCGGGCCTCGGAATCTGGTGCCGTCAGAAACTGCGTTTTTGTAAAATCCAAAAAAAAATTAAGAAAAAAATGTCCTTAAATTTTACATGTCTTTACAAAATATTTCTCCATTTTTGTTCGAATAATACGAGGAAAGTACATATTGAAAAATAAGTTCTTGAACTCCCCCATTACATGGACTCAATTTCATCTTTTGTCCTCGTATTCTTGATAAGATTCCACCGTTGATCAGCTTCACCTTCCAAACGATATACTACTAAGATAACATTATCATGTTCAAAACATTGAAAAACTGAAAATATCTTTTCAGTGGTACTGATCCATTGTTCAGCAACAAGTGGATCAGAAGACCCACTGATAGAAGGTGGATGTTGCCCCATGAAGGACTCAATAGAATAGTGTTCCCTTATCTGCTCATTTGGAAGTCCATAATGATTCATAGCTTGTGTAAGTATTGAAATAATATTTTTCACTCCATCTCCCATAACATTTGTTTATTCAGGAGTAAAATCATTGCATTTTCCATTACATTGATCAACACATTTCCTTTAGTTTCCAGCCATCGTCTAATCCCCAAAAAAGAATAGTGTGAGAGGAAAAAATCATGTTAGAGAAATCAATATAATAAAGGGGGATTACCTTCAATATATAACATCTTAGTTTTAATTCTAATATCTTTACCATTATTCTAGGACTATAATCTATACTTATTGTAGAGACCTGAAGCTTGACGTACATGGAAATTACATTACTTTTGCAGAATACATAGTACATAACAAAAACACACACATAAGGATCGTAATAGTTTAGTGTCTTTGGAAACTTGGAATAAAATATTCTTATCGTTGTAAAAGATCTTCAACAACTCCCAATAAAGATCTTCCCTTTTTTTTCTTACCTAAAACTTTTCTTTATATCCTGGGGAAAAGAAAACATAAAAAAGTGAGCTCAAATGCTCAGTAAGGGTAAACAAAAGAAATATCAATCACATCATATTCATAAGAACATATCTTTTGGAAATCTTAACCTGCAAAAGAGATCATGATTTCATAACATGGGATAAATCATAGTAGTGAAATGTAATCCCAATAATCATAATATAAAACATGATACTTTGTGTCATACACACAAAATCATAGAGAATCATTTCTTGTTAGTCAAGACTCATTGCCAAGACTATCTTAGTGGACAAAGTCCATTTCTGAACCGAGTTCACTCCTCGTTTCAGTCCTGTTTCACTGAACTAGTATAACCTACCATTCTAGCCATGTCTATATCATGAGATATAAAATCTTTACCCAATGAATTGGAGGGAGATATAGGTCCCACCCATCTCATAATGAAACCATTCTTATGTGTGCCACAAAAATCATAAATCATACATCATTGCATAACCCATGTAATAAAAATGGAATTCTTAAACATCGTGACATCATAAAACAATTCATATAAGATAAATGAATTCATAAAAGTAATTCCATCACAACATAATAAAATCAATTTAATGTTAGGGATAGAATCATAATCCTATATTATCTTAGATGGAAAATAATTTTGATAAAACACTTGAACTCCATTCTTGAGGAAAATATCCTTTCTACTTCAAAAACATTTTTCCTTTCTTAACATGTCATAACATTCTAAACTAAAAGAAGTTGATTAAATATAAATTTGAAAACATGTAAAGGAAGCTTCTTGGAAATAATGTTTTAAAAATCCATTCATGCCGTATAAGTTAAAAAAACATTCTTCATATTTTTGTCGGAAAAGTCAAAAAGTATCTCGTATGAAAAACGACAAAAGATTCCTTTCATATCCTTAACTAAAAACTCACCGAAGGGTAAAATTGGATTTAAACAATTGTAGGAGGATGGAAATAATATTACATATTGAGGAAACATTGATTTGGATAATAAAATACACCCCAGTAAATACTAAAGTATAAACAATCTCGGATAAAAATGAGATTGTGATATTTCCCTTACATTAGGTCCGATTTGCTTCGTAAGTGTCCGAACCTCATATATAATGGTTTAAATAATGTCATTGACTTATTAAAGAATCATACTCATTGTTATGATATCATATATGGTTCACTTATGACTTTATATTACCCTTTCTTTTGTAAATTCCATGTTAAAGAGCGTTTTGGGTAAAATTGTTTCATTTGTCGTTCGTGTTTTGACTTGTAATTATTCATATGATTACTTAGATCATGATTACTTAATTCCAAAATATAAAACATGATTTATATATAATATATATTCATAATATACATATATATAATAAATCAGTAAATGGAATGAAATACACCATTCATGGAGACGGTAGGCCATACGTACGCATTAACGCTGTTTTCATTTCTTTATTGAGTTGAATGGAATTAAGTAGATGAAATACATATATATAAACATAAATCCACTATCATTATTATGTCCTATATTTCATGATTACTTATTATATGTACTTTATAATCATTCGTGAATGGTTAAAGTGGAGAATGAATCTCATCGCGTCGTGGAGACGGCAGTCCGTACGTACGCACGAGCGATGATAACATTCTCATGATCGTGGGACTGTATTGGAGTGTATGTATACTATTTAAGAATAAATATAACTTTAATATAATCATATATAGTTTTTATTTACACCATTATACCCATCCAAGTAAGGTGGTGGTGGAAAATAGATTTCACCACGGCATGGAGACGGTATTCCGTACGTACGCACGCGCGGTGATTTCATTTTCCGTAGGATGGATAGATGGTGAAATAGGGTTGTTTCATACATATAATAACATATCAGTATATGAGTGATACTGATTTTATTACTTCAGAATGAAACAACCTAAGAATAAGAAGTGGAAGAAGAAATAAAGATAAAACAATCGGTAATGGACATTACCTCTTCTTTGAAGTGCCTCTTTGATTCCTCCTCTTAGGGTACTAAAATAGGTCTTTGAAGAATTCCAGGACCTCTAGGATGTTTCTAGGGAAGTGTATAAGAGAATTTGGCAGGGGATTACCAAGCTTGAAGGCTCAATGTGGTGTGAGGAAGAGGGGGAGGAGGTGCCCTTTTATAATGGAGGAGAGGGGCACATTTGGAATAACTAAAAATATTATTTTATTATATAGTCAAATTCAGTTTTAAATAGCTCCAAATTGATTTATTTCTAAGATAAGGTGGGGATGGGTCGAAATACTCTAATCCAATAGAATTTGGACAAGTTTAGGTTCCTATTTTAACCTTATCATTTATATTTAACTTTAAGTTAGATAATTTTAATTTTACCGTGTCTTTTTGTGTTCTTACTCTATAAGGATAATAAAATTACTATAAGAAGCCTAACGAACCCCAAGTTGTTTATTATTAATATATATAACCTTATCTAATTCATTTGGCCGAACCTTAGATTTTTAGGAATAAAATAACAATTAATAATATAATATTTGTTTTAAAAACTATTATATGCCAATTTTGACACTATTTAGTAATTGATTTTCTTGAAATTCATAACAGAATGATTAGTTCGAAAACAGTTAATTAAATCAATACTAACATGTCATATTAACCTAGAAAATTAGTGTAATTCATAGAAAGTTTCAAATTACATTTATTTGGGTATTTATAACATCAATTATGTCAATATTTCATTAATAAGATAATTACTGCATCATCATTGTGTCATAAATAAATTAACATATTTAATTTCTAAAAATTACAAATAAAATACTATTATGTAGGAAATCTCTTTAGATTTCTAATAAATTTTTATAGTCGAATTTATCTTATGTATAACCCTATATTAAAAATTATTTACTTATTAAACATTGATTTTTAACTATTTAAACCCTTCTATAAATAAATTAATAATAAATGTCCTAATCTAATCCAAGTGGGCCTACATGATCATATTTTATTCCTAAGGTTGTTTTTGGTCGAATTAAACTTATCCTATAGAATTAGGACATGTGTTAGGGTAATAATAATAATATTTTTACCCTTAATTACACTATTTACTTTTTACCGTGGTAAAAAAAGTAAAAAGTTACTATTCACCAAATATTATTTTCATCTCATTGAACCACATTTTATTTACTAACATCAACTGTGTCTCTCAGATTTTTGAAATTCCACTCACAGAAGCGGTAAAATTAAGTTTTATGAAAAATTCATTTTTTTAACTACCACTTAGTGGTCTCACTATTCATCAAAAAATGAAAGTTTCCAGAAAAATACCAAAAATTAGGCCTAAGATATATTTGATATTATGAACTCAAAAATAATTTCTATTTTAAAAAATTCAAAACATATTAGTTGCATTAATTATTTTAAAAATTAATTCCAGTCGTCAAATGAAATAGCGTGTTTTTAAGAGATAATAACCATCAAAAGATTGACACTTGCTTATGTCTGGTTTAAATGTAGAATTACATCCAATGACCAACATTGTATTAAATTGTTAAAATATATTCTAAATATACTTTAAAACCACTCAAATTAATAATTTATCACCATTAATTATTTCTATTAAAAAAGTTATTTTTAATTAAAATTTAGTAATTTTCACTATTCATCAGAATATGAAAGTTATCCGAAAAGTACCAAAATTTCACCCTAAGCTAATTTCGATATTCCGAATCCAAAAATAAAGTCCATTTTGAAAAAAAAAATTACAAAATTTCAAAAAGTTGTTATTACTATTCATAACAGCTAGTTTTAATAATATTTTAATAGCATGTCGTTGTTTAGTGAAACTTGGTATTGCGTACTACACACGCTATCGAGGAAGGTCGCGATTGCGTGTAATGAAAGGAAAGTCAAGGATGCATGTTGTGAAAACTCCTTTTGGTGTAGCGTACAACACAAGACATTAATGAAAAGAATACTTTTCATAAAATCTCGGTGTGTTACATTCTACCCCCTTTAAAATGAATTTTGCCCTCGAAATTCGTCGGGGTTATAAATGTTTTACTACTTGAAAATTTCTTTAATAGAAACCCACATCGTAAAAAGGAATACCAAAACCATTCTTTAAAAAACAAAAGTATGAAATGTAACGGTTACCCAAATAAACTAATCATTGGGTTTCCACATAGGTGAAAATATGGATATGGATGAGAAATCTAACCATCATGTTCTGATGGAGAGTGGTGGAGAACATGGCTATGGAAAAGCCAGAAATCACAAAGCCATAAATTTGTGACGATCTAAGGTACCATCTAATTCCTCAGATATAAGAGCACTAGGACAACATTTTTGGTTTTCAAGATCATTTCCCTAAAGTTGATGAAATTGGAATTAGAAGAAATACTTTCGTGATTTTGGTATAGTCTCACTGTTGGTCATTATTTGGACAATTTACACTTCATATCTTAAAGACATGAAGTTGGATTTGTCATTCATGAAGTGTTAGCAGATCATGTGATAGAATGACGGGTCATTCCATCTGTCTCAAACAAAAGGTTACAAAAGTTATCAAAAATACATAAGACCATATATGGTGAAGTTAATCATATACGATTCCAAAAATGTATATATACTTCATATATCATACCGCGTAATAAAATAAAACTAGTTTCTACTAACCAGGGACTTCCTGTAGGTCAGTGGTAGGCGATAAAGGCCAGTCACACTTCAGTTGTGGGTTCGATTCCCACAGCCTTTTCCGACGCGAAGGGCTGTCGCCCATCCTGCAGGTTGTCCTTTTTCTAAAACTACATTACTATAACATCCCATCAATAATATCGAAAAAAACTTTTATCCTTAAACAATACTAGATTATGTCCAACATAGTCCATTCCGATCTTTAGGCTTATCCATAATACTGCTGTCTAATCTCATATTATAGTGAAAATAATTACCAAAGAGTTCATATAACAAGCATGTTAATACCATCGTTGATCCCCGTATATCATGAGATATGTCTTGTTGGTCACATTCCAAACATTCGAAGGCCCTACTCATGTATTCTCTTGAAAAATGAATACCCATTGAACCTTAGTGAAAACATTAATGTAGTTAAATTTTAACACTTCCCATATACCAAAATCCTCAAAATTCTATATACTCAAACCATGATATCACTTAGTCCTTATATCAATCGTGAGCTCATTAATACTGTCAAATATTTCATTTTCTCGTTTTCCCTTCATTATGCGCATATCATCTTTTTCCCAAAAATATCTCAATCACTTTACATGGTTACCGGTACCATTAAATTATTGAAAACCACAATAGACCAAAACATAAATATTCCAATATTCCACGATACTATATACAACATTATTCTGGAATCCCATTACATAAATACTTAATCATTCCACCACATCGCTGTCATATTCAACATCGCCAATGGTGATCGGATGTGACTTCCCTTTGTCCTTTTCCTTAAGTGGTTTCTCACGTCGATCATCACTAACCCTTGGATTAGGGCATTTAATGGCATAATGTCCCATCTCCTTGCACTTGAAACATTGAAGTGTAGTAGGTTCATTCTGTGTATCCCTTCCTTTGTTTGCATCATTAGACATCTTCTTCCCATCATTGTGGCATTCAAACGCCCGATGACCTTCCTTTCCACATTTGAAACATTTACTTGTCCCTTTAAGACAATCTCCACCATGCTTCTTTCCACACTTTGAGCATAAGGAAACATTCATCTTCTTTTCACCATTATTATGAGATTTCTCTTTGAACTCCATCTTTCGTTTCTTGTCAAAACTACTAGATGGAAAAGTAACACCAACTTCCATTTCTACCTTGATATCACAACGCAAAATTTCTTCATAGCTACTAAAGTCTCTTATAGTTAATGCCCTTCGAAGATTTGGTTTGAAGCCACTGAAGAATCGATCAACTTTACTTTCAGGTTGGATGATAAAGCCAGATGCATACCTTGCAAGCCTTGTAAAATTCGCTTCATATACACCAACAGATTCATCATCCTTTTGCTTTAGTTCAAGAAACTCCTTCCCCATCTTTGTTTGAAGAATATGAGGGATGTACTTATTGAAAAATAAGTTCTTGAACTTGTCCCATTCCATGGACTCAATTTCATCTCTTTGCCTCGTATTATTGATAAGATTCCACCATTGATCAGCTTCACCATCCAAACGATATACTGCTAAGATGAATTTATCATGTTTAGAACATTGAAGAACTGAAAATATCTTTTCAGTGGTACTAATCCATTGTTCAGCAACAAGTGGATCAGAAGTCCCACTGAAAGAAGGTGGACGTTGCCTCATGAAGGACTCAATAAAATATTGTTCCCTTCTCTGCTCATTTGGAAGTCCAGAATGATTCATAGCTTGTGTAAGTATAGCAATAAGATTTTGCACTCCATCTCCCATAACATTTGTTCGTTCAGGAGGAGAATCATTGCATTGTCCATTACATTGATCAACACAGTTCCTTTGGGTTCCAGCCATCATCTAAAACCCTAAAAGAATAGTGTGAGAGGAACAAATCATGCTAGAGAAAACAACATAGTAAAGGGGGAGCACCCTCAATATCTAACATCTTAGGTTAAATTCTAAGATCTTTACCTTAGTTCTAGGACTATATCTTATACGCATACTTATCCTTAGGGACATCCCTATACATACCTTAGAAATATCTCTAGGGATCTTACTAACATTTTCGCATCCTAGTTTCCAAAGGTTGACTAAACCTTTCCTCTAATACCAACTGTTGAGACCCGAAGCTTGACGTACATGGACATTACATTACTTTTGCGGAATACTTAGTAAATAACAAAAACACACACACAAGGATCGTAATAGTTTAGTGTCTTTGGAAACTCGGAATAAAATCTTCTAATCGTGGTGAAAGATCTTCAACATCTCCCAATAAAGATCTTCCCTTTTTTTCTTACCAAAATCCTTTCTTTATATCCCGGGGAAAAGAAAACATAAAAGGGTGAGCTCAATTGCTCAATAAGGGTAAACAAAAGAAATATCAATCACATCATATTCATAAGAACATATCTTTTGGAAATCATAACCTGCAAAAGAGATCATGATTTCATAACATGGGATAAATAATAGTAGTGAAATGTAATACCAACAATCATAACGTAAAACATGAAACTTTGTGGTATACACACATAATCATAGGGAATCATTTCTTGTTAGTCAAGACTCTTTGCCAAGAATATCTTAGTGGACAAAGTCCATTTCTGAACTGATTTCACTCCTCGTTTCAGTCCTGTTTCACTGAACCGGTAAAACCTACCATTCTAGCCATGTCTATCTCATGAGATATAAAATCTTTACCCAATGCATTAAAGGTAGATATATGTACCACCCATCTCATAATGAAACCATTCTTATGTGTGCCACAAAAATCATAAATCATACATCATTGCATAACTGATGTAATAAAAATGGAATTCTTAAACATCGTGGCATCATAAAACAATTCATATAAGATAAATTAATTCATAAAAATAATTCCATCACAACATAAAGAAATCAATGTAATGATAGGGATAGAATCATAATCCTATATTATCTTAGATGTAAAATAATTTTGATAAAACACTTGAACTCCATTGTTGAGGAAAATATCCTTTCTACTTCAAAAACATTTTTCCTTTCTTAACATGTCATAACATTCTAAAATAAAAGAAGTTGATTAAAAATAAACATGAAAACTTGTAAATGAATCTTCTTGGAAATAATGTTTTAAAAATCCATTCATGCCATATAAGTTAAAAAAAACATTCTTCGTACTTTTGTCGGAAAAGTCAAAAAGTACCTCGTACGAAAAATGAAAAAAGATTCCTTTTATATCCTTTAATAAAAACTCACCGAAGGGTAAAATTGGATTTAAACAATTGTAGGCAGATGGAAATAATATTACATATTGAGGAAACATTGATTTAGATGACAAAATACACCCCAGTAAATACTAATGTATAAACAATCTCGGATAAAAATGAGATTGTGATATTTCCCATACCTTAGGTCCGATTTGCTTCAAAGTGTCCGAACCTCCTGTATAATGGTTTAAATAATGTCATTGACTTATTACAGAATCATACTCATGGTTATGATATCATATATGGTTCACTTATGACTTTATATTACCCTTTATTTTGTAAATTCCATGTTAAAGAGTGTTTTGGGTAAAATTGTTTCATTTGTCGTCCGGGTTTTGACTTGTAATTATTCATATGATTACTTAGATCATGATTACTTAATTCCAGAATATAAAACATGATTTACATATAATATATATTCATAATATACATATATATAATAAATCAGTAAATGGAAATAAATACACCGTTCATGGAGACGGTAGGCCGTACGTACGCATGAACTCTGTTTTCATTACCTTATTGAGTTGAATGGAATTAAGTAGATGACATACATATATATACACATAAATCCACTATCATTATTATGTCATATATTTCATGATTACTTATTATATGTACTTTATAATCATTCATGAATGGTTAAAGTGGAGAATGAATCTCATCGCGTCGTGGAGACGGTAGTCCGTACGTACGCACGAGCGATGATATAATTCTCATGATCGTGGGACTGTATTGGAGTGTATGTATACTATTTCAGAACAAATATCACATTAAAATAATCATATATAGTCATTATATACACCATTATACCCATCCAAGTAAGGTGGTGTTGGAAAATATATTTCACCAAGGCGTGGAGACGGTATTCCGTACGTACGAACGCGTGGTGATTTCGTTTTCCGTAGGATGGATAGATGGTGAAATAGGGTTGTTTCATACTTATAATAAAATATCCGTATATGAATGATACTGATGTTATTACTTTATAATGAAACAACCTAAGAAGAAGAAGTGGAAGAAGAAATAAAGATAAAAGAATCGGTAATGGACATTACCTCTTCTTTGAAGTGCCTCTTTGCGTCCTTCTCTTAGGGTACTAAAATTGGTCTTTGAAGATGACCAGGACCTCTAGTATGTTTCTAGGGAAGTGGAGAAGAGAATTAGGCAGGGGTTGACCGTTCTTGAAGGCTCAAAGTGGTGTGAGGAAGAGGGGGAGGAGGTGCCCTTTTATAAGGGAGGAGAGAGGCACCTTTGGAATAACTAAAACTATTATTTTATTATATAGTAAAATTCGGTTTTAAGTAGCTCCAAATTGATTTATTTAGAAGCTAAGGTGGGGATGGGTAGAAATCCTCTCATCCAATAGAATTTAGACAAGTTTAGGTTCCTATTTTAACCTTATCATTTATATTTAACTTTAAGTTAGATAATTTTAATTTTACCGTGTCTTTTTTTGTTCTTACACTATAAGGATAATAAACATACTATAAGAAGCCAAACGAACCCCAATTTGTTTATTATTATTATATATAACCTTATCTAATTCATTTGGCCGAACCTTAGATTTTTAGGAATAAAATAACAATTAATAATATAATATTTATTTTAAAAACTATTATATGTCAATTTTGACACTTTTTAGTAATTGATTTTTGTGAAACTCATAACAGAATAATTAGTTCGAAAAACATTACTTAAATCAATAGTAACATGTCATATTAACCTATAAAATTAGTTGAATTCATAAGAAGTTTCAAATTACATTTATTTAGGTATTTATAACATCAATTATGTCAATATTTCATTAATAAGATAATTTCTGCATCATCATTGTGTCATAAATAAATTAAAATATTTAATTTCTAAAAATTATAAATAAAATACTATTATGTAGGATATCGCGTTAGCTTTATAATGAATGTTTATAGTCGTATTTATCTTATGTATAACCCTATATTAAAAATGATTTACTTATTAAACATTGATTTTTAACTATGTAAACCCTTCTTTAAATAAATTAATAATAAATGTCCTAATCTAATCCAAGTGGGCCTAAATGATCATATTTTATTCCTAAGGTTGTTTTTGGTCGAATTAAACTTATCCAATAGAATTGGGACATGTGTTAGGGTAACAATAATAACATTTTTACCCTTAATTACCCTATTTACTTTTAACCGTGGTAAAAAAAGTAAAAAGTTACTATTCACCAAAAATTATTTTCATCTCATTGAACCAAATTTTACATACTAACATCAATCGTGTCTATTGGATTTTTGAAATTCTACTCACAGAAGTGGTAAAATTAAGTTTTATGAAAAATCCATTTTTTTAACTACCACTTAGTGGTTTCACTATTCATCAAAAAATGAAAGTTTCCAGAAAAATACAAAAAATTAGGCCTAAGCTATATTTGATATTATGAACTCAAAAATGTTGCTTATTTTACCAAATTCAAAACATATTAGTTTCATTAATTAATTTAAAAATTAATTTCCGTCGTCAAAACAAATAGCGTGTTTTTAAGAGATAATAACCATCAAAAGATTGACACTTGTTTATGTCTGGTTTAAATGTAGAATTACATCCAATGACCAAAATTGTATTAAATTGTAAAAATATATTCTAAATACACATTAAAACCACTCAAATTAATAATTTATCACTATTAATTATTTCTATTAAAAAAGTTATTTTTAATTAAAATTTAGTAATTTTCACTATTCATCGGAATATGAAAGTTATCCGAAAAGTACCAAAATTTCACCCTAAGCTAATTTCGATATTCTGAATCCAAAAATAAAGTCCATTTTTAAAAATAAAATTTAAAAAATTCCAAAAAGTTGTTATTACTATTCGTAACGGCTAGTTTTAATAATATTTTAATAGCATATCGTTGTTTAGTGAAACTCGGTATTGCGTACTACACACACTGTCGAGGAAGGTCGCGATTGCGTGTAATGCAAGGCAAGTCAAGGATGCGTGTTGTGAAAGCTCCTTTTGGTGTAGCTTACAACACAAGACATTAAGGAAAAGAATACTTTTCATAAAATCTCGTGGTGTTATACTTATACTTAACCTTAGGGACATCCCTAGACATAACATAGAAATATCTCTAGGGATCTCACTAAAGTTCTTGAATACTAGTTTATAAAGGTTGACTAAACCATTCCTCTGATACCAACTGTAGATACCCACAGCTTGAGGTACATGGACATTACATTACTTTTGCAGAATACTTAGTACATAACAAAAACAGACACACAAGGACCGTAATAGTTTAGTGTCTTTCAAAACTCGGAATATAATCTTCTAATTGTGGTGAAATATCTTCAACATCTCCCATAAATATCTTCTGATTTTTTTTATTACCTATAACCTTTAATGAAATCCTGGGGAAAAGAAAACATAAATGGGGTGATCTCAAATGCCCAGTAAGGGTAAACATAGAGAACAAAAAACAATCCATAAACATTTGAATGCAAAAACTTGAACATAAAATCTAAACATCAAATTCATGATGAAAGACATGAATCTTGGAAGCACGTAAGGAATATATCATAAGGGAACATCAATCATGATTAAATAGCATGGGAATAAATCATGTAATTGTGGAAACCATTAAGCACATGTTATGATTTCCATAGTAGCCAAGGCATTGCTGCAAAGACCATCTTAGTGGACAAAGTCCCTTTCTGAATCAAGTTCACTCCTCATTTCAGTCCTGTAACACTAAACCGGATTAACTTACCATTTCAGCCATGTATATTTATGAGAAATAAATCTTTAACCCATGCATTGGAGAGATATATAGGTCCCACCCATCGCATAATGAAATCATTCTTACTTGTGCCACAACATAAACGTAAATCATTAATCATAACCCAAAGAATAAAATGGGTTTCATAAACATCATTCCATAATCACATAATCCATATAAAATAAATGGATATCATTTCATAATAAGAAAAGTGAAACCATGAAAATCATAGAGACATTATACTTGAAATATACACATATGAAATAATGTCATCTTAGATGGAAAAAATATTTTGATAAAACACTTGAAATGAATTATTGAGGAAAATATCCTTTCTTCTTCAAAATCATTTTCTTTTCACAAAATGCCATGATATTTTAAAAGAAAAGTATTTTTTTGAAAATATTCATAAAACCAGGTAGAGTGTTCTTTATTAAAATGATGCGTTATGAAACCGTAAAAAACTGTTCACGCCGTATAAGTTAAAAATAACATTCTTCTCGTACTTTTGTCGGAAAAGTCAAAAAGTACCTCGTATGGTAAAGAAAATAAGATTCCTTACATACCATGTAGTAAAAGTAAAAATGGGTAAAAAGGACATGAAACATACATGAAACAATATTTAGGAAACATTGACATGGATGAGAACAATAACCCCAGTAAATACTTACGAATAAACAATCTCAGATAAGAACGAGATTAGAAATGTTATCCCTTACCTTAGGTCTGATATGCTTCGTACGTTTTCGAACATACTGTATAATGATTTAAATAATTTCATTTACTTAATAAATAATAATATTGATTGTTATGATATCATATATGGGTCACTTATCACTTTATATTACCCGTTCTTTTGTAATTTCTATGTTAAAGCAGCGTTTTGGGTTATATCGTTTTATTTATCTTATGTGTTTGGACTTGTTGTTCTTGATATTATTACTTATATCCTGATTTACTTAATTACAGAATTTAAAACATGATTTATATATAATATATATTTAGTATATACATATATATATGATATATTGATTAAATATAATTAAATACACTGTTCATGAAGACGGTAGGCCATACGTACACATAAACGTTGTTTTCGATTCCTTATTGAATTGAATTAAATTAATTTGATGACATACATATATATACACATAAATACAGTATCATTACTATGTCATATATTTCATTATTACTTATTATATATACTTTATTATCATTTATGAATGGTTAACATGGAGAATGAATCTCATCGCGTCGTGGAGACAGTAGTCCATACGTACGCAAGAGCGATGATATCATTCCCATGATCGTGGAATTGCATTGAAGTGTATGAATAATATTTCATAATCAATATCACTTTCCAATAATCATATATAGTTATTTATTTACTCCATTATACCCATCCAAGTAAGGTGGTGGTCGAAAACAGATTACACCACGGCGTGGAGACAGTATTCCGTACGTACACACGCATGGTGATTTTGTTTTCCATAGGATGCATAGATGGTGAAATAGGGTTGTTTAATACTTATAATAACATATCAGTATATGAGTTATACTTATGTTATTACTTCATAATAAAACAACTAAATAATAAGAAGAAGAATAAGAAATAATGTTGAAAGAATCGGTAACGGATATTACATCTTTTTTCGACAGGCCTTTTTGAAACATCTTCATAAGGCACTATGATTGGTCTTTTAAGAAGACCAGAACCTCTAGGATGTTTCTAGGGAAGTGGAGAAGAGAAACTGGCAGTGTTTGGCCGTGTTTGAATGATCAAAGTGGTGTGAGGAAGAGAGGGAGGAGGTTCCCTTTTATAAGGGAGGAGAGGGGCACCTTTGGAATAACTAAAAAATATATTTTATTATAACATCGTATTCGGTTTTTAATAGATCCAAATTGAGTTATCTAGAAGCTAAGGTGTGGATGGGTCTAAATCCTCTCATAAAATATAATTTAGACAAGTTTAGGTTTCTATTTTAACTTTATCATTTAGATTTAACTTTACGTAAAATATTTTTTCTTTTACCGTGTGTTCTTGTTTTCTTACACTATAATGTTAATAAACTCAGTATAACAAGCCAAACGAACCCCAAGATTTTTATTATTAATATATATAACCGTATCTAAGCCCTTTTTCCAAACCATAGATTTTTAGGAATAAAATAACAATTAATAATATAATATTTGTTTTAAAAACTATTTTATGTCAATTTTGACACTATTTGGTAATTGATTTTTGTAAAAATCATAACAGAATTATTAGTTCTAAAAATGTAAACTAAATCAATTCTAACATGTCATATTAACCTATAAAATTAATGTAAGTCATAAAAAGTCTAAAATTACATTTATTTGGGTATTTATAACATCAATTATGTCAATATTTCATTAATAAGAAAATTACTGCATCATCATTGTGTCATAAATAAATTAAATTATTTAATGTCTAAAAATTATAAATAAAACTCCATTATTTAGGGAATATTGTTATATTTCTAATAAATTTATATAGTTTAATTTATCTTATGTATAACACTATATTAAAAATTATTTAGTTATTAAACATTGATTTTATATATTTTAACCCTTCTTTAAAAAAATTAATAATAAATGTCCTAATCTAATCCAAGTTGGGCTAAATGGTCATATTTTATTCCTAAGATTGTTTTTGGTCGAATTAAACTTATCCAATAGAATTAGGACATGTTTTAGGGTAATAATAATATCATTTTTACCCATAATTACCCTATTTACTTATAACTGCAGTAAAAAAAGTAAAAAGTTACTAGTCACCAAAAATTATTTTTAGCTCATTGGACCAAATTTTAGTCCTTTATATTATTCGTGTCTTGTATTTTTGAAATTCTAATCACAGAAGTGGAAAAATTATGTTTTAATGTGAATTTTCAAATTCTCCTAGGAGGTGGGTAAAAGACGGTGAAAAGTTCCATAAAATTTTTATATATCTAAAATTATTATAAAATGAATCCAATGAATTAAATTGAATTTATATAGGTATTATGTATAAATTATGACCTAAAATAAATTAAAACAAAATAAATAATTATTTTAATAAAAAGTTGGTTTTTGAATAGTAACCCAGTGTTTTCAATATTCATCAAAAATTGAAAGTTTTCAGAAAAATACAAAAAATTCACCATAGGCTAATTTTGATATTATGAATCCAAAAATTAAGTCCATATTGAAAGATAAAATTTATAAAATTTCAAAAAGTGGGTATTACAGTTCATAATGGCTAGTTAATATAATATATCGTTGTTTAGCGAAACTCGGTATTGCGTAAAACACACTCTATCGTGGAAGGTCTTGATTGCGTATAATGCATGACAAGTCAGGTATGCGTGTTGTGCAAGCTCCTTTTGGTGTAGCGTACAACACAAGACATTAATGAAATTAAAAAAATATTTTTTATAAAATCTCTGGGTGTTACACTTATTTGATGCGTATGAATGCCATGATATTTCATCTTAGGGTTCACCCACAGGTACCACAAATTCTACCTTCCATTGAGCCCTTCGACCTAAGTATAGTAGGAGAAAATGGCATGATGTGGACATCTTTTTTCCTCATTCACAATGGGCTTACAACTACCACATCACGTATCCCCTTTAAAGGTCTCCCATTTTACCATATATCCTTAATGGATGATGGTAAAATAAATGTAATTTATAGGACTATATGTGGATTGATACTTGTCATCTCAGGATCATAATAGAACCCATTCATTTTTTTCTTCAGGTCCATCCCAATAAATCTAATCATATTTTTGATTCCCCCCTCTAGGATTAGTTTCCATATGATGGTGCATAGGTTTTTGTGTGGACTTCTTTTTCCCTCATTCACATCAGCTTTACTATAGCCAGACCATGTGCCCCTACCCCATGAAATCCACCTTTCCTCTAATTCCTTACCATATGAATTTAAACTAAACATAATTTAGTAACTATTTATGTCTTAATTCCCATACATAGGGGATATGTACAAATTCGAAGATATTTTTTCCTCAGGTTCATCCCCATGTTCTCAATTTTTTGTCCTAGGGCCTAAAATTCCTTTGGAATTTATTTTCTGTGATGTGGACATATTTTGTCTCCATTCACATCAGGTTTACAATATCCACACGATATGCCTCTAACAGAGATACTATTTTTAAAAAAATTAATAATTTTTTAAATGATTTAATCCCTTCTAATTAATTAAATGCAGTGTATTTACATCCTTTTATGACTTTTGGTGAGTTTTGAGATTAAATGTCAAAATTGGAAATATTTAGAAACTGATTGTTCTTTGGACCTTTTGTTTTTTAGGAATTTGTTTTAATATTATGAACCACATTGTGTGTTTAATTTTTTTATGTTGTATCTTTTTGGGCTACATATTCTTATTCTGTGAAAATATCCAATTCGGTAGTTCACATGCCCAAAAATTTCTCTCAATGTGAAATTTTTTTCTAGTCGGTAGAATGGACCATACCTCATTCAAAGAGGCATTTCTCATACCAAAGAACTTCAAATTATGTGGTTCTAGCTGGGTTAGATATCTTAAAATATGTGTAATATGAGAACAAAATATCAAGTATAAAATCATACATTATAGTCACCATTTCACCCATCAACAAAGGGTTGTTGGAATAGTGTATAGCGACTAGAAAAAGTGAGTTCTATTTAGGCAACCAAACCTTCTTTGAAATGGATTCAATGGATCTTAATATTTATGTGTAGAAGGAAAAGTCCATTCCCAACAAATTATAAAAAGGGACCTCTGTAAGATTCAGCCAGGAGGTGGGAGAACCGAAGCTATCATTCCGGATGATAGATTCTGGAGGAGAAAAACAACGTTATGTCTTTTCACGTTTTCCTTCATATTATTTTTCAAATGCCATAATATTCTTCATTATTCTCAATTACACTTACCATGGCTAGCTAAAAATATGTGGTTATTTGGGGAGGGAATTATTTATAATTTTGAAGCTTTGAGTTCTGACATTTGATTGAATAAAAACACTCTCTCTTATTCAAATTTGTTTTAAATTCTAATAACATTATTTATTATCATCTGTGATCATATTTGATTTTATATTATGTTGTTATTATTTCATTGATAAATGATAATTTCTATCCATCCATTAGTTTTTGGTCTATATTTTATAGAATAAGATCATGGCTTAGTGGTGATGTACTTGGAGATCTTTAGAATGTGTGGGAGGGGTGGTGAAAATTCATGATTATTTATATAAAAAAATTACTGATTTTGATTTGCCTAAGATAATTGGGTGTATTCACTAAAAACATATCAAAATTGGATATATGGTATACCCACATAAATTTTTTATTGTCTATTATTATCATAACCATTTAACAGATGAAGTGAGTTCAAGTAATTGTGGAATGTCACTTAAATCAACTTTGCAGAAGAGGATTGAATAAGATGGAAGAAGGCTGGTATTGAAATTAAAAAACCAACCCCAAAAGAATCTCCCATCTCATAAAATAGTTTTTAAATATCTTTAATTCCACATTTTTTTAAATCACTTACTTAATTTCATCATATGTTCTGTTTCTCTCTTTGATTCCAAATCCAAAATATATCCAAAATACCTAACATTTTCACTAATTAAAAAGTGACAAACTAGTTTGTATGCACTCCTCATTAAGAGACTACGTAGAAAAAATAACTATACCATATTTATGTAATTTAAATAAAATTGTTTTTCCACAACCATGATAGGCATGCATTTAACTTGGCATCATTGCCGGGGAGTAGTGCCTCAAAACACGAAAACTAAAAAAAATCATGAATGACCCGTAGTTCAAATAACCCTTTATTTGAATTTGATCCTAATATTGATCATACAATAACCCAATTTAGAAAAAATATTTCAATGAGAGTTCAATGAAATAAACCTCATGGATTCATGTAAGCCTTTCAGTGATCACTCTGAACCTAAAATAATTGCTAATAATCCCGACCAAATATTGTGTTATGTCAATGCACCACAATTTGATTATCAAAATAACCAAATCACTATCCCTATAACAGAAATTGATTTTGAACTGAACATAAATATTATTCAAGTGCTACCAAAATTTCGTGGTGTAGTAAGTGGAGACCCAAATTGAAAAATCCAAGAGATAACCAATGTCTACTCCAGTTTCAAACCTAGAGGAGTCACAGTTATCCATGTAAAGTGGAGGGAATTCTCCTTCTCACTTGAGGGAACCAAAAAAAGAATGAATTTAAAATATCTAAATATGGGAGAAATTAGATTTGGAAGATCTCAAAAGAAGCATCTTGCATAGATTCTTACATGATTTTTGAAGCACATAAATTAAAAAATAGATTCTGGCCATACATTAATTGACTAGAGAGACTCTCTATTAATACTGTGAATGATTAGAGAAACTCTGTGCAAGATGCCCACACCAAAAAAATGGAAGAGAACAAATTCCTTATGTTCTTCTATCAATTATTTCTTGAAAATGATGATCCTTTTTTCAATGTCGCATATGGAGGAACCTTGTTTGACATGTCACTATCAAATTCCAAATGACTGATTGAGAATATTTTGCATTACTCACAGCAATTTGGATGTATAGGTACGAGCACTAGAGGAATCCATGAGGTAAGAACTACTGATTCATCCCCAACCTTACTTGAAGAAACAAAGAATTAAACAACTAGTATGATGATAAAACAAGATGTGAACAAAGTGAAGGAAAAAAATTTCCAAAATCAGGTATGTGGTTTATGCTCTTCTAGTTATCGTTACACTAATCATTGTCCATAACAGCAGGGGACTGAAAGTTGTGGTCCTACCAATCATGAATTAAAATCCAGTCAAATCAACAAAGTCAACCCCAAAAAGGATATGGATTTAGACATAACAGGGGAGAATTTTATTTCATAATCAATACCGAAATCAACCTCTATTCCAGCAGCGACAATACAAGTATCCTTCACCATTCCAACACCCCTATAAATATTCAGACTAGAAGAAACCATATAAACAACCTTTTAAATGTCCTCGTAGGAACCAAAATAAAATGGATATTGAATAATTAAAAAACACATTGTAAAATATAGATAATAAATTTCAAATCAATAGTGATATTCTATCCAAATATCACGGAAAACTCTAAGCACAATCAGTTCCAATTTCCATAGAAAGCATGAGTGCCATTAGAAAACTAAGTGGAAAAGTGCTCATGTCACCTGAACAAAGTGAGGATGATGATTCTAAGAAACCTACTGAAGCACAACACATCTATCCAAAATAAGGATACCAAAACAATAATGAAGAAAAATCATGTTTATAAAGGAAATGTCGTAAAAAAATTTGTAAAAACAAAAAATGGGAGAAAATGGGAGATCTAAGCACCATTCCCATTTTCATTAGTTAAATATAATATGATTTAATAATAGAGGATTAAAATTGAAATTCAAGAAAATTTTCAGAAAGTCGAGATCAATATCCCACTACTATATTCCTTCAATGAAATCCAAATGTATGCAAATTTTTTGGTGGTGTCATGCAGTAGGCGGTTGGATGGAAATGAGAGAATCAGCATAGGAAAAAAAGTCTCAGCACTGATCCCACAAATGAGACCTAAAAAATGTCAAGATCATTGTAAATTATCTATTCTATGCACTTTTGGGTCATTAAATTTTACTGATGCACTATGTGATCTAGGATCTTTAATAAATGTTATGCATCACTCCGTATTTTTATCCGTGTAGATCGGAGAACTAAAACCAACTCGAGTGGTGGTCTAATTTTCAAATAGATCCACCGTCTTCCAGCATTATTTATAGAATATGTACTCATTGGAGTATGTGGATTGATCTTTCCACCCTAATTTTATGTCCATACCATGGAATACGACAGATCACCATGCCATTTTTCTATCATCCTGGGGAGAATCTTCCGAAAAACTGCAAGGAATATCAATAATGTCCATGAAGGAACACTCACAATAGAACTTGGAGATAGTAATATACACATAATAATTATTGATGCAATGAATCATCCTTCCAGTAATCAATAAATTTATGCGTTCTCCCATGAATAATGTATAGAACCATTGAATATTCATGTTTTTTTTCTTGACTTCTTATCATTAGGATCACATTATTCATTTGAAAATTCGATTTCTACTGAACTTGAAAATACTAATCACATTCTATATAATAAGGTAAAATTTTACATTTAAGATGATTTATTCCAAGAAAATGACATGATATTAGAGATTCCATTATTAAAAATAAGATAGCTTTATTCAATGTCATCCCAGAAACAACCCCTCTGTCTAGAACATAATTAACTTCCATGTGATTTGACGTATTCTTACCTAATTGAAGGAGAGAAATTTTATTTATAATGGATAATAACCTATCCCATTTACAATAGTATCCTCTAATTGTCCTAGTCAAAATAAATTTCAATTTTTTAGGATGGATTTTCGGTGATATACCAGGAATTAATCCCACAGTATGCACTCATATAATAATTTTACAAAGTGATTCTAGTCTAGTTAGAAAACTCAGAGAAGACTCAATCCCTCAATAATAGTGGTTGTCAAGAAACATATAGAGAAACTTCTAGAATCTAACCACATTTTCCAAATCCATAATTCTCAATGGGTCAACCCCATTCATGTAGTCCCAAAGAAAATCGGCCTATCAATTGAAAAAAAATGAATGAAATGAATTAATCCCCATTAGAGTATGAAATAGTTGTACAGTGTGTATAGATTAGAGGACGATAAATCATGTTACTTGAAAATATCCCTTCCCCATTCCTTTCATATATCAAATGATAGAATGGTTAGCTGGAAAAACCCATTACTCTTTTTTAGATGGATTCTATGGATACATTTAGGTACCTATCGCATTAGAAGAGTTGGGGAAGACCACCATCACATGTCCATTTGGTACATTTTTCTACAAAAGGATGCCTTTTTGGATATGTAATTCCCCAGAAACATTTCAACGGTGTTTGGTGAGTATTTTATCAGATCATATTGAGGAATACCTGGTGGAATTTTTTAATGATTCACTGTTTTTTGGGAATTCATTTGATCATTTCTAAGGAAATTTTGGTAAACATTTTGAAAATATGCATTCAAAATAATCTTTTTATTTTAATTTTGAAGAATGTAATTTATTGGATGAAAAGTTAATAGTGTTATGGAATATAATTTTAAAAAAATTATAGAGGTTGATAAATCAAAAGTTGAAGTAATAAATTTCATTCTATATCCAATTTGTTTAAAAAATGCTAGATTCGTATTTAGGACATGCATGATTTTACAAAATATTCTTCAAATATTTTAGTAAGATTTATCTCTCTCTCCAAATATTACTACTAAAAGAAGATGATATTAATATTGATTATGCATGAAGAATGTCATTAGATGAATTGAATAAAAGGTTTATCAGACAAACAAAAACGAAACAACCCAACTGAGGGTTCCCATTTGAGTTTCTTTTCGATGTATCCAACCAAGCAGTGGGAGCTCTTCTGTCACAGAGAATTAGCAGAAAACATCATGTCATATCAGATGTGGATTTACATTTTCATATATTTACACATTTTTATATATATTTTTATTAATTTTATTAATTGTTCTTGTACATTATGGTAAATAGTCACACATTTTTATTTTTATATTAATTTTTTTTAATAAATTTTATATAATGAATTGTGTTTATTAGTGTTCAAAGTATTTAATTAAGTATTTCCATTAATTTATTAAGTTTTATAAATTATTATTTAATTTATAATTATTACTGTTTTATTAAAATTTGACATTTTCTTATATAATCAATTAATCTATATTTGTTTCATTTAATTATCTAATTAATTCATTACTTAAAAATTTAATATTTAAACTATGTTTTTTACATTTAATAACTTTATAATTTAAATACAGTCACATGAATTTTTCTTAATTCAATTAATTCATTTTTTTAGTGATTAATTAACATTGATATATAAATTTTTAATTAAAAGTCACTTTCTTATTATATTGACATTAATGATTCATAATTTAAGTGTTTATAAATTTTCATTTATTTTCTATAATTTGGTGTTATTATTAATTAATTTATGTTATATTTGTTTAATAAATTTATTTATGTTTATTATTTCCTTTGTTTTCAATTATATTTGTTAATTATTATATTAAATAAGTTATATTTTTTAGAAATAGTTTATTTTTTAATCTATTTTGAAATTTTCTTTATTTGGTAGTGTACTGGTTGCACCATGTTCGCCTCACGGCATCACTCCCTATCACGTTTCCACCTTAAAATTCCTTCTGATGTCCAACGGTATCCCTTATATTGAGAAATAAACCCATACTCCACTTTAATATCTCCACCACACACTATTTCACTTGTTTCTCCTTTACCACTAGTTTATTATTCTATAAAGCTACCATTCCACCATTCCCCTAATACCGACATAGATTCAGTGTTGGTTTCTTAATTTCTTTCACTGACACTCCTTACCATTCCTTTTTCCTTTTCAGCATCTATTTCATCGACGACTTTCTTCATAAGAGTCACCATTCTTTCACTGGTGGCATCGTGCTTCCCCACTTCTCAAAATATTGTTTCCTAGACACTGCCCCCGGTGTGTTCATCCTTCACAACTATAGTGACATATTCATCATCAATTAACTTATCTTTATATATTCCTTCTCCATTTCCACCATTTATACTTTATAAAAAATACACCACCAAATTATATTCTCATCACTTTCATTTTATTTCATTCACAACATGAATAATTGAATACAAAAAAATCAGAATCATAGTATAATATTTGATATTTGAACACCTTAAAAAAATTAATATAAATTTAATCAAGATAATATTATATATTGAAATTTTTTCCCTCATTTCATGGAACTACTTTGGAGATAATAAGATGCCGCAAGAGATGAACTATGCCACAGCTGAGTAGTGACACCACCATCGGCCGTTGCTGGAAGCCATCACCGCTATTGTCGATTCTCCTTCAAATATGATCTACAAACTTATATTTTATATCATTGAAGAATATTAATCCTTATTTTAACCCGCTTGATTGATGAGTGGCCGAGAAGATGCAAATCCTACTGTGCCATTCTTCGAGGGAGAGGAGATACACTGTCTGCTGCTGAGGGAGAACCAACACTAAGCCACTATTGAGAGATATCGCACCTTCACCTCGGAGAGATGCCATTCTATTACATGGAGGAAGAGGAACAAACCCCCATGTTGTGATGATTGGGAGGAGAAGTTTACGTTCATTCAAGAGATGGAAACTTGACCAAGTGTGTTCAACTAACTCACCCAAAGTTAGTTACAAGCGTAAAGTTAGTGTGACATGTCTGTTATGAAAAAACACACATGTTCGGTGCATATGGGAATGAAACATGAAGACAATGGAAGGTTGTGGTTACATGATGTAGATGAGAGGATGTTTAAAAGGTGAATTATTAGTAGTATTTTTATGGGACTCTCATTCGTTTTCACGATTCAATCTTTTTAAGAGAAGACATGAGGAGACTCCCAGGAGCAACACACTAGAAGAGTATGAGACAAAGGTGTCTGGAAGCAGAGCTTTTCAATGGGAGTTCTTCTTCCCTATTTCCTTAATTATTATTCTATGATTTCATGTGTTTTGAATGTCGAAAGCAATATAATCAAAGGCCAATTATTTCTATCTATTGAATTTGATTCTATTGGTTTTATTCACGATATCATCACATACTTTTTTACGAATCATAATCAATTGGGATGATTGAATTATGATTATCTTATCAATATTTCACGCCTATAAAATTTTTAATATCATTATTTCAATTAATATTGGCGAGGTCGATCTTGAATATTTTTTTCAAAGGATTAAAAATTCATTAACATTAGAAAATTTAAGGATAGTTCATTTCCAATTGTTATTGTTATCAAAATTTCAAGCAGTGTGACTGATTCTAGAGTATAGAACTCTAAAAATCAATCTTATTCTAGTTTATTACCCTATATAGGTGAATTCATAAGTATAGAAATGATGTGTGATACAACAAAATGTTGTGAATAATTATTCCAATTAAACCAGTTTATTAGAACTCTCAGGTACTTAGCCTGATCTGAGCTCCTTTGTCTTGATTCTTTGTAATAGTTTAACACATTTTGTAAGTTTTCTTAGTTCTGTATTGTATGATTTAGTTTCTCAATCATATTTGTAATGCCATTATTATTTTATCTAAAACAAAATAATATAAAAATTTGTTTTCCCCATTTTTGACAATAGTGGGGTTTTTAGTTTTAAAACCAAAGAATAACTCACATGCTTTCTCTGTAGATCGACCATGCACCACTGTGCTAGTGTAAGAGTAATAAATTTAATTACGAGGGCCTAAAAACCTCTGGACTTTATAAAAAATTAGAATTTTTGTCAGAGAAGGCATGCTTTGAGAGTCTAGGGCTATAATAAATGGTACAAGTACATGTAAAAAACCTAAAAAATAAACAAAAAATATTCTTTAAAAAATATGTTAACAAGAATCTACTACTTGTTCTGAATTTAAAAATTCTTTTATTTGAATTTTTATTTGTGTTTAACATATTTTTGTTATAAAAATGGAATTACCTTAGAACAATAATCAATATGGACGACAATGTGATTGTTGTGACTGTTATGGGAACACTTCATAGTAGTGTGTATATAACTAGCCACAACAGATTGATTACATTAAAGATATTCAGCAAAACCTTGAATCTCCTCTAGAATTCTGAGCAAAATATAAATTTATGGAGTTTAAATTTTATTCTAGGGAGGTTTTTTTTAAATAATGGTTTAATAAAATCCATGAAATTGAATTTAAATATTCTCTAGATCAAGATCAAACAACGAAAAATTAGAAAAAATTCTCTTGGAATTTCAACATAGGGTTAAATAACATGATGAATTTGAAGAAATAGAAAAATAAAATATTTATAAAAGCTTTGAAAATCATGATGAAGAGGAAAGTGATAGAAAAACTGCGAAGAAAACTGTTACATCGAAAAATATGATTATATTGAACTAAAATTTGAAATAACCAACTAAGTGAATCATGAAAACATTGAAAACCCCAAAAAGAAAATTAATTATTTTGAGTTGGATAAATATAAAGATTAATTGAAACATATTGAAAAGGAATGTCCAGTTTTCTTCCTAATTCCCACTTTGGGGGACAAAGAAATTTTGAGAATAAAGTCCCTTGGGTTGAAGTCAGACTTGAAACTAAAATATTCATTAAAAACACTCTTCATACAATTTTTCTGACTTTGTGAACTCTAAGCCATAATTTTATATTGGGTCTAATTAGGATGAGAACATTAAAATAGATAACCTAGAATCTGATATTTTTGAACCTGAACTGAACACTTATCTTTCATGTTTTGAAACCCCAAAACCCTTCAATTCATGAAATTATGTAGGAGGAAAAACATAAGGGTATGTTATTTGAAGAAAAGTTATATAATGTGTTTTTACTACCTCTTTCTGAGATTAATCACTTTTCTAAAATGTGTGCCTAAATTGAAAATAGTGTTTTCATACATGGGGATAAATTTCTTTATTTAAAAAATCTTTAAAATGAATATTTTGACACCAAATTAATCTTTACTCCTCTTGAATTGAACTATTTAGAACATAGTACATACATTGTTTTGGAAAGTGTGCCTTTTGAACATGAACATGAATTAGAGGATGAACATACTATAGATGGTGGTAATAGTATTGATTTTTTATAAGTATTATATGTTCATTTTTTGTTAATAGATGAGCATATTATGGAAACTTTTTACAACATTGTTAGTCCCGAATCTATTTGGGATAAAATAAACTCTCTTTCTTATATGTAACTTCCATCCTCAATTGTGAAGGGTTATGAACGTTCAAATGATACTGATAATTGTCTATTGGGGGAATCACACATGGGTTCCATGTTACATAATTATGTAAATCGCATAATTGATGTCTCTCTTGAACCTACTATTTACTATTCACATACTAGTGCCCTTGAATTTGAATCTATTAATTATGAAGGTATGAAAGATATCTTTGAGGACAATACCACACCATTTCATGCACCCAATTTGTCTTCCCTTACTAAAAAAGTTAAATGTTTCAAATTAGAAAAAATTCTGGAAGTTGATAACTCTATTCCCACAGCTATTAAAGGTTGATAACTAAGGGTTATTTCAGGCTCTTAGAGTTTAGTTTGAGTTTCTATAATTTTTTGGTCTCCCAAATTTCATTTTTCCGTTTATAAAATTTCATCCAAGCACATTTTGTGGTTCCTATTAAGGATACCACATCCGCCAATTAGTTAAAATTAGTATCTATATGAGTTTATTTGAGGACAATAAATCTAGCACTACATGGTAGATACCCATTGTTTTGTTTGTTTAAAATATAAAAAGTTAATTAAATAAAGTTTAACGGAAGACTAAAAACTAAGTGTTGTGTGGGAGTCAAGAAATTTTTCTTATTTTGTGATTACTTTTGTTCCTATACTGTTTTTTTATTGAATAAATTTCTACATTATTGTCTTCTGAATGATCTATCTTTTATGTATTTTCATTCCTGGTGTACTTGATCTGTGCTTTTAGGATGCTACAACAATGTAATAAAGGAGTTGAATTACCGTATTGAAGGAATAATGAAAAAAATATTAAGTTAGGGAAGTGACTTAATATTAATTTCAATTTCATTATTCTGCTACATACTACATTAAAATATTGGTTGCATGTTTTTCATGAAAAATTCTTCTTTATATGTTATTGCATTAAAAATTCTACTTGTTTTGGAATGAAAGTTTTATGATTTTTACTAGTTGAAATAAACAAAAATTCGTGTTCTTCCTTGTTGAACAATTGAATTTAACTACTGATAAAATCATTCCACTACTTGAAACTAAGTGTGGGGGGGGGGGAGGGGGTACATGAAGCTGGTCATTTTGAAGCTGATTTAGGTTTGCGTGTTTAGCATAAGCTTTGTCTGCTATATTGAATATCCAAACGAATCATAGTTTTGAAATTTTCTTTCACCCTTTCTATGGGTAGCTACACATGTTTCATGTTTTTTCTTGAACATTCTTGAATATCGTTTCCACTTACTTAAATGTTATTTCATGTACTTGTTTGTGAACATGCTACTATGTTATTCATTTTGGAAAAATCATTCTTCGAACTTTAAGAGACCCTTTTATATGTGTCATAAATCTACTAAAATAAAAAACCTAATTTGAACATTAATTTAAAAAAATTTCTCTCCCATTTAGATTTCAACTTTGGAGACAACGATGGGATTTATGTTTGGGGGAGGGGGTGAATTATTGACTGATCTTAACTGTCCTTTAGTGTTAGCCCTTCAATTCCCACATCCACAAAAAATGTTTCTATAAAAAGTGTAAAATATATCACAATTATTTCATAATATTAGGCTTTACACTATACCCAATTGGGTATTTCATAAAGATGATTATTTATTAGTAGTTAAGAGATTATTTGAGTCTTAAATTAATTAATGTAGTGGAAGGATAAGTGAATATAATTAGTTATTTAATAGAAATTTCATTTAGAAACAACATTTTAGAGTGGTGTAGGTTACCCATTAATGGAGTTACGATTATAACGTATGGAACTCAAAGATGGATGTTGATCCTTTGGGACTCATTTTATTTTAATTATAAATGTAATTAAATTATTGAATCATGTTTAATGAATTTCATATGATTCATTTGTAACTAGATTAATTTGGGAAATTGGGATTCCATGGTGAATCTTTGGGACCCTATATGGTGGGTGTGTTTCGATTGACTATAAGCCCTCTATACTCCATGAAAAAGCGAAATTCACAGTTCTTAGCCTATATACATGGCTTCTAAAATAAATAAATAAAATTTCTATGGTCAAAAATGTGTTCATTAAGGTGAGGGGAATAATGAAAACCAGATAAAGAAGGGGTCAATTCGTTTATATAGAAGTCATTTAGGTTGTATCATTAGGGTGATTCACAAAAAATTATTTTTTTGGAACCTATGATTGTTTCAAAGTATAAAATTTCTACTGTTATGTTCTGAATTCCCTAGATTTTTTTTAAAATTTATGTCACTCTTGAAGTTATATTTTATGTCTCTATGGGATTGGGTCCCTAATCAGAGTCACATATGAGTCCGGACACCTTCATTGATTGATGATTCATTTATTTCTTGATTACCCTTTCAATATATGTTATTATCAAGGATTCATTTAAAAAATTCATTCTCTAAAATCCTATTAATAGTTTCATTTTCCTCTGCTTCTTAATTTTTTGGCACGTTAGATACTATACTTATGCATAAAATAATTTTTCTGCTTCTGAGTGACAATAAAACAAGGTATTGCATGAGGAAAATCATTCCTTATGTGTTGGGGAATTTTATGTGGCTCTAATTTGTCACAAATTTCCAAATATTTTATATTTTTTTTTGAATTTTATAAATATTTTTTACTTTATGGAAAATATTTAATCTTATTTGTTTCTATATTAAATTTTTTAATTAATCTATTTTTTATAATTAATTGTGTGTTTTAGTGTTTAATGTAATTAATTACTTACTTTCTGTTATTCAGTACGTTTTATAAATTATTATTTAGTATAAAATCTATACTTCTTTATTAAAATATGACATTTTTTATTTAATCAATGAACCTAAATTTTTTATATTTTATTAATTAAATTATTAATTCAACTTTAAATATTTAAACATTATTCATTAATATTTAATAAAATTATCATTTAAATTCAGTTACATTACTTAATTTTAATAGATATTATTCAATTTATTAACGATTAATAAGTTTTGATATATAATTGATTAATCTAAATTCACTTTTTATTATATTAACCTAAATGATTCATAATTTAAATATCTATTTATTTTTAATATATGTTTTATAATTTGATGTTTTTAATAATTAATTTAATTTCTATTTGTTTAATAAATTTATTTATGTTTATTAGATCATTAGATTTCAGTTGTCTTTGTTAATTATTAATTTAAATTAATTATATTGTTTTTATTTAGTTTAAGTTTTAATTTATTTTTTATTGTTATTTGTTTTGAAGTGACTGGTGGCACCATCCTCACCTCAAGATCTCACCCCTATCATTGTTCCACCATAAAATTACTTTTATTGTCCACCACATCCCTGGCGCTGCTATAGAACCCCATCCTCCACTTTACTATCTCCACCACACATCATTTCCCTTCCTTTTTCTTTACAACCAATTTTCCTTTCTACAATGCTATCGTTCCACCATTCCTTCCCTTAAAAAATAGTGTCGGTTTTGTTCTTTTATTTTCTCTATTTGACACTGCTTCCCACTCCTTTCTCCCTTTTAGCACCAGTTTCATCGACGACCTTCTTCGTCAGTGACACCATTCTTACACTGGTGACATCGTGCATCCCCACTTTTCACTGTATTTTTTACTAAACACCACCACTGGAGAATTCATCCATCACAAACAAAGTGACATAGTCATCATCATTTCACTAATTTTCAACACTTCCTTCTCATTTCCCCCCTTCACCCTTTAGAAAAGACTCCCCATTCCATTCCACCTTCATCACTAACATTTACATTCATTCACATCTATAAGAATAGACTATGGAATCAAATCTGAATTACACTATAATATGAGATCTTATAACTCCATTAAAATATTAATATAAATTTAATCCAGATAATCTTATATCTGGAAATTGAATCCCTTATTTCTCTTCACCACTTTGGAGTTATTAAGCTTCTGCAAGAGATGAACCGCGCCACCGCTGAGGAGTGACGACACCACTGACCGCTACTGGAAGCCATCATCGCCGCTATCGATTCGCCTCCAAATCAGATCTACATCCTTAGATATGAGACCACCGATTAATATTCAACCTAATTCAATCCTCACTGAAGGAGGTGATGCCGAGAAGATATAACCCCTATTTTTTTTTTTTTGAGGGAGAGTAGATATTATGTCCACCACTGAGGGAGAACTGACTCAAATCCCCTGTTAAGAGATGTCGCGCCTTCTCCATGAAGAGAAGCAATTTCGCAGCTTAAAGGAAGAGGAAACCCCCCCTGTTGCATCGATTGGATAGAGGAAAGAAGATTAAGACTTTTCCAGAGATGGAAACACGACCCAGTGCATTCAACTTACTCACCCAAAGTTAGATACATGGATAAATTTAACATGACGTGCTAGTCATGAAAAAAAATACGTGTGATGTGCATAAGTGAAGGATAGTTGAAGTTAGTGGAAGGCTTTGGTTATATGCAGTATATGACAGGATGTTTAAAAGGTCCAATCACATTAGTATTTTGGTGGGAGTCTCATTCATTTTCATGGCTTGATATTTTTGAGAGCATACCTAAGGAGAATCTCGAGAGAAGAACATGATCAGAGCTGGAGATGAAGGAGCTTAGAAGCAGAGCTATGCTAGGGTTTTTCTTCTTCCCACTATCCATATTTCTTGTACTCTTTTTTCGAGTCTTTGGAATTTTGAAAAAAATATGATCATAGCCTAATGCTTTCAATCATTTCCATGATAGGAATTTGATTCTACTTTCTCTATTATTTATCTCATCACATTCTTTTCCTTTTTTTTAAATGATAATCAATCAGAGAGATTGAATTGTGATTTTTTCAAAATTGTTCAGTCATCTACTATTTTTAATCGCATAATTTATATTTTTATTGGCTTGTTCGGTCATGAATATTTTCTATCAAATCATTAAAAAAAATTTAACATTGGAAAAGTTTTGGAAAGTTGATTTCCAATTGTTATATTTATCATACTTTCAACAAATTTGAAAGATTCTAGATTGTCGAACTCCAAAACACAATCTTCTATCTATGGATTCCCCCAAAAAAGGGTAATTCATTAGATTAGAAATGAGGTGTGATAGAAAAATGTGGTGAATAATTCATCCATTTAAACAAGTAGATTAGAACTCCCGAACACTTAGTTTGATCTGTGCTCATTCGTCTTGCTGTTATGTAATGGTCTAATACATTTCCGTATTTTTTTGTAGTTATGTTGTGTAAGATTTAGTTTTTATGTCATATTTTTTTCCATAATCATTGAATTTAATCCAATACATTAAAAACATAAAATTTGTTTTCCCCATTGCTGACAAAGTGGGTTTATAGTTTTAAAATTGTAGAATAACTCACATGCTTTCCCTGTGGAACGACCCTGCACCAATGTGCTTATTTTGGAGTGATAAATTTTATATTGATGGCAATGATGACCTCTGGACACATCAATAACCTATTGATCATAGACCATGGATTCCAAAAAAATAAATTACAGGACCATTGAGAAATATTTCCTTGAATATTTCTTTGCACAATATATATTCTGATCATATCTCATTGGCACTGAAGTTGTTGTTTTTTATGATCATGGAGCACTCAGCTATTTAAGAAAAAATGCAGATTCAAATCCAAGGCTAGTGATATTGATGCTAATCTTACAAGTGATAAATTTGAAAATTAAAGATAAAAAGGTAACTGAAAATCAGGTGGCTGACAAACTAAGTCACTACCCCACACCACTGAAGGAGAAATTCCTAACCAGAACAAAATAATTAATGATCTTCCTGGAGAATTACTCTGTGTTAGCAAAAATTTTGTTCCAATGTATTCTAATATTTTCAATTATCTGGTAAAATCTAAAGTCATATCTCATTCAAAATCTCACCAAATTCAAAAGATGAAATCTTAATCGTGATATTACATTTTGGATGATCTATTTTTTTGGAAGATTAGAAATGATCAAATAATAAGAAGATGTTTTCATAAAAGTGAAATTAATTATGTCTTTGATTTTTACCACAATGTTTCTTTTAGAGGCCACATTGGACATCAATGTAAAACAAGAATGGTTTTATAATATGAACAATATTGGACTGCCCATTTTAAAGATGTTCTTGAATTTTGTGAAGGTGTAAAAATTGTCAATTTTCTAGAAATATTACAAAATGAAAAGAAATTACCCAACATCTAGTAAATTTTTGTAAAATTTTGAGGCTTGGGTATAATGTTTTATGGGACCTTTCCAAATTTCATTTGGAAATTATTATGTATTACTGTTAGTTTTTTTTTCAAATGGGTAAAAGAAAAAGACACCAGAACTAATGATGCTATTGTTCTTTTAGATTTTTTCAGAGCTAGCATATTTTGTATGTTTTTATTTACTAGAGAAATCATTAGTGATCAAGTGGCTCACTCTTTAAATAGGATAACAGAGTCATTGCAGATGAAATATGGAGTCCATTATAAAACATCAACTCTATATTATCCATAGACTAATGGTCAAGATCAAGTGTCCAATATTGAAATCAAGGAAATATTAGGAAGGAAATTTAATAAAATTAAGAAGGCTTGGAGCCAACGGTTGGTAGAATCATTAGGGGATTGCATGAAAACCTACAAAACCCCAATTGTAATAAGTCCATATATGCTAATTTATGGGAAAAACTGTCACCTACCTGTGGAATAAGAACATATGGCATACACGGATGTGAGGTAGATAAATTTGGATTTTGAAAGTGCTTTGAAGGATAAAAGATTATAGTTACAATAGATATAAAAAATTATAAGAGAAGATTTTGAAAATTATTGGATCTATAAATATAGAACAATAGTGGCTCATGAAAAGATGATCAAACTGAAGGACATCCATATAGGACACACAGTTCTATTATTCAACTCAAGTCTCAAGCTGATGTGAGGTAAAATTCATTCTAAATGGGAAGGTCTATTTATAGTACTAATATATATCATTTCAGTTCTCTGAAAAATTTGAAGGATGGAGAGAGGAAGCCATTAACTGTTAATTGGAATCATCTGAAGAAATTAATTAGGACCATACCATCAGAGCTAGTTGAAGATATCACACCCCTCAAACCGATTTATCAAAAAATCCAACAGTTCCTACCTCTCCTTACCACTTTCCTGATTCATATGATACAATTTTAAATATAATTAATTGTTAAATAAAATTTAATTAATTGAGGAAACTACAACCTTAATGTGTGGTGGAGCGAACCATATTAGTTTAGTTATTTAAATTGATTGTTTCTTTGTATTTGTGAAAAAAATAAATTTCTATGTTTTCCATTTTTTGTATTTATGTGAACATTTGAGATGAAATGATACTAATCTCAATTATTTAAAACCCAAGACCATGATTGAAAAAATATATTCCATAAAATTGAGTCTAGATGAATGCTGACAATGACTTTGATTCAAGTTTAATTCTTTATGAATTTTATGAAAAATATTTTTCATTTTAAATCCCATGCCACATGTCACTGTCTATATATTTTAAATCACTTTCCTATGAGGTTTCTGCACCTAGTTTTCAAAAAAAATTATTCTCCTCACTTCTTGAGAAAACTATACCATTATTTATTTAACCCGAATTCGATTTATTCCTATCAATACATGAGGGCTTGAAATACATTTCTTTTAAATGATTTTGGAATTTCGTTGGTATTAAATCTAGTATTAATTATGAATCATTTTTATAATGGCCCACCTTATACATTTAATCTTGTATCCCATTGAAGCCATTAACATCATGTTAGGTTGGCCACATTACAAGCCAATTTTCCCTATCCAACCTACTCTTGATGTGAAATTTCATAATCTAGATGAACATAAGTATGGGGTGATTGATGTGTGTCATGCTACATCATTTGTAAATACATTGGGTGGAAAATGAAACATTGAATAAATTTCCATTTTTCTAAAAAGAATTATTATTTTGAAAGCCGTGACTTTTCTAGATCTTTCATTTTGGAGAAGATGTGCCTTTTTGGAGCTTCTAATGAAAAATAAGTTGATCCTATTTATAGCTTTCAAGATAAATAATTTTTTATATGATTGAATATGTTTCTAATAAAATGATGAATGGTGTAAAATTTCACTGATTTTTAAAGCTAATATATCTGATTTACTACTAAGGGGTGCGAGGTGGAGACCATACATGAGTAAACATTAGAATAATGAAATTTTTCTTCCAAAATATCCAATCAATATTTATTCTTCCTCATACTTTTTTGACATCAAAATACTACCAACCGAAAGACTCGTAACTAACCTGAAAATTCCCCATGATAAATATATTTCCTTGATTAAAATCGGGTGGAGCTGTAGGAATTTATCAAACCTATGGTGACCCTTTCATGAGTATTGGATGATAAAGACATTGTTAAAACATTGAAATGTGTGTGATGTGAGAAAATGCTTGTGAGGTAAGTCTTTTATGTGAATGGGTGGAGAAATGAAGGTAAATATATTGAATGACCTGAAATGAAGAACTTGAAATAATCATTTTTTGGGTATGTGTGATATCTTTTTTTTCTTGGTGTTAAATTAGTGGATCTCATTGAAATGTGTTTTAAATTTCCTAGGATTTGATTTTGGGTTTTTTTTGTCCATGAGTCCAAGTGATAAGTGTGGGGGAATTGAAAGAAATAATATTTTAATAATAATTTAGATTTTTTAAATGATTTAATCCCAAAAAATAAATTAATTTTTGTTTATTTATATCATTTTATGATTTTTGGTGAGTTTTGAGCTTAAATGACAAAATTGGTTAAATCTTGAAATTGATTGTTTTTTGGACCTTCTGTTTTTGGTGCATAACATTTACTATTATGATCCAAATTGATTGATTCCTTTTTATTAGGTTGTATCAATATTTGGGATTCAAATGCGTCTTCAATGAAAAGATCTAATTTCAATGTCCATATTCCAAAACATTTCTCTCAATGTGAAATGTTTTTCTCGTCGGTAGAAAGGACCATACCTCATTCAAAGAGGCTTATTTAGGAACACCAACCTTAAAATTAAGTGGATCATCTAGATTTAACAACTTTTTAAAAGGTTTACATGGGAACCAAATATAAAGGATAAATTCTTTCATTGAAACCTCTATTTCATAATACAAATTTGGGTTGGTGGAATAGGGTTTGGCGGCCAGAAAAAGTGAGATTAATTTAGGAAGCCATAACATCTTTGACATGTACTCAAAGGGATTGAATTTTCATGGGTTGATGTCCAACTCCATTACCAACATCTTATATGAATAGACCTCTACATGATTCATACATGAGGTGGGAGAACCAAAGCTATCTTTATAGTAGATAGATTTTAGAGGGAAAACACTATTCTTCCTTTTCACTTTTTTCATCTTCTTATTTTTTTTAATTCATTCATAATTAACATTATAATGAATTATCCTTACAATTTTCGGATGGGAATATGATTTTATTAGGGGTGGTATGGTTTTATATTTGTAATTCATTGAGTTATTACATTTTATTAAGTAAAAACTCTCCCTCTTATGCAAAGTTGTTTTTAAATTCTAATAACAGTATTTTTTATCTTATGCGATCGTATTCAATTTTATATTTTGTTGTTATTATTTCATTGATAAATAATATTTTTTCTCCTACTATTATTTTCGGTTCAGTAATTGATATAATAAGATCAGGGTTTTCTGGTGAAGTACTTGGTGTGTACATGTGGGAGGGGGGGGTGACCATTCATGATTATTTTGATAAATAATACCCTATTGGTAATTTCCTATGATAATTGGGGATATTCACTAAAACTATATCACAAACTAGAAGGAGTGTAAACCAAAATAGAATTTTTCTAACGTCTATCTTTATCATAAAAATTTATCCAAAGAACCATGTTGATGAAATTGTGAAATGACACTTAAATAAACATAGCAGAAGAGGATTGAACAAAATAGGAGAAATATAATATTGAAATTATAAATAAGACCTTGAATTGATCACCATCTCATAAAATTGTTTTGAAATTACATTCATTCCATATTTTCCATGAATCTATTCCTAAATTTATTCTTTTTTTGTTTCTATCATTGATGTCAAAACTATACAATTTAAAAAAACCTAAATTTTTTCTCTAATTAAAAAGTTACAAGTATTTTGTCTGATCTTTCCATAGGGAGAATACATAGGAATATTCACAAGACTATATTAAAGTAATTTAAATAAAATTGTTTTTCCATGCCCATAACAGGTGTGCTTTAAACATGAACCAATTTTTGGGGAGGATGTACCTCAAAACACACACACTAAAAAAACATTATTGAATGATTTGTAGTTCAAATAACCCTTTAATTGAATTTGATCATGAAATTGATCGTAAAAACCCCCAATTGAGAAAAAAAATTCATATAGAGTTCGAAGAAATTAACCTCACGAATTCATGTGATACTTTTGGTGATCACTCTGAACCAGCAATAATGGATTATATTCCCAACCAAAATCGATGGGATATCTGTGCACCTTTATTTTCTAATAAAAATAACCAACTCACTATCCCTACCATAGAAAACAAAATCGAACAATGCATTAATATCATTCATGTGCTACCAAAATTTCATGGTCTTGCATGTGAAGACCCAAATCAATAAATAAAAGTGTTTAAATATGTATCCTCCAACATCAAAACCCAAGGATTCATAGAAGAGCAAGCAAAGTGGAGGGAATTCCCTTTCTCACATGAGGAAGAAGAAAATAAATTGTTGTACAGTCTACAACTAGGGGAGATAAACAATTGGGATGATCGTAAAATAAGATTATCAAGTAGATTCTTCCCTACTTCAAGGAGCACAACAATTAAAAAAGGGGTTTATGTCATACATCAATCAACTAGATAAAATATCTATGAATACTGGGAATGTTTCAAGAAACATTGTTCTAGAATCCCACACCATGAAATGTAAGAGAACCAATTACTTGTATTATTATAACAAGTATTTCTCGACAATGATCATAATTTAAAAGATACAATCCTTGATCAAAAAGTCACCATCTAATACGAGAGGCCTGATTGAGATGATTGCTTAAAACTCACAACAATTAGAATGTATAGGTAAGAGAACTAGAGGAATCCATGAGGTAATAACACTTTATTCGTCTCCACCCCTACTTTAAGAAACACTTAAGGTGTGTGGTTAATGCTCTTCTAGTTATCATTACACTGATAAATTTCAAAAAGTGCAGGGGACTACTTGTTGTACTGATGCCTATATAGAAATGAAAATCAAGTCAAATCAGTCACGTCAACCCCAACAAGGATATAGATTTATACATAACCATGATAGACCTCCTTTTCAGAATCAATATCAAAACCATCCTCCATTCTAGTAGCAACAACACTAGAATCCTCTACCATTCCAAAAACCCTATAAACAGTCATACCAGTAGAAACTATATGAAGAAACATTAATAAGATCTCATAATAACTGTCAACAAATGGTGATTGAAGACAAAAAGAAGAAAGTATAATATTTATAAATTTTTTTTGACATCCTTATAGATTTTTTTAATTTAAAATCAAGAAAAAAATCCCATCACAAACTGTTCAAAATCCCAAGGAATGTGTGAGCGTCATTACAAAAAGAAATATAAAAGAGATCATGACACATTTACAAACTGAGGATGATGATTCTATGAGAACTACTGAATCAAAATACATCTATCTAAAAGAAGCATACCAGAACAAAAATAGAGAAAAGATCATTTTTTGAAAGGAATGGACAGAAACACCTTTTCAAAAGAAACAAAGGGAGAAAATATATTTCTAAGAACCACTCCCATCATTATTAGTTAAATTTATAAAATTTAAAGAATGGATACTTAAAAATGAAATTCAAGAATCTTTTCAGAATATTGAGATCAGTATTTCACTACTATATGAAATCAATCAAATCCCTATGTTTGAATTTTTTTAACGAGATGCGCACAAAAAGGCGGTTGGATGGAAATGAGAGAATCATCTTAGGAATAATTTTCCCAACACTGATCATACAAATGATAAAAAAACAATCATTATCCAAGTACATTATATACTCCATGAACTATTAGATCATTTAATTATATTGGCGCTCTATGTGATCTAGTAGCTTCAATAAGGGTTATGCATCACTCAGAATTTTCATCCTTGAAGTTCGGAGAACTGAAAATAACATGAGTGGTGGTCTAATTAGCAAACTGATCCACTATTTTCCCAACTGGAGTTGTATAATACGTACTCATTGGAGTAATTGGATAGATATTTCTAGTACACTATCATGTCCTTACCATGGAATATGATAGAGCACCGGGCCAATCTCCCATCATCCTAGGGAGACCATTCCTAAAAACAGCAAGGACTATCATCAACTTCCATGAATGAAAACACACAATAGAACTTTGAGATATTAAATTACACATCAAAATTCATGATGCAATGAAACATTCTTCCATAAATCCTCACATTATATGATTTCTTATGAAGAAGCTATAAAACCAATTTAATATTAGAGTAATCTTCTTGAATTCTTATCATTAAGAGATCATTTTTCATTTGAAAAATTTAATTCCCATGATGCAGAAAAATCCTTAACCCATGTTAAAGAATGATGATAAATTTTACATTAAGGATGATATAATTAATTAAAATGAGATGATATCAGATATTCCAGTCTTCGGAATAGGATACCTTAATTCAATATTATTCATTAAAAAAACCCACATGTTTATAACTTAATCCAATACTAAGTGATTTTAAGTATGCTTACCTAATAGAAGGAGAGAAATTAACCATAATAATTCACAAAAACCTATCCCATTCACATGTGGAAACTCTAATTGAACTACTAAAAAGAAATTTCCATGATGTGGGATGGTGTTTAAGTAGTATGCATGAAATCAATCCCAATGTCTGATCTCATAGTATATTTTTAGAATGTGATTCCCGACCAGTTAGAAAACCTCAGAGACGACTCAATATGACAATCAAGGATGTTGTTAAGAAATAGATATAGAAATTTCTAGTAGATGAAAACATTTTCCCAATCTCTGATTCTTAATGGGTCAGCCCCATTCATGTAGGCCCAATAAAAAACAGTCTAACGACTATCAAAAATGAAAAAATTAATTGATCCCCATGAGATTACAAAATAGTTGGAGAGTGTGAATATATTACGGGAAGCAAAATAAAGTTACCCTGAAAGCCATATTCATCATTCCATTCAATGATCAAATGCTAGAATGGTTATTTGGAAAAACACATTACTATATTTTTATGCATTTTCATGAAACTTTATGTACATATCACAGTAGAAGTCTAGGAGAATACGACATGTACTTGTCCTTTTGTAACATTCACCTACAAAAGGACTCCTTTTGGAATATTAAATGACCCTGATAAATTTCAACTGTGTAAAGTGTGTATTTTATTAGATCATATTGAGGATTTCTTGAAGATATTTCTTATGGAATTCAATATTTTTGGTAATTCATATGATCAATGCATATGAAATTTGTAAATAGTGTTGAAAATATGCATTCAAAAGAATAATGTCTTAATTTTTGAAAAATTTCATTTCATGGTTGATAAGGGAATAGTGTTGGGGAAGATAATTTCACAAAAAAGGATATAGGTTGATAAATTGAATGTTGAAGATATAAATTCATTTCTATATCCAACTTTTTTAAAACATGTTAGATCTAGTTTAGGATCTGTAGGATTTTAAAGATGATTAGTCAATGATTTTTGTAATATTTTTTACCCTATTTCAATATGACTACTATAAGAATATGAAATTAATATTTAATACACAAGCATAATGTCATTTGATGAACTGATGAAATATTTGACCAAACAACTAATAATGATACAACCCAACATGGAGTTCCCATTTGAGTTGCATTGTGATGCATCCAACCAAGAAGTATGAGCTTCTATATCACAAATAAATGACAAAAATACTTAGGTTATATCCCATTCATTGAGGACCTTGGATGCCACATATATAAATTATACAACCACCGAGAAGAAGTTCCTAGCAGTTGTCTTTGCAATAGAAAAATTCCGATCATATATTCATGGCACTAAAGTTGTTGTTTTTTCTTGATCATGTAGAACTCAGGTATTTAATGAAAAAGGTGGATTCAAAGACATGGTGATTGAGATGTTTTCTACTCTTATAAGAGTTCAATTTGAAAATCGAAGATAAAAAAGGGTACGTAAAAATAGGTAGTTTAACATCTAAGTCGACTACCCCACACTACTGAAGAAGAAATTCCAAACCATAACCCACATCGTGATGAGCTTCCTAGAGAAAAACTCTACATTATCAATAGTTGCATTCCATGTTACACCAATTTGGTAAATTATATGTTAATATCTCAATTCCCATATCATTTAAATTCCAACTAAATTCAAATGACGAAATATGAATCTAGATATTAGATCTGGGATGATACATTTCTTCAGAAGATTTGCAAAGACGACGTAATAAGAAGATGTTTTCCTGAAAGTGAAATTAATTTTTTCATTTAAATTTTATCACAAATTATCTTAGGGAGGACACTTTAGACCTCTGAGTAAAAAATAATGGTTTTAGAATATATAATTTATTGGACCACCCTTTTAAAGATGATCATGAATTTTGAAAAAGGTGTGAATTTTTTTTTGTTTTTTGGAAATATTTCAAAGAGAAAAGAAATTCTTCCATATCCACTAAATTTTTGTGAATTTTTACATGTATAAGGAATATATTTTATGGGCACTTTTCAAATTTCATTTTAAAATTCTTATATATTTCGTACAATTTATTATGTTTCCCAATGGGTGGATGAAAAAAACCATGACTGATGATGCAAAACTTGTATGGGATTTTGTTAGGAAAAACATATTTTGTAGGTTTGGAGTGTCCAAATAAATCATTAGTGATAAAAGGACTCCCTTTTTCAATAAGATAATGGAGGAATTGCTAAATAAATATCAGGTGCATCATAGAACGTGAACTCTCTATCATCCACAGACTAATGGTCAAACTGAAGTGTCAAATAGGGAAATCAAATAAATTTTAGAAAATGTTTTAAATACCAATAAGAAGGATTGGAGCAAAAGGTTAGAAGACACATTAAAATATTACAAGAAAGCCTAAAAACCCCCAATTAGAATGATTCCATATAAATTGATTTACGATAAAAGCTAGCAACTACCTATGGAATTAGAACATAAGGCATAGTGGGATATGAGGACGATAAATTTGGATGTTTAATGTATTGGGAAGGGGATAAGGTTATTTTTATAGGATATAGAATAAATTTGAAGGGAATCTTTAGAAAATTCAAAGATATATAAAGATAGAACAATATTTTCTCATGAAAAACTGATCAAACCGAAGGACTTCCATCGACAAGACCCTGTTCTATTATTCATCTCATGAACCATACTTATGTTAGGTAAACATCATTCTAGATGGGAATGTCCATTTATAGTTAGTCATGAATATCCATTCTGTTCTGTGATGATTTTTAAGGATAGAGAGTAGAATCCATTCACTGTTAATGGCCATCGGCAAAAGAAATTCCTTGGGACCGTACCATCAGAGCTAGTTTAAGAGATCACACTCCTCAAACCCATTTATCATTAATTCCATCAGGTTTTACATCTCATTACCACTTTCTTGAATGTTATTATTTAATTTAAAATATAATTACATGTTAAATATAATTGAATTCATTGATAACACTACACCATTTATGTGTGGGAGAGGGAACCATTTTAGTTTATTAATTTCAATTGTCTATTTCTCTGTATTTACGAAAAAAATTAAATTTTTGTGATTTCCAAAAAAAATCTATTTCTATGTACTTTTGAGTAGAAATGAACCTCATCGCCATTTTTTAAACCCATGTCCATGAGTGAAACAATTGATTCCAAGAAACAAAGAATAAATTAATGCTTTAAAGGACATTGTTTCATGTTCATTTTTTATGAATTTCATGAAAAGTACTTTGAATTATAAATTTCATGCCATATCTCACTGAATTTATATTTGAAATCACTTTCCTATGATGCTTTTTAACATTATTTGAATAATATTTTTATTCACCTCACTTCTTGAGATAACTACACCATTCTTTATTTAACCCTAATTTTATTTATTCGTATCAAAACGGGAGGGATTAATATACATATGTTTTAAACTATTAGGAATTTATTTGGTATTATAGCCCCTATTTTATAATAATACTTTTTATAATGGCCCAATATATACATTTAATACTTTTATCCCATAGAATCCATGAACATCCTGTGAAGTTATACACATTACAGGCCAATTTTCCTTATCCAAACTAATTTTCAAGTGAAATTTCATAATCTAGTTGTTGTTAAGTGTGTGTGTTGAGGGAGGGGGGTTGAAATTGGTTGTGCTACATAATTTATAGATACATTGGGTGGAAAATAAAACATTGAAGATATGTTCTTATTATTGAAAAGAATCATTTTGTTGAATGTTATGGATTTTTGGAGCTTTCATGTATGGGAAGTTATTCCTTTATAGAGGTTCTAAGGAAAAAAAGTTTTTCTCATCTGGAGTTTTCAGGAAAAATCATGTGTAAGATGATTCAAACTATTACTGCTAGAATAATGAATGGTGTGAAATTTCACATATTCGTCATGCTAATGCTGCTGATTTATAACTAAGGGGAGTGAGGAGGAGACCATACTTGAGTAAAAATAAGAATATTTTAATTTTTCTTCAAAAAGATCGAAGTACTCCTTATTCTTCCACAAAAGATTTCACATCAATATCCGACCAACCGAAATCCCCAGAAAAACCTTGAAAATTCCTAAAGAAAAATATATATCCTTGACTCATATTGAGTAGATAATTAGGAATTTATTGAACCGGTGGTGACCCTTTCATGAGTATGGGATGAGAAATACATTGGTGATACTTTGATATTAGTGTGATGAGAGAAAATGAAACTGAGATAAGTGTTTTATGTGCCTGGTAGGTGAAATGAAGAGGACATATGTTGAATGATTTGAAATGAAGAACATGAAATAATCTCTTTTTGGGGAGGAATGATATATTTTGTTTCTTGGTGTTAAATTAGTAGATCTCATGGATCTACGTTTTAAATTATATAATTTTATTCTGAGTTTTACTTGTCTAGGAGTCAAAGTGCTATGTGTGGGGGAATTGATAGGGTTAATATTTTCATAATAATTAATATGTTCTTAAATGATTTAATACCTTTAAATTAAATTATTTGAGTTTATTAAAATCATTGTATGATTTTTGTGAGTTTTGATCTTAAATTTCAAAATTGGTCTAATATGGAAATTGATATATTTCGAGACGTTATGTCTTTAGGAATAAAATTTACTATTATAAACCAAATTGAGTGATTCCATTTTTTTTGTATCTATGTTTGGGCTACCAATACTTCTTCTGTGGCAAGATCTAATTTGGAATTCAACATTGACAAACATTTCTCTCAATGTGAATTTTTTTTATGGTCAGTAGAATAGAACATACCTCATTCAAAGAGTCATATCTTAGACCACCGACATTCACGTTATGTTGATATAGCTACGTTTTATAGATTACTAAAGGGTCATATGAGAACCAAATATCCAAGATAAATTAATTAATTAAGGCGGCCATTTCACCAGTCAATGTAGGATCGGTGGAATAATATTTGGCTGCCAGAAAAAGTGAGTTCCATACATGGGGCCATAAATTTTTTAAAAAGAATTAAAAGGCTATACAAATTCGTGGGTATATGGTAAAAAATATTCCAAACATCTAAGAAGATGGGACCTCTACAGGATTAGGCCAGGAGGTGGGAGAAACGAAGCTATCATTTTGGTGAACAGATTCTGGAGGAGAAAAAATAAGTTCCTTCTTTTCAATTTTTTCTTCTAATAGTTTTTGTAATTCCTTCATTTTCCTCATTATTATAAATTACCCATACCATGGTTGGGTAAACATATTAGGTAATTGGGTAAGGGAAGGTTTTATATTTGTAATGCTTTCGGTTCTAAAATGTGATTGAAAAAATCTCCCTCTCTTATATGAAGTTGTTTTCATATTCTAATGGCAATATTTATTATCTTATGTGATGGTATTCAATTTTATATTCTATTGATAATATTTCGATGATAAATGATCAATTTTCTCCCTTCATTTGGTTTTGGTCAATATTTGACAAAATAAGATGAGGGCTTTGTCGTGAAGTAATTGGCGATCGCTAGTATGTGGGGGAAGGGTGGTGAACATTCATGATTATTTGGATAAATAATACCCGATTGAGAATTTCTTAAGATAATAAGGGGTATTCACTAAAACTCTATGACACATCATGAGTGTAGAAAAAACAATAATTTGGTTAAGGTTTATTCTTATCATGACCATTTAAACAAAAAAGTGAGTTGAATAAATTTTGGAATCTCACTTAAATCAACTTAGCATAAGAAGATTGAATAAAATGAAATAATGGTAGTATTTCAATTATTAAGATGACCCCTACTTGATCAGCCATCTAAATGAAATTGTTTTTAAATCAATTGAATTCCATATTTTACTGGAATCTCTTCCCCAATATCTTTTTTGTTATGTTTCTCTATTTGATTTCAAAACCAAACAATTAAAAAAACACCAATTTTTTTCTCTAATTAAAATGTGACAAATTTATTTTTGTGCACTTCTCATTGAGAGACTACATAAGAAAAATTACTAGATTATAATCAGGTAATTTAAATTAAATTTGTTTTCCACGTCCATGAAATGTGGACGTGAAACTTCACGTCATTTCTGGGGAGGAAGGGCCTCAAAACACAAAAAAAATCTTTCTTGAATGACAAATAGTTCAAATAATCCTTAAAATGAATTTGATCTTGAAATTGATCATATGATAAATCAATTGAAAAAACAATAATTTCAAATAAATTTAGAATAAATAATCCTCACATATTCAAGTGATGCTTCCAGTTATCACTATGAACCTACAATAAGTGAAAATAATCCCAACAAAACTCTACGTGATCTCTTTGCACCTCAATTTTTTAATCAAAATAACAGACTCACTGTCCCAACCATAGAAAATGATTATGAAAGTCCCATTAATTTCATTCATGTGATAAAAAAATTCTATTATCTTGCAGGTGAAGACCCAAATCAAGACATTTAAGAGTTTACCTATGTCTCATCCAACTTCAAACCCCAAGGAGTCACAGAAAAGAATGTATAGTGGAGGGAATTCTCTTTCTCATTTGAGGGATGAAAAAAATAATGGTTGTACAATCTAAAAATAGGGGAGATAAATGATTGGGAATATATTAAAAGAACCTTCTTGTAGAGATTCGTCACTGCATCTAGGAGAACAACAATTAGAAATAGATATATGTAATACATTAATCGACTAGAGAGACTCTATATGTATACAAGGAACCTTTCAAGAAACGTTGTGTAAGCTGACCACCCCGTGAAATAGAATAAAACAAATTTCTTCTATTATTCTACCAAGTATTTCTTAAAAATGATCGCAATTTACTCAATACCTCATCTAAAGAACCTTGATCCACAAGTCACCAGTAGATACTAGAGGCCTGATTTAGAATATTTCTCTAAACCCACATCAATTATGAAGTATAGGTACTAGAACTAGAGGCATCCATGAGTTAGGAACATATAATTCATCCTCACCCTTACATGGTTCAACACATGCGAAAACGACTAGTGTAATGAGACAACTTTGTATGAACAAATTAAACGAACAATATGGCCCGAATCATGTATGTGGTTTATGATCTTCTAGTAATAATTACACTGATCAATGTCAAGAATTGCGGGGGACTAAAAGTTGTGTTGTCACACATCATGAAATAAAAATCCTGTCAAATCAACCACGTAAACCCCAACAAGGATATGGTTTTATGAATAATGAGGGTAGATATCCTTTTATGAATCAATACCAAAAATCAAACACCATTCCAAAAGTAGCAATACAAGATTCCTCCACCATTCCTACAACCATCTAAATATCCATACCTACAGAAAACATATGAAAACCTTCAACAAGTTATCATAAGAACACATGAAATGGATATTGAATATCTAATAAAGGCTATAAAAAATTTAGATATTTATTTTTATAGACTTATGGATATTCTAACAAAATATATAGAAAAACACCCAGTAGAAATAGTTTCAAATCCCAAGGAAATCATGAGTATCATTACAACACGAAGTGTAATAGAGCTCATGTCACCTGAAAAAATTGATGATGATGATTGTAAGAAACCTACTGAATCACAACACTTCCATCCCAAATATGTAGAACCGAATATCAAATGAGAAAAAATCAGGTTTAGAAAGGAATGGATATTAAAACCTTTAGAAAACCACAAAGGGATAAAAGAAATCCCAGAACCATCCCATCTTCCTTAGTTAAATTGAATAAAGTTAAAGAAGAGAGACTTCAAAAGGAAATTTAGGATACATTTCAGAAATTTGAGATCAATATCCCACTACTAAATGCAATCAAAAAAATTCCTCAATATGATAACTTTTTGAACGAGTTGTGCAAAAAACGATGTATGTTGGATGGAAATGAGAGAATCATATTAGGAATATGTGTCTCTACATTGATCAGACCAATGATAACAAAAAACTATCTGGATCCATGTACAATCTCTACTCCATGTACTAATGGGTCTTTAAATATTACTGACGCACTATGTGATCTAGGAGCATCTATAAAAGTTATGCCTCACTATGAATTTTCATCCTTATATTTTAGAGAACTAAAACCAACCCGAGTGGTGGTCCAATTAACAAATTAATCAACAATTTTCAAAGCTGGATATATGGAAGATGTACTTGTTAGATTAAGTGGATTGATCATTCCAGTAGACTTTGATGTCCTTAATATGGATGAAGATAGATCAGCAGGCCACTCTCCCATCTTCATTGGGTGACCCTCCATAAAAACTGCAAAGAATATCATTATTTTTCATGAAGTAAAACTCATAATGGAACTTTGAGATAGAACCATACACTTCAACTTTCTAGATGTAATGAAACATACTTCTAATAATCACTCACTTTATTCAATGTCCCATGAAGAAGATATAAAACCAATTGAATATTCAGGTAGTCTTTTTATCTTATCATTACATGAACATTTTCATTTGAATATTACAAATCCCATGAACCATAAAATCCTAATCCCATGTTAGAGAATGCAGTAAAATCTGAATTTTGTGACGATTGATAAAAAGAAAAAGAGATGATACTAGAGATTACAACCTTAAGAACAAGATACCTTAATTCATTGTTGTCTCTTGAACAACACCCATTTCTAGAACATAATCCATTTCCATGTGATTTTAGGTATTCTTAACTAATGGAAGGAGAGAAATTTATAGTTATAATTTCCCAAAACCTGTCCTATTCACAAGAGGCAACTCTAATTGACCTACTGAAAAGAAATATCCAAGTTGTAGGATATAGTTTATGTGATATATCTATAATCAATCCCAAGGTCTCCTCTCATAGAATAGTTTTATAATGTGATTCACTACATGTTAGAAAACTCAAAGAAGACTCAATCCAACAATCATTGGGGTTTTTAAGAATGAGATAGGGAAATTTCTAGCGGCTGACAACATTTTCCAAATATATAATTCAAAATGAGTCAACCCCATTCCTGTAGTCCCAATGAAAACCAACATAAAAACTATTAGAAATGAAAGAAATGAATTTATTCCCAGGAGAGTACAAAATAGCTGGAGAGTGTGTATTGATTACTGGAAGCTAAATCAATTTACCTAAGAAGACCACATCCACATTCCATTCATCAATCAAATTCTATATAGGTTAGCTGGAAAACCACATTACTATTTTATATATGGATTAACATGATACATTTAGGTACCAATCACACCATAAGACCAGGTGAGGAAAACCTTTACTAGTCCATTTGGTACTTACTCATAAAAAAATATTCCTTTTGGGTTATTCAACGCCCAAAGAAGATTTCAACAGTGTGTGGTGAATATTTTATCAAATAATATTGGGTACTTGCATGGGGTATTTCTCGATTATTTCACATTTTAAGGTAATTCTTTGGATCGTTTCATAGAAAATTTGGAAAAAGGTTTGAAAATTTGCATTCAAAATAATCTTTTATTAAATTTTGAAACATTTTATTTTCATGGTTGAAAATGGAATAGTTTTAGGGAACATAATTTACCAAAAATGGATAGAGGTTGATAAATTTAAATAGTAAGTAATAAATTCCATGCCATATCATATTTATTTAAAACGTGTTAGATCCTTTTTAGGACATGTGTTATTTTACTGTAGATTCATCAAATATTTTAGTAATATTTTTCTCCCTCTATAAATATAACTACTAAATTAAGATTACATTAATATTGATTATGCATGATGAATTTCTTTTGATGAACAAATGAAACGTTTGATTACACCGCTGATAATCCAACCACCCAACTGAATGTTCCCTTTTGAGTTTCTTTGCAATGCATCCAACCATGCAATGCGAGATGCTCTATCACAACAAATTTACCAAAATATTCTAGTTATATCTTATGCATCAAGGACCTTGTATTTCACACAAATAAATTATGCAACCACTCAGAAGGAGATCCTTGAAGTTTTCTTTGCACCAAAAAATTCCAATCATATCTTCTTGGCACTAACTTTATTGTTTTTTATAATCATACAGAACTATGGTATTTAATGAAAATAGTTGTTGAAAATACAAGTATAGTGAGATAGATGCTACAATTATAAGGGTTAAATTTAGAAATTAAAGATAAAAAGGTAATTGAGAATAAGGAATATGATCATCAAAGTCAAATACCCACACCGCGGAAAGACAAATTCCAAACCAAAACCCACATAGTGATGAGATTCCTTGAGAAAAACACTTCACCATCAACATTTAATCTCCATGGTATCCCAATATGGTTAATTATTTGGTAAAATCTCAAGTTACATCTCATTGAAATTTCCAAAAAACTTAAATGATGAAATATTAATCTAGTTATCACATTTGGGAGGATCCATTTTTTCAAATTCTTTGCAATGAACTTTTAATAAGAAGATGTTTATCTAGAAAGTGAAATTAATGTTGTATTTTATTTTTGTAACACATTAGCTTGTGGAGGACACATTGGAACTTAAAAAAATCATGGGAGATTTTAGAATCTGGACTTTATTATCCCACCCTATTAAAATATTCTCATGAATTTTGTAAAAGGTGTGAAAAATTTTAGTATTATGGAAATATATCAAAGAGAACAAAAATTCACCAAAAACCACTTATTTTTTGTAATATTTTGGAGATCTAAGGATTATATTTTATGGGCCATTTCGCAATTTCATTTGGAAATCATTAAATATTGGTTGTAGTTGATTATGCTTTCAAATGGGTGGAAGAAAAATTCACCATGTCTGATGAAACAAAAGTTGATTGTGATTTTTTTTTGGGATAAATTGTTTTGTTGGTTTGGAGTTATTAGAGTAATCATCAGGGATTAAGGGACTAACATTTTCAATAGGATAATGGAGGCATTATTGAAGAAATATGGGGTGTATTATAAATCATCAACTCCCTATCAGCCATAGACAAATGGTTATGATGTAGTGTCTAATAGGGAAAATCAACAGAATTTCAGAAAAGACTGTTAATCTAAATATTAGTGATTGTGGAAAAAGGTTGGAAGTCACATTGTGTATTTATAGTACATCATACAAAACCCTGATTGGAATGAGTCCATATAGGTTGCATTTTATAAAATCTATCACCGACATGTGGAATTGGAACATAAAGCATACTATGCAGTGAGGAAGATAAATATGGATCATAAAAGTGATGGGAAGGATAGAAGATTACAATTAAAAGAGATAGAGGTAACTAAAATGGAATATTTATAAAATTCAAGGATCTATAAAGATATAAAATGATTGGATCATGGAATGTAGATCAAACCGATGGACTTCAATCGAGATGAAACAATTATAATATTCAACTCAAGAATCAAGATGATTCTAGGTAAACTTTGTTCCGGATGGCAAGGTACATTTTTAGTTACTTATTTATATACTTTTTTTCTCTTCAAATTTGGAAGGGTGGAGAGTTTAATCCATTCAATATTAATTTCCATTGGCTTAATAAATTTCTTGGGACCATAAAATCACAACCAATTGAGGAGATCACAATCCTCAAACCCATTTATCAATAAATCCATTAGGTTGAACCTCTTCTTACGACTTTCTTGATTTCTATTATACAATTTAAAATATAATTAAATGTTAAATATTATTCAACAGATTTAGGACACTAAAACATTTAATTTTTGGGGAGGGGACCATTATAATTTAGTAATTTCAATTACTTGTTTCTCTTTTTTTTGCGGGAAAGAAAATAAATTTGTGTGTTTTAAAAAAAAATTGTTTTAGAGAACTTTTATGATGAAATGATTCTTATATACATTTTTTGAAACCCATTTTATTGAGTGAAACAATTTATTCCACAAAATTAATTTTAAATGAATGCTCAAAATTAATTTGTTACAAGTTTAATTATTTATGAATTTTATGAAAAGTTCTCTGAATTTTAAACCTCTTTCCATGTATCACTATATTTATATTTGAAATCACTTTTATTTGAGTTATATAAAAATAATTTTAAATTTTTTTCATTCACCTCACTTATTGAAAGAACTATAACATGCATGATTTAACAAGATTTTGTTTTATTCCTCTCAATAAGCTGTGGGTTTGACATACATGTGTTTTAAATGATTGAGGAATTTCTATGGTATTAAAGACCCTATTTCATAAAAATCCATTTTATAATGTCCCACCATGTACATATAATCTTTTTATCCCATATAATCTAGGAAAATAATGTTATGATATCCACATTACAAGTCAATTTTCCCGATCCAACCTTCTCATTAAATGAAATTTTATAATCTAGTTGAACTTAAGTGTGCGGGAGGTTGACTTGTGTCGTGCTTCCTCATTTATAGATATAATGAGTGGAAAATAAAACATTGAAGATATATGCATGTTACTAACAACAAAATCATTTAGTTGAAATCTGTTCATTTTCTTGAGCATTCATGTATGATAAGTTGTGCCTTTCCAGAGCTTCTAAAGAAAAAAAGTTGTGCCTCTATAAAGATTTCCTGAAAAAACCTGTTTGAGATGATTGAAAATGTTGATGTTGAAATGATTAATGGTGTGAAATTTAAATTATTTTTTTTAATGGAGTTGAGTTTCTACTAAGGGGAGTGAGGAGGAGACCGTATATGAGTAAAAATTAGAATAATGCAATTTTTCTTAAAAAAGAGGCAAGCACTCCTTAATCTGCCATAGAGTTTTTCAAATGAAATTCCTACCAACCAAATTCCCTAGAAAAAACTTGAAAAGTCATAATTATTATTATATGTCCTTGAATTATATTGAGTGGAGATTTATGAGTTTATCATACATATGGTGACCCTTTCAAGTGTTTTGAATGATAAATATACAGTTTAAAACTTTTATTTGTGTGATAAGAGAAAATGAAAGTGAGAAAAGTGATTTAATTCCATGGGAGGAGAAATAAAGGGGAAATATACTGAATTATCTAAAATAAAGAACATGAAATAATATATTTTTTTGAGGACGCATGATATCCTTTGTTTCATGGTCTTAAATTAGTCGATCTTATTTATATGTGTTTTAAATTTTCTGAGATTTGATTTTGAGTTTTACATCTACAAGACTCCAAGTGAAAAGTGTGGGGGAATTGATAGAGATAATATTTTCATAATAATTAATATGTTATTAAATTATTTACTCCCTGTAAATTATTTAATTTGAGTTTATATACATCAATTTATAATTTTTGTGAGTTTTTATCTTAAATGATAAAATTGTATTAATATAGAAATTGATAGTTTTTTGAACCTTTTTTTTGGGAATAAATTTTACTATTACTGACCACATTGAATGATTATATTTTTGTAGTATGTATATGTGTTTGGGATACAAATTATTCTTTTGTTAATGGATCCCATTCGGATGTCCATGTGCCCAAAAATTTCTCTCAGTGTGAAATGTTTTTCTAGATGGCATAATGGACTATACCTCATTATAAGAGGGATATATCGGACCATATATCTTAAAATGAATTGGTTTTCATTGGGTATGATATCTTACCAAAAGATCCAGTTGAGAACCAAATATAAAGGTTAAATTTAGTCATTAATGACGTTATTTCACTTGTAAAATTAGGGTTGGTGGAATATTGTTTGGAGGCAAGAAAATGTGACTTCCATTTAGGCAGACATAAACTATTTGAAACCTATTAAAAGGATCTAAAATTTTGTTGGTAGATGGAAAACCCCATTCCAAATACCTTATAAGAAATCACATCTATCTAATTCATCCATGCGGTGGAAAAATTGAAGCAATAATTCTTGGGTGACAGATTCTAGAGGAGAAAAATGTTGTTCTTTATTTTGACTTTTTCATCTTCACGTTTCCCTAATTCCTTCATCTTCCTCAATATTCAATATTATCCTTACCATGGTTGCATAAAAATATGAGTTTATTTCGGGTGGGAAGTTTTTATATTTTTAATTCTTTGAGTTCTTAAATTTTATTGAATAAAAACTATGTCTCTTCTACAAATTTGTTTTCAAATTTTAATAACAATATATATTATCTTATGCAATCTTATTAAATTTTATATTATGTTGTTATTATTTCTTTGATACATGTTCATTTTAATCCCTCCATTAAGTACAGGTCAATATTCGATAAAATAATATCAGTGATTAGTGGTGAAGTACTTGGTGATTGATAGTATGGGTGGGAGGGTGGTGGAAATTCGTGATTATATGTATAAGAAATACCTAATTGGTAATTGAACAAGATAATTGGGGGTATTCACTAAAAATATATCACACACCAGAAGAAGTGTAGACCAAAATATTTTTTTTGTTTTATTCATATCAAAACCATTTAACCAAATAAGTGAGTTGAAGCAATTGTGGAATCAGACTTAAATCAACATAGCAGAAGAGGACTAAATAAAATAGAACAAGGATAGTGCTTCAATTATAAAACCGAACCCTACTAGTTCACCCATCTCAAAAAATAGTTTTTAAATCACTTTAATTAAATATTTGTCTTTAATATATTCTTTAATTTTTTATTCTCTATTTCTCTATATTTTTTCAAAACCAAACAATTTCAAAAACACATAATTTTTTTTCTATTTAAAAAGTAACAAACTATTTTGTGTGCACTCCTCATTGTGATACTACCTAGAAAGAATCACTAGAATAAATTTAGGTTATATAAATAAATTTTTTTCCCCACACTCATGATAGGAAGGTGTCAAACATGGAAATGTTGTCCGGGAGGAAGTGCCTCAAAAAACAAAAACTAGAAAAAAATTCTTGAATGATCAAAAGTTAAAATAACCATTTAAATAAAGTTGATCCTAAAATTTATCATACAATAAATCAATTAAGAATACAAGTTTTTCAAAGTGATTTTTATGAAATAAAGCTCATGGATTCAAGTGATACTTTCTGTGATCGCTCTAGACTTAAAAAAATGGCTAATAACCTCAATAAAACTCTGTGTGATCTCTACACACCTCAATTTTCTAATCAAAATAACAAACTCAATATCCCCTCCATAGAAAATTATTTCAAAATTTGCATTAATATTTTTCATGTGCTACCAAAATATCGTGGTCTTTTATGTGACGATGCAAATTGACACATCAAAGAGTTTACCTATGTCTGCTCCAACTTCACACCCTGAGGAGTCATAGTAGAGGAAATAAATTGTTTGGAATTCACCTTCTCACTTGAGGGAGAAACAAAAGGATTGTTGTAAAATCTCCAACCAAGGGAGATAAACGATTGGGATGATCTCAAAAGAATATTCCGGCAGAAATAAATCCTTATATCTAAATGAAAAACAATTAAAAATGTGATTTATGGCATACATCAATTGACTGGGTAGACTTTCTCTGAATACTGGGAATATTTCAAGAAACATTGTGCAAGCTTCCCACACCAATAAATATAAGAGACCAAGTTCATTTTTTTCTTCTACCATATATTTATTGAAAATGATCGCAATTTACTAGACGCCTCATCTGGGAGATCCGTGATTGACAAGTCACCAGCAGATGCCAGAGGCCCGATTGATAAGATTGCGCAACACTCACTGTGATTCGGATGTAGAGGTATGAGCAGTAAAGGAATCCATGATGTAAGAACTTCTGATTCATCCTTACCCTTACATGAATTAAAATTTAAGTAAATGACTTGTGTTTCAAGACAACTAGCTCTAAACAATGTGAAGGAACAATAAGTTCCAAATTAGTTATGTGGTTTATGATCTTCTATGTATCATTACACAGATCAATGTACAAACGTTAAGGGGATTGAAAGTTTGTTGCTACCAATCAATGTAGGAAAATATATTCAAATCAACCATGTCAACCCCAAAAAGGATATGGATTTATACATAACCAACATACATATCCATTTCAGAATCAATATCAAAATAAACCTCTATTCCAGTAGCAGCGATTCTTAAATCCTCCATCATTCTGAGAACCCTATAAATAGCCGTACCAGAAGAAACCATACAAACATCCTTCAAGAAGATCTCATAAGAACCTCTAATAAATATATATTGAAGATCTAAAGATGACAGAGAATATTTTTTATAATAAATTTGATATCCTTATGGGCATTCTAACAAAGAATCAAGGCAAACTCCTTGGAGAAACAATACCAAATCCCACAGAATGATTTACTGTCATTATAACATGAAGTGGAAAAGAGATCATGTCACCTGAACAATGTGAGGATTATTATTCAAAGAATACTACCTAAGTACAAGAAATCCATCCAAAATAAAGAGGCCATTATAACAAAGTAGAAAGAATCAGGTTTTGAATGGAAAGGCCAGAAACGCATTTTCATAAACAAAAAAGGGAGAGTAGGATATCCAAGAACCATTTTTATTAGAATTAGTTAAACCAAAGAAAGATGAAGAAGAGGGAATTCAAAAGGAAATTCAGAAATATTTTCATAGAGATGAGATCAATATCCAACTACTAGATTCAGTGAAGTAAATCCCTATGTGTGCGAATTTTTTTGAAGGATTTTTACACCAAAAGAAATAGGTTTGATGGAATTGAGATAACGAGCTTAGGAAGAAGTGTCTCAACAAAGATCACAACAATGATACCAAAAAAATGTCAAGATCTTGGTACATTTTCAATTCAATGCAGTATTGTGTCTTTAAATTTTATTGATGCACTATGGTATCTAAGAGATTCAATAAATGTTATGCCTCACTTGGTATTTTCATCCTTATATATCATCAAACTAAAACCAACTCGAGTGGTAGCCAAATTAGAATCCAATCCACCATTTTATGATCTGGAGCTATTAAATATGTACTCATCATAGTAAGTGGATTGATCTTTCTCACAGACACTTATGTCCTTACCATGGAAGAAGATAGAGCACCAGACCTCTCTCCATCATCCTGGGGAGACCCTTAACAAAAATAGTAAGTAGTATCATCAATGTCCATGAAAAAATAGTCACAATGGAATTTTATGATAGTACATTACACATTAACATGTTTTAGGAAATGGAACATTCTTTATGTAATTAATCACTTTATGATATCTCCGATGAAGAATGTATAGAACCAATTTAATATTTAGATAGGCTTATTAACTCATTATCTTTATGAGAAAAATTTCCATTTGAAATTTCCAATTCCCATGAACCTAAAAATCCTAATACCCTAGTAGATAATGTGGTAAAATATAACTTTTTGGATGATTTATTTAAAGAAAATGAGATTATACTAGAGATTTCAGTCTTAAGAATAGTATACATTAATTCTATTTCATCACTTGAACAACCCCCTGATTGGATTTAAATCCATTTCCATGTAATTTGAAGTATGCTTACCTAATAAATGGGGAGAAATTTCCTGTAATAATTTCCAATAACCTATCCCATTCACATGAGGAATCTCTAATTGACCATCTCAAAAGAAATTTCCAATCTGTAGGATGGACTTTAAGTGATATAACTAGAATCATTCCAATGTTCTACTCACATATAATACTTTCATAATTTGATTCTCGGCCTGTGAGGAAAACTTAGATAAGAATCAATACCCCAATAATTGAGGTTATTAAGGGAGTGATAGAAAAAATTTTAGCAGCTAACATAATTTTCCTAATATCTGATTCTCAATGGGTTAGGCTATTCATGTTGTCCAAAAGAAAACCAGCCTAACAATAGTAAAAAATTAAAGAAATAAATTGATGCCCACGAGAGTAAACAATAGTTTGAGAGTGTCTATAGATTATTGGAATCAAAATAATGTTACCCAAAAATAATACTTCCCCATTCCATTCATAGATCTGATGCTAGAATGGTTACCTAAAAAGCCTATAATTTTTTTAGATGGATTCTCAGGATACCTTCAAGTACTGATCACACTATAAGACCAAGTGAAGACGATGTTTACTTGTCCATTTGGTACATTCACCTACAAAACGATGCCTTTTGGGCTATGCAACGCCACAAGTACATTTTAACAGTCTATGTTGATTATTTGCTCAGATCATATTGAGTAATGCCAAGAGATATTTCTTGAGGATTTTATAGTTTTTGGTAATTCATTTGATCATTGCATAAGAAAATTAGAAAATGTTTTGATAATATTAATTAAAAATAATCTTCTCTTAAATTTTAAAAATATAATTTCATCGATGAAAAGGGAATAGTGTCGGGCCACATAATTTCAAAAAAATATATAGAGGATGATAAATTGGAAGTTGAAGTAATATATTCCTTGCTATATCCAACTTGATTAAAACATGTTATATCCTTTTTAGGTCATGTAGCATTTTTCAGAAGATTATTCAAAGAATTTAGTTAGATTTCTCCCGCTCTATTAAGATTTCTAATAAAAGAAGGTGAATTAAATATATATTATGCTTGCAGAAAGTTAATTGATGAACTAATGCAAAGGTTGATCAACAAACCATTAATGAAACCACCAAAAGGGGAGATCCCTTTTGAGTTTCATTGCGATGCATCCAAACAGGAAGTGGGTGATTCTCTATCACAATGATTGAAAAAAAACTTCAAGTCATATCCAATTCATCATGGACCCTGGATACCACCCAAATCAATTAAAAAATCACTGAAAAGGACTTCCTTGTAGTTTTCATTACACTAGATAAATTTTTATCATTTCTTCATGGCACTAATGTTTATGTTTTTTCACATCATGCATCACTGAGTAATTTAATGAAAAAGATGGATGCAATGACAAGGATAGTGTGATATAGTATACTCTTACAAGAGTTCAATTATGGAATAAAATATAAAAAGAGAAAAGAAAAATTAGGTGTCTGATAAACTCAGTCAACTATCCCACACTGTTGAGAGAGGAATTCAAAACCATAAACCAGATAGTGTTGAGAATCAAAGAGAACAACTCAACATAATCAACATTGAATTTACATGGTATGCCTATATGGTCAATTATATTGTAACATCTCATGAACCTTCTAATTTAAATTTCAACCAAATTCAAAATATGAAATTTGAATCTAGATATTACATATAGGAGGATTCATTTATTTGGATGATTTTCAATGACCAAGTTATAAAAAGATGTTTTCCTGAAAGTAAAATTAATTCAGTCTTTGAGTTATTTCACACATTAGCTTGTGAAATCCACTTTGGAACTCATAGGACAATAAGGAAGGCCTTAGAATTGAGACTTTATTGTCCCAACCTTTTTAAATCTACTCACGAATTTTGTTAAAGGTGTGAATACAGTTTGTTTTCAAGAAATATTTCAATGTGAAAAAAATATCCAAAAACCAGTTAATTTTTATGAAATTTGTGACATACTGGAAATATATTTTATGGGGCCTTTCCAAAATTCATTTTGAAATTATTATATAATTCTTTCAGTTGATTAAGTTTCCAAATAGATGGAAACAAAAACCACTAGTACAGACGATGCTAAAGTTGTTTGTCATTTTGATAGGAATAACATATTTTGTAGTTTTTGAGTTCCGAGAGAAATAATTAGAGATCAATGGACTAACTTTTGAAATAGGATAATAGAGGCATTGTCGAAGACGTTTGGGGTGCATTATAAAACAACAGCTCCCGGTCATCAAAATACTAATGGTCAAGATGATGTGTCCAATAAGAAAATCAAAGGAATTTAATAAAATAATCTTAATACAAATAAAAAGGATTGGAGACAAAGGGAAGAAGACACATTATGTGCTTACATGATAGTATACAAACCCCATAGTTGTAATGAGTCTATATAGGTTTCTTAAGGGGAAAATTTTTCACGTACCTATGGAATTGGAATATAAGGCATACTAGGTTGTGGGGAAGATTAATTTGGATCATGAAAGTACTAGGAAGGATAGAATATTATAGTTATAGGAGCTAGAATAAATTATCTGGGAATATTTCTAAAATTCTAGGATCTATAAAGAGAGAACAAGAGTGGATCATGACATGATGATCAAACTGAAGTAATTTTATCCAGGAGACACAGTCCTATTATTCATCTCAAGACTCATGTTGATGCCAGGTAAACTTCATTCTAGATAAGAAGGTACATTTATAATTACTCATGTACATCCTTTCGTTTCTATGTATATTTTGTATGATTGAGAGAGGAAGCCATTCCCTATTAATACCCATTGCCTAAAGATATTCTTTAGGACCATACCATCAGATCTAGTTGAGGAGATCATACTCCCCAAGCACATTTATCAATAAATCCATGAGGTCTTACCTCTCTATAAGACTTTATAGATTTATTTTATTCAATTTAAAATATAATAATATGATAAATCTAATTTAATTCATTTAGGACACATCACTATTTATGTTTGGGGGAGGGAACCATTGTAGTTTACTAATTTCAACTGTATGATTCTCTATTTTTGAGAAATTAATTAAATTTGCATGTTTTTAAAAAAAATTGTGTTTCTGAGAATTTTTTAGCTGAAATGATTCTCATATCCATTTTTAAAACCCATGTTCTTGAGTGAAACAATTTATTCAAGGAAATTTTGTAGACACGAATAATGAAAATGACTTTGTTTCAAGTTCAATTATTTATGAATTTCATGAAAATTAATCTGAATTTTAAATCACATGCCACATCTCTCTGCCACTATATTTGATATCTATTTCTTGTGGGGATTCTAAACTAAATTTTCATATTCTTTTCATTCACCTCACTTCATGAGAGAACTATACCATGCAAGATTTTACTATAATTTGATTTAATATTTTCAAAACATGAGTGTATGAGATACATTTGTTTTAATGTATTGAAGTATTTCTTAGGTATTAATGTTCCTATTTCATACAAATCCTTATTATAATGGCACACCATGTACATATAATCCTTGTAGCCCATAGAATCCATGAACATCCTATTAGGTTAGCCATAATAAAATCCAATTTTCCATATCCAACCTTATCATGATGTGAAATTGATATTCAAGATGAAATTAAGTGTGGGGAGAGGTTGACTTGTGTTATGATACATTATATGGAGATACATTGGTTGTAACGAAAAACATTGAAGAGATGTTCTTGTTTTTTGAAAAAAAAATCATTATGTTGAAAGTTGTTCCTTTTTGGAGCTTTTATGTATGATATGTTTTGCCTTTCAATAGCTTCTAATGAAAAAAAGGTGTGTCTTTCTGTAGTATTCATGAAAAATCATGTTTTAAATTATTGCAAAGTTTCCTGAAGAAATAATGAATGGAATAATATTTGGACATTTTTTCATGTTAATGGAGCTTATATTTCTACTAAGGCCAATGATTAGGAGATCATACATGAGTAAAAATTACAATAATGCAATTTTACTTCAAAAATATCCAACCACTCTTTATTATGCCTCGGACTTCTTCACTTAAAAATCCTACCAAACGAATGTCCCAGAACAACCCTAAAAATACTCATAATAAATATATGTCCTTGAATCATATTGGGTGGAGTTGTGGGAAATTATCAAACCAATGGTGACCTTATGAGAGTATTGGATAAGAAATAAATTGTTGAAAAATTGAAATTCGTGTGATAAATGAAAATGAAAGTGAGTTAAGTGTTTTATGTGCATGGGAGGAGAAATTAAAATGAAATATATTGAGTGATCTAAAATGAAGAACATGAAATAATCATTTCTTGAGGAGGCATGATATGTTTTGTTTCTTTGTGTTAAATTAGTGGATATAATGGATATGTGTTTTAATGCTTCTACGATTTGATTTTGAATTTTATTTGTCCAGGTGTCGAAGCGATATGTGTGGGGGAATTGACAGAGATAATATTTTCCTAACAATTAATTGGGTTTCAAAGGATTTTAACCTTACAAATTAATTATTTTGTGTTTATTTGCATATTTTTATGATTTTTGGAGAGTTTTGAGCATAAATGTCAATATTGGTTAAATATGGAAATTGATTGTTTTCTAGACCATCTATTTTTTTCTCATAACATTTATATTATGAACTAAATTGAGTGATTCATTTTTTCTATATTGTATTTGTGTCTGGTCTACAAATTCTTCTTCTATGAAAAGATACAATTTGGAAGTCCACATTCCCAAACATTTCTCTCAATGTGAAATGTTTTTTGGTCAATATAATGGATCGTAACTCATCCAAATAGGCATATCTCTGACCACCATCATTCAAATTAAGTGGTTCTAGCTGGGGCCGATATCTTACTAAAAGAGACATATGATCACCAATTAACAATGATATGTTCGTTAATTAATTTCAACATTGCACTACTCCATGTAGGGTTGGAGGAATAATGTTTGGTGGATAGAAAAAGTGAGTTCCATTTAGGAATCCATAGCTTCTTTGACACGACTTATAAGTCTCTGAAAATTTGTGGGTATATTTACAACTCCATTCTAATCATATTATATGTACATGTATGTTGATGATTCAGATAGTAGGTGGGATAATCGAAGCTATCATTATGGAGAATAGATTATGGAGGAGAAAAAATATATTCTTTCTTTTCACATTTTTCTTCTTATTAATTTGGTAATGGCTTCATCTTCTTTATTATTATCAATTATCCTTTCAATGGTTGGGTAAACACGTGAGGTGATTGGGGGAGGGGAAATTTAATATTTTCAATGCTTTGAGTTCTTACATTTGATTGAATAAAATCTTTCTCTCTTCTATGAAGTGGTTTTTAGATTCTAATAACAGTATTTTTATCTTAAACAATAGTATTAGATTTTATATTCTATTGTAATTATTTCTTTGATAAATAATCATTTTTCTCCCACCATTATGTTCTGTTCTAGATTATATAGAATAAGATCAAGGAATATTGGTAAAGTACATTGTGATCACTAGTACATGTGGGAGGGACGGTGAACATTCATGGTTATTTGGATAAAAAACATAATTGGGAATTGCCTAAGATAATTGGAGGTATTCACTACAAATCAATCACACACCAGAATGAGTTTATACCAAACTAGAATGTCGTTATGGCCTATTCTTATCGTAAACATTTAACCAAAGAAGTGACTTGTAGAAATTGTGTAATATAACTTAAATCAACATTGTATAATATGATTTTATATAATGGAATATATATTGTATTTAAATTATAAAAATGACCCCAACTTGATCACCCATCTCGGTAAAAAGTTTTTTTAAATCACTTTTGTACCATTTTTTCCTAAATCACTTCCTTAATTTCTTCTTGTATTCTTTGTAACTCTATTATTTCAAAACCAAATAATTTCAAAAACACATACAATTTTCTCTAATTAAACAGTGACAATTTGTATTTACTCTTCATTGGGTGGCTACCTATGAAGAATAACTATACTATATTTTGGTAATTTAAATAAATTTTTTTACAAACCCACCACAAACGTGTGTTAACCTCCCATTGGAATAACTACCTTCTCTCCACAATATTACTGTATAGCATTAACCTACACGGAATTAGAAAACAATGTGTTGTATGATTCTTTCCCTTAGAGGATACAATGTAAAGCCCAAAAGTTTTCTCCTTTAGTCTAACACAGACTCCACAAATCCTCGTTTTTTTCTCCCCATTATCCCAAATTCTTATGGGATTACATGGTATAAAATTTTATGAATCCTTTTCCACCTTCATGTTGGGTTTTCTCTACTATACCATGTCCATCCCATTCGAGACCTCATCAACTTGCATCTTTACCACATGAAATTAAACATTACGGCATTAATAGAACAACATATTTCTTGATTCCCATCCATAGGGGATATATAAGAACACCAGTACCATTTTTATTCATGTCCATCCTAGGTCTATCAATCTACATTTCCCACTTTTCTCTACTCTTATTCTCAAGTAATTCATCGTAAATTGTCACCTTGACAACTTTTGTGCCCCATCAATGCACTAACACGCACTATGGTCTTCGTCCTAGAGTGTTGGATTCTTCCTTAAAAGTGTCCCATTCCATTTATACACATCAAACATACCTTTTTAGGGTATCCATCATCTCGAAAAACTGAAAGCCCCCCCCCCCCCCCCCCGAGGGGAATGGATGCCCGACCTTATGGATCCCCTCCCATTTTGGGCCAATGTCCAGGAAGATATCGAACGACATTTGAGGTAGGTCCTACATCGCAATTATGGTCAGCGACCATCCCACACATGTTTTTTCAAATACAAGCTCAGAATATATAGATGTTATCTTCTGAATATGGTAAATAGTTATCCACCATTATTACGCAATAAAATTATTCCCTAAATAATGGTTTTATGATTCACATCTCTTTCAATTTCATCATATTCAGACCGAACAAGGACAACCTCAGTGTTATTTCTTCCATGCTCCTTTGTGGATGGAGAAGACGAACCAACATCATGGGGTCATCCTTGACTCCGCACCACTTTTCCCTACCATGTTCCCACATGTTTTGTAATGATATTCTCCACCCTATTTTCCCACTGAGATCATGGATCAAAAGGGATGTGGAATCAGGGTAATGTTTGTTCCTTCAAGGAATAATAACATTTCCCTATGGTTTGAGCATTATGAATATAAAGTAGGATCTCTTACATCTTTATTGTATGAAGTTAAACTACACCTCTCCCATCCATACTGACAACTAATAAACTACCAAGCCATGTGATGTCTTTTTTTTTGATAAGATGTTTCACCTCTTGCATCGACCCTCTGACACGTCACATTCCAGAACTGTGTGTGGATTGATTCTCACGTCTGTGAAATATGTAGTGATACTCGGGCACAATTACCCTATGTTCATCTACAGAATAATGAACCATATCTCCCTCTTATTGTTTTGGATTTTCCACTTTGGATAGGTGCTGTGTGGTGTGGACTTCTTTTGTACCCATTATTTTCAGGTTTCCCCGTGATGCAATACTCTACCTCTCTGCACTGTACGGTCTGAAATCTACAACCTTTAAACTATGAATTCCAATTTCATAGATCACATGAAATGACACCGCATGATAACTATAATTTCACTCTCATGAGATTTTATCAATGCTTTCGGTATTGGCCATCTGCTATACCATATTCAAGAACCATGTGTTTCATGTTTCACATTCTTATGGGATATGTAGTGATGCTTACACTCTTCATCCATGGTGCAACCCCAACCCCTTTCATCCTTTTGGACTCATGAAACAAGCCCCCAATTAGAAACATGTGGTGTGTCATGTGGAATTATTTTTCCCTATTCTCATTAGGTTATGCACCACGTCGCACATTTCTCCTTTGAGTTTCCCACATCCTTAACATATGATGTTGAACTTCATGAAATTCCAGAACTACATACCACATGATTCCTACCCTTAAAGGATACATAATGACACTCAAGCATCTCACATCAGGCCTTTTCACATGTACATTTACACTTCTATCTCTTTTCACCTGATTTTGGTCCAAAATATATGACCATAAACTCGAATTACCCAGTCTATGTAACATGACATTAAACTATTGACCAAGGCCCATGAAATATGACCTTAAACTATGCGTAACTTCCTGAGAATATTATGTAAAAATATTTTATCTATCTTCATCACCATATGAAACTAAAATATTTTATCTATCATCTTCATTTTCATGACATTAAACTAAAAGGTATTCTAGATCCTCGCTAGACTGGTCCCATCATGAAATTGGTTTGATATTGATTCCATCTAACACACCAATCCAATCCACTTTCATCATAGTGGTCTAGTTTCAATAGTGTAGGACTCTATGTGAAAAACCCATCAGTCCACATCCATGATTTTCAGGCCCTCTATTTTGGATCATAATCCTATTCCATGCTCTAAGGAAGGCCCCATAATATGGTTTCATTGTCTTATGGATCGACTACTATTATGGGCTAACAATCCAGAAGACATCAGACCACACATTGAGTTATGGCCCATGTTTTGAATTCATTCAAGGGTTGTACCTAATTTGTTTGTCCCCATTTCAGGAAAATGTGATGTTGATTCTATGTTACAATGTTGTTAGTAGTTATCCTCTATAATCAGACAACACTCACTATGTTCTGAATAATGGGTATCATGATTCTCACGTTCCATTCCCCTTTGTTTGGATTGATTCCAATGTCCATGTCATTACACCTCTTGCATTAGAGAACATTGAGAAAGACAATTTGATTGTTCTGGGAATCATAACCTTTAGTAAAAACCTATCTCCACCCGAATAATATTAGCATCTATTTAACAACAAGATACATTGATTGTTCTATGTTTAGTTGGAACTCGCACACAGAAAATGGATAATTATGCATTATTCCATTTTTTTCTCACATCGGGTATGACCCATTTGAGCTTTGGGTTTAATCACTAGTTACTCCATAGTTATTATCAAGATGCAATAATTAAGACATAAAACCATTCAATGTAGTCATTCACATAGTTCAGTATAAGAAAACAAGTAAAGATTATATGTCATGAGATCATCCAAAATATTGCCCCTATGAATCATCCCTTTTGATGAAATTCTTCAGTATGTCTACTTTATGACATGTATCTTCCAGGATTCTCTCCATCTCATTGAGATACATTTCTTTATCAATAGACGTGGAGTGGATCTCATTGTCTCTGACATTCATTCGTTCCCGCATCGCATGGAATTGAACAATTTGATAGCTTTTATGCACTACTTACTCCTGGGAGTTTTCTAGAAGGGCCTTCAACCGTTCAATCAGCTTGGATTGCCTTGTGATGAATGTGGTTCATTCAATTTTTTTCTCTTCAGGGAATCAGACATCATTCTCAGCCTCATGAAGCATTTAGATATTATCTAATTTATTTTTTCATTGGGCATCATCGTAGAATTGGATTATCTCCCTTATCTTCTAATGCAGATAATCTTTTATTATTATTTGATAATGGTGAGCATACACCACTTCGGAATAGAGGAATCACAACCACGTGCGATATGATCCCATCTGATTCATCCATTATTCCATTGGTTGATCAGGGAATAATTAGATTCACTTATATACCTTGCACCATGTCATTTGGATCTTAAAGGTGGTGTTAGGATATGAATCTCCCATCTTGTCAAGATCTTCAGGCTTGTACATGGGGGAAACAGCCAGGAGTCCAGCGAAAACGTCCTCTTCTGGAATATTTCTTCTTAAGTGACCTCAAACCACCAGCTTGAAGCCCAACTATGGCAGTGGAATCACCAATGATTGTAGCTTCATCCTCACATAGTTCCAGGGTTGGACCAGTTTGAAAGGTTTGTTCTATGCATATTGGTACACTCACTAGTGGTTATCACACTGATGTTCCAAACCCAACAGTTTACCAAGTCTCCAATATTTCAATCACTGCATAAGTATTGGGAACCTTGGTTAGCCAAGTTCACAAATAAAAGATGAAGGTATATAATTATTGAGACTCTTAAGAGATAAAAATAGCTATATCGAGTGCATGAGCCTCTACAAGAGTTTTCGCCAAGATAGATCCTTCAACACTTTCTAACTTGATTAATGTTACCAACTCCTTCTAGAAAGTAGAATATCTAGAGGTTCTAAGCATGTTTCCATCACCTCCTTCTAGAAAACACGTTTATCCCACGCCTCTGAGGTCACAAATTTACCCCCTCCTATCATATGACCATTGAAAACTTCATCTCTAGTTATCCCTTCACCCACTACAGCTGTGGTCAGTCCTCCACATTTCTTGGTTCCATATTTAGGTTTATATGGATGTCATTCCATGTAAAATGGTACTTTGAAATCCCTCACAAGGGGGACTTCTTGACTATCATCACTAATGTGTTCTTGAACATGTAATGGTTTGGTTAGTGAATTAAAATTATGAAAAACGAATGGAAAATAGATACCTTCTTTGGAACCCACTTCATGAACCCAATCTTCCAAGAAACCCTCAATGACACAACTGGTTCGAAAAACAATTTCCCATAAATTTCTCCACCTATACACCACCCTTGATACATTTCATGTATTCTTGATACTGTAGTGAGACTCACCGATATTTTACCATCTAGAGAGTTGTGGTCTGAAATTAGTTTAGTGAAAATGTTTTATGGTTACTCATCCTGAATATTATAACTTATTCATTGAGCTTCAATGGACTAATCCTAATTATGTTTAAGATAGATGGCCGCAGACCGTCACCCATATTAAGGATGGTTTTCATGATTTCCTATCTTCCACAATGATCAATAAACTATCCATGAAGAATCATGAATGGTCCACATATTCTCTTTTATGTACTCCCTCTTGAATTGTGTCCCAGAATTTCATACAGCTTGGCCAGCACAGGCACTCCCATGTTGAATTTATGTATGGATACCAAGATTCTGAAAATCACTAGAATCACCAGATGGGAACCCATTCTTTTTTCACTTTGTGGAATCAGCCACACAATTAAGAACAGAACAAGGAACCCATGATATCGAATATTTGTATCTTTTCTTTCATTTACACTGAAGTCCAGTGATTGGTATTCACCCATTTCGTGGGAAGTCTTATATGATCCCCACATACTCTTCTAGGATGCATTAGGGATCTTCTTACCTCTCCCTTAAATCATCAAATTTGTATCCTTCTTCAGAAATATCTGGAACCACTTAGAAAATAATATTTCATTTAGAGTGTATTTTATTCCCAACTTATCATTTTCATACTCCAATAAGTTCCATGTCAAAATTGGAGTCCATGCCCGATCTTCGTAGACATTCTATATTGTTATAAACTCTTCATATTAATACACTTAAAAGTGGTTTCCTCCAATAAAGTGGAAATCATAAATCCTGCTACCGATCATTCCATAGTGAAGATGGAATTTATTTTTATCAAGTGACCATCAGCTAAACAGCCCAAGAACCACTTCTTGTTGATGGTATAAATGGAATTATAAAGACCACACAACCTCAAACATCCCAATGTTTCACAGCTCTACTCTGAAATCCTTTCATGTTTGGCGTTATGAATACATCCAGTCCTATTTTCCTGTAAATTTTCTTATATACCATATGTCCCATTCCTCCCACCCCTTAGCTTTATCAGTGAGATTGCTCTTGAAATGCTCATACTATGATCAGGATATTCCTCAAGAATCGTATCGATACCCACAATAGTCTTGGTCCAAAAATTTAGGACATAAACTGCTATGTTCAGATTCTCCTTGGTTAGATGACTATTATTCATGTTGTTATACTATTAAACGTCATCCTCACGCATCACTCAAAACTGTGGTGTATTAGTCAAAAAACCTGAAATAAGTACTTCTTCATGAATACCGATGTTATATATGAGAATACTGTCACACAGAATGTAGTCCTTTTGAGACCGTGTTAGCATACCAAAGGAAATTTTATTAAAAGATACAAATCTTCCAGAATGAATAATTTAATGGTACACAATCATCTTACCCCTCCATACAACAGTACCAGCTTCCCTCTCATTGTCGGTTTGTTCAATGACCATCTCCATCAGATATTAGAAATCAAAAAAGTGTCCTGGTTGAATGTATATCGGTTTGAAATATAAATCCCGAAGTAGCTCTCATGATTTCTAGTTATAGAATAATTTTGGCCGAGTCAAAAGTGAAAAATATATGACTACTGTACGAACGATTCATTGATGGAACAAATGTTTCAGTGACTACACAAAATGAACTGACAGAATTGAAGGGATTTTTCATAGAATGAAAAATATTTCATGCATGAGAGAGATTTCACCTATCCAATTTGAATGTAAAGGTATAGAGGTAAACCCTGAGGTATTTATTGGTGTATAACAGATTTTTCGAGCATCGTAAAATGTTTTTCATGCCAAATAGGCCATCATGCATGCACATACTATCATGAATTATACTCTATGGTGTTACCCTCAGAGCCCGACCTTATAATTCCCTTTTAGATCAGATTCAGAGGGGGGTCGTTTTTTGGTTCCGAATCCACTTTAAGGTCATGAAACAACATATTTAGGCAAAATAAAGGCATATATTGAATGAGTGGACGATCATGAGATTCCCAAGGGTGGTACGAGGAATATTTGAGGTTTGTGTACAATATTGAAATATTCACAGAAGATCTTGTGTTCCCAATGCGATAAAAAATGAATTTTTCCACATAAAAACTATGAACAACGGCCATGTCTGAGGTGATAAAGAAATCATGATGGAACATAAGAAAATGGTCTGCAGGCAACATCCTACACACCCAATGTGACATCAAATTTCACCTTCGTACATGCCTCTATTCATGCCACCACTATAGTTTTTTAGTATAAATATAATTGTTCCCCCTCACTTCATGTTATTACTTTGAAAGATGAAACACCACCCTACTGTGCATAAGACAACCCACTCTCTAACAAGAAAAAGATATGTATTGAAGGTACTGGATCAAATGTGACATGTATCATAAGGGTCCTACATTGGGTGGTCTGACTAGGGCTTGAACCATGCCCATTTCATTTTACTATAAAAATATTTCATGCAATAGATCCTTCTTTTGTGCATGTTTTCTATCATGTTGTTGCAATCTTGCATGCAGGGTTCCATCCCAGCCATATCCCCTCATCATTTGCACAAGTCATAGTATTTCTTTCCCCCAAACCTATTTTCTCGATGTGTTTTCCATATCTTAGTGCACCATGTATAAGACAATATTACCTACAAAACCCATATATTTCCCACACTTCATCCGTGCGGTCCTCCAGGCATGCGCACTGTGATTTTTTAGTCCCTACAGTGTTGTTAAATGATTTGTTTCCCTGTCTAATGCTACTTTTCAAAGGTAATCTAATACATATTTCTTCTTATCATATATATTATAATATAGAAACCTCAATGAATCTCCCCTAAACCAAAAATGTATGGAGTTTTTTATTCATTCCTTTTCCCATGTGTGGGTTGGTAAAAAATAAATTTGTACCAAGGGTGAGGAGAGAGTCATCATCATCTGAGATACAAAACCTTTAACAGCCATGAAATTCAACATCCTCAACACATGATGTAAAAATATTATTTCATAATGTGTGGAGGGTCTGAGATGATTGGAGATGGGGTGGGAATTAGTGCCCTCCCTCTTTCTATCCCTCTTTCCATATGGGCTTTATCACTATGTGTGCATCGGGTGGCCCTTGTGTAAGCCTCAACACACCATGGTTGGGTTATCCTATAATAGGATAGTTGTATAATCATTATAATTCTACAAACCCTCATATAGTTTACCAATTATCCTCTATTTGGGCCTCTAACCAAGCATAACCCCTGATCTACTCCTCGCGGATGCACCTTTCCCCATGTGATCGTCTGGTTTATTGCATCCTCTTATTTCTCAAACATTTTATCTCTCACATGGTCTTTCAGTAAGCATCAATAAAGAACTACTATTTCTACCGCCTTAACATGTAATCCCCACTCCATTTTTCACTGAACTAGATGGACTTTGACTCTATATAAAAGGGATATGTTAAATGACTCCCTAATTATCAAGACCATAACCAATCTATTTCATTCATTTCATGTCGGTTCACCCTTTATCTTTCAAGATGTTAAATTGTATGTGCCATGAGCAGTGTGGGTTTTCATCCCTTTAAGGTAGGTTAGAATACTCATTGATATTCAATCCAAAATAATGGTAAACATTTGAACTCACTCACAGGGATTCATTCTCTTGATGTGACACCATCCCTTTTTGGGACACATCACATGGATCCACATTCCCGAGGTATTTTGATCCATCCACTCAGGTCATTTTCCTTTGTATACTCCCCAACAACATATCCCACTATCCCAGATAGCTAACCATGTATATACCACACTCCCAATCCATACTCATTCATCCAATAATGTCCCTATTTCGATAGGTTGCTAACTATGTGTATTTCCCAACATGTCTTCAGTTAATTATGCTTTGTGTACACCCCAATTCTATCCCCCATTTGGAACTATGTTTACATTGATTCTCTGTTGTAGGGATATATAAGAATCCTCCCATTGGATTAAGATCATCATCTATTTCATATCTCGGTCTCTCCCTATATCCTTTTTGTTTCGGTAAGGTCATTCCCCAAACTGTAGGTTCCACTTCCTTCGGGTTCCAATCCATGCATCCATTATCCCAAGCCACGTCCTTATCTATCACAACACCAAATCTCCAGAACTATATGGACATTGACTCCCTACCACTGGGATACATATGAAACCTCCATATGGTTCCAGCATAATATCATCACTTTCACACTAGCTCTTAGTTCCATACCCATTCATTATATCATTTGACACATCACCCATATCTATCCTGATTTTACCCAAGCCTCCACATCCCATTGAAATCATGTCATCCGTATGGGAAGATTACCATGTGTAAAACCCATTCATCCAATTTTTCTTTGTAGCACCCAGACTACAAACCACGCATAAGCCCCAATATGCTTATGGGTTGTTTTCCATTTTGTTGACCCTGATTCCATGACCCACCAATTTAAAATATATGAGTTTTGATCCCTATCTTCTATATAGGGTACATAAGAAGCCCCCTAAGGGTCAGTCCTATCTAATAGTAAACCACGATGTTCCTTTTTGGTGGGACCCACTATCATCTGATCCACACCTTTTGGTTTCTAGATTAGCCTCCACTGTGTATAACTATCCCATTTATAGGACACATCATCTTGGGGAAGTCCTTATTGGTTGTTTTGACCCATTTATCTGGTAAAAATTATAGGTTCCCCCTATTAGAGACATACATATATAATTCACACCCATCAGTGCCCTAATAAGTCTGACCCCACTCCAGTAGATGTTAAACACACACTATACCCCATGTTAAACATAGTAAGACATAGAAATCCTTATATAAATTCCTTTGGCATAATATTCATTGAATTTAATGTGGGATGCCTCATGCTTTTTCACCCTCAAGAATCCATATCTTGAAAGAAAATCTAGATGAATTTTCAAAATCTAGACATGCCATAAATGCCCAATGTGACTAATATCCTAACCAAAGGTCACAGACCTATCTTTACCCCTTGTAATGCTAGAATAGAAGAATTATAATTTATCTATGTCCAAAAAATATGGAACCAGTAATAGTTTCAGAAACAATGACCTAATCATTACGGGAGGCCCAGAATAAGAGACGCATTTTGAGGAGGAATCCAGAGAAGGAGGAACCCGTTATAATGGTATGTCTGAGTATGATATACTCTATAATACAAAAAGTAGGACCGAATATGTAAAATGAGATTCAAATATAAGATGGGGGTGAATTTTATACTTTAAAAAATCCTTAAGGAAATTTTGTGTAACCAAAATTCAGAACACCTCTATGTTATTATAACTTGCTTGATTCCGGAAATGTGATTCCGGAAATGAAACATAAAGAAAGTTTACAACAAATAAGATTCTACCTTAAAGTGTATAGAATATAACTAAATCAGAGTACAAGTATGAGAAAGTATAATAAATTTATACTTTCCTTAACAAAACAAATACACAACAAAAAATCTAAGTAGTAAAACTACACGTAGCAAGTAGAAAATATTTTATCCCAAAGATTAGGGTATCCAAAAACCCTGGATAAGAGGTCCCTTGATTTATACTCTCAAGAAAGTCTGTCTTACACAATCCTAGGTAAGCCCTCAATCCAAAGATCGGTATCTATCTTGTTATCTACACAAGCCCTTGATTTTTAAGAAAATAGGCACCTCTGACTTCCCAACCCGAAGTCTATGATTTCAAGAAAATCGAACCTCTACACTAAGAAAATCTGCACGAAGCAAAGTTTGAATGAGCAGTTCAAAACTTTATGCATGATGCTTGAGAGTTTATAAGAGCATCTCTCTAGAAATAACTTCATCGAAACTTTGTCAGAATTCTCGAAAAAGTTTTTATATGTTTTGAGCTCTTTCAAATGAGCTCATATTTATAGGCAAAACTACAACAGTTGGCTCCATCCTCCAACAGTCATATTTTACTTGAATTTTGAAGGGACATGTACACATTTCACTCAAACAACGGTTAGTTGGTAACTGAAAGCATAATATCATTTTATATCAAAATCATTGTATGTATAAACAATAAATTATATTTTGAATGAAGGTAAATGGAATTCAGAGTCTAAGTAAAAAACTGAATTTGGAGTCTATAGTACAAGGATATTCAAATTCTGTTTTCTAAGAATTTAGTACCTAACTTCTGTAAAATTCAGGAGTCTGAATTTCAATGAAATTTAGAGTCTGGATTTACAAGAATTCAGAACTTGAAGTTACAATGTTCATAGTCAGAGTTCTTGAGAATTCAGAGTCAGAACTCATAAGATTTCAGAGACTGAATTCAAAGAACTATGAGTCAGAACTCAGAAAGTTCTTAACCGAAATTCGTAACCGGAATTCTTATTCAGAATTCAGAGTCAGAACTTTATGAATGTTCGTGTCCAGAATTCAGATTTGAACTTCATGAGAGTTATCAAACAGAATTCAGAGTTGAACATCATGAGAGTTCATAACTAGAATTCATAATCTGAATTCAGATTCAGAATTTTGAGTGAGAACTTTCTGAATGTTCATTTCCAGAATTTTGAGTTGAACTTCATGAGAGTTCGTAACCCGAATTTAGAGTTGAACTTCATGAGAGTTATTATCCAGATTTTTAGGAATTCAGAGAATTTGGATTCAAAAACAGAATGCTTCATATCTGAGTATTATATGATTCCGAGGTTTCGGTTTCAATCCAAATTTTACACTTAGAAATATTGTGATATGAGTAATTAAAATATGGTAATGATAAATTTTCTTGAGGAAGGAAATATTTCTTTATAGGGGTAAAATATCGGGTAGAATGAAATTTTCCTTATGATAAGGAGTTCGTGATTTTCAAAATAAGAGGAAAGGTCAAGTCATATGGTAACCTTAATGTCATAACAATCTCCCCCTTAAATAAAGGAATGGAAAAGTCATAAGAAAAAACTTATTGACTCAATAATCTCCCCCTATTTAGATAGAAAAATTATATTTACAAAAAAGAATATAAGGACTATGAATAAATTTCTAGACTTTGAAATTTAAACTTATCTCCCTTTACATATGAACAATATTGAATACGACTAACTCCCCTAAGGCTTTGAAACACTAAGGATACTATTCTAGATTTCATTAATGAGAATTTTCATTTGAATGTGGAAATCTTCGTAATTAGAACTCCCACTTAAATAAACTCCCCCTTAGCTAGGGATATTTATTCTTTACTTAGATATCTATCTCCTTCTCCTATTTAGAATTATTTTTCCTTCTCCCCATTTGTGATTTTCAAAAATATTTGGAGGGAATGGAAAAATAATATAGTACCTGAATTATTAGTATAAAAAACATACAGAAATAAGAAACAACCTTTCATTATGATCGGATGAATTATTACAATGAAAAACTTATAACAAAATATCCAATTTGAGACTATTTTGTTTCTTATTCCTTGTGCATAATCTTCTGGACAATTGTCTTTATATTTTTCAGCTCTTTGTGATCCTCCTCAGCTTGCTTTTCTAAGCCTGTGATCCTGTCATCTTGAGCCTTCAGGGTCTCTGCCTGAGCCTTTAGCAAGTCATCTGCTTTACAAGCATTTCTTCCATCATGCTACAGATATCCTTCTCTGTTTTCAAGCTTTAAACAATATAACTCAGCATACCATTCAGATCCTTGACATCTTGAATCTGAGAATTTTGTTCAAGATTTAGCTTTTCCTGAAAACAATTTGTCGGATTCTTGATTTTGGTATCTTCAGTGTCAAAAGACTCCTTGACATATTCATGGAATTTACCAAGCTCTTCCAAATATACAATGATTTTTATAGACCATTTGGTCATATTCTTGTAGTATTTTCTGTGAGTGTCATAGTTGATCAGAATATTTTTGTGATCAGCCTCTATCTTAAAACATCTATCCATCACCGTGGATACAAAGTTTGTATTTTGATTCAAGTTGTGCCGAAGCATTTGGCATATAGAATCAATTGCTGGAAAAAATCAGAATGGTATCCACCAGATTCTTTAGGGACTGAACCACAAAATCATGTCCCAAGGAAGATGACTCTGAATCAGACATTTTACTTGGAGGTGGTTCTTACTCCAACTCTACTGAATTCCTCTTAGAGTTTCATCCAGCTTCTTTCTTTCTCAAAATATATTTAGTTGTGGTATCAACAACTAGTTTCTTACAATTACTGATTTTTGGTACTGATTTCTCATCATGAGATTCCTCCTCGTTATTGGATAACTGGCCAATCTTATCTTCATCAAATTTCTCTTTTTTTGCACAAGCCTCAATAGTTTCTGGAAGAATGAAGTTAGATTATGAATCTCTTCTTCTGAAAATTTATTCACTTATTCTTCTGGAACTTTTTCATCAGCTCCTAGAGTAAACTTTTATGAGTATTCGGCTTGAGTAGTCTGGATTGACAACATTTATGATGGGGTTCCATTATCTTGAAATTATTCAACATTCTTAATCACATCATCAATGTAACCACTGTTCTCATCTCTTCGTACTTCTTCTGCAGCTTTCTTCTCAACTTCCTTCTCTTGTGAATTTTCCGGAGTCTTGTTACCCGGAATCTCAGGTAATTCTTCTGCAAGGATGGTTTTCGGTACATGAATATGATCGGATGCAACTTAAGTGTCTTTCAAAAAGATGTGGGATAATCTCTACCTCTGGCATCTTCTTCTTGAGCTTCTTCTCTTTAGCCTGCTTTTCTAGCTCATCAGCTGCTTTCTTTTTCAAGGCCTTAGCCTCAGTAGGATCCAACCAAACTATGGATTTCCTGATTTTCTATTTTTCTTATCCTCCCTCCACTTTTATACCACCTCATATGGGTAGGTTTTTTTCTTCGTAGATTTAGGAGGTGTGGATTAGACTTCCTTAGACTTAGGGTTTTTACCTATTTCTTCTACTTCCTTAGCTTTAATTTCTTTCCATCATTTATAGATGGTTCAGCCTCTTCAACAATATTCTGAATGGATTTTGCCTCATCCTCTAGAATATCATAAAATTCTATTATCTCCTTGGAGAAACCAACCTCTATACTCTTAAGAGTGTCATCACTGATAAGCATTACTTTTAAATTCCTTGCCTTGGAACTCTCGGGAATCTTGAAGGATTTGAGACACCAAACATTCAGCTAGGAAAGTAAAGCTGGATAAATTATAATTTTAGTTCTCAAATTACTATTCTTGATGTTCTCAATTGTAATGAAAATGTTCCTCATGAGGTTTACCTTCCTTAGATTTACCAAAAAATCCATGATATACATGTTACTTTTCTTAAGGGTGTCCTTGTTACCATTCCTTGGTACGATGATACCTTGAACCCATAATTGTAGAATCCTATTTTTTGTAGATAGATAGGAAATCTTTGTGGTCCTTACATCTTTGAGCACAAGTAATTCCATATCCTTTTCCTTAACAAAACTACCTTGAACCTATGGCAGTTTTTGGTAGAAAAATTATACCTCCCCTTCATATGATAGCCACACCAAGTTCACAGCTTTGGTGTAAGAGAGTGCATAGGTATTCCCATAACTCTTAAAGGAAGACCTTTACCTACCATCTTCCATGAAGAAGAAAACTAATTTATAGAATTCTATAAGAAAATCTGGATAGACCACATCCTGAGCTCCTGTCTTCGAGATATCTATATATTCCCATCCATTGAGCTTGATGTTCTTGGAAATTATATAGTAATACTTATTAATGAAGTTCATATGAACTAGCCTTTCCCTGTAAATTTTCCACTACGAGATCAGCTTGACATAGGACATTTCTTGAGAGGGGACTTCTTCAATGACTTGGAATCGAGAACTTCTGAAGCATTCATAACCGCCTTTTGTAGAGGAGCATAACTTCAATACGAGAGAGCTTGAAATCCGATGTGGGACAACCATTAGGTGTCCCCTTTATATAGGCGATGAAACAATGTTTGAACTTCCAATTTGAATCAAATGGCTGAGAATTCTTCAGATCTGATCTGATGGTTGAAATAAAAGCAGTAAGGAAAAAATTGGGTAGGATCTGATCATTTTAGGTTTTAAAATAAAAACATTCGAATTTAAGGAAACTTCAATCTGAGAAATTTTAAAAACAAAAAAAAACTAACATCAAGTGAAAGTTAATTACGAAAAACTCAATAAAAAATCATACCTTTCAGATTTTAAGGATGATTATTCATACTGAGGAATGTTCTTCTTGAAGTACTTTGGATTTCAAAAAAATCATGAATATCAAAAAAAACTTCACAATAAAAATTTTCAAATCCAAAAATTTCAATTACGAAAATTCCAGGTCTGAGGATTTTCATTACGAAAACTCCAAGTTCTAATATTTTCATTACGAAAACATTAAGTCCAAAGATTTCCATTACAAAAACATGAGGTCCAAATATTTCCATTATGAAAACTTCAGGTCCGAAGATATTCATTAAGAAAATTTATGAAAAAAACCTTCTACGAAAATTTTCATTACGAATGATTTTGAATAACCTTAAATGACAAATGTACTCCCCCTATGAAAAAGAGTTTATTACTGTAAAGAGATTGATTCAACAGGAAGTTGATGAGGAGTATTACCTTATGTTTATCATATGTGACATCTATTTAATGTATTCAAATCTATCCAAAGATAATGATTTTGTGAAAATATCAGCAGGTTGATCCTGTGTTCCGATAAATTAAAGAATGATATCTCTTTTTTGTGTTTGATCCCTAAGAAAGTGATGCATAATATCTATGTTCTTTACACCAGAGTGATGTTCAGGGTTTTTACTAAAGGAAATGGAACTTCTTTTATCACACATAATTTGAGTCTTAGTAAAACTCAAGCCATAGTCATGAGTATGTGTTTCAACCACAACACTTGAGCACAACAACTTCAAGCTGCTATAATTCAACTTCAGCAGTATAAAGTGCTACTGTGTGTTTCTTTTTCCCTGAAGAAGAAACTAATGAATCTCTTAATAAATTACAAGTTCCGAATGTACTCTTTATATCCATTCTACATCCACCAATGTCAGCATCCAAAAAACATTTTAGAATAAAATCATTTCCAGAAGTACAAAATATCATAAATCCATGGTTCCCTTTAAGTAGCAAATTTTGTTTCACTTCCTTTAAATTAGATTCCTTAGGATTGGATAGATGTATTACACATAATCATACTAAAAACATTATGTTTAGACAACTAGCTATTAAATAATGTCGACTTCCTATCATACCTCAAAAATAATTTTGATCCACTTGTTTCTCAGTTTCATCAAGATCAAGTGTGTTTGAGGTACCAATGGGAGTACTTATACTTTTAGTGTTGTCATATCCATACTTTTTAAGAATATATTTAATATACTTATGTTGAGATATATAGATTCCTTCTGGTTTCTGAAAAATTTGAAAACCAAGGAAAAATGTTAGCTCACCCATTATACTCATTTCAAACTCAGATTTCATTAGATCCGCAAAGGAATCAGTTATATATTGCCAAGTTGATCCAAATATAATGTCATCAAAATAAATTTGAACAATAAAAACAGTTTTCTTATCTATCTTTATAAAAATTTTTGGATCTATATTTCCCTTAAAATAGTTATTTTGAAGAAAAAATCCTATAAGTCTATCATACCATGTTTGAGGGGCTTGTTTAAGTCCATAAAAATCATTGGTAAGTCTAAAAACATGATCATGATGTTTTTTATCTTCAAATCCAGGAGGTTCCTCAACAAAAAATTCCTCTTGAACATAACTATTAAGGAAAGAATATTTCACATCCATTTGAAATAGTTTGATATTGAAGAATGCTACCAAGGTAAGTAAAATACCAATAGAATCATATCTAGCTACTGGAGCATAGGTTTCTTCATAGTCTATTCCTTCTTTTTGATTATAGCCTTTAGTAACTAATATAGATTTATTTCTAACAATGATTTCATTTTCATCACACTTATTTTTGAAGACCCATTTTACTTTAATAACAGAGATTTCTTTTGGTCTTTCAACCATGGTCAAGACTTTATTCCTTTTGAATTCATTTAGTTCATCTTGCATTGCTTTTATCCAATCATCATCAACCAGGACTAATCCCAAATACGTGCCCCCAATGATTCTAGTTTTTATAGGACCAAAGAAATCCATATTCACAAACTGTAATTCATTACTAGTTGAGACTTCTATGACTCATTTAAAACTTGATTTATGTTTCTATCCATATGGACAAGGATCACAGACACTTGAAGAATCAAATTTATACTCTGGTAGATCCTTAACTTGCCCTTTCTTAGAAAGTTTTCATAAGTTCCTAAGGTTACAGTGACCTATAATTCTGTTTCATAGCCAATAATGGTCTTCTATTACACTAAGGCAAGGTAGATCTTGGCATATAAGGTCTTATATGTCTAGTTTGTAGACATTCTCTTGCCTATGGGTAGAAAGAATAAACCATTCCTTGGAATTTTTTTACTAAGCAATTATCATTTCTATAATTCACAAGGTATCTTTAATAACATGACTAACTTATGCTAATGAGGTTGTTCATAAGACCTTTAAAAAATAAAACATTTGAAATCAATGTTTTTCCAAGAAGAACAATGTAACCTATACCAATAATTTCTCCATGATCATTATCTCCAAAAGTTACTTTTCCTCCTTTCGTCTTGATAATATTTTCAAAATAGTTTTTGTTACCATTCATATGCCTGGAACATCTACTATACATGTACCACATATTTATATTGGTACATTTGCTATTTTCCTAAAAATAAGAGAGTTATATTTTCGGAATAAAAACTTTCTTGAATCCGAGATTGTTAGAAAACAAAATTTTAGGTATCAACTTTTGTTTAGAAAAATATCTTGTATGAAACCCACGATATAGAACATTATTCAAGGAGCAATTTTTCTTCTAATGCCCACCACTTTGACATTTGGTGAAAAAAGGGGCTTTAGAAGGAACAAAATAGTTGTTTTTGAAAACCGGTTTTTGGTGAGTATAACCTAATCAAATAGTGTTTCCTTGAAGTGTAATTTGAGAATGCATCTTGTCAAAATTTTCCTTCCCTGAGGTAAAGTTTGCAAGAATCCTGATTAATAGAAAATATTTCGGATTTCAGTCTGATGACTAAATTCCTATACTCATGAATCATTTCCTTATAGTTATATTTTTCCTCAAAAACTATTATTTTTAAAATATCATTCTTAGGATCATTAGGAAGCTCTTACTTAACAGAATTTTCTTTCTCATGGTCTTTAAAATGTTTTTCTAAAAGCTCATATTTATCTCTAATATCTCTAGAATGATCTGAAATCACTTTTGAAAGAAGTTCATCCCTAGTATTTTCCTTGTCTAATTTTTTAGAAATTCTATAGTTTTTTGCTTTAAGTTTGTATGGAAAACCTAGATACTTATTCATATGAATGTATTTCTTCATTTTATAAACATGATGTATCTTAATTAGATGTACTATTTTTGTAATAGTAATTCCTATCAAGAGATAAATTTTTTAAAGCTTCAGTAGAGCGTACCATGGCCATGAGACATGTATTATGGAAATAAGTAGTAGAAATGAATCCCACATTTTTCTATTCTGATGAATCATATTCAAGAAAATTCAATTTCTGAAGAGTCTCCATAGCTAGCACTCCAAGTATCATTATCTTTAAGACTTTTCTTTTGCTTTGATCTATAGAATTTCTTCTTGTTCCTTTCTGAATTCCTTTCCTTCTTATCATTCTTTTTCAACAAGGGACAATCATGTGTGATGTGACATGTTCTTCTATATTCATAACATGTAACTTCTCCATCATTCTTATCTCTATAGTCTTTCTTCTTGTACTTATTCTGATGATTCTTCTGAGCTACAATCTTGATCATTATCTGAGAAAGATTAGCTAAAACTTTATCATACTTTTCTGTGTCACTAGATTCTGACAGAATAAATAAATTCTTTGACTTTGATCTAGTTACTCTTTCTAGGGTCTTGGATTTCATATGTTTAGAAGTGGTAGTAAATGCAACTACTCCATTCTCATTCATCTTCTTAATATTTTCAGCATCTCTCTTCATTCTAGTTTCATGCTGGAGAAGAGTTCTGAACAACTCGCCTAAGGAAATCTGAGTGACTTTCATGTTCCCATCAATAGCTGTACTCTTGGACTCCCATTCATTTGGCATGATATCTATGATATTATCAAAAATAGCCTCATCATCCAAACCTTTTTCTACCATATATTGTAAGATATTCACGATATTAATAAACCTTAGTTGTACATTGCTTACATGTTCTCCAAAAAGAAAGTTAAAACTATGGTATTGAGTTGTCAACATTGCTCTTTTAGTCTCTATGACATTAGATGTACCAAAATGTGTAACTTCAAGTTTCTTCTAGATACTGTTTGCAGCTTCACAGGATGAAATTTGACTATAGATGTTCCTATTCATGGAACACAACAAATTATCCTGACTCTAAAGTTTTACTGGTATTCGGATTTCTCCGGATTAATAAAGGTTCTCAATAACTTATTCGGAATTTTATAATCTCCAGATAGCATTCGATAGTTATCAACTCCATTTTTTATCACAAATGTCTTTATCCTATTTCTCAAGTACTCATAATCATTTCCATCAAAAACTGGAGGTCTGGTAGGATTTAGATTATCTATAGAACCAACATTTAAACCTTTCATCCTTAAGAAAATATTTGGCACATAGACTTGTTAGTATAATGAGTTTGTAAACAAGAGAAAATATCCGAAGCAAGGAACTAGATATTGTATATTTAAGAAAGAATCAATCTGAACTTTATGATTCCAAAAAATATATTCTGAGAATTATATTTTGAATCTAATCGTGTGATTAATTTAGATTGAACCAATGCTCTCATACCAATTATTAGAATGGTATGTCTGAGTATGATATACTATATAATACCAAAAGTGTGATCGAATATGTAAAATGAGATTCAAATACAATATGGGGGGTGAATTGTATACATTAAAAAATCCTTAAGGAAATTTTGCGTAACCAAAATTCACAATACCTCTATGTTATATTAACAATATTGATTCCAGAAAATTGATTCTAGAAATGAAACATAACAAAAGGTTACCACAAAAAAGATTCTACCGTAAATCATATAAAATCTAACCAAATCAGAGTACAAGTATGAGGAATTATAAGAAAGTAATACTTTATTTAATAAAACAAATACACAGCGGAAAAAACAAAGTAGTAAAACTACAAGTAAAAAGTAGAATCTCTTTTATCCGAAAGAGGAGGGTATTAAACAACCCTAGATAAGAGGACCCTTGGTTTATACTTTCAAGAAAGTCTATCTTACCCAAACCCAGGTAAGCCCTCAATCCGAAGATCGATATCTCTCTTTATATCCCCACAAGCCCTCAGTTTATAATAAAATCAACACCTCTTACTTCACACCCTGAAGTCTTTGATTTCATGGAAATCTAACCTCTGCACTAAGAAAATATTCATGAAGCAAAGTTTGAATAAGCAGTTCAAAACTTTCTGCACGAATCTTGAGAGTTTATAAGAGCCTTTCTCTAGAAATCACTTTAACAAAACTTTATCAAAAGTCTCGAAAAAGTTGGCAATAGTTGTGAGCTCTTTCAAATGAGATCTTATTTATATTCACAACTGCAATGGTCGGCTCCCTCCTCCAACGATCATATTTTCATTGAATTTCAGAGGGACCTATTAATGTGTCGCTCATAAAATGTTTATTCGGTAACTGAATGAACAACATCATTTTACAAAAAAAAATAAGTGTAAGAATAACCAATAATTGATATTCATAATGAAGGTAAACGAATGCTTGGAGTCTAAGTAAAAACTGAATTCAGAGTCTATAGTACAAGGATATTCGGATTCTTTTTTCTAAGAATTCAGAACCTGAATTCTGTAGAATTATGGAGTCTGAATTTCAAGGAAATTCGGATTCTGGATTTACAATATTTTGTATCCTTAACTTACAATGTCCAGAGATAGAGTTCTGGAGAATACAGAGTCAAAAATATTAAGAGTTCAGAGTCTAAATTCAATGAACTCGGAGTGAGAACTAAGAAAGTTTGTAACTAAAATTCATAATCAGAATTTTTATTCATAATTCTGAGTCAGAACTTTATGAATGTTCACATCCAGAATTCTGAGTTAAACTTCATGAGAGTTTGTAACCCGAATTCGAAGTTGAACTTCATGAGAGTTCGTAAGAAGAATTTGTTATCTGAATTCAGATTCAGAATTCAGAGTCAGAACATTATGAATGTCTGTATCTAGAATTTGGATTTAAACATCATGAGAGTTCGTGTCCCTAATTGAATGTTGAACTTCATGAGAGTTCATATCCAAAATTTTGAGAATTCTAAGAATTTGGATTCTAAAACAAAATGCTTCATATCTGAGTATTATATGATTTTGAGTTTTTGGTTTCAATCTGAATTTTACACATAGAAGGATTATGATATGAGTAATGAAAATATGTTAAGGATAAATTTCCTTGAGGAAGTATATTTTTCCTTATAGGGGTAAAGTATAGTGTAGAATGAAATTTTCCTTAAGATAAGGTGTTTGTGAATTTAAAACAAGAGGAAAGGCCAAGTCATAAAGAAACCTTAATGACTTAACAATCTCCCCCTTGAATAAAGGAATGAAAAAGTCATAAGGAAAACCTTATTGACTCAACGAAATCGATATCCCGTCATCCTGTTTTGATGAAGGAGTAGAAATCCTAGAAAAAGAGATGGATTTTGTCCGCCTTTGGAATGCAGGAATTCAAGGTAGATATATTCACATCCCCATGGAATAATGCACATACCCTTTGGGAAAACCATCAGGAACAAGAAAAAAAGGTACTTTATGGAAAACTCACTAAAATGAAATGGTTTTAATACTTAAATGAATCAAACAACTTCTCTTTAAATATTAGTGACAAACCAAGAAGATAATCTTCCATGTTCGGTGAAAATTTATTATTAAATACAGATGGATTCAAACTCCTTTAGGATAGTCTAAAAAAATATATTTTTTCATGATAAGAACAAGGAATGTAATAATCAAAAATAAAATTTTAAACCCTATCATCATCATGTAATTAACATCTTAATATTTCATTAAATACATAAAAAGATTCCACCCATGACAATATAATCCTTTGAAATAATATATAATAAATTAAATAAATTCATGCTATTAGCACTGTTGAATAGAAAATATTTTTTAGGGGTATTGAGTTATTTCTATAAAATAAGTGGACCATATTACCCACTTAGGGAGTTTGTATCTTACCTCATGAATTACACAATATTTTATTTATTATTATTTTGGTCATTTGGGAGATCATCATGGATTATATGTTGGTGGAGTTATGTGAGAATGGAAATAAAATTTTAAATTCTGACTCCAAATCCATATATTTACACTTGAGGAAAATCACAACATTGTCTATAACATTCATCAAAAACATGATTCATCATTGTTTTACTAATTTACAAGAACAAAAATAATTTTATAAACATAATGAATAATTGCTCCTTTTTAGTAATCTTGTAATCATACAAATCATTCCAGTGTATTTGGACAATATGAAACCAGTATATCAATCAATAATGATTTAGGTTTATTTTTTCTCTATTTAAATACATTGGTTATCTTTGGTACTATCTTAATTTTCCTTATAATATAATGTAAAAAATAATTAAATCATATTTTTATACCAACTATAGATAACAAAGAATTATATATAGAGAAATTACATCATTTAATAATATATTTAATACATATCACAATATCCCTGGCCCCAAACCATATGGTTTAGTAAATTTGGTGACTAGATACCATATTATCTTATTTTCCAAACAAATTAAACATCACCTAGAAGAGTTTCTCATATAGAATCAATGTCATTAATACCCTACACAATACCTATCTTTATTACCTATGGATGATGAATCATAAAAAGGTAGATCTTCTATACATAGTATGGGTAAACATGAATCATATCCACTTATTATCCTATTTGAGAAAAATATTAGCATATAAAAATATGCATATTATTATAATATATGAAAAAAATAAATATTTCATAGAAAATTATCATCATCGGATTATGAACCATTTACCTTATCAATTAATGATCATTTATCCATTATTCGAAAAATGAGTAATGCTCAACCTTCCTTAAAAATTCCTATATCCATCATTAGTAAATTCATTAACATAGGATCTATTTCAATCCTCATTTGGTACAGAATTCCATGATCATTCCTGTATAATGCATCTTCATCTTTATATTCATTTCCCGCATTGTAGTCTATTGAGAAATCATAATCTTTCAACAACTCAATATATCTTTTATTCCTCATTTTTAGTTCTTTATTTATAAATATTTATTTCAAGTTATTGTGATCCATATATATCTCACATAATTCACCATAGTGATAGTGTCTCGATATCTTTAAATAAAATATCACTGTTACTAATCCAAGATCATGGGTGGGATAAGTTTTTCCATGAATCTTCTACTAACTTGATTCATATGCTATAACATTATCATTTTTTATAATGAAATTACCAGTTCATTTCATTAATGCATCAATTTATATAAAAAAAAATAATTTCTTGATTGTAGAGTCAAAATACGAGCGTTGAATAATTTTTTCTTCCATTCTTCAAAACAATCAGTACATTATTCTGTCCATCCGAACATAACCACCATATGTGTGAGATTGGTTCAACGGTAAAAAAATCAGGTGAAATTATGATAAATAATGACATTGATCCTTTAAACCCATAAAACTATATACCATGATAATGTTATTTGGGGTATAAAATTATTGAATTTCCTTTTTCATTATAGGATCAACCAAGATTCCATCCTTATAAACAATATGGTCATGAAAATAATTTTCACGAAGCCAAAATTGAGACATTATAAATATATCATAAAACACATTCCTTCTAATATTCTCATGAAGAATCCATAATTAATTCTCATTGTCTTTTTAGCATTTCAATTAAACATAATATCATTAATGAATTCAAAAAAAACATCATAATGGTATTCCATGAATACTATATATATTATATCCATGAAAATAGTGTGTTCATTAGTCAATCAAAATGTAATGAATCTAAAATTGAAATCTCCAAAAGCCATTCGAGATGTTTTCCTTAGAAGACCATATGTCTTTACCCAGAACGGATAATATCCATAATGAAGGTCAATATTTGAAAAATATTGAGCTTCATGAAGTTAATAAAATAAATCATTAATTAAAGTCATGTGATAATTGTTCTTTATTTTAATACCACTGATTTCTCTATATTCAATTCACAACCTTTAGGATCCATAATTCTTCTTAACAAAGAGAAAATTTGTTCACCTTGGGGAAACACTGGGGAGAATAAATAACTTATTACTAAACTCATTTTTCTTTTCATCAGCTACACTACTCCAATAGTGGATATTATATAATTAGTCTTTTATATTTGTATTATATTATAGATTAAATCAATGGTAAAAAAATTTGGAAATTGTGTGTGTCCTGGTAAATCTTATGAAAATACATCAACATAATCCAATTAAATGTGCAAATCCTAAATTTGAAGATTAATTTCTCTATCCCAAGTTGATGTTTTATTCGACTCCATGAGAACTTCATTCAGTAGAGAAACTGGGGGTGGATAATAATAAGAATAATGTGATTGAGTTTCTTCTATAATGATATGGGATTGTACATATTCCTCAAAACTAATAATTTAGATATTTGAAATAAATTATCTCATCATATTTTTTTAATCTATTCCATACCAATGATTATATAAAATTTATCCATACATATAATTATATGGCTAGAAAATAAATCATATTTCAGAGAATTATGGTGACTAACCGACACATTTTTGTTATAGTGAGTCATTCCTTAAGAGTTTTACTAACAAAAAATTTATTAAATAAAAATGTAAATGTATCTTTTAGTGAAATTAGGTAGATATAAGACAATGTTATTATCCAAAATCAAATAATGAATTGGATAAAGTTAATGATATGATTAATTTACCATCCACCATATCATTGGAAACTTCTATATTAGTTGTTTTGATTTCATAATCATTTCCAACAACCATTGGCCTCTTCTATTCTAGATACCACTTAATCATTGGAAATTAATTTAAATAATTTCCCATTTCATTTCAGTTGAAGCACTACACATCATTGATTGTCTTGGTCCCCTTTATTTCATTTTTTTGGTAATCCTTTTATTCACAGTTATAATCAAACTCCCTTTACATTAAATCATTTACTAGGATGATTCTTTTCAAAAAAATTTCAAAATGGGAATTTCTATATTCATGTATTATCCATTGATGCTTTATCATTTTGATGCTCACAATAGGAAATATTATTCCCTTTATTTCCCTTGAACATTTTGGATCTATAAAATTTCTTATCCTTTATTGGAACAGAATACTCTTTCAACATCTAAAAAATGGTTGTGAATATAGAGGCCTTCATATACATGGCTTAAGACCTTAAAATAATCAATAAATATTGTTTTTGGAATAATATATGTAATATATAGCATATCGGGATAGTCTGGTAAATTTTACATTATACTATAAAACATGATCTTTTTTACTTTTTTTAATATAATTATTCTTCTTTCAATTTCAGTTTTTCGTCATAATTCCAATAGTAATAATGCTGAACATATTAGCCTAAATTCAGTGGTCGTATTATTGAAATGGAATAAATACAATATATCACATAAAAAGATATATTAGTCAAGTAGTCTTTATAAACTAGATACATATATGTTTCCATTTATTATATTGTAAATTAAACGTAGAACATAACAAATGAAAATAAACAACTTATTTGACACATATTCAAGGACATCTTCTTCATAGCATTTAGAAGGAAAAAAATAAAATGTTCTTCTCCAACAAATAGTAATGATTACATAAATCAATATAGGTGAGTAAATATCAATTACACATAGCCATTATACCAGTTTAAATAATAGGAAAACACATACCTCTAAATAAATTGTGAATGAAAAAATGTGTGCATAGATTTTATGATAGTGAAAATCTTCTAGAAAGTAATAACCATGTAATAAATGAATAAATTTGTTAATTTTTTGATTTCATTTATCTAGAATATGAAACCATTCTATCACGATAATATTTTTTATGTTCGGCTTTAAAAAACTATCTACGTCTACTAAAGAAAAACAAAAAAAAATTTTCATAGGAAACATTTTTGTCTCATGAGACCAGTCGATGCATCAAGGGGCTATCTGTACCCAGGCCACACCCTTTAATTCATTTAAAAAGAAATATTCATTTATATATTTAATCATGAACACTAATACTGATCAATATATTAATATTGAGTTGAGAATATGAATTTAACAATATTTCCCCCATAAAAAAAAATATTCAAATAAAACGCCATATGTAAAAATGGTATACAATGTAGATAAATATCGTACCCACAGTTCTAGCAAAATAGATATTTAATGATATATTCTATGAATTATGAACATAAATAATGTGAATTTTAAAAACTCCATGCACATGAAATATGTGGTTAATAATCATTAATAAAATAGAATATCATAATGGTGTCCATAGAATAATAGATTTGAAATCATACATGGAACATTATAAGGGAAAATAGGCATATATCCTATTAAGTAATTTTTAACAAATGTGAAACCACATAAAAACTATTTTAAACAATCATTATAAATGATCCACGTTAGCTCAGTGTAATGTATAATATTAAAGATCCATGGAAGCCAAAAAAAATAAATGTTTTCATAAAACTAGAAAATAATAAAAACATTTTCATGAGAAAAAATTTATTTTAAAAATATTTTGGTGGCTTAAAATATATTATGGTGTATAATTTAATATGGTAAGAAATATGGTTGTTCCTTTAAATAGGGCTTTCTTATCAGGATGAATTGAAATGGGAATCTAATAAAACATGTATTCCATCATCATAGAATGAAAAATTAAGCTTGGTAAATATTATTAGAGAATAAAAAACCATTTATAATGATTACATAGTGGGGATTTTTTATTTTACTATAGTAAAGGGTAGAAATGCATGACATGAAGGAAAAATAGACATTCGAAGAGAATCCCTTACCTTATGCTCGAATGTGTTCCCCACGTAAAATTAATGTCATGTATTATGAAATTAGATTAATAAATAATTTAATTTAGAACATATTAAATATTTATATGATTTAATATAATTTTATTATGTTAATTTATGTAATTTTTTATGTGTTATAAAAATCACATTCGTTGTTTCAAAAATTTCGTTTCCTTCATTTTCATGATTAGTTCCCATTTATACTTGTATACAAGATCATGTAAAATAAAAATAGTTATAATGAATTAATATTGTATATAATTAATTAGATTCCAACATATTAAAGGTTATTATATATATAAATATTGTTTCATATTTGAGTATGATTCATTATAAAAAATGATAATGACAACCACATACATAATTATGGATCTTTTTATCATCACAAACTAGTTTGATTTATTTATTAATATTGTGTAAATATACTTATCATTTAACACTAAATAGGTTGTGATATACAATTTAAAATAGTTTAACAATTATAATGTTTTAATGAACATATTTTATGGAAGTATTCTAAATTCAAAAATAATCGTCCATAGAGGCGGTGAATCAAAAACTCTCGGATGATGTTATCATTTTTATAAAAAAGGGGTACAGAATAAACTTTTTGGTGGAAATACTATTAAGATAATAAAATTAAATATAATATTTTCTTTAGATATATTGTTACATTGTAAATGTGATGTGATTTAGGGATAAGAAAAATAAAAAAAATGAGAGAGGGAGAGAGAGGGTATGACATCTTATTTGTCATCTCCTTGGTACTATTATTATTTATGTGATTATTTCATTTAATTGGATTTGGTGGTATGGAAAATAAATAGAGTGAATCATTAGACAATCAAAAATGATTTACTATATATAATTATTGTATCTCCCCATATTAAATAATAGTATGTGTAAATTTTATCTTAAAGGAACTATATCTCTTTCATATTTTAATATTCCATTGTAGTAAAAATATTATTGGATAAGATGAATATCAATAATCAACCTAAAATGTTAAATTAACTCTATACTGAAATTATAAAATTATTTAATAGAAATTTTCCATTATAAATTATTGATATTGTAGTATTTATCTAATAATCAATCAATTTATAAAAATATGATAAAATATATATAATTATGTATATATTGATTATCAATTTGTTGAAAAAAATGATAAGATCATTAATAGGTAAAATATATATTTCTTGTAAAATTGTATCTATGTGTATGATGTTTTAATATTTTTAATTATTAAAATAATTTATAAAGTTGAATAAATTAAGTGAAATGTATATATTATATATATATATGAGTTGAAATTAACATAATGATGATTATATAATTACCTGAACTGTTAAAAATAAAATTTCCCTCGCAATTTATTTAAATTTCCTATTATGTAATATGTATATAGAAAATTTCCTTTTTTGGTATTTTTGTCTTCTATTAGATTTAAATGAAAATTACGCATCTTTACCAATGATATTATTGATATAGAATAGTGAGAAAATGATTAGTATAAATATAAGGTGTTATTAAATCCAATTGATACAGGAAAAGGAAGTGATGGCCTCAACCAGTAGTATTATGCCCAATAAAGGATATTTTTCATAAATTAAAAGGGATATATGATCAATTTGATTTTACATTGGATAATCCCATGTCGTCAACTAGAAACTTAATAAAGAGAGAAATCGTTTACACAAAAAGTTAAAGTTTATCGAGATCATAACCTAAAAAATGTACACTAAACCACCCTATAAATATCTCAATGTTTATTACCTTAATCATCAAGTGTTTTATTTGGGTTAAAGGGATATGTATCATGCCCATATAATTATGATTATATACATTATTTTATATAGAATAATGAATATATTTTCATCTTATTAGGTTTACATTATAATTATTTTATTTTGATATTATAAAACCCAAATAGTATTTTGTGTGATATTAAAATTTAATTAATGTATTTATTTTCATGAATTATGGTATTTTTGAAATAAATATTATTTTTTGTAAAAAATTAATTTTATGTAATTATTATTTAACGTAAATGATCATATAATTTTTATAAATCCAAATGTAATTTTTATAAGGGCTCAAAATTTTTTATTGTCAATATGTCAATCATTTCCAAATAAATGTGTATTAGTACTTTAAATGAAGAATTTATTACATTTCGAAAATTTTTTAGGTAGATTGAATAATATTTTTGGAATCAGAATATCAAAATAATCCAATGGTAGATTTTTCATAATTTTTTAATACATTCAAAATTTTGGGTAAAACATAAAAATCGTATAAATATAAATTGTGTATTATGAAATTATAATTACACAAAAGTGATTTAATAAATACTATAAATCTCGTATTAATCCTAAAAACCCATTAATGAATTTTTGGGTTTTAAAACCATTTCATTAAGAGTAAGACTCAAACCCACATAAGAAAGGGTATTATTTTGTTATGTTCTACCATGAGACTTATATAATAATGAAGTCCACTCCCATTTGGTAGAAATAATTGGAGATAAAAATGTGATGGTTTGTGGTTTTTATGTTTTTTATGTAGAGTCCAAAACAATAATAATAAATAAATTCTATTAATTACATGAAAAAACCAAACATTATTTAATTTCACTCCAATGATACACCTTTGAGCACATTCATACTATGCCCTATAGACTCTATAGTACTCCCTAGGTTCCCCAAAGCTATAAAGAAGCCCCTACCCAATATTTTGTTTTACACACTTAATTAAGTAATCCTCAGGTTATCTTCTTCATTTAATTTTTCTTATTACTATACGCCTTCTATATCCTATTATGTATGTTGGGATATGTCATTCCATTTCCCTATTACTCTCTATTTGATATACAAATGATGAAAAGGCCTTGTTAACTCTTATCAACCCATTTTATACATTTTTAACTAATGCTGCTAAGCGGCTGAAATTTCACCAAAACGATTCCATGGGAAAAAATTTGTAATGAATATGATACCCATTTCTTATCAATGTTTTTTTTCCTTTATACTCTTATAAATATATGAAACTGGACATACATGTATTTATTACACATTTTTTAATCATGGAATATAATATTATGATTAATGAATCCACATTGTATGTTATATAAGGCACACTTCGTCTTGAGAATTAATCAAATGTGAGGGGTGCACCCATAATTATATAAATCTCCAATGAATAGGGTAATTTTAAGTATCATGACATTTCATATTTATAAAGATAGTGAACCCAATTAAATTATGTGACTATTTTAACCATGATGTCTATAATTTTTATCCTTGACCTATGTTTATGATATAGTTTTAAAAGTTTTTTCCACATTTCCATAGTTAATATTAACAGTCTATATCATGCCATATTATTCATATACATTTTGTTCACCATTAATATTCCTATTTTATAACATGTATGATATTATTCCACGCTTATTCATTTTCTAGGAATTATATATCATCCCTTTCTTTGGTATTCTCCAAGGTTATCTAGTGAATTTTTAAAAACAATCGAAAATTATGATCATGTTAATGATGTTTTCATTAAACCTGATGTATTTCATGTTTTAATTTGTTATGTAATTTATATAATTGTGATAAAAAATACACATCTAAAATTTATTGGTAATATTATTTGTAATCATTTGTAATAAATCATTTATTAATGTGAAATAAATTATAGGGTGGTTATAGTTGGTATCAGAGGAATGTTTAGTTATTTTAGGGATTTTGATTAGAAAACTCTATCAAAATCCTTATGAATAATACTAATTATATGAAAACATCCATAAATGTTGTTAACTATATATGAAGTTTTTTATCGAGAAATTTCATCAATGTATGGATAATACATGTGATGTGGTACTGACAGAGATGTACGTTGGGGTAAAAAATCTGACATGGTGTGTCAAGCCAAATTTGGTGTAACATTTTAAAAAACATTGGGGATTATTGCACACCTTGTGTGAAACTCCCGAGTGAGATGATTTGGTAAATTCATAATCACATTATGAACCATTATTTTGGGGGGAAAATTCACATAAGAGTCTATGTTAATAAAAAGATCATGGATAACATAGATTGAATCAGAGAAATTAATAAGTTAAGAAATTAATGTAATTTATAAGTTATTTCAATACTTTCATTGGATTACCATATATGTAATTAATAGTCTAAAATTTATCATCCCTAATTGTACTTTTATTCTAACCAATATCTATAAATATGAAGAACATGGAAAACAATCAATGTGAAGGAAAATGTTATGACTAACCCAATGAGATGTCTAACCTAATGGGACTAGGAATCACAATCTCCATAAAGATACTCTCTCAATTAAATTTGGTTATGAATATAAAACTAGATTTGGAGGAGCATACAACCCCCCCCAACAATGTTAGCATTTAATCCTTTATGATTCAAAGGACTCCAAAATTCAATGGATGATTTGATCCATTAATCAAGGAATAATTAATCAACTTCATTGAAAAGGTATTATGCAACATTCAATGTTAAAAAAAACAGAAGGTTCATCTATTTGTTTATTTTATTAATAGATAAGTCAAGCAGTGGTGAAAATTGAACAATAATACAAGCCCTAATTATGAGATTGATCTAATGGTGTGGATGGAATACTAGACATATTTTGAAAAATATTTTTTCAAAATTTGCATTTTTAAATAGAAATGGTTTTCACTGTCTTCAAGAAAACAATAATGAATTACATATTGTTTGGTTGGATAGAACATATTATATAAAATTCCTAGTGATATGTAACATTAATAACTATTAGGATTTTGTCAAATTTTCCCTCAATATTAAAATAGTTATTTGTGAATCTAAAGGGAATCACAGGGGTAAGAAGAGGATGGTGGATTTTAATTCAGCTGGTTCAATGGGGAAATATAATGGGGCCATGAAATTTCAAAACCCCACATGTCATAAGTGTGGATTAATGAACCGAAAAAATTTCCTAAGTTGGATGAGGAAATGATGATCGTTTAGGACGTTTGGGAAGCTAGCTAGTGATTTCCTGTAGGAGAACCCCAATAATGTTATAAAGGAAAGTAATTCTCTTATCAATACCTAATGTGTTTTTCAATGCATATACTAAAATGGAAAAAGAAACTTTACAAACAAATTTCCTAAAGCTAGGGGTTTCAGAGACAACCAACAACCTCAACGGAATCATGGGAATGCTTTTTCTATCACAATCACTGAGGTAGATCTTGAAAATTATTTAGTGAAAGGAAATCTATTTATTCATTCCCGAATATAGAATGCACAACTTTATTAGGTTTATATTAATTACTTAATATAATGAACATTTATTCAAATAATTAAAAAACCACCAAAAACTAGGGAAGTAGATCTATTAGTGGGATTATAAAATGGTTCAAATACTGCATCACAAGTATATAGCACCTCCCTTCCCAGAATTTTCTGGATAAGATTCCAAGAGAACATTTAAATACTCCATTTGGTTTACTATGATCCAATAATAGGTATTCATTGACTTTACCATTGTACATAACCATAAATTTCCACAAGAAAGAGATCAATATCTGTATCTTGAATTAACCCTAGATTCTATACAAGTGAATCAAGGAGGATGAATATTTTTTAATCACTAACTTAATAAAAAAGGATATTAATCCCCTACAAGAATTCATATCTATATCAAATAATTAATTTTGTGGGATGAATCATCCTTGAGGACAAACCTATTGTGAAGAAATACGCTAACATTTTTCCCAAAGAATTTACTAGTCCCCCACCTAATCGAGATGTTGAATTTTCAATCGATGGTATACCTGGGTGGTTAACATTATCAAAGTCTCCATTTAGAATTCCTTTTTTAAAACATTGGTATCAAATAAAAAACTAAAATATAATTTTTATAAAGGGTTCATATTCACTAGTTATTTACAATGGGGTACACCAGCCCTCTCCATTATGAAGAAGTATGGGTCAATTCACCTTTTCCTCATTTATCATGAGCTCATAAAGACCACGATAAATAAGAAGTAAAAACTACATCAAATTTATGACTAGTTTGATCAAATATGCGGAGAACTATACTTATACAAGGTGTATATGTGGTTAGGATATTTGAAAGTTTGGGTTTAGATTGAGGATACTTCTAAGACTACCTTCCATATGAGGTACGAGAACTCTATGTTCATACTGATTCCTTTTGGACCAACTAATGCTTCAAAAATCTTCATCGACTTAATGAAAAGAGTCTATAGATATTACCTCAACAAATTTATTGTAGTATTTTCAATGATATTATATTATACACTAAACCCAAATAGGATCATGAAATGTATATGAGAACTATGAAAAGGACATTAAAAAAGGATAATCCTTATTACGGGTACACAAAATTATAGTTTTAGTTGATGGAAGTATCATTCTTGGAAAATATCATTATAAGATATGGAATATCCGTAGATCCATCTATGTAGATAATGTTAATGGATGAAAAAAGACAAAATATATTGCAAATATTTTTTGTTTACTTGGTTAAGCTAGCTATTACTTCTAATTAGTGAGAAATATCTAATGATTTTCAAAGCCTCTAACAAAGATAATTTAGATGGGAGTCATGTTTTATCAGAATGATGTGTGTGAATAGAGATTCAAGGATTTAAAAAGTACGTTTACCGCTAACCCTACACATACTCTAGCCACAATTGGAGAAATTTTCAATGTATTCATTGATACTTCAATTAGGGTATTTTGCTATGGGAAATGAAAAATGGAAAAGTGACACCATGTAAAATAAGGCAGTTGAACCTTCATAAACCGAACTACCCAACCCATGGTCTAGAGTTGGTTTTAGTGATAATCACATTAAAAATATGGTTGCACTATCTCATTAGGGAGAAGTGTTAAATATATATGGATAAAAAAGTCTCAAGTATATATTGACATAAAATGAGTTGAATATTTGCAAACAAATATGGTTAGAGCTGATCATAGGCCATGAATTCTCAATCCACTACCATCTTGGGAAAGCAAATTAAGTTTAAAATTCTCTATATAGAAATGATATAGAAATTCTATCACTATTTATAATTGAGAGGGATATGATATTATAATATTTGATAATTATAGATTTTGAAATCATAAAGGAAGGAACATCATAAATCCTTTCACAAATGATTTCCTAAACATGCCTTCTGAAAATGGTAATGGATTCTCAAAAAATGATGTAAAAATTCAAAAGAATGTGGAAACTATAAGAAAAGTGAAATCCTTATAGTTCAATATTAACGAAGAAGGAATTGTGATATTTCGTTCAAGACTATGTTTTCCATAAAATACATAGTTAAATAGGAACCCATTAAATGATACACATGGATCTCTATTTATATAACCCCAAGGAGTATAAATGTCACACCCTAAGGATCTATAAATAAATTGAATACAGAATTAAAATCAGGTAACAGTGAGTCTCTTCCAAAAAAACATTTTAATTTATAGGAGATAATTATACCCTTGTTTTTAAAGATAATTTTTGTCTTATTTTTTTTTGAATAATGAAAAACAGACATACACGATTTCAATCAATTAAATATTTAGAGTCTAATAAGATCACCATATGTTTTTGGTGAATATTAACTTCATCCTTAGGAATAGTAATGTACCCTTATGAAAAGTAATTTGACCCTTATGAATAGTAAATCAGCAAAATATATGGTAACCTCACTCCTGAAGAAATAAATAAAATTTTGGCACCTTATAAATGGATGTATGATAGACATATATCATTGTAAAATTTAGTGAATATTTTAAAAATTAATAATTAATTGTTGATATTTTTTGAGAAATAAATATTTAATAATTACTAAATTTATTTTAATGATAATTCATATTAATAAAATATATTCATAAATGAATATTTCGTTTTTCTATAATTATAGGATAATTTAATGAGAAATTTGTTAAAACTGTAAGGTGTGATAAAATCAGTTTTAAATTAAAAAACTATATTTTTTGTGAAAATGATATATTAATTTAAAAAATAAATATCTCATATTAATGAAATTATTGAGCTAAAATGCATTTCAATTTTTAATTATACATATCTAAAAATGGTTAGGGTGATTTTTTGGGATTTTTCTAAAGATGTAGAAAATAGTAAAATACTATAATTTCTAATAAATTCTTATACATGATTTATATATTTATGAATGATGTTTGGATGATATAATCAGTATTTTATCGAATTATAAATTACCTAAAAATTTATTTTGTCATTTAAACCAATATAATGGTTTTCCTTGTGCAATATAATAAAACAATTAACAGAGTAATGAGAAATCACCTCTCTCCTTCACTATAAAAACCACCCCTCACCCCCTCTTCTCCTCACAACATCAAAGATTTTACCCCTGTTAAATTTATTCTCATTCCTCTTCCAAATATCCTCCACCAAATTTAAATGTTGTTGATCTCATAAAGAGGCAAAAAACAATCACATTAAAGTTATTATCAAGGATGAGTACTCAAGAGGTAAACCATGAGATAATTTATGTAACCACCCAGGTATTTATTGAATAATACTTTTTTCATTTATATGAATACTTATAAGTAAGATATTAATTTTAAATTAATATGGATTATTTTTATGCTAGAATACTCAATTTGCAACAATGTGTTTTTTTTAAATATTACGTTGCACACAACATTGAGTTATACCGAAAAATATGATAATACAATTATTATTTTAAATGGATGTTAATGCCTAGCCATTGTAATAGAGAGAATAAATAGAATTATCTATATTATGATTTTACATATTTATTAATTGTTTTAAATTTATCCAATGAATATTTGAGGCTTCAAATAAAAATGAATCTGAATTAAGCATGAAATACTCTAATATTTTTAAAGGTTGTTTTACCACTTTTTGATAAAGAACCCTTTTTAAATATAGTTTCTCTCACTTTTATATGTTTTATATGACAAAATAATCTTATTATATAGAATCAGGATGTTAAAATTTATTTTTAATAAATTTTTGATAAATTTTTGATTAATATGATTTTGTAATGAATAGTACAAAATACAACATTTTATGTCAAAACATCGTTTTCATCTAATTTATTTATAAATAGAGAATTTACTTTTAATTGTTTTTAAAGTTTAACTAGATTATTTTTTATCATTTAAACCAACTGTGACCATTGGGTGTAATTTTACTTTGAAACTAGATATAAACACATGCCAATATTTTTGTAGTTTTTATTTCTTTAAGACACACTTTGTGATTTTGACAACGAGAATTAAATTTTAATTACTTAATATGACTTCTTAATTTTGAATTGAAAAAAATAGATTACATATTTGGAATCAGAATGCCCAAATTGTGTTAACACATGCCTTTTATTTTTAGACATTATGAATAATATCTTCAAAAATTATTTTATTTACTATGGTTAAATTGTAAATCTATTAAATAAGGGTAAAATAATAATATTATAACAGTATTAAACCTTACTAACACATTTCTTAATCCAATTTTATGAGATATTTACGACCATGGGAATACTTGGGTCACTTTTGGGACGCCATGAAGCCACATGTTTGTGAAAATGACATTTTATTGAAATTAATTTAAATTAAAGAATAATAAATGATTAACAATAATATTTTAGAAAAAAAATTCTATGGGGTTATATAAGTGATCTTTTATAATATAAATACTAATAAGAAATTTAATAAAATTTCATATATTATTATATTTAATTTATAATCTTTACCCCTTATATAAATAAATTTAATTATGACAAAATGATGACGTAGTGATTGTTTCATTAATAAAGGATTAAAATAAATGATATTATATTATTAAAATAAATTTAATTTGGTTATTTATATGTCATCCAAGAATTTTATGGATGCTATGGACACACTATGTTTCAGTCAATAACTTTGGTTCCTCAGAATCATGTTTTTATGAATTTGTAATAAAAGTCAAGTATGAATAGTTTCCAAAATTGACATAATTCATAACTTAATATATATATAATTTATTAAATTATATTTAAGTAAAAAATATAATATTATTCCAAAAGGCTATTAAAATTCTAATATTTTATTAATTACACTTTCATTGGGAATTTTTTTATGTTTTGGAAACAATTTTGACTCTCAAAGTGTGAAATGCTTCATAAAACGATAGGAGTAAAAAAGGTTAAATAAAAAACATATGGATTAAAAAATATCAAAAAAAATCTAATTCATATTTGATGATTTTAATTCAACTTATATTCATAATATATTCAATCTATAGGAATTTGGAGTAATTTTTAAGAGAAATATAATTTATAATAAATTAATATTTCAAAACATTTCTAAATTGCCCCTCCTCTCTCTTATAAATGTCCACCACCTCTACCCACATAACACACACCTCTCATTCCCCATTTATCATCAAAATTATGCCTAAATAATATCCCAAAATCAATACCTTCATACTTCAATCCGATCCTTCTTCATAAAGGAAATTCAAGAACCCTTTTTGCTCAAATCTAAGCGAGTTACACATTTTAAGTGGTTGCGTCTTCTCTAAAGTTACTTTCCATTATTTTACTTCTTCACCCTTGATTATATTCTTATTCCATTATTACATATCAACACCAATATCCTCAATATACTAGTAATTTGTTATTATAATTATTATAACTACACTTACACACACCTCCATCTAATGGATATGAACAAATTGTTTCTGTGGACTACGAAATAGTACCTCCCAAAATGATGATTGTCAAATATTCCCATAAATCCTGTCATGGGGTCTGTTATGATAGAAAAATATTTATATATGTTATATATTATATTTATATCATCTCTATTATTCTGTAATTTTTATTTATAGAATACCTTTATGCTTTCCATAACGTGTAAATATGATAATTCCATTTGAAGAAATGCGTACTAATGCCCCCTCAAAGTGATACGACTCGTTCATGCCATACATGGAACATATAAAGTATGGTTTTAATTAACTTATGTAACATATATAACATATGTATTATAATGTAATTATAATATACCAATTTATCCTTATAACTTCATTCTTTTAATATGACAATGAAATGGAAGTAGCATTCATGCGTACATACGACCTACCGTCTCCAAGGACAGTGCATTTCATTTATTATATAAAAATGTTATAGACTATTATAAATACATATATATGGGATTTATATGATATGTAAATAATTAAAAATATTAATGAGATTATGGAATTTTGACTATAGGGACAACATACATAAAAATGTCCATTTTTGACTATAATATTGTTCATCGACCAAATGATTGATATGAAATTGAATAATTATATGAATTTTATTGAAAGTTAATAAGTGATATACAATAAATAACAAACTTAATATGGTTGTTAAGAAAGAATAAAATAATCTCTTTTTATTATTCATGAATATAATGAACGAACTAGACAAGTTGGACTCAAGGTAAGGAAAATTTTCACGCTCCTCTTTGTGTCAAAGTAATTTTTTATTTTATGTCTTTTAATATCCATTTTAATTTTTTGGGATATTTTATTTTATATCATTATTGATGAAAATTTTATGTACAAGATGTGAGAGACCCTTTTCTCTCTCATCAACTCATTTTATGAATATTCAAGTGATGTCATTATGATGTCGAATTATCGTAAGGGAATTTCAAAAGACAATTTCCTTTCATTTGGTTGTAAAAATTAATAATTGATTATATTATTCCAAGATTATGTGAGGAATAATTGTTTATTTATTTATTTTGACATTTTCATTTCATTTTGTGTGGATATACTTTTTTTTACACATAGTCACTCCATTGATACATTTTTACGTCATTTATACAAACTTTTTAGGGGAAATCAAAGCTCAATCTCAATTAACTAAGTAAAATATCCATGTCCTTGGTTTTTTTTCAAGAATATGGGTGAATGTATTATGATTATTTTACAAATAATAACCACATATATTGGATTTATATATAATTTTCACACATAATTATGTCATTGATTTATACTTAATCTAATAATACAATATTTGTAATTTTCTTCATCTTAATATTCTCTCGTTGAGGAATATTTTTATTTTTCACACCACCTTATTTTATATGGTGTATAATTATAGAATATTTCTTTTAATTTAACACACTGGTTTTCAAAATTATTCTTTTTTATTAAGCGTTTTACTAAATGACAAAAAGAATTTTTCTTTTTAACGTACTCAGAGAAAATGACCCTTCCACCACTGCGAGCATTATCTGATATTTGGCTTCCATAACAAGTCTTATTGTTTATAAAAATATAAATAAATATAATATACCATTTTTAAGTATTTTGTTATTGAAACTTATTTTGATATCATTGTTTATGACGATATCTTGAAATTATATATCTTGATTGTAATGTGGAAATGTTATATCTCATTTATACTTGTTTTATGTGTTATGATTATTTTATGGTTCGTGGAAATTGTTTATGTATATGAGTGGTTCTGTAATAATACAAGGGAAGGTAAGCCTGATATAGTTCTCCAATTAATTGGGTAATGTGATAGATGTTATCCTTAATGGTTCTCTGAATATATTTAGGGAATATACTTTGATGGGTATTCCAAACATAACTCCAAATGTAGCTATGAAAGATACAATGTAATTATGTTATGGATTCCATAAGTTGCCTTTATGATTTATGATTTCAATGCGATATTAATAAATATTATGATTTTATGAGGTATGTTAAAGAGCTATGATTTAAGTTTGAAAAGTATGATTTAGTTATTTTTTTGAATTTAGGGACTAATGTTTTCATCCATTATTTTATATCCCTTACTGATCTTTTTTATGTTCATCACATTTTCTTTAAATGTATTCATAGGGTGTAATAATGGGTAACAGAAAGGAATTATTCAGGAATATTTTTATCAAGAAAAAAATTCTTGTTTTAATTGAAGAGTTTTATTGTCATAAAAAATGGTTAGTGTAGTATGGTATACATTGTAATATTTGAGATGTAATGTAATAGTTATGACATAATTATATAAAATTATAAAACTTAATAGATCTTTAATGTAAATTTTTAACATAACTGAACATTAAATAATTTTATTGGTAGGGCCTTAAAATTTAATTAATATAATTTTCATTGTTATTTTTCATTATCTTATGATAATTTATATGGATTATTTAATCATCCTTCCTTACTAAAATATTAATGCGAATATTATTTCAATGGAATGATTTATTTTAATTATTCACCATGATTAAATTTTTATGGTTCTACTATGTTTATTACTCATATAGAGCATGTGATATCTTGTCTTTATTATGTTTTATTTTTCCCAAGGATATGAAAATGAATATCAAGAATGACATGTAGGGATAATATAGGAGTTGTTCAGGTTTCCAAAGAAATTTATTTATTATTTTCCCTTTGAAGGTGTATTCTAAAACTTGTGTTTGTATATATTTTTCTAAAAATAATAAAAAATTTGGTCCATTTGATGTGATGTCCTTATAAACACACTAATTTATTAATATTAGGCAATGAATATGGGAAACAGTGGTTATGGTCTTTACAGTTTGTATCAAAGGACAATTTGTAGAAACCTTGGAAGCTAGACTTGTAAAACATTGATTAGGGAACATAACCCTAAGATAGAATTTGGTGATAAGAATATAAGAACATCCTATAATTTTGGTATGGTATAGATTATATGGACCATCCTATATAATACATCCCTATATGGAATCTATAGGTTGAAAGGATTCAAGAATAGATTTACCTAGGAGTAATAACTCCGACAAGTTGTTCTGGGTCTGGATCCGATTAAATTCGTACATGACAAAGATCCTTACTTCACACTTGGTATGACACTCATAGTTTATATTCTTATAATCATTCTAATTATCGTGTAAAACCATTATGAAGGAATTAAATTTAAATATGTCCACAAATAAACCATTCTTATAATTATGTGGTTAAAAAATCATAAAATTTTCATTCATGTTATGTTTTTTGATAGTTTTACATTATAAATTATGATTAATAACTTAATTCAGTTAATTCCATTATTTAAAAATAGTTTCTAGTGGAAGGAATAGAAACCATATGAATACTCATATCCCACGTAATGATTTCCCTCATATGAAAGATAATAATTATGGTTACGAATCTACGACTGGTGTTGAGATACTTATCACTATAAAGGGATAGCTGACTCTAGTTATGAACTATAAAATTACTTGTATGAAGCATCATGATCTAAAATGTGGAAGTGTAATGTGTTTATATTTATATAACATCATCTTCCATCATTTTATGGGACTAAAAACACATTCGTTATAGAGAAGTGGATAAGCTCCCCAGAGAGGATATTTCTCTCTTTGGGATGTAAATAAAGGGATAAGGTTGTCATGGAATATTATCATCTATTGGGGTAATGTTCATGCTTATGTGATCACAATAGTTGATGTTGAAGTTTTTAATGATGTTGTTACAAGTATATTAATCATATACAAAAATTTAACTAAATAATTAATTGATTCTGTGTAATCACATTCCTTAATATCTTCATAGTTTTTATTAATAATTTTATATTTCTAATTCTCTGTAATAATTTATTTTTTAGTCAAAACCCCTAAAAAAACTCTAATTAAAACAATAATTTGTCAGGATGTTACCATTATAGAAAATTAATGTTTTTATCCTGATTTAATCATCATACATATGGTCAACATTGAAGTAATACTTGTTACAGATTGGATTTTAAAATATGATGTGAAAATCTATTGCAAGAAGAATAAAGTTGTCATTTGTAAGGAAGGTGTAGAATCATATATATTTAGAGTAGAAATATCACCATATTATTCTTATGTAGATCTACTCTAGTAGATCTACTGAATTAAATTCATAGATAATAATATTACAGAATACATATGGGTGAGAAAATAAATCATCAAGTTGAAGATATAACTATTTTGAAAGAATAAATTGATGTATTTCTGGATGATTTACCATGACATCCTTTGGAGTGTGAAATTGTGTTTTATTTTGATCTATTTCCCTGTGTATGGCCTATAAGAAGGACTCCTTACTAAATTTCTATAGGGGAATTAGTGGAGTTTATGAAACACCTAAATGAATTAAGTGAAAAAGGATTTATTTGCCCAATTTTTTCTCTATTGAGATCACATGATCTCTTTTTTAATTGAAATATGCTTCCATGAGGCTGTGTATTGACTTTAGGGAAATCAATGATATTAAAATAAAGAACAAGTATCCTCTTCTTCATGTTCATGATTCATTTGATAAACTTCATGGAGACCAATACATTTGGAACATTTATCTTCAATATTGATATCATTAGTGGTGTGTGAGAAAGGAATATATTATAAAGATATATTTTCAAACTAGTTATGGGCATTACAAGTTTATAGAAATGATTATTGGACTGAATAATGCACCCTCAGTTTTCTGGGATATAATTAATAGAGTGTTCAATGAATGTATTTATTAATTTTATGTTGTATTTATTGATGATATCTTGGTATACTCCAAAGTCTACAATGATCAGGAGAATCACATGCACATTATTATAAAGACTCTAAGAAGAAATAAGTTATATGGGATGTTTATAAAGTCTATATTTTGGCATCAAAGAATATCTTTTTATAGAGACATTGTCTCTAAGGATGAAATTTTAGTATATCCTATAAAGAAAAATGGTGATGATGAATTCCATACTACAACGAACATAAATGAGGAGTGTATTTTTATTAGTTTAGCTGGTTATTATCAGTGTTTCATTTAGAACATCACCCAGATAGCTAACACGTTAACCAAGCTTAATCATAATGGGGATAAGTTTATATGGACTAAAAATGTGAATAATTTTTGGAATTATTGATGTAGAGATCATTGAATTATCCAATATTAATAACACTATGTGGAAATGGTGGATTTTTATTTATAGTGATGAATCAAATAGAGAACGTAATTGTGTCCTTATTAATAATTGTTGAGTTATTTCCTATGAATGTAGGTTGTTACATATCATGGACAGTACTATCCAACTAATGGTCTTGATTTAGTAGCTAGAATATTGTCCCTGAAGATATTGATATATTAACTTTATAGTAAAATATGTGAGATATATAAAAAACACAATAACTTCAAATAGATATTCTCATAGGATGAAATAAAAAATGAAGAAAAGGAGATGGCTCAAGATACTCACAGATTTTTGTTATTCCAAACACTACCACCAAATGATGGAAAATAATATGGAAGATGCATTGAGTAAGAAGGATCCTGGAGTTCTAAAAATATAAGGATTAATAAGGATCTTATGTACATGAATCTAGAGAGGATGGATTTGGGAATTATCAATGAAGATGAAACTTCATTATTTTTTCAATTGGTTTCACAAACATATTTATTAGAAATGATTAAATGTTCTTAGACTAATGAAGATAATTCTCAAAAAAAATTATTATTGAAAATGATATAAAGTTGGAATACATCAGTTATGAAGTTGGAATTCTAAAATTTTAGAGGAGGCTATGTGTACCCATTATACATGAGGTAAAAAGGGAGTTATTAAATGATGCCAAAAGTTCCAATTTCTAAAAACACCCTAGTAGCACTATGATGTATATGTATTTGAGGGCACATTTATGGGGGGACAATATAAAGAACCAAATTTCTGATTACGTATCAAAATATTTAGTCATTCAACATGTGAAGGTTGAAAGACACGATCTTATCAGAGTCATGATACCTATTCCTATTTCTACATATAAATGGGGTAATATTATTATGGATTATATCACTATATTACCAAAACCACCATGAAATAATGATACAATATGTCAAATTGATCATAATGTTACTAAATGTGAACTTTTCCTTGCGATAAGGGTGGATTTTATGTAGGAGTTCCTTACATGGATCTATATTAATGATGTTTTAAGACATCATACAACACCTCTCTCAATTGTGTATGATCATGACCAATTATTTACAAAAAATAGAGAAATTAATTCAGAATTCATTGGATACTGTGTTTCATTTGAGTACTGATTATCAATATCAAACTAAAGGGTAGTTATAAAGGATTATTCAGACACTATAAGAAGTGATGAGATCATTCTCATGTAATTTTCAAGGTATGTGGGATCAGTATTTACCTTTTTTATACTTTTCTAACAGTAATAGATTCCATTCAAGTATTCAAATGGTACTATATAGAGCACTATATGGAAGGAGATGTTAAAAATATACATGTTGGGATGAAGTTGCTGAAGGTAAGATTTTAGGCCCAAAGCATGTAGAGGAAAAACAAAAAATATTTATACTATTCTAATCCAAATGAAAGTAGCTCAAAAAGTGAAAATGAGTTATGCAGATAATCGAAGGAAGGATTTGTAATTTCATGTGAGAGATCAAAATTTATTTAATGTATCTTCACGGAAGGGTGTTGTAAGATTTTGGAATAAATGGATATTTAGACTTAGGTATATTTGGTCATTTTGAAATTATAGAGAGTGATATACCTGTGGATTATTGTTTTGTGTTGCCACTTAAACATTCTAATGGGCACAATGCATTCCACATATCCTTGTTAAAGAACTACATGCCATACCCAATGCTTGTCCTCACATATGAAGGAATAGAATTGGACCCTAGATTATCTTATTTCGAAGAGTTCATCTAGATTTTGGACACTACAAAACTGGTGATTAGGAACCAAATGACTGATCTGGTAAAGGTAGTTTGAAAAAACCATAAAATTGAAGAGGTAAAGTGGGATCCGGAAGAACTAATTATGAAGATCTACCATAATCCTTTTATTGGGTAAAATTTTAGTAATTTTGATGTTGAATTTTTTATAATTGAGGGGAGAAAGTTACACACCAAGGATTTAGAAATAAATTGAATATATATTGAAATGAATGAAAAACTAAGTCTCTATAAAACTACCAATTTTTATTTTATAACCTAGTCATTAAACATAATTTTTTCACTTCTATATTATAAATTTAAATAAATGATCATACACGGTTGTGATTAATATGATACTTAGAATATGATTAGAGCAACATTTATTTTTGATCAATAGTAACTTGACCATTTTGAAAATTAATGTACCCTTTTGAATAGTAATATGAACATTATGAATAGTAAATTGGCCAAATGAATAGTAACCTCACTCATAAATGTATATATAAAATTTATTTACCTTATAAATTATTGTATTATATAATAATAAAATCGTAAAAGTAAGTGAATATTTTAAAAATTAATAATCAAGTGTTGGTATTTTTTTAGTAATCTCTATTTAATAATTAATAAATTGATTTAAATAAGAATTTATTTTCATAAAATGTATTTATAAATAAATATTCAGTAGTTTTGTGAATTTAGGAGATTTTAATAAGTCCATTGTTTTTAGGGTGGTATACAATATGTTATAATATTAAAAACATAATCTTTCATGTAACTGATGTTCCAAATAAAAATTACATTTCTCAAATTTATAATAATATATTTAATAAATATAGTTAATTTTTTATTTCAAAACATGAAAAAATGATTAGGGTGATTTTTTGGAATTTTTCTAAAATACATTGATTATTAATGAATAGTAAAATGCTAACAAAAAGTATAGTTGCTAAATACATGATTTATAGAGTCATTGATGATGTGTGGATATTGTTAGAAACAATGGTTTGAACACAAAAGCATTTATTACTAAATTTATTCTTTTTCATCAACACTACTGGCTTTCCAGAAAAAAAATTATAAAATAATAAATTAAATAATGACAAATCACCCCACTCTTCCTCTATAGAACGCACCCTCACCCTCTCTTCTCCTCACACAATCCATGATTTTAAAAGTGTCAAAATTCTAAAAATTTCACTTTAAAATATCTTCTTCCATGTCTAAAATCTCTTGGTCACATAAAAATACCTAAATCAATCCCCTTAAAGAGATTCTGAAGGAGGAGTAATCAAGAATTATAATCCTCTCTCTTTTCCTTTTATTTTCTTTTCATGTTCTTTCATGTATTATTTTCTCCTCAAATCCTCTGTCCAAATTGTAAGGAAAACTATAGTATCACTTGTAAACTAGAATTATATCATTTTAATAGAATAACGATCATCAATCTCTATTATCATCTCTTTATTTTATTTTAAAAAAGTAATCATCATACTGGAGGTGCTTATTTACAACCATCATGGACGATGAACTTCTATTCTTCAATTTCTTCTCCAACTATGGTCATGAAACCATTTTTATAGGGAAAACATTCTATAATATATTTATTATATGTTATTTAATTTTATTTAAATAGTATATATACACAATACTAATTCATACAAAAAACTAGTTTGTATTGACTGAAATACCAATTTAATAATCTGGAAGATTATCACACAATGTATTATTTATTAATTCATCCTCATACAATATAACCATATGATATTTACAACCATTTAAAAATCCAGATTCCCTATAATGAAATGTTATTAAAATTATAAAGAATTATACCTCTATTACATGAAATCAATTACTTATAAACAAGTGAACTGATCATGAAAATTAAGAAAACAAATTATACAAACAATGAAATTGAAGTCTATAACTCATCAATAAGTCCATAAACTTCCTCGATTCAAGGGAACTTCTTGAACACTTAAATATTTTCCTTTTCACTATATAATCTCTTCTAGGCATCAATTATTTGTCTAAAATAATTCATTTCATTACGAAACAACTGTCTTTGTTCACTTCTAGTTTATTCAAATATTTTTCAAAAAGAACTATTCTTTGTGAAGTGAATGAGCATTCCTCTGAATAATTACTTGATGAATCTATAAGAGTATTTCCATAGATTTAAACACTCTTGTTGATTGTTATATTTATTTTGGATTAATAAATTTTGATATCATCTAACATATTATATTGAATGGTTGATGATTATTTTGACTATGGATGTGCTTTCTTAGTACCATTCACCATACTACTAAGAATGATTTGTGATTATGTCTATAGATTGAGGAAAATTATTTCATATATTCATGTGCTTATATTTTTCGCCATTCATATGAGAAATTCATTAGACATATAAATTTATTGGAGGGGACCACTATTCCCTCGAGGCATTAGTATGTCTCTTGGGACAAAAAATAATTTGGTTTTGACTGAGGCCTTACTCATGTATTTTCAGACGTGTTGGCTCATACCTTGAAAATAAGTTTTAGATGTCTTACATTTTGAATTACCTTTTTATGTTGTAGTAATTAATAAACCTAGTGATTACTCAGCCGGTAGAAAAAACTTATTTATACTTCATTATCCTAAGGAAGTTTATATGGATTATATAATCAACATTCATTCATTATATATTAATCCCGCCTTCATTTTAATGGAATAATTTCTTTTAGTTATGCACCATTGTTAATTAATTATTATTCTGATTTATTACCCTCCCTTATTGAGCATCTGAGGTCACCTTTAATGATGTAACCTTGTTTTCCTTCAATACCCGCACCAGAAGTATTCTGTTAAATTCTTGATTCGAGTTCCTGATCCCCAAGGGCTTGTGATAAGAACCTGAGCATCAAAAAACACAATAGTGGGAATGAGTTCTCTCAACCCGATCAAACACAAGGCATATATGTACTAAACAAGAATGAAAAGTTTAGGAATAAAAAGATATATATTCCATAACTGTAAGAAAATAGTGGAAATATACAACAACAAAAGGTGTTTAAAACACTAAAGGACAAGTACAACTACAAAGGAACCAAGAAAAACATCAACTCCACATGATGGAATGGAAAATTCACACCATCTCACAACCAGCTGACATAATCCTCGACGCCTCACTGCGGTTCCTTGCATTTCCATACACTGGAAGAAAAAAAGGTCCATGCACCACCGAGGAGGTGCTCATGGATTGAGATAACATTTTTAGTAGGATCCCACCCAACTATTCTATATCAATCCCCGGTATAACAATTCATGTATGAAAATTTTATGCAAAAACATGGCATGATATTAGTAATGACGTTTTATATAAAACAAGGAAAACATCTATCATCTTCCACATTTATAAAAAATAGATATAACATCAATTTCAAAGCACATTATCAGTATCATTTTTTAGAATCCTAAACATGAATATCAAGGTTAGCTGAGAAAGCCAAGAAATAAAAATCATATGAAAGAGTATAAAAACCCGAAGAAATACTATAGGTCCTAGATTCAAACTACTTGTACCATAATAATCATGTACAAAAACCAGTTCTAAGAAAATATGGCCCAATAAGAAAAAGAATAACCCATGATTAAACACCCAATCAATTTCAATATCGGTCAAACAAAAAATTGTCTTAGGGAATAAGGGAAATCACCAAGACAATCCTCCTTAGTAATCCCAAAACAAAAGATGATCGACCCATGAAAATACTTCCACCAAAGTACCCAAGTTACCCCATGAACTCATTTTCACAATTCATTGTAACTATTTGGAAAACATTTAAAATCATTTTCAATGGTCATATAATAACAATTTTTCATTCCATTTTTCAATGACCCGGAAACCCAATTTTTCATTTAAAATTATTTTTCACACACAAAAGAATGAAGAAAATTTCTAGATGAATAATTTTGGAAAGTAAAACAACATGATACATTATCATAGGGTAGAGAAGGAACTACCTACCTCACAACTCTGGACACACATGTCCATAATTGGATCCACCCACAAAAAAAAACACAATGAAGAAAACGAAGGATCTAGAATCATATCCATGTCACATGGATGATCCACATTTGAACACAAGGTGTTGGTGTATAGGAATAAACACGCATACCTAAATAACAAACACCCACTGCACCACGAAGGAAAATAGAAAGGCCTCTAGAGTGGGATTCCACAATATTGTTAGAAGAAACCAAGAAGAAACATCATATTAACCAAATGGAACTAAAGAATCCAAAAAAATGAGATATTGTGATCAAAATCAATTAAGAAGAGGAAAGGAAGCTTACCAAAAGAGATGCACCATAACCACAATGGTGATCCAACACCGAAAAGATCGAAGTTGGAGGATTTATGTCTCTCTAGAAAATTCTTAAGAGATACTCTAGGACAAAGTTTAAAGGTTAATGGAATGAAAGGACTGAGAAAAATATCAAAACACAAGTTCTAAAATAGGTTGTGGGCCATTTCACAGAATATAAAATCTCATTCATGTCATGAAGTCCATGGTGGATATGTATTCCAATAAAACCCATCTCCTTGGATTAAAAATTAATTATTTAAAACATCCATTACATGAAACCACCATTCATGATGTGTGATATGTTGCATTGTGAATCCCCTTTCATGGTATGCACTGAAAAAAAATTATATGGGGTTTAGCCCGATTAAGCGAAATGAAATCATCATATATCCTATAGATAATGTTTTTTAATTTTTAGATTCCAAAAAATATATTTCTTTATCATTATAGGTATCCTCTAAATCGTAAAGGAGGAAAATACCATGAAGAGGTTAAGGTTTTACATGATAAAATTGAAACTGGAGGTTAAAAACTCGCCACAATAAATACTTTTCATCCCCAGGATGTCATGTGGAAGATGTAATTCCATAAAAAAGATGAGGCCACTTCTCCCTCATCAATGATTCTCATTCCCATGTTTCATTAGAATCTATTCCTAATTTCCACTGAACTCTAACAAACATAGTCTCTATTCCACAAATATATGTCTCTTTAGAATCAATTATTTCAATTGGATTTTTAAAATATGAAAATCAGGTTATAACTCAATTTCATTAAAACATAGAACATGAGAATGATTGGGATGATACTTTCTAAGTTGAGACATGTGGAAAACATCTCGAATGCCTCTCAACTAATCCTACAAATCTAACAAATATGAAACATTTATGTGCTTCTATGTGGCCTAAAAAGGCCCAAAATATCTCGGATCCAACTTTCCCTACACTCCAAGTCGACGGTGACCCAAATGATGAGAAACATTCAATAAAACCAATACACTTACGGAAAACTCAAAATATCAATTTTGCTGATCTCCATATGATTTATGTCGACTCTGTGGTATTATCATATGTCATCATATGTATGAAATATTTTTTGACATCTCCAAAACCATACTTGGTCCAACTAAAGATACTACAGAAAACATCCAAACATAGAGAATATCTTCATGGGTGAATATACAATGCATCAAAGGGAGCCATTCTTATAAATTAATGATAACTTCTATTGTGAAAAAAATTAAATTAGTCCTTGATGGAAACCCCCAAATCATATGAAATCTATCACATATGGGTGAATCATATCCTCTAGAATCTAAAATACTCACTCAATTTGAACATCTTTCTATGGATGGATTATTTTTCTCAACCTGACATGAGTTCCCATCACCTCTTGGATACTCTTCTAAAACCTTGATGTAATCATATTTTCCCTGTCTGATAAAATTGATGAAGCACTCCTGTGTAACCTCAAAATATCTTACACATACAAAGTACCCAAATCATCATCTTTAGTGGGGACTTTTATCATCAATAAATGTGAAGTCATTATCAACTAATCAAAAACCACACAGATGTCATTCCTCCCTCAAGGAGTCTATGGTAATCCTAATAAAAAATTCATATACACTTCCTTCCAGTTCATGTTTGGCACCAAAAGAGGTTGAAGAAAATTGTAATGTTTCAAGAGCTCTTCCTTTATCAGTTGGCAGGTGTAATAGCGAGACACAAACTCTATGATTTCATGGTTCATACCATACCACACAAATTTTCATTTAAGGTCATATTTTATCTTTTAGTTACTGGATGAATTAACTATAAAGAGTTGTGGCAATAAATCATGACTAAAATCCTCATAGATGTTTGGGCAACAATCATTTTCTCAATGTGAACAATACAATATAAATAGAGATAGACCAACATGAAATGGTCTCCCCACCATAATTTCATTCTCATGTATTGACAAACTCATCTTCCTAGTGATGAATCATCTATATAGACTCCAAGATAGATACATATTACTGAACACAGTTCAAAATAATGAATGAAATGCCCCCCTGAGCATCCCACAACAACTAGACAAAAATACCCTAATGATCCACTCCTCTATCGATTCCATAATATCCTATGATGGTACTTTCCTACTAAGAGCATCTACAACGTCATTTCCATTACTCGGGGAGTAGGATATATCACAGTCAATCATCAGATGGTGTTCTACCCATCATCTCTACTTGAGATTCATGCCCATCTAAGAAAAAATATAACTCAGACTATTATGATCAGAGTAGACCATGAACCATTCCCCAAAAAACGGTTCCATAAACAATTAAGCACATAAATTAGGATAGAAAGATATAAATATTGAGTGGGGTAATAATTTTAACATTGTCAAAGAAAAAGATAGTTGTAAGATACCACATGATCATCCTACAAAATCACGCATCCCAAACCAGTTCCTAAAGCCTAGAAAAATACCACACAACCCTTACTTGTATCAGGTAAGAACATAATTGGAGTTGATGTCAGAATTAAAATTAGTTCATCGAAGAAAGACTGAAACTTCATAACCCATGATAATTTCACCACCTTCATGGTCAAGGAAGTCAATGGTGAATCCATTATAAAAAATACCATGACCAATAATACATTTTTTTCTTGAAAGAACAAGGACTATTTTTTACCACAAATAAATTATATGTTTCCTTCTAAAAAAACATCCCTTATCTTATTTCTATCAACTTATAAGTCATGATCAGAAATTTTGTGCACCATGAATTTCAATTCATTAGTCTAGAAACAAAATTTGAAAAGATTTCCATAGAAATGGTGACTTCTAAAATTTATAGAACCAAACTCTGATAGTTCTCTTGGTCTTGATAGGATTTTGATTAAACTAGAATATCATCCATGAATTATTCACAAAATATTTCAAGATGTTGTTGGAATATCTGATTCACCACAACCATAAAAACTCAAAGAGATTTGGTTAGACCAAAAGGCATAACAAGATATTGATAATGGTTATACCTACTCTTGAAGACTATTTTTAGTATATAAAACTGACCAAATATGAGCTGAACATAACCTAATTTAATATTGATCCTTGAGAACCATGTTTCCCCCTTTAACTGATCAAATAGATCATCCACATGATGAAAATGATATTTTATCTTAACTGTTACGTGATTCAACATTTTATAGTCCAAAAATAATTAAAGTAAACCATATTATTTCTTAGAAAAGAGAAAACGGTCTTCCCAAGGTGAAAATATATGGTGAATGAAACCTTCTTCCAATAAGTCGTCTAACTAAATCATGAGTTTTTTCTGCTCCACTGGCACCATACGATATGAAGGTATTGTTATCAGGTGCATACCTTGAACCATATCAGTCGTTAACACCACCTAAGTTTCTAGAGGAAGACCACAGAAGTAATCTAGTAAAATGTTAGAAATGTTTCTAAAAATGATGGTAAGATCATCACTATAAGTAATATCATTGGGATCAAATTTAACAACAACTAGTAAACTCTTGAGATTTTGGTGGTAAGGTCATACATGACCTGACATCTTTTCCCACTCCCCATAAGACACATGAGAGCTTCCATAAGCAGTACAAAAAAAAACAAGTCGATGATAAAAATAAACCTTATCTCGAGGAGTGAGAATAAAATCAATACTAATGATGATATCAAATAGATCCATATCAATAATGAAAAAAAATCTCAAAACAACTCCTTATTAGTATTCATTAACGAACAAGGACACCTAAGCCCCGACTCTTTCCTCTTGCCACATGGTTCCACTATGTACATTTCAAAGGGCATAAGTTCTATTGGCTGTATAAAAATATCAAATAAAACATGAAAATTTAAATGTGTGGGAGGAACTAGTATTGAATTATGAAATTACTATTGAAGATGCAATAAGGATAGTACCTATCACAATAGCCAAACCTGGATAAAACTCCACTAGACACACAACTACTGTGTAAAAATGCATAAATTCCAAGGCCAATGGATAGATCCTTACAATAATTGATGCTTTTGAATACAAATTAGTATCCTTTGGATCTGATAAACCCCAAACATAATGAGGTGTATTCATTTCCTGACAGAAACACTATATGTGACCAACACATTAAAATTGTTCCACACGATCACCAAAAAAAGGAAAAAATGTATTATGTGTAATCATTTGCAACACTTAAAATAATTTAGAGGAAAATTACATGTTCTAATTAATGGTGTATAGGTGGCTCGCTACTGAGACCCACATCCTTGACTCCTTCAATGATCTTTCCACTTCCTCTTCTTCCCATGTGTGCCATTGAAGCTGCCACCCAATGGAAGTGAAGCGGTGTAAAACATAAAATTTCATTCCAAATTAATTTTTTCTTTTATAAATCTGTATAGAATATATAAATAGATAGAAAGTTTCATCATAATCACCTAAGGTCTGATATCTAGTCACGAACCCTGCAAGTATGTAGGAACATTGAGATGCTAATTCTTCACTACATCTAGTGAAAAATGAAAAAGCTCAGCAAAAAATTGGTGTATGCCAACTTTTAACACTTTCCATTCTATAATGAATGGAACTCTAGAGAATTTTATCACATCCGAGACACTGGAATAAACTACTAAAAGAATTTGGTTTTGAAACTCTTACAATCCAAGTCCTTATGTTGGTCTTCGTTACCATTGAATCCCACCATCGCTTGGCAGATTCATAGAGTCTGAACACTTCACACATCACCTTGATGTTCATAAAAGTTTTTAGAATGTCAATGATTTTGTCTACCCTATCTATTTATTACTCCACCTCTTGATCTCATATCGTTCCATTAATGGATGGTGGTTTCTCATGCAAGAAATCCTACGATCTCTCTCTCTCTCCTCTCGCTCCTTGTTGTACCTCAACCACTACGTTCTAAACATGAGGCACATCCAGTTCAATAGTACAGATTGGCCCAATGATTATCTTAAGGATATTTTCATCACTATTTGGGTTCCCTTGAGGAGTATCAGCAACACCTTTCGGAGGAACTCATGGAGGATATCTCAAAGGCGTACTACTGCACAAAAAATCATATGGATGATCATAAATCAGAAACAATTTCAACTCAAACATTAAAAACAATATTTAAAAATGGTTATTTATAATAAAATAAATTTTTGAGACACACATCCAAACATCCCATGGAAAATTGAGCCTCATTACTATAAGATTTGGCCTAACACTTAACACAACATACATCTCAAGTCCCGACAAGACTATCCATAGTCTAAAAACTCCCCAGACATGGATGTTTTGAGGATATACAACCTACGATACCCAATTTTAATGCACTGACCTGGGTTTCCCTCAAATCCGGCACCCAATCCATTAGGTTACATAACCAAAGGGAATTACAAATCCCCATGGGCTGGTGACAATCACACGAGCATCGAACAACACAACCGAGGAAATGATTTCACCCAACCTAATAAAACACATGGAATAAAAAAAATGAACATTGGAGTTTGAAAAATATATATATTCCATAACTATAAGAAAATATCAGAAATGAAAAAAATGTGGATAAAAACTCAAAAATACAAGTCCAACAACTGAGGACCCAAGCAAAACATCTACTCCAAAAAATCGTATGGACAACTCCCACTATCTCACCACCATCTACCCAACCAAATAACATGAAACTCACTTCCTCACTATAGCTCATAGCCTTTCCATGTAATGGAATAATAAAAAAGGTCTCCACACCACTAAAGAGGTGTGCAGTGAGTGATCTAATAGGCTCACTAAGATAAAAAACAGATGATCCATAACAAGCATCTATATAACAATTCTTTAATTCTAATTTTTTGTAAAAACAAAAATGACATGTAGTAATGTATTTTTATAGAAAACATGGTAAACACATTCCTTTTTACATATTTCCAAATAAAAGGAGATATATGAATTCTAAATCACATGTTCTATATATTTTTCACAAGTATAAACATTCATATCAAAGATAACTCAGAAATCAAGGCAATAATAATTTTAATAACATGTACCAAAACAATAAGGAATACAAATTGTTCTAGACACAATCTACTTGTACAAAAATAATCAAGTACACAAACCATTTCCTTGAAAAATGGTCATAAGAAGCAGATCAATACCCCCTGAGTGAATCACCCAACAATGACAATATTGGTCCCCTATGAAAATGGGAATATGAAATTGAGGAAATCTATAAAACTAACCTTATTTATAATTATCAAACAATATCTGATAGAACCAATCTAAACCATCTATATATATACCTAATATAACCCATGTGCCCTTTTTCACAATTCATTTCATTGCTTTGAAAACCACTTAAATGCTTTGAAAATATCATGTTTTCATTCCATTTGTCAATAACCAAGGAAACACCATTTTTAATTGAAACACATTTTAACACACACAAAAAAATCATGCCAATTCTAATATGAATCTATTTGAAAAAAAATAAGATCAATTATCATATTCTAGAGAAAGAATTACCTTCCTCAAAACATGGGTCGCACATGCCCGCAATGGGATCCACCAACAACAAAAACCCTATGATGACAATGAAGTATTTTGAATCCAATACTAATCATATGGTTGATCAAAATCCAAATTCAAGGGGTTGTATGAAATTAATAAACTTACATTCCTCAATAATTAATACCCACCACACCCCAAATGGAATTGGAAAATCCCTTTGCAGTTATATAGCACATCTGATATATAAGAAACAAAAAAAGAAACAACATTATAACATAATGGATCGAAAGACACCACCCAAATGTAATACCATGAATCAAATAAATGAAGTATCATAAATGTTTCATAACTGGAGATATGCACAACAACCTCAATAGAGATCAAACGTCGAACAGATCAATCTAGGAGGAGTGGTGTCTCTAAAAAATAACTAGGGGAGATCCCATGTCGAGGGTGAAGGAGTTTGGAAATATTAACTAATAAATAATGTCATGATATTATTTTAAAAATGGATCTGGGCCGTTTCTCAATTTAAAACTCCAATTAATGTAGTAAAGTCAACTTTGGATAAGTACACTAAAAAAACCATCCCCAATGATTAATAATCCATTATTTAAAACATTCAAAATGTGAAAACACCATTCCAAACATGTAATATTTTACAATGTAAAATTCCATTAATGGAATTTACAAAAAAAAAATTACACAGATTGAAATCTTCATACATCCTTCAAAAAAATGTTTGTTAATGTTGTAATTCCAAAAATTTGTTGACTTCGCCATTATAGGTATCCTCCCAATATAAATGTGGACACGATGAGGTTATGGGCGTACCTACAAAAGAGGTAATTGGATATTACATCAACACATTCTTATGTTTTTGTTTTTCTCTAGTATGTGATGATGAATATTATGAATGACCTGTAGGGATAATATTTTAGTTATTATATTTTCCAATAGAATTTCAATATTTTTTTCATTTTAAATTTTATTCTAAAACGTATTTCTGTATTTAGTTTTCTAAAACTAATAAACTATTCGGTCCATTAGGATGAGTCTTCCTTTTATACATAATAATTTATTAATATAAGGCATAAGATCTGAGATACAAGGGTTTGGATCCTTTCAAAAAATATTAATCTAGACCTATTATTTAACTAATTCAATAAAATATGAAGAAGGGGAAATCTGAATCTACATTAATGTTCCAAGTATTCAATAAGTGAAGGAAATAAATATGTGTGTGAAACAAGCATTACCAAAACCTAAACGTAAATGGGGATACATCACCGTGGAGTTTGTCACCGGAATTCAGAATAAAGAAATTAGAAAAAATTCGATGTGGTTTATGGAGAATAATATTAAAAAGGTTTTACACATCACTAAGATTAGAGATTATATTACCCTATAATAACATGCATAAATATATATCCAAGATGTGGTGAGGCTTTATAGAGTACCACTATCAATTGTATATGATCGATATCTGAATATCATCTATTTGATCTGGAAGAGTCTCCGTCATGATTTGAATAATGAGCCAAACAACATCCTAAAACATCACCCCCTAACTGAAGACCAATTAGAGTGGAATATTCAAGAACATGAGGATAGTTTTAGGGAATGTGATATGGACTCCAAAGGAATATTAGATCAATATATTCCTTTGGTTAAATTCTCATACAATAACAGCTTCCACCCTAGATTAAAAATTTACCCTTATAATACCCTCTCATAGAAGAGGAAAATAAAATCTACAAGCATGGATGAAGTTGGGGAAAAAACTGTGAAATGGACAAGGAAATGATTTAAATTCTTAAGAACATTCAAAAACATATAATGGATATATAGAGTTGAGATAAGACCTAAGATCACTGTCATTGATGAAACCTAAATTTTGTTTTTGGATTGATGGTATTCCTCCTCACATATCTTCTAAAGAAATTGATTAGATTTGGTAATTTGGGATATATTATTCCAAGATATAGCATCCCATTTGACATTATTGATCCCATTGGTGTGGTGTACTAATGACATGTACTCCCTCCGAGAAAATTCCATGGAAATGTTGTATTCTATGTATCCCTCTTAACAAATTGTATACTATATCCCTCACATTAACTCAATATATAGGTCGTACCACTTTAAAATCAACTTTCTTATGAGAAGCAGTCTATGATGATCATAGGTCCTAGAGAAAATGTTATTGGAAATAAGATAATGCACCTTGTCAATGTCCTATGAAGAAACCACATGTTTGATTAAGAGACATGGGAACTAGAGGAGGAGATGAAATAGAGTTACCCTCATATGTTTTAGTGTGGTGAAATTAAATTACAAAGGAATAAATTTAAAGGGTATAACAATATAATGCCATTAAATATAAAATTAACCATTGAATTTAACTAAATGTACTATTATTTAATATAGATATATAAAACACATGATCATATTTGGATTATTTATTCTATCATAGTTAATTTTAATTTAATCATCTTTACAATTTGTTATATATCTGTTTAATGGTGATAAAATTATTATTATAAATATAGAGTTATACCAAATTAAAATGACAATGAAAAAGGATGTTATTGTCACAACCAGTATGATTTTACCCTATGGACCCTATTTATTAGAGCTTCTAAAAGATATAGAATCACTGGGATTTTACCTTGACTAATCCCAATCAGATATCCATCTACATAATCATGAGATAAACTATTTTCTATAGAACTTTAATTTAATTGAGTTCACAACCCAAACTATGTACACCAAACCACCCACGACAGTATTATAGTCATTCACCATAATCATATGGTGTTTAATTGTTTATTAACGGGATACATGTCATGCCCCTAGAATTATGACTTATTACATTATTATTTATCAAATAATGAACATGTTATCATCCTAATATGGTTAGATTTTAAATGTTTTTCATTTCAATATAATAAAAAATAATATTTTTCTATATTAAAAAACTCAGTTATAAAATCTATATTGATGAATTAATTTATATTTTTATGATTAATATAATAATTTAATAAATCCCTTATGAATCCTCCCAACCCATTAATATATTTTATGGTTTTAAAAACATTTCTTCAAGTGTATGACTTACAAAAACATAATAATGGGTATTATTTTATTAATTTGGGCCCTTAGAATCAGAAAATAATGACAACCAATTACATTTTCTAGAAACCATGACAAAAATCATTGAATGATTTGTAGTTTTGGTTATTATATTATGTGGAGTTCAAAACATAAAAAATAATAAAATTCACATAATTTCCATTATAAACCCACAAAAGATCCAATTTCTCTTCACTCAAACACCTCTAAGAATGACCATATTATTCCCTCCACTATATGTACTCATCAAATGGATACCCCAGCCTCCCTTGAACACCATACCAAGTATTTGGAGTCATGCACTCAAGTAAGGGATCCTCACCTTATATTATTAATTCAACATTCCTTATTATATTATTTGTTTTATTTCCAATGAAATATGTTGCGATATTTCATTCCATGTCCATATTACAGAATAATATTTACCCAAAAGATGAGACAATCCATTTTTCTCTCATCAATACATTTTATTTATTTTTTACTAATTCTATAATACTATTGAAATTTCAACCTTATTTTTACACGCTAATATAATTGTGTATTGAATACGATTCCCATTTTCTATCATGGGTGTACAAATTTATACACTTATAACTATTTCTATTGCGAAATACATGTATGTATTCAACATTTATTAATCATGGACTAAAATAAGATGATGAATGAATCTATTTTGTTTGATCAATGTGGAACACTTAAGCACGAAAATGAAATGGAAATGAATGGTGAACTCAAAATTATATAGAACTCTAATGAAATGGTTAATGTTTAGTATCATGAGACATCATGTTGGGATAGATAGTGAACCTAATTCATTATGAGACATTTTACTCCATGATGTATTGGCATTTTAGAGTTGATCTTTGTTTATGATTCACAGTTTTATGGTTTTTCCACAGTTCCCATTTTATGATTATCACTAAATATCATGCCCTTTTATTCATGTCCCTTTTATCCTCCCACTAATATGCCTATTTCAAAATGTGAGTTATTTTATTCCATGATTATTCCCTTATTAGGGTTTTTATCCCACCTTTTCATATTTATTACCTCATGTAATCTCATATAGTATTAAAATTCATGGAACGTTATGATTATGTTAATAATTATTTCAATAAAGCTGATGTATTTCTAGTTTTAAATTGTTATGTAAAATAATTCCTAGAGAAAATAGAATTAGTGATCGTTATGGTTGTATTATTTATAATATTATGTAATTAATCATGTTTTAATGTGAATTAAATAGATGGTTTGTCAAATTTTTATATTCCAAATGTTAATTTAAGATCATGATATTCTTGAATAACACATTTTCCTAAAAAAATATTTCACTCTGTTTTACATGTTTATTTTTAAATTATTTTGTACTAGTTAAGGAAATTAAATACTAAAAAAATAGATTTATTATTTTATGTAATAATTTATCAAATTAATAAATATTTTATTTTTTGGTCATTATGAAGAGTTTTCAAAGAAAAGAAATCATTACCACGGAAATGTTTAAAATGAATTATTGTGGGGGTAAACATAAGTGATAAGGGTGATAATACCCCTAGAACATTATTCAATACTATTAGATGAATTTAATAAAATAAAATGTTAACTCAATTTATAAATAAGAACTATTTGGAAACAATGAATATGAAATTTAAATAATAATATTATAAATTATTGAAAAATTTTAATTGTGTCACTATATTCATTTACAAAAGGTGTCCTCCACCCCACATTTCTTCACACCTTTTATATACATTTATCTCAACCAAAATCTACCAAAATCTCTCCAAAACTTATTATCTATGATTTATTGGTGTTTTTATGGTCAACTGACCATCCTTAGGGTCCTTAAGTAAAGATCTACCTAAGCATCCACGACGAAATATTAATCTTTATAACATTCTATTTAGTAGTTTTTATCTTCTTTAATCTCAATTAAATTTTATTTTACCAGGATATTATAATAAAAAGAGTAATATTATGTTAATATTATGTTATTATTTATGTGATATTACCTTTTTTTGTATACATATCCATCTAATTAAAAATGAAAACATCGATCGGGCGTACGTCCAAACAACCACATCAAAATTTGATGTATTTTATTTTTCATCACTAGATGAAATGAAGGGTGTATATATAGGCATCATTAAAGAAATAATATTTTATTTATGATATAATTTGGATTTTAAAATGATAATATAATACTTTACTCATTTTTTATATATTTATTTGTAAATGATAACATTTCTCATGCATATATGTTGAATATCATCTCAAAGAAAAAATATGAATCATTTTTCATTAAATTATTACATTAAAAATTATAAAAATGAATATAATTTATAAATAATATATTTATTACCTAAATATCATTCATATAATGTTGAAAATGTTACCTATGAATAAGTATTATAGCTTCTATAGTGAAACATGCCTGAGGAAACAAAGTATTTATCACCTGATTATTAATTTTAAAATAAATTTATAATGAATCAGTAATAAAAATATATATAATTTAAGATAAATATAAATATTTTTCTAATATAATCCTAAACAATTTAAAATATATTATACCTGATGGTAAATTACACCCATCTATGTGGATGTGTGAGTTAATGTGTTTTATTCTCAATTCTTATGCATTGAAACATATATTTTTTATTATATAACTATTTTTTAATGTTCTGTATATAAGAACCATTTTTGTCATATAACGTGATTATAATTTTATTGATGGTATTTATTATTTCAGTTTATGTTTTCCCTTTGAATATGTCATAATTAATAAGTTTCCAGGGTGGTATAAATTATTTTTTACATGCTAATTTTTGTAGTTTAATATATTTTAAATGAATGAATCATATAATATATCGTTTATAATCACCATATACATTATTACCCTATATAAATTTATGGGGATTCTATATTTTATTAAACAAAAATTCAAAAAAAATTTACCTGAATTGAGTGATAAAGTTAAATGAAAGTGTAATATTATCTATTTTCTATATCAAGAACATTTGTATCCATATCAATATTTTTCTAAAAAAAATTCAAACCATTTTCATTTAATTAGATAATTTATTAAAGACTTATTTTGACATTAATGAAATTAATTACACGGTTAATAATTAATCCTTCTAGTGTTATTAAAAATCTCTAATTTTGACATTCATTTGAAAAATAGAAATTAAATGCTTCTTTTAATAATATATGTTGTTAATAGAGTTTTACACAATAATTAATATTTTATGAAATTTATCTTTTCTTTTAGGTTTTCTGTTGATTTAAAAACAATATTATTTAGTGAAAATTTATTTTAAATTTCGTTCTTCAAATTTATCTATTATCTAAAATACATGATTTTATTAAAAAGCCAATATTTTATAAAATTTTAAAACTATATTTTATTTCTTGATAATGTTGTGATAATAAACATTATCATAAAATAATAACATTATTTTCATTTTTTTTTATCAAAAATTACATTTATCTTCCATACCCACATTCATTTTATAATAGATATGCTTGTTTTTTAAAATGTATACCATTAAAAAATATGGTGATTTAATATGAAAGTAATTTGATTGATTTTTAAAATATTGATATTACATATTCTTTAAACACTGAATGTCTTGGTTTATAATATATATTTTTTGTAAAATAAATTTATTATTCAATACATGAGGAGTGAATTTGACATGTTGTTACTAGTGGGGCCATGTTATATATTGTCCCACAATGAATCGATGGGTCCTATGGTAAAAAACATGTGTTCAGCTATATCAAATGGGTTTGGGTTTATACAAACACATATTTTAAAATATCTTATAATATATCCCTATTTAAAATTTCAAATATTACAAAATTCCATTATTTTGAATTATGTTTTAATTATTTATGTGATTACAAAATTGATATTATACATAATTGTGTTTTTTCATCACATTATTTATTAAATGACATTGTGTTTATTAATCTACTTTAATCTATTTATTATTCAACTTTTTTTCTGATAGCGTACACTATAAAAAACCTTAATTCGAATTATTTCACACCACTATTATATTTTTCATCCCCAAGGATACAAGGAAGGAATATTTGAATATGTTTTCAGGATTCATAATATTTATTTTGAAAATGACTTATTTTTTATTACCAAAATAAATCAAACATGCATTATTTGGTTCAATCAATATTTCAAAATGAATAATTTGTCAAAAATATAATACTACGTATCATATAAAAATTTAATAGTGTAGGAAATTGTTGTGTTTTAATATATTTTTAAATTTTTTGTTGGTATTAGAGTATGTTTATTAGAAACATTGAGAACTAGATTCTAGAAAACATAGTTTACAAACATTAGTCCACTAATAAATTGAGTATATGTCTATATATAATATAAATAAATAGTAACATAATTACTGTGTGGTTCTATGAGAAAATATATCCATGTATGGATATTACTAAGTTGATAAAATTGTAGAAAAAACGAACATATGGGTAATAAATCTGAAACCAGTCAATAAGATATTAACTAATTCATAACTAGTGACTGATGAGTAGGCCTAATAATCCACTTTTGGCTACAAACTCCCATGGGACATGAATTGGTTGATTCACATGATATTAACATATCATTATAAAAGATTTTAAAATCTATTTTTTATTTAATGATATTCCCAAAGATACCATCCTTTTCATTTTGAGAATATTTTAACATAGATTTTATATTTATTAATAGTTTTACACTATATTTATAAATATACTCTTTGATTTAAATTTTATAATATTATGAGAGGGGTTTTATATACCACTTCTCATAAATAGAACATGCAAAAAGAAATGTCATCAATACTCATTTAAAAATTAGAGACTTACCTTCCGAGCTAGCCAATAATTCTTTGTTGGAATGGAGTAGATCATGGACAAATGATGGATGATAAACTATTTTATTACTAAAAACCACTCATATATAGAGAAACAGGATGTTCCCAGACATGATATACCTATATTGGGTCATTTCATAGGACACAAGACTCTATATATTATTTTCACAACTTACCCTATGGTATCTAAGAAATATATTATGTCATTAAAAGATTATATTTATATATAGATTTCAGATTAAATAAAGTTATAAATTTATAATGGTAGATTATTTTTTTAAAATTAATTCTTATAAGTTTTACATATTAGAAAAAAAATAAATATAACCTATGTAATTTAGAGATTTTAATGTATCATTTTATTATAAATATTTCCCTCATGTGGACACGAATTAAATGAGTAGAATATTCCTCAACATAAATAAAAAATAATGTGTTTTAGAGTATTTTTATAAATCTAAATGATTGGAATTTTTTGTTGAGGATTATATACGTAATCTAGAATAAAAATAAACCATTTTCTAAGGGTATAAACCATGCTGCTAAAGGGAACTAGTTCCTAAAAATTATTCATCAAATGATGAAATAAAATTATGTACCATTAAAATAGAAAAATAATTATCCAGATCCAATATCATTAACTGAAATCTAGAGAGGAAGTGTCAGACATGGAACCATGGAAATATGGAGCACCTCAGTAAAGAATGAGATAATAAATCAATTTCAATCATGTGAAAATTTTATAAATAAAAATCCCAAAAAATACTCAAAGTGTCTTATTGTCTTTTTGTATGTGAGTATATAAGAGTCATGTAGATTATTAATTCATGGTATATATATATATAACATTGTTATACAGTTATTCAACATTAGATAAATGGATGATATTTTCATCCAATTCCAATGCGTCAATAGAAGATACCAATATATATGCCAACAAGAGAAGGATATGATTATGTGTTCACAATGCATCGGGTTTAAGTTACTAATTATGTTTTGGAAGGTTCTCTCATCCTATATTCAAATATTTATTAATATTTATTTGAAGTAAGATTATTTAAAACTCTTATTTCAACTATGTTTTCTTTGAAAATTAAGTATATCCATAGATAATTAAGAAGGGAGTAATAAGTAAATACTCATTCTGAAAATATTACCTCAAAAGGACATTTTAATTAGTCCCTATTATTATATGTAGCCAAACACCTAATTAAATACATGATTATTAATTGTATGGTTGAATTAGATATAATAAAAGGTATTGATTGGATTTCAAATTTTAATTCAAACATTTATTTCCAAGGGAAGGAGTATATGATTTTTGATGGTGTTATAGAATATATTATTATTAGATAATATTATTCATCATCTTATTCATGTACATATCTACCTCAAATAGTTCATCTAAATTTTATCCAAGTGGAAGAAGAGTAGATGAAATCTTTAGATGGGGAAGGCAATTTTCACACATGCTATATACCTATTATATATAAATATCTTGATGTACTTCCTATGAAATGACATAAAAATCCACAAGAACAAGATGTTATGTTTTCTATTAATTAAATCCTACATGAAAGACCTATATCAATTACTCCATATAGCATTAACACTCTATAATTATATGAACTAAAGAAAAAACTACTTCAATTTTGTGATAAGTAATTTGTAGACATTGTTTTTTACAATGGGGAGAGCCTATTCTTTTCAATAAGTGAAATAAATGATCCATGGAGTTATGAAATAATTAATGGTAAATCAATTAAATTACCATAACTAAAACATATCATCTTCATTTCATTGATGAATCTTCTTGTCAACTTCAAATATCATTATATTTTCCAAGATTGACCATTTTTCTAGGAATTATATAATTCGAGTAATAAATAATGGTATTACAAAGATGAAATTTTATATGAGGTATATACATTTTGATTTTTCATTAATTATTCTTTGGATTTAATAATGTTCCCCTTATTTTTGTGAATCAAATTATTTGAGTATTCAAGTAATTTCATGATAATTTTTTTGGTTTTTATTTATAAAAAATTGTGCTGTCTAAAAAATGTAAAGGTAATGTCAATGACTTCTGAATCATTTATAATAATCATAGATAGAAATTTATATTTTTGAATATTATAATGTTTGAATTTTAACTTTTTAATGTATTTTTATTATCAATATTATCTCAATGGATGGAATATCTATGGGTAATTTGAATAAAAGGAAGCAATAAATGGCCTACCATGGTGAACAATACCAAAGTACGTAGATTCCATTGATTGTAAGGAAATTATCAATATTGTTTTCGAAATATTTCCCAATAGGATATCTATTTAACCCTGAAAACATATGAAGGTTTATATTTATATGAAAAATCTAATAGGATGATTTTTTTCTAGAATTAATGTAAATATTTTTCAATACTCTAATATTGACCCTGCCATCGAGAATGCATGGATTTGTTATATATAGTGGTTCTTTAATGAAAGAACTCACATGTGTCCATATATAGAATAATGAAATTATTTCATATGTATCATTATTTTTAGAAAAGTATTAACATTAATATATAACCCATTATCAAGAGTTTTTAGATTTAATATTTTTTATAGATATCAATGGATTATTTCTATAATGAATGATTTGATATATATACATAGATCAAAACAAATTTAAATTAATTTTCTCTATAAAAATTCCCAATATGGGGGAATGGTTAATTATCAAAATAATGAAGGAGTACGATGTCATAATAAAAATACAACCAGGTATGAACAATAAGGTAGTAACTGATTTGTATTTAAAATATCATAGATTTCTAATTAAAGTAATGATAAATTGGGATCTTATGTTCACAGATTTAATAAATATGGATTTTGGAATGATTAGTGAATAAAAACATCAACCATTTACAAATTATTTCAAATCTATATTTATTGAAAAAAAATTATTTTTATGCTGATGACTGGATTTTATAAAAAACATACAATTTTTTGAAAAATAATAGACATTCAATAATCATTTATAAAGTAAGAGTTCATCAGTTCTAAAAGAGGTTACTTTTCATCTATACCAAATCAAAAGAGTAAATTATTGGATTATTATCATATCATGTTCCGCTATATGAACCATGGTAGCACAAATCTATATAAAAATATGTAGGATCATTTTTTGTTGCATAAATTGATGTGTTAAATTATTGATTATGTATCAAGTTTCTTGGTTTTTCAAAAGGAAAATATGATCTTTAACATCCTAATTAAATGATGAAACATATACCTATTCCTATTTGGAAATGGGATATTATACCATATAATTTATCAATAGATTACCATTGACTCCTAGAAAAATGATACCATATGTTTTATAGTTGATCATATTACCAAATATACACATTTCATTGAGATAGGTGAATCATAATCCATTGACTAGTTATCATGGATATATATTAATTACATTGTATGAAATTAGGAAACACCTCATTAAATTGTATATGATTGTGAAAAATGATTTACATTTAAATTTTGGATAGTATTTTATGATCCTCTTATTATCGAACTTCATTTGAGTTTCACATTTCATCCTCAGACATATGGATAATATAAATGAAAAATTCATACATTATAGGATATGATAAGTTCATACTCACTGGACATTCATGATATGTGTGATCATTAGCTTCCATTAGTGGATTCTTCCTATAATAATAGATTTAATTCATGTATTCAGATGGCATCATATAAAGAATTATATGGAAAGAGATGTAGTAATCAAAATCATTGTAATGATGTTGGTGAAATTAATCTTATAGGGCCAAAACTAATTTTTAAGATAATGGTGAGGGTAAATACTATTATATAGAAAATTAAAGAGTAAATAATTGGGAAAATGAGATATACTAGTAACTGAATAAAAAATATTCGTAATTTTATCTATGAAATCTCATTTTCTTATTTGTTTCTTAGTGAAAGAGTCTTAATAGGTTCATAAATAGTGGGTTACTAATCCATGGGTGCATCTGAGGTAACATCTCTTGATATGACACTTAATCATGTGGCTTAAAAGGGTTGGTTATTAGGCCTCAAATGCACCTCCCTTTACACCAAAGGCTAGAGACATGCAGTGGGGGTTCAGAATGTATTGTGGGAAAACAGTACCCCTATTATTATATTTCATATAATTATAAATAATCCATATTATTTAAAGATATAAAATTATAGAAATAAAGAAAATGAAGAAATAAAATCCTAATTAATAATAAAATAAATAATAAAATAATAAGGTAATGACATGCTAGATTGTATATAAAATTAATGTTAGAAATAGTATATGTAAAATATTGGAAGACAAAAATAAAGACAAAAAAATAAACAATATTGATCCCCAAGTCAGTTCCATATCTAAACAATATCCCATTCAGAAAAAAATAATAAATGAAAAGGTCTTTTTACCTTGTCATAACATGTATCCATGTAATCTTATTGAGTAACAAATAGAGACCAAACAATATCATTTGTATAACTCAATAGGTTAGCATCACCATGTTTGAAATGAGGAAGATGATAAGAAGCGTATGTAATAATGAGATATATAAGCTTATTATTTAGTTCACCTGTTAATAAAATACAACAACAAACTACTTTGTCTATACTCCATTATATATCTTAGAATGTATCATGGCCATTCAAACCCCAACCATATAATGATGCTACAAAAATATTTCTTATACATCATGATGGAATATCTATTAAAATGTCTCATAACCAAGACAACAATAACCACATAAACATGGTATAAACAACCAGTTTCATTTTCATGCTCGAATATCTCTAAGCATCTCTCACAACCATAACAACCATTAGCATATAGCTATGGTTGAGAGATAATTTTTTTTCAAATCACTATAATCCTCCCATAATCCATGTCAATTAACATTAAGAATAATTCCATGTGACCGGGTGGAGCCTACTCAGTTTAAGCATTACAACATGGGTCTACTATGAGCCCACTCAATATTAGTATTAAAACATTTATGAGTTCATGTTATTGGTCCAAGAATGATTAATAAATATTTTTACATGGAACAAAATTCCGGTCATACATTTCATATAAAAAAAATAACACTTCATAAATTTGAGTAGATAATTAAGAAAATTTAAACATTTCATTCATAAACCTCATTGAGTTATAACACAATTGATAAAATGTAAAAACAATAAAAATTAAGACACAAATTATCTAATCTATATCTATATGTCACCTAAGGTATCATGTCATGTTAAACACTCTTAAATCTAATAACTGATTCAATCTTATTCAAGGATCACTCACCCAATAAGTAGACATAAGGTATTTTAATAATGAATTGAATCTAAAAAACAACAAGGAATAATAAAATACATTATTTAACAAATTCTGGAACATTTATATTGGTGAAATCACAATATTTTATATTCTTAGAAAATAACAAACCATTGGGTTAATATTTATAACCCTACCATTAACTAATGATCTAAAAATGCTTCCCACTATGAACTCCCAAGAGTAAGAAGTTTTCATATGATCGTGAATATGGTCATAGTTCAAAACTAATCATTTTCAAACCAAAAAATGAACATGGTCAATTTATTTCATCAAAATGGGATGAGAAAAATGTGGGAGAAAGTAAAAGATTACCCAAATGATTTACTAGTGATTTAATGTGTTATCATGTGGTCCCAAAGGTAGTTATTCACTCCAAAGTCACCTAGGTGATGCCCTATGATTAAAAGGAGAAAACAACAATGATATAAAATGAAAAATCAGAAGCACAACATACGTCAAAATAGTAGGTCAAAAAGTTAAATGTCATGTAATTCAGTTACAAGTCATGTAATTATTTTCATTGAATATGATGAAAAACTAATCTATTAAGATTGTTTTTTTGAAACACTTAAACATTACACAATGTGAAATCCAGTTACATAGTGTGTAAATGTTCTATAGAGGCATTTTCAATAGAATTTCCATAAATAAAACCCCCAACCCCCTTTAAATATTCTAAAATTACGCATAACTCATGTGAAATATTGAACCATTTATACCCAGACTCCACTAAATCAAACATGAATCCATCTATGACCATCAATTCACTTTACACATTAATGGATCTCTACGTGGACCCCATACCATTTATCAGGTTTCCTCACAACTGAAGACTTTGATTATTCAAATGACATATATTCATGATAGAAACACATCCATCATGGTTTTATAATGATCTAAAATAATATGAATTAAATTTAATGGAAAACTCAAAGGGATACATACCTATAAATAATATTATCTTAAAACCACCCCACTATATAACTGGTCATTCGTGAGATCTTCTAGGTGTTAGTGTGAGGTCTTAAAAATCATGTTTGGATATTGGTTTTTCATGTCAAAAAAATTCTATCAGACCTCCTCTTGAACTCTCCCATTATTCCTCAACACTTGAATGTAAAATATAGTCCTACCCTAGAAATATTTCTCACTACGATTGACATCCAATTTTGAATCCTTCTCAAAGGAAACATCATCAAAAATATCAATGTCTACTATGTCTATCACATGGGAATGTTCTAGACGATATCCCTAACGATAAATCATTGGTAACACATCATCTATGGAACTGCATCATAGTGGAAGGGATAAATTGTACTCCACTGGAATGGCCACTTCTAGTATCTGAAATAGCATGAAAACATGGGATATGGCATTATCAATTTCATGATTCGATGTTTCTCCAATCTAGGTGACACTCAATGGAAAATAAGATTACCATCCTCACCGTCTAGAAGTTTTCTACAGTGGTCATTATATGATATGTAACTACTATTTGTGGTATTTAACCACTTCATTATCAGTTATCCTCATATTATTTTTCTTGAAAGACACATGGTCCAACAATCTGTGACTCACCAACCTCCAACTAAAAAATATGTGAATGGAACTTCCATCTATATAGGGCCTCGTATGGTTCCACGTGGATCAATACCTAGAGGTTATTGATATATATATATATATATATAACTCCAAGAGTTCCACATGATGCTCCAACTAACCACAAAAATTTAAGGGACATGTTCATAAATTATCCCTAAGAACCTGAATAGTCCAGTTTGATTAACCATAAATCAATGGGTGATATGATATACTCAAAAGAATCATTGAACCATGATCCTTCTAAATTCCATTACTTAAACTCATTGGGAAATGAGGATCTATATCATAAATAATTTTACTCATATCAATGTGAAAACGAACTACATCATGCACCAAAAGACTACCATATCATCAACACTTACAGTCTCCATAATAGGTAATAAGTGTAATACCTTCATCCATCGATCCAAAATCACCAATAGAGCATAATTATTATCGGTTTTAAAGTGTAATCCTATAAAAAAATGAATTGTTATTGGATCCCATTTCTACTGAAGAATGGGTAAACATCCAACTTAAAAAAAATTAGCAAAATAAGATTTAATATAATGGAGTAAGGATTGAATTTTCATTATAAAACTGACCCCAAATTGATCACCCATCTCAATAAAATGTTTTTTCAATCACTTGAATTCCATATTTTCAGGAATCTCTTCCTTGATTTCTTCTTTTATTCCTTGTCACTCTATTATTTCAAAACCAAACCATTTCAAAAACAACTAACATTATCTCTAATTAAACAGTGACAAACTATTTTGTTTTCACTCATCATTGGGTGAATAACTAGGAAGAATAACTATAATATATTTAAATAATTTAAACAACTTTTTTCCACACCCACCATAGATGTGTGTCAACCTCCCATTGGAATAACTACCTTCTCTCCAAATCCTTACTGTATGGCGTTAACATGCATGAAATTCCAGAACTATGTGTGGCATGATTCTTTCCCTTAGAGGATACAATGTAATTCCCAAGATTTTTTTCCTTTGGTCCAGCACAAACTCCACAAATCCTCTTTTTCTTTTTCACCCCATTTTCCATAATTCTTATGGGTTTACACATTATGGAATTTTAGGATTCCCTTTCCTCCTTCATGTTGGGTTTTCTCTGCCATACCATGTTCACCCCCTTCGGGACATCATCAACTTGCATCTTTATCACATGAAATTAAACATTACGGCTTCAATAAAATAACATATTTCTTAACTCCCATCCATAGAGGATATATAGGAACACCAATACCCTTTTTCTTCATGTCCATCCTTATGTCCATCAATCTACATTTACCACTTTTCTCCACTCTTCTTATCAAGTAATCCATCATAAATGGTCACCTTGGTAACTTTTCAGCCCCATTAATGCACACACACACACTGTGGTCTAAGTCCTAGAGTGTTGGATTATTCTTGGACAGGATCCCATGCCATTTCTACACATCTCACAAACCTGTTTTGGGGTATCCATCATCTATCACAACTGAAAGCCCCCCCAGGGGAATGGAAGCCCGGACTTATGGATCCCCTACCATTTTGGCCGAATGTCAAGGAAGGTATCGAACAACAATTGAGGTAGGTCCTACAATGAAATTATGGTCAGCGACCAGCCCACACATATTTTTTCCCATCCAAGGCCAGAATATATAGATTATATGTTTCGAATATGGTCAATAGTTATCCAACATTATTACGCCAAACCATTATTCACTAAATAATGGTTTTATTATTCACATATCCTTCAATTACATCATATTCAGATTGATTTTGACACCCTCAGTGTTATTTCTCCATGCACCTTTTTGCATGGAGAGGATGAACCTTCCTCATGGGGTCATTCTTGACTCCACACAACTTTTCCCTACCATGTTCTCTCATGTTTTATAATGGTATTTTCCACCCTTGTTTCCCACACTGAGTATGGATCATATGGGAATTGGAATCTGGGTAACGTTTGTGACTTCATGGAATAATCACACTTCCCTATTGTTTGAGAATTATGAAAATAATATATGATCTCCTATATCCTTATTGTAAGACATTAAACTACACCATTCCCATCCATGGTGAGAACTGACAAAGTACCTAGCCATATGATGTCTTTTTTTGAGAAGATGTTTCACCTTTTGCATCGACCCTCTACCATGTCACATTCTAGAACTGTGTGTGGCTTGATTATCACCTATGTGAAATATGTATTGATGACCTGGAACAATTCCCTTATGTTCATATACAGAATAATGAACTCTCTCGCCCTCTTATTGGTCTGGATTTTCCACTTTGGATAGGTGCGATATGGTGTGGACTTTTTTTGTCCCCATTCCTTTTAGGTTTTCCCGTGATGGAATACTCCAAATATCCGCCCTATACAGTCTGAAATCTACATAATTTAAACTATGAATTCCAGTTTCATAGATCACATGAAGTTACACTACATGATAACTATAATTTTAATCTCATGAGAGTTTATCGCTGCTTTCGGTATTGGCCATCTTCTATACCATATTAAAGAACCATGGGTTGCATATTCCCTATTCTTATGAGATATGTAGTGACTCTTACACTCTTTTTCCATAGTGCAACCCCAACCCCTTTCATACATTTGGCCTCATGACACAATCCCCCAATCAGAAACATGTGGTGTGGCATGTGGAATTATTTTTCCCTATTCTCATTAGGTTATGCACCACGTCGTACATTTCTCCATTGAGTTTCCCACATCCTTACCATATGATGTTAAACTTCATAAAATTCTAGAACTACGTACCACATGATTCATACCCTCATAGTATATGTTACGACACCAAGGAATCTTACATCGGGCCTTGTCACATGTACATTAACTCTTCTAGATCTTATCCACTAATTTTGGCCCAAAATCTATGACCATAAACTAGGAGTACCCAGTCTGTGTAACATGACATTAAACTATTGACCAAGGTCCATGAAATATGACCTTAAACTATGTGTAACTTCCTATGAATATGAGTGAAAAATATTTTATCTATCTTCCTCACCATATAACACTAAAATATTTTAGTTATCATTTCCATTTTCATGACATAAAACTGCAAGCTATTCTAGGTCCACGATAGAGTGGTCCCATCATGAAATTGGTTTGATCTTGATTCAGTCTGACACACCAAACCAATCATCGTTCATCATAATGGTGTAGTTTCAATAGTGTTGTACTCCATGTGAAAAAAACCCATCATTCCACATCCATTCATTTCATGCCCTCTAATTTGGATCATCATCCTATTCTATATTCTATGGAACCTCCCATAGTATGGTTTCTTTGTCTTATGGATCTACTACTATTATAGACTAACAATCCAGAAGATATTAGACCACACAATGAGTTATGGACCATGTTTTGAATTCGTTCAATGTTTGTACCTATTTTTTTGTCCCAATTTCATGAAAATGTGATGTTGATTCTATGTTACAATGTGGTTAGTAGTTATCCTCTATAATCATACTACCCTCACTATGTTCTGAATAATGGGTATCATGATTCTCACTTTCCATTCCCCTTTGATTGGATTGATTCCAATGTCTATTTCATTACCCCTATTGCATTATAGAACATTGAGAATGACAATTTGATTGTTCTAAGAATCATAACCTTCAGTCACAACCTCTCTCCACATGAAAAATCATAGCATCCATTTTACAAAAACATACCTTGAGTGTTCTATGTGTATTTGGAACTCGTACACACAAAATGGATAATTATGCATTATTCCATTGTTTCTAACATCGGGTATGACCCATGTGGGATTTGAGATTAACCACAAGTTACTCCATAGTTATGATCGTGATGCATTAATTAAGAAAAGAAAACAAAAAATGTAGTCATTCACATAGTTCAGGATAAAAAAGGAGAGATTATATGTCATGAGATCATCCACAACATGGCCCCTATGAATCATCCCTTTCGATGGACTGCTTCAGTACTTCCACTTTATGACATTTACCCTCTAGGATTGTCTCCTCCTATTTGAGCTACCTTTCTTAATCAATAGATGTGGAGTAAAGCTCATTGTCTCTGAAATTCATTCATTCCAACATGGCTTGGAATTGAACCATTTGACAGCTTGTATGCACTACTTACTCCTGGGATTTTTCTAGTATGGTCTTCAACTGTTCAATAAGATTGGATTGGCTTGCACTGAATGTAGTTCATTAAATTGATTTCTCTTCAAGGAATCAGACGTCTTGATCTACCTCAAGAAACATTTGGATATTCTCTAATTTATTTTATCATTGGAAATCATCGTAGCATTGGATTCTCTCCCTCATATTCTCATACAGATAATTGTGTATAATTATGTGATGATGGTGAGCATACACCCCTTTAGCCTAGAGGAAGCACAACCACATGCGATATGATCCCATCTGATTCATCCATTATTCCATTGGATGATCATAGAAGTATATGATTCACTTCTATGCCTTGTTATATGTAATTTGGATCTTATAGGTGGTGTTAGGATCTAAATGTACCATCTTATCAAGATCTGAAGGCTTGTGCATGGGTGAAATACCCATGAGTTCAGCGAAAACATCTTCTTCTGGAATATTTCTTCTTTGGTGACCTCACCCCACCAGCCTGAAGCCTAACTATGGTAGTGACATTACCTATGCCTACAGATTCATCTTCAGTTAGTGCCAGGGTTGGACCACTTTGAATGGTTTGTTCTATGAATATTGGTTCAATCACTAGTGGTTATCACACTGATGTTCCAAAGTCAACAGTTTACTAAGCCTCCAAAATTGCAACCACTATATAAGAAATGGGTGCCTTGGTTAGAATAGTTCTCAAATAACAGATGATGGTATATAATTATTGAGACTTTCAAGAGCTAAAAAAAGCTATATCGAGTGCCTGCTTAACTACAAGAGTTGTCGCCAAGATAGATCCCTCAACACATTCTAACTTGAGGAATGTATCTAAATTATTCTAGACAGTAGAATATCTTGAGGTTCAAATAGTGTTTACATCGTCTCCTTATAGAAAAAATGTATATCCCACGCCTTGGAGGTCACCAATTTATCCCCTCCTGTCATCTGACCATTGGAATCTTTATCCTTAGTTATCCCTACACCCACTACAGTTGTGGTCGGTCCTCCGCCTTACTTGCTTCCAGATGTAGGTTTATGGAGATGGTTTTCCACATACATTGGTACTTTCTAATCCCCCACAGGGGGACTTCCTGACTATCATCAATGATGTGTTCCTAAACATGGATGGTTTGGTTAGTGAATTACAATTTTTAAAAATGAATGACAGGTAGAGTTAAGAGTTGAGACTCACCTTTAGTTGTTCATCCAGTTCCTCTTTAGATCCTATTATATATCTTATCTCACATGGTATTTACAGTAAGGCCAATATCCATTGAGCTCTCTCCCCTACAGGTTCTTCATCACTAGGTCCCTCATCTCTCACCTCCTCTTCTTTCTCTTCGATAACCACTTCTTCCTCTTAATCCTCCTCATATTTTTCCTCTTCTTCTTCTTCATTATCGTCATAGTCCTCAGACAGCAGTATTTCCTGGTCATTTTCCAAGCCAAGCATCACATTCATTTTAATATTTGATTCATCATACCTCATCAATTATAATTCCTAAATATCCATAGCTATTAGGTACAAATATTGGTGTTGAAAGTCCACCTTTTCTACCACCTAAATAAACCACATTCCTATAAGATCAATCCCAGTTCAAACTGGTCTCCACCATAACTCTTCATTCGACATCGATTGTCGTTGAATACTCTAGGAAGACCATATATATGGGAAAAGGTATTTTGTGGTCAGCTTTATAATATGTCATAGTTTCATCCGAGGTTGTTCCCAAGATCACCCACAAGGCCGCCCACGAGAGAACCTCCCATTAGATAGTGGATGTACATTCTCAAATTGTGATACTACTACAACAAATGTTCCAGCCCATGATGTTCTAGAAGAAAGGCTTGTTCCCGGTCTAGCATCCCTAGATGCACCTCACGTACTTGCTCATTCTCCAGACTCCATGATTGACACCTTCATTTTCTGAACACATTTCTGTAGAATCGTTTCTGGATACACAGTTTCCCAATTGTCGGCATACATTGTTTGGAGAACCACATTAATATTAGTGGGGGATGTTAATGACTTCACCAATGACAGTAGTCATGAACATGGGCCATAGTTGGTGAAGGATATAGGGATTATACTCCACCTGAAACCCTATATATACCTTCTTTGGCACCCACTACATGAACCCAGTCTTCCTAGAAACCCTCGATGACACAAACGGTTACAAAAAAAATTTACCATCGATTTCTCTACTTGTACACCGCCCTTGATACATTTCATGTATTCATGCTACACTAGTGAGACTCACCCATCTTTTACCATCTAGAGAGCTGCAGTCTCAAATTGGTTTAGGAGAAATGTTTTATGGTTGCTGGTCCTGAATATTATCACTTCTTCATTGAGCTTCAATCGCTTAATCCCAACGATGTTTAAGATAGATGGCCACATACCGTCACTAAGAGGTATGATGGTTTTCGGGAATTCCTATCTAACACAATGATCAATACACTATTAATGAAGAATCATGAATGGTGCACATATTATCTTTGGTGTACTCCCTCTTTAATTGTGTCCCAGAATTTCATATAGCATGTCCACCACAGGCACTCCCATGTTGAATTTATGTATGGCTACCAAGATCCTAACTATCACTAGAATCACCGGATGGGCACCCATCCTTCTTTCCCTTTGTGGACTAAGCCACCCAATTAGGAACAGAATAAGGAACCCATGATTTCGAATATTTGTATCTTAGCTTTCATTTAAACTGAAGCCCCATGATTGGTATCACCCATTTCATGGATAGTCCTATATGATCCCCACATACTCTTCTAGGACACGTTAGGGAACTTCTTCCAACTCCATTACATCATCAAATTCCAATCCTTCTTCAGAAATAGCTTGAACCACATAGAAAATAATATCTCATTCAGAGTTTATTTTATTCACAACTTATCATTTTCCTACTCCAATAAGTTCCATGTCAGAATTAGAGACCATGTCTGCTCTTCCCAGAAATTCTATATTGGTATAAACTCGTCATACTAATACACTTCAAAGGGGATGACTCTAATAATGGGGAAATCACAAATCCTACTACTGAAATTTCCATAGTGAAGATAGAATTTATTTGTATCAAGTGACTATCGGCTAAACAGCCCCATCACCATTTCCTGTTAATGGTATAAAAGAAATTACGATGACCACATAACCTCAAAACACAAAATGATTCACAGCTCTACTCTGAAATCCATTCATCTTTGGCATTCTGAATACATACAGTCCCATTTTCTTGTAAAGTTTACTACATACTATATATCAAATTCCTCCAACCCCTTAGCTTCGTCGGAGAGACTTCTCTTGAAAATTCTTGTACTGTGAACAGGATATTCCTTACGAATCGTATCGATTCCCACAACAGTCATGGTCTTAAAATTTAGGACATAAACTGCTATGTTCGGATTCTCCTTGGTTAGACGACTATTATTCATGTTGTTATACTATGAAACGTCATCCTCACGCATCACTCACAACTGTGGTGAATCAGCCACAAAACCTGAAATTAGTACTCCTTCATGAATAATGATGTTACATATCCAAAGACTGTCAGACATGACATAGTCCTTTTGAGCCTGTGTTAGCATACCAAAGGGAATTTTATTAATGATACAAATCTTCTACATAAAGAATTTGATGGTTCACAATCATCTTGCCCTTATATACAATAGTACCAGCTTCCCTCTTGGTGTCGGTCTATTCAATGACCATCTCCATCAGATATTAGAAATCTCAAAACTTTCCTGCATTAATGTATATTGGTTTGGAATATAAATGTCGAGGGAGCTCCCATGATTACTAGTGATAGAACAAGAAAAATTGGTTGAGTCAGAAGAGAACAAGTTCTGACTACTATGTGAAATATTCATTAATGGAAAAATTGTTTTAGTGACTACGCACAATGAACTAACAAAATTGAATGGTTTTTTTATAGAATGAAAAATATTTCATTCATGAGAAAGAATTAATCTATCCAATTTAAATGTAAAGTTATAGAAGAAAACCCCCATGTATTTATTAGTGTATACCTGATTTTTTGAGCATGCTAAAGGGTTTTGCGTTCCAAATAGGCCATCATGCATGTACAGACTATCAAGAATTATACTCTATGCTGTCACCCTCAGAGCCCGGCCTTCTAGTTCCCTATTAGATCAGATTCATAGGTGGTCATTTTCTGGTTCTGAATCCACTTTAAGGTCATGAAACAACATATTTAGGCCAAATGAAGTCATATATTCAACTAGTGGATGATCATGAGATTCCCAAGGGTGGTACGTGGAATATTTGAGGTTTGTGAACAATATTGAAATATGTACACAAGATCATGTGTTTCCAATACAAAAAAATGAACTTTTACACATCAAACCTATGAACAATGGCCATGTCCGAAGTGATAAAGAAATCATGCTCGAACGTAATAAAATGGTCCACATGAAACATCATGCACGCCCAATGAAACATCAAATTTCACCTTCGTACATGCCTCTATGACTGCCACCACTATAGTTTTTGACTATAAATATAATTGTACCCCCTAACTTTAAGTTACTACTTTTAAAGACGAAACACCACTCTACTATGCATATGAAAACCTATTATCTAACATGATAATGATATGTCTTAAAAGTACAATATCTAATGTGACATGTCTCGTAAGGGTCCTACATTGGGTGGGATGACTAGGGCTGGAACCATTACCATTTCCTTTTACTATAAAAATATTTCATGAAAAATATCATTTTTGTGTGCTTGTTTTCTATCATGTCGTTCAAATATTGCATGTAGGGTTGCATCCTTGCAATATCCCCTCCTTATTCATGCAAGCCATAGTCATGATTTCCCCCCAACCTATTTTCTCTATGTGTTTTCCATATCATAATGAACCATGTATAAGATCATATTATATGAAAAACCCATATATTTCCCACACTTCCTTTGTGTTCCCCTTAATGGATCACTCCTAAACACAAAATGTATGGATTTTTTAATTCATTCATTTTCCAATGTGTGGGTTGGTACAAAATATATATGTACCAAGGGTGAGGAGAGAGTCCTTGTAATCTGAGATACATGATGTTTAACAGCCATGAAATTCAACATCCTCAACACATGATGTAAATATGTTATTTCCTAATGTATTGATGGTCTGAGATGATTGGAGAGGAGGTGGGAATAGGTGCCCTCCCTCTATCTCTCCCCCTTTCCATATGTGATTTGTCACTATGTCCACATCAGGTGACCTTTGTGTTTGACTCAACACACATTGGTATGATTATCGTCCTATACAATAGTTGTATCATCCTTATACATCTAGAAACCCTCATGTAGTTTACCAATAATCCTCTATTTGGTCCTCTAACCAAGCATAAGCCCTGATCTACTCCTCAGAGATGCACCTTTTCCCATGTGGTCGTCCGGTTTATTGTTGCCTCTTATTTCTAAAACTATTTATCGCTCACATGGTATTAGAGTAAGCATCGACCAAGAACAACTATTTATTCCACCTTATCATATAATCCAAACTCCCTTTTTCACTGAACTATATGGACTTTGAATCCCTACCATATGGATATGTTAAAAAACTCCCTGATGTTCAAGACCATCACCGATCTATTTCATCCATTTCATGTTGGTTCACTCTTCGTCCTGCAAGATGTTAAATTGTATGTGCCATAAGAATTGTCGGTTTTGATCCCTTTCAGCTAGGTTAGAATCCTCTTTGAGATTCAATCCAAACTAATGTGGAAAATTTGTACTCACTCCAATGGATTAACCCTCCTGATGTGACACCTTCCCTTTTTGGGACACATCACCTAGATCTACTTTCCCTAGTTGTTTTGATCCATCCACTCAGGTCGTTTTCCTTTGTATTATCTCCAACCACATGTCCCACTATCCCAAATAGATAACCTTGTATATTCCACATTACAAATCCATATTCATTCATCTAATAGTGTCCCTATTTCGATGGGTTTCTAACCATGTGTTTTCCCTAACATCTATTCAGGTCATTATGCTTTGTGTACACCCCAATTCAATGCCCCATCTAGAACTATGTGTACATTGATTCTTTGATGTAGGGATACATAGGAATACACCCATTGGTTTAAGATCATTATATATTTCATATCCCGGTCTCTCCCTATAGCCTTTCTGTTTTGGTTAGGTTATTCGCCAACATGGAGGTTCCACTTCCTTCGAGTCCCAATCCATGCATCAATTCTCACAGGTCGCATCCTTAGCTGTCACAACACCCAATCTCTAGAACTATATGGACTTTGGTTCCCTACCACTAGGATACATAGAAAACATCTCTGCGGTTCCAGCCTAATATCATCACCTTCACAACAACTCTTAGTTACATACCCATTTGTTCTATCATTTGACACATGACCCATATCCATCCCGATTTTACCCATGCCTCCACATACCATTGAAATAATGCCATCCATATGTGAATCATACCATGTGCCAAAACCCATTCATCTAATTTCTCTTTGTAGCACCCAGACCGTTAACCACGCATACGCCCCAATATGCTTATGGGTTGTCTTCCATTGTGTAGACCCTGATTCCATGACCCACCATTCCAACTATATGAGTTTTGATCCCTATCTTCTATATAGGGTATATAAGAAGCCTCTCTAAGGTTCAATACCATCCAATAGTAAACCATGGTGTGCCCTTTGGTGGGAACCACTATCATATGTTCCACACTTTTTGGTGTCTACATTAGCCTCAACTATGTGAAACTATCCCCTTTGTAGGACACATCATCTTGGGGCAGTCCTTATTGGGAATTCTAACCCATCTATCTGGTAAAAATTATAGGTTCCCCCTATTAGAGACATACATATCTAGTTCACACTCATCAGTTCCCTAATTAGTCTGACCCTTCTCCACTAGATGTTAAACTCACACCATACCAAAGGATAAAAATGGTAAGCCAATGAAATAATTAGAGACATGCCTTCAACATAATATTCTCTGAATTTTATGTAGGATGCATCATGATTTTTCACCGTCGAGAATAACTATATTAAAAAAAATCTAGACGATGTTTCAACATCTAGACATGCCATCTATGCCCAAAGAGACTTTTATCCTAACCAAATGTCACTAACCTATCTTCAACCCGTGGAATTTATGAATAGAAGAATTGTAATTAATCGATGTCCACAAAATATGGATCCAGTAATAGTTTCAGAAACAATGACATAATCATTACGGGAGTCCCAGAATAAGTGACGAATTCTGAGGAGGAATCCATAGAAGGAGGAACCGACATCTCGTCACCCTGTTTTGATGAAGGAGTAGAAATATTAGAAAAAGATATGGATTTTGTCCGCCTTTGGAATGCAGGAATGAAATGTAGATAGATTCACATCTCCATAGACAAATGTGCAAACCCTTTGGAAAAACCATCAGGAACATGAAAAAAATTTACTTTATGGAAAACACAGTAAAATGACATGGTTTTAATACTTAAATGAATCAACCCATCATTCATTAATGTTTAGTGAAATATCAAGAAGATTATCTTTCGTGTTTGGTGATAATATTTTGTTAAATAATGATGGATTCAATCTCTTTAGCATATTCTCGAAATATATATTTTTTCATGATGAGATCAAGGAATGTAATAATAAAAAAATACCATTTCAAACCCCATCATCATCATGTAATTAACATCTTAATATTTCCTTAAATACATAAAAAGAGTCCACCCACGATAATATAATCTTTTGAAATAATAGATAATAAATTAAAAAAATTCATGCTATAACCACTATTGAGTAGAAAATATTTTTTAGGGGTATCGAGTTATTTCTCTGAAATAAGTGGACCATAGTTCCCACTGAGGGAATGTGTATCTTACCTCATGAATTACACATTATTGTATTTTATATTCTTTTGGTCAATTGGGAGATCATCATGGGTTATATATTTGTGGAGTTATGTGAGAATGGAATAAAATTTTACATTCTGACTCCAATTCCATATATTTAATCTTGAGGAAAATCACAACATTTTCTATCACGTTCATAAAAAATATGATTCTTCATTGTTTTACTAATTTTCTAGAACAAAAATAATTTTATAAGAATAATGAAAAATTTCTCCGATTGAGTAAACTTATAATCATACAAATCATTCTAGTGTATTTGGAAATTATGAAACAAGTATATTAATCTATAATGATTTATGTTTATTTTCTCTTTCTTTAATTTCATTGGTTATCTTTGGTACTATCCTCATTTTCCTCATTATCTAATGTACAAATTAATTAAATCATATTTTCATAAAAACTTTGGTAAAAAAATAATTATATATATAGAAATTACATCATTTAAGAGGACATTGAATACATATCACAATATCCATGGCCCTAAACCATATAGTTTAGTAAATTTGGTGACTAGATACATTATCATCCTGTTTTCAAAACATATTAATCATCACCTATATAATTTTCTCATATATAATCAATGTTATTAATACCCCTACTCAATACCTATCTTCATAACCTATAATGGATGAATCACAGAAAGTTATATCTTTTATAGATAGTATAGGAAAACATGTAATATATCCATTGATTATCCTATGTGATAAAAATATTAGAATATAAAAATATGAATATTATCATAATATATGAAAGAAAGAAAATATTTCTTAGAAATTATTATCATCAGATTATGAACTTTTTACCTTATCTAGTAAATATCGTTTATCCATCATTCAAAAAAGGAGTTATGCTTAATCTTCCTTAAAAATTCCCATATTCATCATTAGTAAATCCATTAACATAAGATCTATTTAAATCCTAATTTGGTCCATAAATCAATTTTCTTTCCTATATAATGCATCATCAATGATAGTTTCTTTTCCTACGTAGTAGTCTATTGAGAAATCATAATCGTTCAGCAACTAAATCTATCTCTTATTCCTCATTTTTAGTTATTTCTTTATAAATATGTATTTGAAGTTATTCTGATCCTTATATATCAAACCTCATTCACCACCGAGATAGTGTCCTGATATCATTAAATAATATATTACCGTTACTAACCCAAGATCATGGGTGGGATAAGTTTTTCCATGAATCCTCTACTAACATGATTCATATTCTATAACTTTATCATTTTTTATAGCGACATAAGAAATTCATTTCTTTTATGCATCATAGTATATAATAAACTAATCAATTCTTGATTGTAGAGTCAAAATATGAGCATTGAATAATAATTTATTCAATTCTACAAAACAATCAGTACATTATTTTTTCCATCTGAACTTAACCACCTTGTATGTGAGATTGGTTCATCGGTAAAACAATCAGGTGAAATTATGAAAAATAATGACAGTGACCCTTTTAACCCATAAAACTATATACCTTGGTATTGTTATTTGGTGTAAAAAAAATTTAATTGCCTTTGTCTTTATAGGATCATCCTAGATTCTATCCTTATACTTGATATGTCCATGAAAATAAATTTCATGAAGCTAAAATTGAGACATTATAAATATATCATAAAACACTTTCCTTTTCATAGTCTCAAGAAGAATTCATAATTGATTCTCATTGTGTTTGTAGGATTTGAACTAACCAGAATATCATCAATGAATACAAAAAAACCATAAAGGTATTCCATGAATACTATATATATTATATACTTGAAGATAAAGAGTTCATTAGTTAATCAAAGTGAAATGAATCTAAAATTGAAATGTCCATACCTCATTCGAGTTTTTTTCCTTAGAAGACCATCTGTATTTACCCGCAATTGATGATATCCATAATAAAGGTCAATATCTAAAAAATATTGAGCTTTATGAAGATTATAAAACAAATCATGAAATAAAGTCATATGATACTTGTTCTTTATTTTAATGCCACTGACATCTCTATATTCTATTCACAACCTTTAAGATCCATAATTCTTCTTAACAAAGATAAAACCGGTTCCCCATAGGGAAACATGAGGGAGAATCAATAACTTATTACTAAGCTCATCATGTTGTTTCATCAACTACATTACTCCCATAGTGTATATTCTATAATTAGTCTTTTATATTTGTCTTGTATCATAGATTAAATCAATGGTATACAAATAGACTGGAAATTGTGGGTGTCATGGTAATTAATATGAAAATACATCAACATAATCGCATTCAATGGGAACATCCTAAATTTGAAGATTAATTTCTCTATCCCAAGATGATGTTTTTTCTACTCCCTGATAATTTCATTCAGTATAGCTACTGGGGGTGCATAATAATAAGAATCGTGTGATGATGTTTCTTTTATAATGATTGGGGATTCTACATATTCCTCAAAAATAATAATTTACATTTTTGAAAAAATTTATCAGATCATAATTTTTTAATCTTTTTCATACCAATGATTATATAAAATTCAACCATATGTATAATTATATGGATAGAAACTAAATCATATTTTTTAGCATTATTATGTCTAACCAAAACATTCTGGTTAGAGTGTGACTTTTCTTAAGAGTTTTTACTAATAAAAAACTTATTAAATCAAAATTGAAATGCATTTTTATGGGAAATTAGGTAGATATAAGAGAGTATGATTATCAGAAATCAAATAAATAATTGGATAAGTTTTATTATAAGATTAATTTACCATCCACTATATCATGGGGTACTTCTATATTAGATGTGGGGATTTCAAAATATTTTCGATCACCAATTGGCCTCTTCTATTCTAGATACCACTTAATCATTGGACAATAATTTGAATAATTCCCCATTTCATTTTAGTTGAATAACTACACTTCATTGATTGCCTTGGTCGCATTTATTTCATTATCCTGATAATCCGTTTATTTACACTTATAAAAAACTCTTTTTCGATTCAATCTTTACTAGGATAATTGTTTTCAAAAAAAATTCATAATGGGAATTTCTATATTCATATGTTATCCATTGATGCTTTAACATTTTAATGGTCATAATAGGAAATATTATTCCTTTTATTTCCATTGAACTTGTTGGATCTATAAAATTCAATATCATTTTATTAACTGAATACTATTTCAAGAGTTGAAAAAATGCTTGTGAAGATATAGACCATCAGATACATGTCTTAAGTCCTTAAAATAAGCAATCAATATTGTTTTTGGAATGATGTATATAATCTATAGCATATCAGTATAGTTTTATAAAGGTTACTTTATACAATATAACACGATCTTTTTTATATTTTTTACGATAATGATTCTTCTTTTAATTTCAGTTTGTTGTCATAATTCCAATAATAAAAATGCTGACCTTATTGGCCCAAAATCCGTGGTCGTATTATTGAAATGGAATTGATACAATATATCACATAACAATGATATATTAGTCTAGTAGTTTTTATAAACTAGAGACATATATTTTTCCCTTGTTACATTAGAAATTAAACATAGAACATAACAAATGAAAATAAACTACTTATTTGACACATATTCAATGAAATATTCTTCATAGAATTTGGAAAGAAAAAAAAGGCATGCTCAAACGCATAGTAATGGTTACATAATTCAATATAGGTGAGTAAATATCAATTACTCATAGCCATTATACCAATATAAATAATAGAAAAACACATACCACCATGTAAATTGGGAATGAAAAAATGTGTGCATAGATTTTATCGTAGTGAAAATCTTATAGAAAGTAATAACTATAGAATAAATTAATAAAATTGTTATTTTTTGGATTTCATTTATCTAGAATATTAAACAATTCTATCATGATAATATAGTTTATGTATATCTAGAGGAACCTATCCAATACTACTAAGAAAGAAAATTATTTTTCTTAGGATACTTTTTTGACTCATGAGACAAGTCGATGCATCAAGAGGCTATCTGTACCAATTCCCCATCCATTACTACATTTAAAAAAAATATTGAGTCATATATTTAATCATGAACACTACAAATTTTCAATATATTAATATTGAGTTAATAATATAGATTTAACAATATTTCCCCCACATAAAAATATTCAAATAAAACGCCAAGTGTAAAATTAGTATACAATGTAGTTAAATATCGTACCCATGATTCAAGAAAAATGGATATATAATGATATTTTATATTAATTATGATCATAAATAAAGTTAATTTTAAAAACACCATGAACAAGGAATAAGTGGTTAATAATCTTTAGCAAAATAGAATATCATAATGGTGTCCATAAAAAAATAGATTTAAAATCATACAAGGAAAATTATAATGGAAAATAGGAATATATCCCAAGAAGTAATTTCTAACTAATGTGAAAACACATAAAAAGTGTTTAAAAAATCATTATAAATGAGCCACATTAGCTCAGTTTAATGTATTATATTAAAGAGTCATGGAAGCCAAAAAATAATAATTGTTTTCATAAAACTAGAAAAAAACACGTTTTCATGAGAAAAAATTTATTTTTGAAATATTTTGGGGGCTTAAAATATATTATGGTGTGTACTTGAAAAATGGTATGAAATTTGGATGATCCTTTAAATTAGGCATTATTATCAGGATGAATTGAAATGGGAATCTAATAAAACATGAACTTTATCTTTAGAGAATGAATAATTAATCTTTGTAAATATTTTTAGAGAATAAATAAGAATTCATAATGATTATATAGTGGGGATTTTTTTATTTAATATGTTAAAGGGAAGAAATGTATAACATGAATAAAAAATAGACGTTCGAACAGAATCCCTTACCTTATGCTCGAATGTGTTTCCCACCTAAAATTAATGTCATGTTTAAAGAAATTAGATTAATAAATAATTTAATTTAGAACATATTTAATATATATATGATTTATTATAATTTTAATATGTTAATTTATGGAAGTTTTTTTGAGATATAAGATTCACATTCATTGTTTTTTGAAATTTCATTTCCTTCATTTTCATGATAAGTTCCCATTTATACATGTATATAAGATCATGTAAAATTAGAATAGTTTTCATGAATTTATATTTTATATAATTAATCAGATTATGATATATTAAAGGTTCTTATAAATATTAAAATATTGTTTCATATATGAGTATGATTCATTATAAAAAATGTTAATGAAAACCGCTTAGATAATTATGGAATTTTTTTGATCATCACACACTATTTATGTTTTACTTATTAATATTGACTAAATATACTTCTCCTATAACATTAAATAGGATGTGATATACAATTTAAAATACATTAACAACTATAATGGTTTTATGATCATATTTTATTGATGTATTCTAAAATGAAAAATCATCGTCCATAGAGGCGGTTAATCAAAAACTCTCAGATGATGTTTTCATTTTTAGAAAAACGGGATAGAGAATTAAATTTTTTGTGGAAGTAATATTAACAAAATAAAATTAAAATATAATATTTTCTTCAATTATCTTGTTACATTGTAAATGTTAATTTAGTTAGGGATAAGAAAAATAATAAAATTTAGAGAGATAGAGGGTTTTACCTCTTTTTTGTCTTCTCTTTGGTACTGTTATTATTTATGTGATTATCTCAATTAATTGAATGTGGTGGTATGGAAAATTATTAAAGTACATAATTAAACAATCAAAAATGATTTAGAATATATAATTCTTGAATCTCCGCATATTAAATAACAGTATGTGGAAATTTTATCTTAAAGGAACTATGAGTAACTCATAGTTAAATATTCCATTATAGTAATAATATTTTTGGATAAGATGAATATCAATACTCAACATTAAATGTTAAATTAATTATATAGAGAAATTATAAAATTATTTAATAGAAATTTTCCATTATAAATTATTTATAATGTATTATTTATCTAATAATCCATCAATTTATAAAAATATGGTAATATATATATATAAGAATATATTGATTATAAATTTGATGAAAACAGTGATAAAATCTTTCATAGGTAAAATATATATTTCTCGTAAAATTGTATCTATGTGAATGATGTTTTTATATTTTTAAATATTAAAATAATTCCTAAAGTTTAATAAATTAAGTGAAATTTATATATTATATATATATGAGTTGAAATTAACAAAATGATAATTATATAATTACATGAACTGTTACAAAAAACTTGGCATCAAAATTTAATTAATTTCTTATTATGTAATTTTTATATAAAAAAATTCCTTTGTTGGAATTTTTATCTCCTATTATATTTAAATGAAAATTACACATCTTTACCAATGATATTTTAGATATAGAATAGTGATCAAATGATTAGTATAAATATATGGTTTTATTAAATCTAATTGATACAGGAAATGGAAGTGATGGACTTAACCAGTAGTATTATGCCATATAAAGGATATTTTTCATAGATTAAAAGGGATATATGATCAATTGTGTTTTTCCTTGGAGAATCCCAAGTCGACATCTAGCAACATAATAAAGAGTGAAACCGTTTACAGGAAATGATCAAGATCATCGAGATCACGACCTAAATAATGTATGTCGAACCACCCTATAAATATCTCAAAGTTTATTACCTTACTATTAAAGTGTTTTGTTTTCTGTTAAAGGGATATATATCATGACCCTATAATTATGATTATATACATTATTTTATATATAATAATGAATTCATTTTCATCTTATTATGTTCACATTATAATTTTTTTGTTATGATATTATAAAACCCAAATAGTATTTTGGGTGATATATAAATTCAATTAAGGAATTTATTTTGATGAATTATGGTATTTTTAAAATAAATATTATTTTAGTAAGAAATTAATTTTATGTAATGATTAGTTAACGTAAATGATCATATAATTTTTATGAATCCAACTGTAATTTCTATGAGGGTTAAAAATATTTTATTGTCAATATGTCAAGCATTTCCAAATAAATTTGGATTACTACTTTAAATGAAAAATTTATTACATTTAGAAAATTATTTAGGTATAAAGAATATTATTTTTGGAATCAGAATGTCAAAATTATCCAATAGATAATTTTTCATAATTTTTAAGACATTCAAAATTTTGGGTAAAACATAAATATCGTATAAATATAAATTGTGTATTATAAAATTATAATTAAAAAAAGTGAATTAATAAATAATATAAATCTCGTATTAATCCTAAAAAACCATTAATTTATTTTTGGGTTTTAAACCCATTTCATTAAGAGTAAGACTCAAAACCACATAAGAGAGTGTATTATTTTGTTAAGTTCGACCATGAGACTTATATAATAATGAGATCCACTCCTATTTGGTAGAAATAATGGGAGATAACAATGTGATGGTTTGTAGTTTTTTATTTTTTTATGTAGAGTCCAAAGCAATAAAAATAAATAAATATGCTTAATTACTTAAAAAACCCAACCATTATCTAATTTCACTCCACTGAAACTACTTTGAGCACATTCATATTAATACCAATAGACTCTATAGTCCTCCCTTGGTTCCCCAAAGCTATAAATAAGCCCCTACCCAATGTTTTGATTTACATACTTAATTAAGTAATCCTCATCTTATCTTGGTTATTTATTTTTTATTATTACTATATGCCTTCTATATCCAATTATGTATGTTGTGATATGTAATTAAATTTGCATATTACTTTATATTTGATATCCAAATGACGAAAAGTCCTCGTTCACTCTCATCATCCCGTTTAATACATTTTTATGTAATGCTGTTAAGCTGCCAAAATTTTACAAAAAAAATGATTCCATGCCAAAAAAATTAGTGAATATGATACCCATTTCCTATAAAGCTTTTTTACCTTCATACACTTATAAATATATGAAACTGGACATACATGTATTTATTCCTCATTCCATGGTAATGGAATATATTATGATGATGAATGGATCCACATTGTATGTTATATAAGGCCCACATCAGCTTGAGAATTAAACAAATGTGATGGGTGCCCCAGAATTATATAAGGCTCCAACGAATAGGGTAATGTTAAGTATCATGACATTTCATATTAAGATAGAGAGTGAACCTGATTCAATTATGTGATTTTTTTAACCATGAGGTCTATATATTTTATCCTTGACTTATCTTTATGATATAATTTTAAAAGTGGTTTCCACATTTCCCCAGTTAATATTATCATTATATATCATGTCTTATTATTCATATACATTTTATTCCTCATTAATATTCATATTTTACAACGTGTATGATATTATTCCATGCTTATTCCTTTTATAGGAATTATATATCATCCCTTTATTTGGTATGTCTCAAGATTATCTAGAGATTTTTTAAAAACAATCGAATATTAGGATCATGTAAATGAGGTTTTAATTTAACCAAATGTATTTCAGGTTTTAATTTGTTATGTAATTTATATAATTTAGAAAAACAATATACTTTTAAAATTTATTGGTAATATTATTTCTAATAATTTGTAATAAGTCATTTATTAATGAGAAATAAATTATAGGGTTTTTATAGTTGGTATCAGAAGAATGTTTAGTAATTTTAGGGATTATGATTATAAAACTCTAGAGATATCCTTATGAATAATAAAAATTATATGAAAACATCCATAAATGTTTTTAACTATATATGAAGTTGTTTATCAAAAAACTTCATCGATGTACGTATACTATAAGTGATGTAGTACTGACAGAGATGTACCTAGGGGTAAAAAACCTGACATGGTGTGTCAAGCCTAATTTGGTGTAATAGTATAAAAAACATTGGGGATTATTTCACGCCTATTGTGAAACTCCAAGGTGATATGCCTTGATAAATTTATAATCACATTATGAACCATTATTATGGGGTAAAAATTCTATTAAGAGCCTATGTTAATAAATAGATCATGGAAAACAAATATTGAATCCTAGAAATTCATAAGTTAAAAGATTAATGTAATTTATATGTTATTACAATAATTTCATTGGATTACCATCTTTCTGATTAATAGTAAAAAAATTATCATCCCTAATTTTTCTTTTATTCTACCCAAAGGAAATAAATATGAAGAACCCACCAAACAATCAATGTGAATGGAAATGTTAGGACTACCCCCATGAGATGTCTAACCTGATGGGACTAGGAATCACAATCTTCATAAAGATACTATCTCAAATGAATTTGGTTATGAATAGAATACTAGATATGGAGGAGCATCAAAATACCCCCCAAACTATGTTGGGATTTAATCATTTATGATTCAAATGCGTCCAACATTCAATGGATAATTTGATCCCTTAATCATGGAATTATTAATCAACTTCATTGAGAAGGTATTATAAATCATTCAATTTTTCAAAAAGGAGAAGGTTCATCTAGTTGTTTATTTTATTAATGGATAATTTGATCAGTGGTGGAAATAGAACAAGAATACAAACCCTAATTATGAGATTGATGTAATGGTGTGGAAGGGATACTAGAAATATTTTGAAAAATATTTTTCTCATACTCTTCACTTTTAAATGGAACTGGATTTCACTGTCCTCAAGAAAAATATAATGAATGACTCATTCTTTAGTTGGCTAGAACCTAGAATATAAATGAATTAGTGATCTGTAAAATTGATAACTTTGAAGATATTGTCAAAATTTCCCTCAATATAGAAATGGTGTTTTTGGAATCTAAGGGGAGTCACACGGTTGAGAAGTGGATGGTGGATTTTATTTTTACTGGTTCAATGGAGAAATATAATAGTGCCATGAAATTTCAACACCCCACATGTCAAAAGTGTGGATTAAAGAACCGAAAAAATATCCTATGTGGGATGAGGAAATGATTTTTTTAGGATGTATGGGAAGCTAGCTCGTAATTTCCTATAAGAGAACCCCAAAAATGTTATAAAATAAATGAATTCTCTTTTAAACACCTAATTTGTTTTTCATTTCATATACTGAAATGGAAAAATAAACTTTTCAAACCAATTTTCTAAACCAAGGGGTTCCATAGACAACCAACAACCTCAAAGAAAGCATGAGAATGATTTTTCTATCACAATCACTGAGGTGGATCCCAAAAATTATTTTGTGAAAGGTAATCTATTTATTCATTCCCGAATATAGATTTCACAATTTTATTAGGTTTCTATTAATTATTTCATATAACGAATATTTATTAAAATAATTCAAACACCACAAAAAACAATGGAACTAGATCAATTAGTGGAAATAGAAAATGGTTCAAATACTGCATCACAAGTATATAACACCTCTCTTCTAGAAATTGTTTAGATTAAATTCTTAGAGAAACGTTCAATAATCTATTGGTTTTACTTTGATGCAATAATGGGTATTCATTGACTTTACCTTTGTACATAACCATAAATTTCCACAAGAAGGAGATCACTCTTTGTATCATCAATTGACCCTGGATTCTATACAAGTGAATCAAGGAGGATGAATATTTTTTAATCACTAACGTAATAATAAAGGATATTAATTCCCTATAAGAAATCAAATCTATAAAAAATAATTAATTCTATGGAATGAATCAACCTTTAGGATAAACCTATCGTGATGAAATATGCTGACATGTTTCCCAAGGATTTTACTGGTCCTCCACCTAATCAAGATGTTGAATTTTCAATCGATGGTATACTTGGGTGGTTAACATTATCCAAGAATCCACATAAAATGTATTTTTTCAAACATTGGAATCAAATAAAAAACTGAATAGAATTTTTATAAAGGGTTCATATTTCTTAGTTATTTAAAATGGGGTACACCATCCCTCTCCATTAAGAAGAAGGATGGGACAATTCACCCTTTCATCAATTATCATAAACTCACAAAGACCACAATAAATATCAAGTAAAACCTCCATCAAATTGAGGACTAGTTTGATCAGATATGTGGAGAACTATACTTATCCAAAGTGGATATGTGGTTAGGATATTATAAATATCGGGTTTAGAATGAGGATACTTCTATGATTACATTCCATATGAGTTACATGAACTATATGTTCATAGTGATTCCTTTTGGACCCACTAATGCTTCAAAAATCTTCATAGACTTCATGAAAAGACTCTTTAGATATTACCTCGACAAATTTATTGTATTCTTTTAAATGATATTATAGTATAAAATAAACCCCATTAGGATCATGAGAAGTATCTAAGAAATATGAAAAGGAAATTACAATAGGATAATCCTTATTCCAGGTACAAAAAATTATAGTTTTAGTTGATGGAAGTATCATTATTGGGGAATATCATTATAAGAAATTGAATATGAGTGGATCTGTCTCGGTAGATAATGTTAATGCATGAAAAAAGACAAAATATGTTGCAAATATTTGTTGTTTCCATGGATATGATAGGTATTACTTATAATTAGTGAGAAATATGTAATGATTTCAAACCCTCTAACAAAGATAAGTTTGAAGGGAGTCATGTTTTATAAGAATGATGTATGTGAATAGAGATTCAAGGATTTATAAAGGATGTTTACTACTAGCCCTATACATACTCTAGCCACAGTTGGAGAAATTTTCAATGTATTCAGTGATAATTCAATTAGCGTATTTTTCTATGGGTTAATGAAAATTGGAAAAGTGACACCATGTACAATAAGGAAGTTGAACGTTCATAAACAGAACTACACAACACATGGTTTGGAGTTGGCTTTAGTGATCATCACATTAAAAATATGGTAGAATTATATCATTAGAGATAAGTGTTCAATAAATGTGGATAATAAAAGTGTCAAGTATATATTCACATAGAATGAACTAAATATTCAAAAATGAATATGGTTAGATCTGATCATAGACAATGAATTCTCAATCTACTACCATCATGGGAATGAAAATAAAGTGGCAAATTATCTATATAGAAATGATCTAGAAATTCTATCACTAATTATAATCGAGAGGGATATGATATTATAATATTTTATAATGATAGATTGTCAAATCATAAAGTAAGGAACATCATAAATCATTTCACAAATGATTTGTCAAACATTCTTTTTGAAAAAGGTAATGGATTCTCAAAAAATGATGGGAAAATTCAAAAGAATATGGAAACTATAAGAAAAGTGAAATCCTCGTAGTTCAATATTAACGAAGAAGGAATTGTGATATTTGGTTCAGGACTGTGTCTTCTATAAAATACATAGTTAAATAAGAACTAATTAAATGAAGGACATGGATCAATATTTATATTACCCCAGGGAGTACAAATGTAACACCCTAATAATCTATAAATACATTTAATATAGAATTAAAATCATGTAACACTAAGTCTCGAAAAAAACATTTTAATTTATAAGAGATAATTATACCCTTGTTGTTAAAGATAATTTTCAGCTTTTTTGTTTTGAATTTTGATATACATATATACACAGTTTCAATCAACTAGATATTTAGAGTCTAATAATATCAACATATGTTTTTGGTGAATAGTAACTTTATCCTTGGGGATAGTAATGTACACTTATAGAAATTAATTTTACACTTATGAATATTAAATCAGCCAAATATATCGTAACCTCACTCCTAAAGGAATAAATAAAACTTATGAACCTTATAAATGGATGTATTATAGAATTATATCATTGTAAAAGTTATTTAATATTGTAAAAATTAATAATTAAGTGTTGATATTTTTGTGAGTAATAAATATTTAATAAATAATAAATTTATTTCAATGATAATTAATTTTGATAAAATGTATTCATAAATTAATATTTCGTTTTCCTATGATTTTTGGATAATTTAATGAGAAATTTTTTAAAATTATAAGTTGTGATAAAATCAGTTTTAATTTTAAAAACAATATTTTTCTAGAAAATTATTTATTAATTAAAAAATAAATATCTCATATTAATGGAATCATTGAGCTAAAATGGATTTAAATTTTTAATTATAGATGTCTAAAAAATGTTAGGGTGGTTGTTTTGGATTTTATTAAAAAACTAGAAAATAGTAAAATAATATAATTTCTAATAAATGCTAATACATGAATTATATATTCATGGATGATGTTTGTATGATATAATCAATATTGTTTCAAATTAAAATTTACTTAATAATTTATTTAGTCATAAAAAGCAACATAATGGGTTTCCTTGTGCAATATAATAAAAAAATTAACTGAATAATGAGAAATCACCTCTATCTTTTTCACTATAAAAACCACCCTCACCCCCTCTTCTCCTCACGACATCCAAGATTTTAGCCTTGATAAATTTATTCTCATTCCTCTCCAAATATCCTCTACCAATTTTTTATGTTTTTGGTCTCATAAAAAGGCAAAAAACAACCCCATTAATGAGAATCTCAAGGAGGAGTACTCAAGAGGTAAACCATGGGATAATTCATGTAACCACCCAGGTATTTTCTGAATAATAATTTTTTCATTAATAGGAATACATATAAATATGATATTAATTTTACAATTAAATAGATGATTTTTATGCAAGCATAATCAATCCGTAACAACGAGTTTTTTGAAATATTATGGTGCACACAACATTGAGTTATACAGAAAAATAAGATAATAATATTTTTATTTTAAATGGCAGTTAACGCCTAGCCATTATATTAGAAAGAATAAATAGTCTATACTATATTATGATTTTACATATTTATTAATATTATTACATTTATCCAATGAATATTTGAGGAATAAAATAAAAATGAATCTGATTTTAAGCATGAAGTACTCTAATATTTTTAAAGGCCGTTTTACCTCTATTTGATAGAGAACCCTTTGTATATGTAGTTTCTATCACGTTTATATGTTTTATATGAGAAAATAATATTCTTATATAGAATCATGATGTTAAAATTTATTTTGGATAACGTTTTTATAATTTTCTGATAAATATCATTATGTAATGAATAGTACAAAATACAACATTTTATGTCAAAACTTCCCTTTCATCTAATATATTTTTATAGATAGAATGTACTTTTAATTGGTTTCAAAGTTTAAGTAGATTATTTTTTTATCATTTAATCTAATTTTGACCATTTGGTGTAATTTTTCTTTAAAACTAGACATAAACACATGCCAATCGTTTGGTAGTTTTTACTTCATTAAGACACGCTTTTTTATTTTTACAACAGGAATTAAATTTTAATTAATTATTGTACTTATTTTTATTTAATTGGAAAAAATGGATAACATATTTGGAATCACATGGTAAAAATTTTGTAAATATGGGGCATTTTATTTTTAGACATTATGGACAGTATCATTAGAAATTATTTTATTTACCATGGTTACAATGTAAATCTGTTAAATAAGGGTAAAATAATAATATTATAATAGTATTAAACATTACTAACACATGTAATAATCCAATTTTATGAGATATTTACAACCATGTGAATACTAGAGTCTATTTGGGGACTCCATGGAGCCACGTGTATGTGAAAATGACATTTTATTTGAATTAATTTAAAGTAAGGAAAAATAAACAATAAACAAGAATATTTTGCAAAAAAATATGTTTTCTATGGGGTTATATAAGTGTTATATTAAAATATAAATAGTAATTAGAAATGAAAAAAAGTACTTGTATTATTATATTTAATTTATAATTTTTAGACCTTATATAAATAAATTTAATTGCGACACAATGATGACATAGTGATTGTTTAATTAATAATGGATTCAAATAAATGATATTATATCGTTAAAATAAATTGAATTTGGTTATTTATATGTCATCCATGAATTTTATGGATGATTTTGACACATTATTTTTGAGTTAATGCCTTTGGTTCAATAGAATTATGTTTTTTATGAATTTTTAATAAATATCAAGTATGAATAATGTCGAAAATTGACATAATTCATAACATAAAATATATATAATTTATTAAATTAAATTTAACTCAAAAAATATAAGATTATTCAAAAAAGATATTAAAAGTGTAATATTTTATTAATTACTCTTTTATTTGGAATTTTTCATGTTTTGGAAACAATTTTGATTCTCAATGTGTTAAATGGTTCATAAAACGGTGGGAGTAAAAATAGATTAAATAAAAAAGAAAAGGATTAAAAAATATAAAAAACCTATCTAATTCTTATTGGATGATTTTATTTAGACTTATAATAATAATATATTTAAACTAAATTAATTTTATGTCATTTTAATTGAAATATAATTTATAATAAATTAATTTTTCAAAACATTCCTAAAGTGCCCCTCCTACCTCTTATAAATGTCCACCAACTCTACCCATATAACCTACACCTCTTATTCCCAATTTCTCACTTAAATTCTTCTTAAATGAGCTCAAAAAATCACTACCTTCCTACTTGAATCCTTACATTGGTTATATGGTCATTCAAGAGACTCTTTATTCTCAAATTAAAGTGAGTTTAACTTTTTAAGGGGTTGCGTCTTCTCTAAAGTTACTTCCCATTATTTTACTTCTTTACCCCTGATTCTATTCTTATTCCATGATTACATAGCAACACCAGTATCCTCAATATACTAGGATTTTTTATGATAATTTTTACAAATACACTTACACACACCTCCATATAATGGATATGAACAAATTGTTTTTGTGGACTACGAAATAGTGCCTCACAAAGTGATGATTAATCAATTTTACCATACCGCCTATCATGGTGTCCATTATGATGGAACAGTAGTTATATATGATATATATTATATTTATATCATATCTATTATTCTGTAATTTTTATTTAGAGAATACCTTTATACTTCCCATAATGTGTAAATATGATAATTCTATTTTAGGAAGTGCGTACTACCGCCCCCACAATGTTATATGACTCATTCATGCCATAAATGGAACATATAAAGTATGACTTTAATGAACATATGTAACATATATACCATTTATATTATAATTTAATTATAATATACCTATTTATCATTATATTTTCATTCTCTTAATATGAAAATGAAATGGAAGTAGCATTCATGCGTACGTACGACATACGGTCACCATGGACAGTAAATTGATTTTGTTATATCAAAATGTTATAGACTATTATAAATACATATATACGGGATATATAAGATATTTAAATCATTAATAATATTAAATATATGATGAAATTTTGACTACATGGAAAACATACATTAAAAAAAATTTATTTCTGACTCTAGTACCAATCATCGACCAAATGAATGATATGAACTTGAATAATTATATGAATGTTATTTAAAGGTAATAAGTGATATAAAAGAAATAATAAATATAAAAAGGTTTTTATGCAAGAATAAAATAATCTATTTTTATTATTATTGAATGTAAAGAACAAACTAGACAAGTCGGACTCAAGGTAAGGGAACCTTTCACCCTCTTAATTATGTCAAAGACTTATTTTATGTTATGTCTTTTAATATCCATTTTAAAATGTTGTGATATATTATTATATATCTTTATTGATGAACCTTTTATAACTAAGAGGTGATAGACACTTTTCTCCCTCATCAACTCATTTTATGAATATTCAAGTGATGTCATTTGGGTGTCGAATTATCATAAGGGAATTTCAAAACTCAATTTCCATTCATTGGGTTTTACACATTCATATTTGATTATATTATGCCAAGATTATGTGAGGAATAATTTTTTATTTTTTTATGTTGAAATTTCTACTTTAGTTCGTGTGGATATACTTTTTTTACACATAATCATTCCATTGATACATTTTTACATCATTTATACAATCTTATTAAGGGAAATCCAGCTCAATCTCCATTCACTATGTAAAATATCCATGTCATTGGTTTTGTTTTTTTGTGAATATGGGTGAATGGATTATGATTATTTTACACATAATATCCACATATATTGGGTGTATATATATTTTTCCCACATAATTATTTCATTGATTTATCCTTAATCTAACGATATGATCTTTGTAATGGACTTCATCATAATATTCTCTCATTGAGCCATAATTTTATTTTACACACCACCTTATTTTATATGCCGTATAATTATATGCCTTTTCTTTTAATTTAACATAATTTTTTTCAAAATTAATCTTTTTCGATTAAGTGTTTTACTAAATGACAAAAAAAAATTTATTTCTAACTTACTCGGAGATAATGACCTTTCCACAGCCGTGAGCAATATCTGATATTTGGATTCTAGAAAAAGTCGTAATGTTTTTAAAAATAAATATAAATTCCATATACCCGTTTTCTGTATTTTGGTATTGAATCTTTTTTTTGATATCATTTATTATGTCAATATATTGAAATTATATATCTTGATTGCAATGTGGAAATGTTATATTTAATTTATTCGTGTTTTATGTGTTATGATTATATTATGGTTCTTAGAAATTGTTTAATTATAAGATTGGTTTCGTAATAAACCAAGGTTAGGTGATCCTGATATAGTTTTCCAATTCATTGGGTAATGTGATAGAGTTAAATGTTAATGTTTCTCTTAAAGGATTTAGGGAATATACTTTTATGGGTATTCCAAACATAACTCCCTATGTATTTGTGAAAGTTAAAATGTAATTATGTTATGGATTCCATAAGTTACCTTTATAATTTATGATTTGAATGAGTTATTCATAAATCTTATGATATGATTAAGTATGTATAGAGATATTATTTACGATTGAAAAGTATGATTTACATATTTTTATGTATTTAGGGACTAATGTCTTCATCCATTATTTTATATCCCTTACTGAGTTTTTTTATGTTCATCAAAAGCTTTTTAAATATTTTCATAGGCTGTTAGAATGTGTAAGAGAAAGGAATTATTCAGGAATATTTTTATAAATAAAAGAATTCTTGTTTTAATCGAAGAGTTTTATTTTTGTAAAAAATGGTTAGTATAGTAGGAAATACATTGTAATATTTGAGATATAATGTAATAGTTAGGGCCTAATTATCTAAAATTATAATACATAAAAGATCCTCAATGTGAATTTTTAACATAACTCAAGATTAAGTAATGTTTATGGCTAGGGCCTTAAAATTCACCTAATATTATTTCCATGGTTAAATTTCATTCACTTATGATAATATATATAGATTATTTAATCATCTTTCTTTACTAAAATATTATGCTAAAGATTATTTCAATGGAATGACTTATTTTAATTATTCACCATGATTAAATTTTTATGGTTCCTCTATGTTAATTACTCCTTTGAAGCTTGTGATATCTTTACTTTATTATGTTTTATTTTACCCCATGATGTGAAAATGAATATTAAGAATGACATGTAGGGATAATCTTGGATTGTTTCATGTTTCTAAAGGAATTTATTTATTATTTTCTCTTTTAAGGTGTATTCCAAAACTTCTGTTTGTATATAGTTTTCTTAAACTACTAATAAATTTGGTCAATTTGGATGTGATTTCCTTATAATCATACCAATTTATTAATATTAGACAACGGATATGGGAAACTGAGGTTATGGTCCTTTCTGTTGGTATCACAGGAATATTTGTAGAAACCTACGAAGCTAGATTTAGAATACATTGATCGGGGAACATAAACCTGAGATAGACTTTGGAGATAAGAATACAAGAACATCCTATAATTTTGGTAAAGTATAGATTATATGGACCATACAATATAATACATCCCTATATGGAATCTATAGGTTGAAATGATTCTAGAATAGATTTACCTTGGAGTAATAAATCCAACATGGTGTTCTAGGTCTGGCTCCGTATAAATTGGTACATGACAAAGATCCTTACTTCACACTTGGTATGACACTCCCAGGGTATATTCTTAGTATCATTATAATTTTCATGTCAAACCATTATGAGGGAATTAAATTTAAATATGTCCACTAATAAATAATTCTTATAATTATATGGTTAAGATATCATAAAAGTTCTATTTATGATATATTTTTTGATAGTTTTACATTATAAATTATGATTAATAAATTAATTTAGTTAATTACATTATTTAAAAATACTTTCTAGTGGAAGGAATAGAAACAATATGAATACTCATATCCCATGAAATGATTTCCCTCATATAAAAGATAATGATGCTGGTTATGAATCTACGACTGGTGATGAAATACTTATCACTATACATGGATAACTGACTCTAGTTATGAACTATAACCTTACTTGTATGAATCATCGGGATCCAAAATGTGAAATAAAAATGTGAGATTGATTTATAAAACAACATCCTCCATAATTTTATGGGACTAAAAAACCATTCATTATACTGAAGTGGATAAGCACCCCAGAGAGGATATTTCTCACTTTGGGTGGTAAATAACGGTATAAGGTTGTCATGTAAAATTATCATCTATTGGGGTAATGTTCATTCTTATGTGATCACATTAGTTGATGTTGAAGTTTTGAATGATGTTGTTACAGGTACATTAATCATATACAGAAATTTAACTAAAGAATTAATTGATTCTAGGTCATCACATTCCTTAATATCTTCATAGTTTTTATTAAAAAATTAATATTTCCAATTCAACTTAATAATGGATTTTCCAGTCAAAACCTATAAATGTAAGTCTCATTAAAACAATAATTTGTGAGGATGTTCCCATTCTATAAAATTAATGTTTTTTATATACTGATTTAATCATCATACATATGGTCAACATTGAAGTAATACTTATTATGGATTGGATTTCAAAATATGATGTGAAAATCTATTTCTAGAAGAAGGAAGTTGTGATTTGTGAGGAAGGTGTAGAATCCTATATATTTAGTGTAGAAATATCACCATATTATTCTTATGTAGATCTACACTAATAGATCTACTAAATTAAATTCATGGATAGGAATATTACACAGTATATATGGGTGAGGAAATAAATCCTCATGTTGAAGATATAACTACTGCGAAAGAATAAATTGATATATTTCTAGAGGATTTACCATGACATCCTTTGGAGTGGAAAATAGTGTTTTGTTTTGATCTATTTCCCTATGTAAGGCCTATAAAAAGGACTCCTTACTAAATTTCTATAGGGTAATTAGTGGAGTTTATGAAAAAACTAAATGAATTAAGTGAAAAAGGATTTATTTTCCCAATTTTTTTCTCCATTGAGATCACATTTTTTCTTTTTAATAGAATGATGCTTCCATGAGGTTGTGTATTGACTTTATTGAACTTAATGATATTACGGTAAAGAACAAATATCTTCTTCCTCACGTTGATGATTCATTTGATAAACTTCATAAAGCCCAATACATTTGGAAGATTGATCTTCAATACGAATATCATTAGCGGTGTCTGATAAAGGAATATATTATAAAGATATAATATCAAAATATCTATGGGCATTAAAAGTATATAGTAATGATTTTTGGACTGACTAATGCACCCCCAGTTTTTCTGGATATAAATAATAGTGTGTTAAATGAATATATTGATTAATTTTATGTGGTTTTTATTGATGATATCTTTGTATATTCCAATGTTTACAATGATCATGATAATCAAATGCACATTATTATAAAGACTCTGAGAAGAAATAAGTTATATGGGATGTTTATAAAGTCTATATTTTATCTTCAAACAAGTTATTTTGTTGGAGACATTATCTCTAAGGATAAAATTTTAGTATATCCTATAAAGAAAAATTATGATCATGAATTCCATACAACAATGAACATAAATGAGGAGTGTAGTTTTGTTGGTTTAGAATGTTATTATCAATGTTTCATTTAGAACATCACTCGGATAGCTAACATGTTATTCAAGATTAATCATAATGAGGTTAAGTTTATATGGACTAAAAATGTGAATAATTTTTTGAATTATTGATGTGGAGATCATTGAGTTTTCCAAGACTAATAATACTATATAGAAATGGTTGATTTTTATAAAAAGCGATGAATCAAATAAATGACCTTATTGTGTCCATGTTAATAATTTTATAGTAATTTCATATGAATGTAGGTCATTAAATATAATGAACAATACTATCCAACTAATGATCTTGATTTAGTAGCTCGAATATTTTCTCTGAAGATATTGATATATTATCATTATGGTAAAATATGTGAGACATATCAAGATCACAATAGCTTCAAATAGATCTTCTCATAGAATGAAATAAATATGAAACCAAGGAGATGCCTCAAGCTACTCATGGTTATTTATTATTCTGAACTCTACCACCCATGGATCTAAAATAATGTGGAAGATTCATTGAGTAAGAAGGATCATGTAGTTTAAAAAAATAATGATTAACAAGGATCTTATGTACATGGATATAGAGAAGATGGATTTGGGAATTATCAAAGAAGATGAAACATCATTAATTTTTCAATTGGTTTCCCAAACATATTTATTAGAAATGATTAAATGTTCATAGAATAATTAAGATATTTCTCAAAAGAAAATTAATATTAAAAATGATATAATATTGGAAGACATCAGGTATGATGTTGGAATTCTAAAATTTCGGAGGAGGCTATGTGTACCAATTATATGCGAGGTAAAAAGGGAGTTATTAGATGATGCCAATAGTTACAATTTCTATAAGCATCCCAGTAGAACTATGATATATGTATTCGAAGGATCATTTTTGGGGGGAAATATAAAGCACAAAATTTCTGATTATGTATCAAAATATTAAGTCTTTCAACAGGTGAAGGTTGAACGACATGATCTTATCAGAGTCATGAAACCTAGTCCTATTCCTACATATAAATTGGATAATATTGTTATGGATTCTATCACTAGATTACCAAAATCACCATGAAATTAGGATACAACATGTGAAATTGATCATATTGTTACCAAATGTACACATTTCCAAGCTATAAGGGGGAATTTTATGTTGGAGTGACTTGAATGGATCTTTATAAATGATGTTGTAAGACATCATACAACACCTCTCTCAATTGTGTCCTATCATGACCCAATATTTGAAAAAAATCTATAAATTCCTTCACAATGCTTTGTATACTGAGTTTTATTTGAGTACTGATTATCACTATCAAACTAAAGGGTATATATAAAAGATTATTCAGACACTATACAAAGTGATGAGATCATTCTCACGTAATTTTCATGGTATGTGGGATCATTATTTACATTTTTTATTGTTTTCTAATAATAATAGATTCCATTAAAGTATTCAAATGGCACCATATAAAGAACTATATGGAAAAATATCTTAAAAATCAACTTTTGGGGATGAAGTAGCGGAAAGTGGGATTTTAGGCCCAAATCATGTAGAAAAAAACAAAACAAAATTAGTACTATTCAAAACAATATCAAAGTAGCTCAAAAAATGAAAATGAGTTATGTTGATAATAGAAGGAAGGATCTGTAATTTCATGTGAGAGATCAAAATTTATTTATGGTATCTCCATGGAAGGGTATTGTATGATTTTGGAATAAATGGATATTTAGCCTTAGGTATATTGGGTCATTTTGAAATTCTAGACAGTGATATACATGTGGATTATTGTTTTGTGATGCCACCTAAAGATTATAAGGTTCAAAATGCATTCCACATATCCTTGTTAAGGAACTGCATGCCATACCCAATGCTTGTCCTCATATATCAAGGAATAGAATTGGACCCTATATTATCTTATTTCAAAGAGTTTATCTAGATTTTGGACAATACAAAATAGGTGATTAACAACCAAATGACTCATTTGTTAATGGTACTTTGGAAAAATCATAAACATGAAGAGGTAAAGCGGGATCCTGAAGAACTTATTATGAAGATCTACCCTAATACTTTTATTTGGTAAAATTTAACTAATTTTGATGATGAATTTTTTATAATGTAGGGGAGAATGTAACACACCAAGGATTTTCATATAAATTTAATATATAATGTAAGGAATGAAACACTAATTCTCTACAAAACTACCAATTTTTTTTATAACAAAGTCATTAAACATAATTTTTACACTTCTATATTATGAATTAAATTAAAGGAAAATACATGGTTGCGATCAAAAAAATACTAAGATTATGATTTGAGAAACATTCATTTTTGATGAATAGTAACATTAACATTTTGAAATGTAATGTACTCTTATGAATATTAATATGAACCTTATGAATAGTAAATTAGACAAATAAATAGTAACCTCACTCATAAATGTATATATATAATTTATTTACCTAATAAATTATTGTATGATATAATTATAACATCATAAAAGTAAGTGAATATTTTTAAAATTAATAATTAAGTGTTGTTATTTTTTTAGTAATAACTATTTAATATTTAATAAATTGATTAGAATAAGAATTTATTTTCCTAAAATGTATTCAAAAATAAATATTCGGTAGTTCTATGAATTTTTGAAAATATAATAAGTCCATTGTTTGTTTTTTAGAGTGGTATAAAATTAGTTATAATATTAAAAATATTATTTTTCGTGTAACTAATGTTCCAAATAAAAATTATATTTCTCATATTTAAAATATTATATTCAATAAATAGAGTTCATTATTTAATTAAAAACATAAAAAATGTTAGGGTGATTTTTTGGGATTTTTCCAAAATACTTAGATTTTTAATGAATAGTATAATAGTAAAAAAATATTATAATTGTTGAATACATTATTTATAGAGTCATGGATGATGTGTGGATACTGTTAGAACCAATGGTTCGAACATAAATTCATTTATTACTAAATTTATTAATTTTAATCAACACTACTGTCTTTCATGAAAAAAATTATAAAATAATAAATTAAATAATGAGAAATCACCCCACTCTTCCACTATAGAACAACCCTCACCCTCTCTTCTCCTCACACATTCCATGATATGAAAAGTGTCAAAATTCCAACAAATTCACATAAAAATCTCTTCTTCCATGTCTAAATTCTCTTGGTCACATTAAAATACCAGAATCAATCCCTCTAAATAGATTCTGTAGGAGGAGTAATCAAGAAGTATAATCCTCTCCCTTTTCCTTTTTTTTCATTTCATGTTATTTCATGTATTATTTTCTCCTCAACTCCTCTTTACAAATTTTAAGGAAAACTATTGTATCACTTTTAAACTATAATTATATCATTTTAAGGGAATAACCATCATCAATATCTCTTACCATCTCTTTATTTTATGTTAAATATGAAATCCTCATACTAGAGGTGCAGATTTATAACCATAATGGATGATGAACTTATGTTCTTCACTTTATTCTCCAAATATGTCCATGATATCATTTTTATAGTTAAAAAAGACAATAATATTTTTATTATATCTTATTTAATTTTAGGTAAATATTATATATACACAATACTAATTCATATAAAAAACTAGTTCGTAGTGACCGAAATACCACTGTAATAATCTGAAAGATTATCACACAATGTATTATTTATTATTTCATCCTCATACAATATGACCATATGATATATACATGAATTTAAAAATAAATATTCCCTATAATAATATGTGATTCAAATTATATAGAATTATACCTATTTTATATGAAGTCAATTAATTATAATCAAGTGAACTGATCAGGAAAATCAAGAAAAAATATTATACAAACGATGAGATTAAAGTCTTTAACTCATCAATAAGTCCATAAACAAAGATAATAAAATTATAAATAATAATTAAATTTACAAAAGTTCCTTAATTAATTAATTAATAAATAAAATTAGATTGTCCATGATGTTAAGGTTAAGTGATGAACTCATTCAGACACAAGGTAATAATTTGTACCTGAACCTCCATTTTTTTGGGGTTACTCTTTTTATCTCGTTATCCTAATTAAATTATTAATTATTGTTATATACTCTTCCTAAATTAAATTTATAATGTTCTATATATGTATATACCAATTATAATCCTTGTTTATTTTACATGTTGTAACATGTTTAAAAATGGTCTTTCTCAAATTCATTTAGGTAAACTAGCTCGATTCAAGTGAACTTCTTGAATACTTAACTATTTTCAATTTCACTATATAATATCTTCTAAGCATCAAATATTTCTCTAAAATAATTCATCTTATTATGAAACAACTATCTTGGTTCACTTATAGTTTATTCAAATATTTTTCAAAAAGAACTATTCATTGAAAAGTTAATGAGTATTCCCCTCCAGAAATAGTCGATGATTCTATAAAAGTATTTTCATAGATTTAAACAATATTGTTGATTGTTATATTTAATTATTATTAATAAATTATGATATAATATTACATATTATATTGAATGGTTGATGATTATTTTGACTGTGGATGTTCTTTCTTGACACCAATCACCATGCTACTCAGAATGATTAGTGATAATGTCTATAGATTGGGGAAAATTATTTCAAATGATTATGTGATTATTTTTAGCCCCATTAATACGAGGAATTCATTAGAGATATAAATTTATGGGTGGGGCCTACTATTCCATTGATTCATTAGTATGTCTCATGTGAAAAAAAGAATTTGGTTTTGACAGAGGCCATACCCATGTATTTTCAGACGTCTTGGTTGATGCCTTAAGAACATTTTTTAGATGTATTACATAATGAATTACCTTTGTATGTTAGTATTAATTGACAAAACATGTGATTATTCAGTGGGTTAGAAAACCATGTTTATACTTCATTATCCTAAGGCAATTTATATGGATTATATAATCCACTTTCATTCATTATATAATAATATCGCCTTTATTTTAAATGAATGATTTCATTTAGTTATTCACCATGGTAAATTAATTATGATTCTGGTTTATTAATCCCCCTTCCTGAACATCTGATCCAACCTTTAATGATGTAACCCTGTTTTCCTTTAAACCCATCACCCAAAGCATTCTGTTAGATTCTTAATTGGCGTTTTTGATACCCAAGGGCTTGTGACAGGAATCTGAGCATCAAAAAAGACAATAGTGTGAATGAGTTCTCCCAACCTGATCAAACACATGGAATATATGTACTAAACAAAAATGAAAAGTAGATGAATAAAGAGATATGTATCCCCTTACTATAAGAAAATATTGGAAATATACAACAAAAAATGGGGATTAAAACAATAAAGGACAAGTCCAACTAAAAATGAACCATGAAAAACATCAACTCCTAATGATGTCATGGATAATTCACACAATATCACAACTATCTAACACAAACCTCACCACCTCACTGCGGTTCCTTTCCTTTCCATACACTGGAATAAAAAAAGGACCATTTACCACAAAAGAGGTGTGCATGGTTTGAGCAAACACTATCAGTAGGATCCCACACAACAATTCTCTATCAAGCCCTTGTATAACAATTCATGTATTAAAATTTTATGCAAAAACATGGAATGATATTATTAATGTAGTTTTATAAAAAAAAATTGGGTACAACCGCAAAAGCGGCACACACACAAGGAATAAAAGTACATATAAATCACATGCCTGGGGACTTGACCCCGTGACTCTCCCCTCATCTTCCATAATTATAAAAAATAGAAAGTATATCAATTTCAAAGCACATTATCGACATAATTTTTTAGAAGCCTAAAAATGAATATCAAGGCAGACCCTGAAATCCAAGAAATACAAAACATATGAATGATTATAAATACTCCATGAAATAATACAGGTCCTAGTGGAAAACTACTTGTATGAAAATAATAATGTACAAAAACCTGTTCCGAGAATAGAAGGGCACATAAGAAAAATAATAACCCATGATTAAACCCCCTATCAATTTCAATATTGGAAACACACAAAAATTGCCCTAGGGAATATGGGAAATCCCAAAGACAATCCTCCATGGAAATCCTAAAACAAAGGATAGTGGTCCCATGAAAATCCTTCCACCAATGTACCCAAGTTATCCCATTAACTCTTTTTCACAATTCATTTTAATTCTTTGCAAAATATTTCAAAACATTTTCAATGGTCATTTCAATGATCATATAAAAACAAATTCTCATTCCATTTTTCAATGACCAGGAAACACAATTTTTCATTGAAAAATGTTTTTAACAGACAAAATAATCAAGAGAATTTCTATATAAATCATTTTTAAAGTAAAACAACAAGATCCATTATCATAGGCTAGAGAAGGAACCACCTACCTCAAAACGCAGGTCAGACATTCCCACAATAGGATCCACCCACAATAAAAAACACAACGACAAAAATGAAGGATCTAGAATCCAATTCACATCACATGGGTGATCCAAATGTGAACACAAGGGGTTCGTGTATACGAATAAACTTACATAACTAATGGAAAACAACCAATACACCACTACTGAAAATGGAAATGCCTCTAGGGTGAGATTGCACAACGAAGTTAAAATAAACCAAGAACAAACACCATATTAACCAAATAGAACCAAAGCATCCAACCAAATGAGATACTATGATCAAAAGAAATTAATAATAGGAAAGGAAGCTTACCAAAAGAGATGCTTCATAACCACAATGGAAATTAAATTTCAAACAGATCAAAGTTGGATGGTTTATGTCTCTATATAAAATTCCTAAGAGAGACTCTAGGTCAAGGCAAAAGGTTTATGGAATCAAAAGACTGAGAAAAACATCAAAACACAAGTTCTGAAATATGATGTGGGCTATTTCATAGCCTAAAACTCCCATTCATGTCATGAAGTCCATGATGGATATGTATTCCAATAAAACTCGTCTCCTCGGATTAAAAACTAATTATTTAAAACATCCATTACTTGAAACCACCATTCATGATGTGTGATATGTTACATTGCAAATCCCCTTTCATGGTATGCACCAAAAAAAAATTATATGGTGTTTAGCCCAATTAAACGAAATGAAATCCTCTTATATCCTATAGAGAATGTATTTTAATGTTAAAATTCCAAAATATCCTTTGCTTCTCATTATAGGCGTCCTTCAAATCTTAAAGTAGGAAAAGACCATGAAGAGGTTAAGGGTTTACATGATAAAATGGTAACATGAGGTAAAAAACTCCCCACAATAAAGACTTTTCATTGCCAGGATGTCAAGTGGAAGATATAATCCCATAAATAAGATAAGGCCACTTCTCCCACATCAATGATTCTCATTCCCATGTTTCATGAGAATTTATTCCTTATTTCCACTAAACTCAAACAAACATAGTCGACATCCCACTCATTTATTTCACTTGAGATTCAATTATTTAAATTGGATTCTCCAAAATATGAAAAATCAGGTTCTAACACAATTTCTTCAAAACTCAATACATGAGAAGGATTTGGATGATACTTTCTGAGATGAGTCATGTGGAAAACATCTTGTATTCCTCTCAGTTAAACAAAAAAGTATAACAAAAAAGATAATTTTATGTGCTTCTATGTGACCTAAAATGGCCCAAAATATCTTGGATCAAATTATCCCTACATTCAATGTCAATGGTGACCTAAATGATGAGAAACATTAAAGAAAACCAAGCCACTTTTTGAAAACTCAAAATATCGTTGTCGATGATCTTCATATGATCTATGTCAACTCTGGGATATTATCATATGTCATAGTATGTAAGAAATATTTGTTTACATCTCTGGAACCATACTTTTTCCAACTAAAGATACTCCCCAAATCATCCAAACAATGAGATGATCTGCATGGGTGACCATAACACGAATAAAAGGGAGCCATTCATATCAATTAATGATAACAGAGGTTGTGAAAAAAATTGATTAGTCTTAGATGGAAACCGCCATATCATTAGAAATCTAACACATAGGGGTGAATCATATCCTCCAGAATATAAAATACTCACACCATTTGAGAATCTTTCTGTGGATGAGAAATTTTTCTCAACTTGACATGAGTTCCCATCACCTCTTGGATACTATTCCAAAACCATGATGTAAACATATTATCCCTATCTGATAAAATGGATGAAGGAATCCTGTGTAACCTCAAAATCTTCTACACTTAAAAGTACCCAAATATTCATATTTAGTGGTGACTTTGATCATAAAAAAATGTGAAGTCATTGTCAACTGATCAAAAAATACACATATGTCATTCTTCTCTTAGGTAGTCTATAGTAATCATACTAAAAATCCATATACACTTCCTTCCATTTCATGTTCGGCACCAAAAGAGGTTGAAGAAAACTGTAATGTTTCAAGATATCTTCCTTTATCAGTTGGTAGGTGTAATAACAAGACACAAACAATATGATTTCACGGTTCATACCCTACCACAAAAATTTTCATTTTAGGCCATAATTTATCTTTTAGTTACTAGATGAATTGAATATAAAGTGTTTTGACAATCAAACATGACTAAACTTGTCATAGATTTCTAGGCAACAATCATTTTCCCAATGTGAACAATAACATATAAATTGAGATAGACCAAAATGATATGGTCTCCCCACCATGAGGTCATTCTCATGTATTGAAAAACTCATTATCTTAGTGTGGAATCAACTATATAGTCTACATGATAGATACAGATTACTGAAAACAGTTCAAAATAATGCCTGAAACGCCCTCCTTAGCATCCCTGAACAACTGAAAAAAATACCCTAAGACTCTGGTCCTCTTTTGGTTCCATAATACCCTATGATAGTACTTTCCAACTAAGATCACCTACAACGTAATTTTCATTACTCAGGGAGTGTGAGATATCATAGTCAAACATCAGATGGTGTTCTACCCATCATCTCTACTTGAGATTCTTTCCCATCATAGAAAAAATATAACTTAGACTATTATGATCAGAGTAGACCGTGAACAATTCCCCAAAAAAATTGTTCCCTAAACAATTAAACTCATGAATGAAAACAAAAAGATCTAAATATTGAGTGGGGTAATTATTTTCACACGGTCAAAGCTGAAGAGAGCTACAAGATACCACATGATCATCCTACAAAAGAACGCATCCCAAACCAGTTCCTGAAACGTAGAAAAATACCACACACCCCATACTTGTAGCAGGTAAGATCATAATTGGATTTGATGTCAGAATTCACATCATTTCATCAATGAAAGACTGAAACTAAATAACCCATGTGAATTTCACCACCTTCCTGTCCAGAGATGTTAATGTTTAATCCATTATAAAGAATATCATGACCAATAGTAAATGTTTTCTAGAATGAACAAGGGATATTATTACCACAAATACATAACGCATTTACTTCTATAAAAAACATCATTTATCTTATTTTTATCAACTTATAAGTCATGATCAGAAATTTTGTGCACCATGAATTTCACTTCATTAGTCTAGAAACTAAATTTGAAATGATTTCCATAGAAATGGTGACTTCCTAAAATTTATAGAACCAAAATCTGATACTTCTCTTTGTCATGATAGTATTTCGAATAAACTAGAATATCATCCACGAATAATGTGAAAAAAATTTCAAGATGATGTTAGAATATCTGATTTACCACAACCATAAAAACTCGAAGAGATTTGGTTAGACCAGAAGGCAGAACTAGATATTAATAATGGTTATACTTGCTCTTGAAGATTGTTTTCGGTAAATCAAACTAACCAATTATGATCTAAAAGTAACCTACATGGATATTGTTCATTGAGAACCATATCTCCACCTTTAACTGATCAAATAGATCATACACATGAGAAAAATGATATTTTATCTTAACTGTTACCTGATTCAAATTTTTATAGTCCAAAAATAATTGAAGTAAACCATCTTATTTCTTAGAAAAGAGAAAAAGGTCTTCCGAAGGTGAAAATATATGGTGAATGAAACCTTTTTCCAACTGGTCATCCAACTAAATAATGAGATATTTCAGCTCCGCTGGATCCATAAGATATGAAGGTTTCATTATCAGGTGCATACCCTGAATCATATCAATCGTTAAATCCACCTATGTTTCTGGATGAAGACAATAGACGTAATCTAGGAAAATGTTAGAAGTGTTTCTAACAATTATGGGATGATCATCATTATAATAATGATCATTGGGATCAAATGTAACAGCAGCTAGTAAACTCTTGAGCTTTTGGTTGTAAGGTCCTACATGTCCTTACATCATTTCCCACTCCCCCTGAGACACACAAGAGCTTCCATAAGTAGTATAAAAAGAAACACGTCAATGATAAAAATAAAAATTATCATGATGAGTGATATGATAATCCATAATAATGATAACGTCAAATAGATCCATATCAATAATTAAAAAAATCTGAAACCAACTCCATGTCAGTAATCGTTAATGAACAAGGACACCTAAGCCCTAACTCTTTCCTTTTACCAAGAGGTTCCATGATGTACTTTTCAAAGGGCATAAGTTAATTTTGATGTTTATGAATATCAAATAAAACATGAAAATATATGTGTGTGGGTGGAACTAGTATTGAATAAAGAAATTACTATTGAAGATGAAATAAGGATTTTACCTATCACTGTAGGCAAACCTGGATAAAAATCAACTGGACACTCAACTACTGTGTGAAAAATCATAACTTCAGAGGCCAATGGTTGGATCCATCCTGTAATTGATGCTTTTGAATAAAAAGAAGTAGCCTTTGGAGCTGATAAACCCTATACATAATGATTTGTATTCGTACCCTGACAGAAACAACATATGTGACCAACACATCAACAATTGTTACACATGATCACCAACATAAGAATAAAATTTTATTGTGTGTATTCATTTGAAACACTTATTGTTAGTCATAGGAAAATTACATGTTGTAATTGATGGTGTAGAGGTGGCTCACTTCTGAGACCCACCTCCATGACTCCTTCAATGATCTTTCCACTGCCTCTTCTTCCCTTGTGTACCATTGAAGCTGGTGCCTAATGGTTGAGAAGAGGTGTAAAACATAACATTTCATTCCATATTCATTTGTTCTATTATAACTATGTATAGAAAATCTAAATAGATATAATGTTTCATCATAGACACCTAAGGACAGATATCTGGTCACAAACCCTGGAAGTACGTAGGATTATTTATCTAGTCATTCTTCACTACATCCCGTGAAAAATGAAAAATCTCAGTGAAAAAATTGGTGTATGGAAACTTCAAACACTATCCATTCTATAATGAATGGAAATGTAGAGAATTATCTTGCATCTGATACTATGGAATAAACTACTAAAAGAATGGGGTTTGAAACCCTTACAATCCATGTCCACATGTCAGTCTTCCTTTACTATAGAATCCCACCATCGCTTGCAAGAACCCTCGAGTCTGAATGCTTCACACATCATGTTGTGGTTCATAGATGTATGTAGAGTGTCAATGATTTTGTCTACCCTATATAGTATGTACTCCACCTCTTGAGGTCATATCGTTCCTTTAATGGATGGTGGTTTATCATGTAATAACTCCTACGATCTCTCTCTCTCCTCCCACTCATAGTTGTACCTAAACCACTACGTTCTAAACTTGAGGCACATCCTGATCAATAGCACAGATTGTACCAATGATTATCATGATGATATTTTGATCACTAGGTGGGTTCCCATGAGGAGTATCGGCTACACCATTCGGAGGAACTCGTGGAGGATATCTCAAAGACGTACTACTCACAAAAAATCATATGGATGATCATAAATCAAAATAAAATTAAACTAAAACATTAAAAACCATAAGTAAAAATAGATTTTCATAATAAAATCAATTTTGGAGACACCCATCCAAACATTTCATGGAATCTTAAGCCCCATTACTATATGATTTGGCCTAACACTTATCACAACATACATCTCAAGTCTCGAAAAGACTATCTATATTCTAAAAAACATCCCAAGACATGGAATGTATGAGGATATACCACCTCTAATAAGCAATTCTAATGATCTGGAGAGGGTTTCCCTCAAATCCGACACCCAACCCATTATGTTAGATAACCAAAGTGCATTACCAATCCCCATGGGATAGGGAAAATCACTAGGCCATCGAAAAAGACAACCAAGAGAATGATTTCACCCAACCTAATCAAACACATGGAATAAAAAAATGAACATTGGAATTTAAAAAATATATATTCCATAACTATAAGTAGTTATCATAAATGAAAAAACAAATAATTTGGATAAAAACTCAAAAGTACAATGTCCAACAACAAAAAATCCAAGAAAAAAAACGACTCCAAAAAATGGTATGCTCAACAACCAATATCTCACCACCATCTACCCAACCAAGTAACATGATTCCAACTTCCTCACTATAGCTCATTTACTTTATTTGTAAGGGAACTATAAAAAAGATCTCCATACAACTAATGGAGTGTGTAGTGTGTGATCTAATAGGGTCACTAGGATCCGAAACAAGTGTTCCTTAACAAGCATCTGTATAAAAATTTGTGAATTCTCATTTTTTGTGAAAACTAGAATTATATGTAGTAATGTATTTTTATAGAAAACCTGGTAAACATTTTCCATTATCCATATTTCTAAATAATAGGAGGTATATGAATTTCAAATCACATTTTCTGTATATTTTCACAATTACAATAATTCATATCAAGTATAACTCAAAAATCAAAGCAATAATAAATAAAATCACATGTATCAAAACTAAAAGGAATACTAATGGTTCTAGATACAGACTATTTGTACAGAAATAATCAAGTACACAATCCATTTCCTTGAGAAATGGTCATAAGAAGCAGATAAATACCCCCTGAGTACATCCCCCAACAATGTCAATATTTGTCCCCTATGAAAATGGACATATGAAGTAGAGGAAATCCATAAGTCTAACCTTATTGATAATTATCAAACAATTTATGATGGAACCAATCTATACCATCCACCTATATACCAAATGTAACCCATGTGTACTTTTTCACAATTCATTTCATTGCTCTGAAAACCTCTTAAATGCTTCAAAAATATCATGTTTTCATTCCATTTTTCAATAACCAAGGAAACACCATTTTTAATTGAAACACTTTTTAACACACAATAATCAATCATTCCAATTTATATATAAATATATTTTAAAAAATAAAATCAATTATCATAGTCTAGAGATAGAATTACCTACCTCAAAACTTGGGTCGTACAAGCCAGCAATGGGATCCACCGATAACAAAAAACCCAACGATGACAAAGAAGTCCTTGGAATCCAATCCTAATTAGATTGTTGATCCAAATCAGAAAACAAGGGGATGTAAGAAGGGAAGAATCTTACATACCTCAATAATTAATACTCACCGCACCACAAATGAAATTGGAAAATTCCTTTTGAGTTATATAACACATCTGATATAGAGGAAACCAAAAAAACACCATCTTATCCCAATGGATCCAAAGACACCACTCAAATGTAATACCATGATTCAAATAAATGAACAATGATAAATGTTGCATAACTAGAAGGATGCAAAAAAACCACAACAGAGATAAAAAGTCGAACGAATCAATCTAGGAGGATTAGTGTCTCTAAAAAATAACTAGGAGAGATCCAAATTTGAGGGTGAAGGAGTTTAGAAAAATTGACTGATAAATAATGTCATGATCTTGTTTTAAAACTAGACCTAGGTCGTTTCACAATGTAAAACTCCAATTCATGTAGTGAAGTCCACGTTTGATAAGTACATTGAAAAAACCACCCCCTATTATTAATAATCGATTATTTAAAATATATAAAATGTGAAAACACCATTCCAAACGTGTAATATTTTACAATGTAAAAACCCATTCATGGATTTTACATAAAAATATTACACAGATTGAATTATTCATGCATCCTTCAGATAAATGTTAGTTAATGTTGAAATTCCAACAAACTTTTGACTTCACCATTATAGTTATCCTCCCAATATAAATGGGGGGGCATGATGAGGTTATGGGAATACCTACTAAATAGGTAATTGGATGTTACATCAACACATTCTAATGTTTTATTTTTCCCTAGGATGTGATGATGAATATTATGAATGACCTGAAGGGATAATCTTTTAGTTAGGGTAATTTCCAATGGAATTTCAATATTTTATTCATTTTAAATTTAATTCGAAAACGTATGTATATATCATCTTTTCTAAAACTAATAAACTATTCATTCCATCATGATGAGTCATCATTTTATAAATAATAATTTATTAATAAAAGGAATAAGACCTGAGATACAGGGGTTGGGATCCTATCAACAAATCATAATCGAGATCTATTATATAACTATTTTAATGAAATATGAAGAAGGGGAAGTCTGAATATACATTAATGTTCCAAGTATTAAATCATGTGAAGGGAAAAAAATAAGTGTGAAACTAGTATTACCAAACCCTACACATAAATTGGAATACCTCACTGTGGAGTTTGTCACTAGAATTCGGAACAAAAAAATTAGAAAAAATTCAATGTAGTTTATGGAGAACAATATTAAAAATGTTGTACACATAATTGATATTCGAGATTATATCACACTATAATAACATGTATAAATATATATATCCTAGATGTGGTGTGGCTATATGGAGTACCACTATCTATTGTATCTGATCGATATCTCAATATCACCTATATGATCTGGAAGTGTCTCTATCATGATCTGAATAATGAGTCGAACAACATCCTAACATATCACCCCCAAACTGAATACCAATCTGAGTGGAATATTCAAGAAAACGAGGACAGGTTAAGAGAATGTGATATGGAATCCAAAGGAATATTAGATAAATATATTCATGTGGTAAAATTTCCATAAAATAATAGCTTCAACCCTGGAATAAAAATTGATCCTTATAATACCCTCTCATAGATGAGGAAAATAAAATCTACAAGCTTGTATGATGTTGGGGAACAAAAAACTGTGAAATGGACAAAGAAGTGATCAAAAATGATAAGAAAATTCAAAAGCATAAAATGTCTGTTTAGAGTTGAGATAAGACCTAAGATCACAATCATAGATTAAACCTAAATTTTGTTTTTGGATAGATGGTATTCCTCCGCAAATCTCCACAAAATAAATTGATTAGATTTTGGAAGAAGGGATGTATTTGTCCTAGATACGTAGGCCCATTTGAGATTATTGATCCCATCGGTGTGGTGTACTTCCTACATGTGCTACCTCTTAGCCTATTCTATGTAAATGTAGTATTCTATGTGTACCTCTTAACAGATTATATACTAAATACCTCACATGAACTCAATAATTATGTGGTACCACTTTAAAATGAAATTTCTTATGAGGATAAGTCAATGATGATCATAGGTCCTAGAGAAAATGTTATAGGAAATAAGATAATGCACCTTCTCGAAGTCTTATGAAGAAACCGCTAGTTTGAGTAAAAGACATGGGAACTAGAGGAGGAGAGGAAATAAATTTTCCCTCATATGTTTTAGTGTGGTGAAATAAAAATACAAAGGAAAAAATTTGTAAGGGGATAAGAATATACTGAACCTAAATATTAAATTAACCATAAAATTTAATTAAAAGTACTATTATTTGATATGTATATATAAAACAGATGATTATATTTGTATTTTTTATCCTATCATAGTAAATTTCAGTTAAGCATCTTTACCATTTATTATATATCTGATTAATGGTGATCAAATAATTATTATAAATATAGGGTTTACCAATTTAGAATGACAATGACAAAGAAAGTGATGGCCATAATCTATAGGATTGTACCATATGAAACCTATTTATTAGAGCTTCTAAAAGATATATAATCACTGGGATTTTCCCATAACTAATCCCAAGAAGATATCCAACTATATAATCATGAGATAAACTATTTTCTATAGAATTTTAATATAATTGAGTTCACGACTCACACTATGTACACCAAACCACCCAATAATGTCTTATAGTTATTCACCATTATTGTAACACCCCAGGTAAATAAAGAATATGAAATTTTCACATTTATCCATATTTTTGAATATAATATTAATATATCTTTAAAGGGGATTCTATGCTCGATGGCGTAGCCAATACACAACAATGAGTTTCTTGGGAATCTTACATTGTACTCTAATAATAATAAAATATTATTTTAAATTGTAGTTACTGCCTAACTATTGTAATGGCAGGAATGAACAGAACTAACTAGAAAATGATTATATATGTTTGTCAAATATTTTTACTTTTTACAATAAATGTTAGAGGATTAAAAATGCCAATGAATCCAATTTTAAGCGTAAACATTCTAATATTCTTTAAAAGGTCGAATAACCGCCTTTTGATGACGAACCTCTTTTAAATCAACTTTTTGACAATTTTATGTGTTATATTTGGAAAAATAAAATTCCTCTTTAGAATAGGGACATCAAAAATTACTTTGTGTAACTTTTTGGTATTTTTCAGATAATGTTCATTTTGTAATGAATAGTGAAAAATGATTTATTTTAATTCAAAACCACTTTTTAATCTAATTTACTTATATGATTAGATTATCTTTTGAATTTGTTTCAAAGTGAAATTAGAATATATTTTTTCAATTTAATCCAATAATGATCTTTGGAATTAATTTCATCTTGAAATTGGACTTAAACTAGTGTCAATCTTTTGATACTTATTGTTTCATAAACACACGCTATTTGCTCTGACATCGGGAATTAATTATTAAATTAATTAATGTAACTTATATGTTTTGAATTTTTTAAAATAGACATCATTTTTGAATTAGGAATATCAAATATAGCCTAGGGTGAATTCTTTGTAATTTTCTGAAAAACTTCAATTTTTTGATGAATAGTGAAACCACTAAGTGGTAGTTAAAGAAACTGATTTTTCATTTAAATGAATATTTAACACTTATATGATTTGAATTTCAAAAATCCTACATACATGATTTCCATTAAGAATTAAAATGTTGTTCAATGGGATTAAAATAATTTTTTGGTGAATAGTAACTTTTAAGTTTATTAATCGTGATTAGAGGTAATTATTGTAATTTATGGTAAAAATAATGTTTTAATAATATGAAATGACCTAGACACATGTTCTACCCTCATTGGATGTGTCATGTCCGACCAATAAAATCCATGGGTCAACTTGGGGACCCCATGGGGCCACTTTGGTTGGAAAATTACATTAATACATTTTTATTTAATATTAAAATTAAAATGACACAAACATGTGTTGTTTTACTAAAACAAATTTTATATGGGGTTATACAAGTCATATTTTTGACTAGAAATATTCATTACAAATATAAAACTATTTCCTACATCATGTTATTTTTTTTATAATTTTTAGACTCTAAATAAATTAAATTATTTATTACACCATGATGATGCAGCGATTACCTCATTATTTAACAATTTAAATAAAATGAAAAGATAATGTAAAATATAAGACCTATAATTGTCAAAAACCTATTGGATTTGTGGATTTAGAAACCTTAGCACCTTATCCTCAAAATATATCCTTTTGGGACCAATAAAATCTGAAAATCATTTTATAATAAAGTAATATTTTATAACGTTCCAAGAGTGCCCCTCCTTTTCTCTTAAAAAAGGCCCCCACCTCTACCACCATACCCACACCTCTCAAGCCTTTTTCTCGGCCTACCCCTTCCCATTTCATCTCTCCACATCCCACTCTTCAACATTGAATCCTCACCTTTGGGCCGAATCCTTTAGAAGGAAGCCTTTGAGCTCAAATCAAGAATAGTTACCCGATTTTAAGGTAATGTCTTCACTTGGGTTCTTTTGTTTTATTTTGCTTCTCCAACCCTTTAAACTAGTTTTCTTCATTAATTTTGTAACAACACCGGTATCTTAAATATACTAGGATGATTTTATGTGAAGGATTCGAGCTACACTTACACACACCTTCGTCTAATGGTTAAAGAACATACTGTTTCTGTGGTTGGCGAATTTCTGCCTCACGAAACGATGATTGTTCAATCTTCTTTTAACACCTTTAATGGTGGCCATTATGATGTAAATATACATTATATATGATATATATGGTATTTATGTTTTCTATATTCTTATGAATTTTATATTTAAACCATGCCTCTATTCTTTTCATGTTGTGCAAATCCGATAATTTCATACGAGGAAGTGTCGACTACCGCCCCCTCAAGTGTTGTCACTCGTTCATGCAATACATGGAATGTGTAAAGAATGAAATTAATGAACATATGTGACCTATATAACATATATATTATACTGGAATTATAATATATATATCTCAATTATTTTTAATTCCATTTATATGAAAAATAAATGAAAGTATCGTTAATGCGTACGTACGGCCTACCGTCTCCATGAAGGGTGCATTTCATTTCTTTTTATCTCAAAATGTTATGGAGTAGTATAAAATGATTATGCACTCGATATATATGATATTTAAATCATTAATACTATTCTGAATATGATTTACTCATAACTACATGGACAATCATTTTCAAACAAGTTCATTTCTGACTCATGTACCAAACATCGACAAAAATGTCTCATATGAACTCACATTATTAACCAATTATTATAACATTATAATATGTGATATAAACTGAATAATAATCTTTAAATAAGGTCCTTAAAAAATTATAAATTGAACAATGTTTATTATTCAGTAATATAATGAAACGAACAAGACAAGTCAGACTTGAGGTAAGGGATCCTACCTCTCTCTTTCTTTTTAAGCACTGTCTTTTATGTCATTTCTTTTAAGCTCATCTTTCATATGTTTGGGTATGTTATTTTATATTCCACTTACTGTAAAGGTTTTGACCTAAATCTCTAAAACTCTAAACCTGAAATTATCCTCAATGTGAATTATTCCTTTAATTCAATATTATGTAAGGTTTAAGGTCGGGGCCTTATAGTTGGTATCAAAGGTCGGTTTAGATAACTTTAGAGGTTAGGGTATTCTATAAGCATACGTGACATTAACATAATGGTTATTATTTCAGAAAGAGTCCTAGTTTTAGATAAAGTGTATGAGTAAGTATATCTTAGTGTTTATCTTCCTCATTAGTACATGATGGTTTTGTTGATATACTCACACTAACCTTTTTGGTTTTAGTAAATGGTTGGATCTAGCAGGCACCAAAGTAACAGTGGATGTGAAGGAAAATGTGACAGTTTTCTGAGTGAGAAACTGAGTGATATGGGAGAGGCAATGATAACTCTTGTGTTTATCCTCAACCAACTATCTGTAGTCATGAATGACCACCTAAACCTTGGTGATTTCTATAGGGCATCATATATGCGAGAATCAAATCCCTACAGAACTACAGGTAATAATCATAATGTTATGTGTGTCCAAAAACCTATGTGTCAATGATGTGGAAAGAAACACTATGAAAATGTTTCAAAGGGACATAAATATGCTATATATGTGGAAATGAAGGTCATAAAGTAAGAAAATTCCATGGAAAAAGGAAGCATCCAGTTGACTCAAGGAAAGGGAAAGAAGTTCTTTCTGAAGGATCAATTGAATGTTTTAAATGTGGTGTGCATGGTAATTATGCAAACATATGTCCTATGAGGACGTTTCATGAATGGGATCACCAAGATCATACAAATATTCGTTTACTAATACCTAATGCCATTCTGAATGAGGATGAAGAAACTGACAATGACCAATCAAAGGTATGGATTATTTCATAACATTTGTTTTCCTATTTTGGAATCTTTGGATATGATTCATGATTTTGTTTGTAGGAAATAAGTATTTCAGAATAAGTTGGAATGGAATGGTTAATGGATCATGAAGAATGTTGAATGAGTAAGAAGTCAACATATAAGGGCTTCAAGAGTTGGGGTGAAATTCTCAAGAGTGATAAGTCTATTTTGATGATGGGGTTACATTAAAAGTCTTTTTATAGTATGTGTAACCCTGATTTTTGATATATGAAAATTTTATTCAAGGAATAGTTATCTGTTCTTTGTTGGACATAGTTATAAAGAACCATTTGGGTTTATATGATCCTTACTTTTGAGGTAATTATGGGTTACTATATGTTATGATGGAAAGTGAAAGGCATGAAATACAATTGAGGTTAAATTATGTTATGGTTATTTTTGATGATTTTATCTATTTTTGGGGAATGATTTGAGAATTATATAGTTTTGAAAAAGGACAACACGCAGACCGTGTGACAACCTGTCACGTCGGACAAAGCTGCGGGAATCGAACCCACAACCAAAGTGCGACTGGTATTTATCGCCTACCACTGGACTACGTGAAGTCTGTGGTTAGTTTGACTAATTATTTTTAGTTAGATGATTTTATGAATTAAGAGTAAGTTTATTTTGGGTTATCTATGGAAATTATTAACCTATCATGGATGATATGTGATTAGGTTAATTACTTTTCAATACAAGACTTTAAGAGAAACTGATGTTGTTTGGAGATAAATGATACGATTTAACATGGACGATTATGTGATTAAATCCTTAAAATATTTCGGATTCAATCTTAGTTTGGTTTACTTATGGTTTTCGTTGAACTTTGGGTATTTTTGGACAAATTTTGGAGATTAAGAATAGATTTTCTTTTTATAAAGGGTTATCCTTTTCTGGATTATCTGATCTTGTACTAACCTTTTTGGTTTTGGTTTTGGGTAAAGTCTAAAGATATGGGAAGTATATAGTTATCTTTTGTGGATTAGGTGATTCTCAAGAAGTTGATTATAGTACTATTAATGCGAACAAGTCCTCCTAAATACCCATCTTTTGGAGAAATTATGTATTTGATTGAGGAATCTAGTAAAAGTTGAAAGTCTATGTGACAAGTAAGTATGTTTCATTATGATTTAGTTAAGCTCAAAAAATAAATTCCTCAATGAAGAGTAACTTAAAACCAAAAATGTTGTCTGTTAACTTTTCCTACTGGGGAATCGAATACCGTTTAACCCATCACAAGTTTGTGATTTTCTTATGTTTAACTTTCTCCAAGACATGTTTACTATCACTCTCCATCAGAACATGACCCTTTTTTCCTTCATGTCCATATATTCATACTTGGAATCCTAGTATGGGTTAACTCGAGTGACCTTTGTACTTCTCTTTCTTTATTTTAAAGTGATTGTTTTTATGACTCTTTTTACGATGTGGGATTTTCAATGAAGTTTCCATGACAAATTTTAAAATTGCAAGGACGCAATTCCCTAAAGGGGGGAAGGATGTAACACCCCAGGTAAATAAAGAATATGACATTTTCACATTTATCCATATTTGTGAATAAAATATTAATATAACTTTAAAGGGGACGCTATGCTCGATGGCATACCCAATACGCAATAACAAGTTTCTTGGGAATCTTACGTTGCACTCTAATAATAAAATAATATTATTTTTAATTGTAGTTAACGCCTAGCCCTTGTAATGGAGGGAATGAAAAGAACTTACTACAAAATGATTATAAATGTTGGTCAAATATTTTTACTTTTTACAATAAATGTTAGAGGATTAAAAATGTGAATGAATCCAATTTTAAGCATAAACATTCTAATATTCTTTAAACAGATCGATTAACCACCTTTTGATGATGAAACTATTTTAAATCCACTTTTTGAAACTTTTATGTGTTATATTTGGCAAAATAAAATTATTCTTTAGAATTGAGATATCAAAATTTACTTTGTGTAAATTTTTTATATTTTTCCGATCATGTTCATTTTTTAATGAATAGTAAAAAATGTTGTATTTTAATTCAAAACCCCTTTTTAATCTAATTTATTTATATTATTATATTATCTTTTGAATTTGTTTCAAATTGAAATTAGAATATATTTTTACCATTTAATCCAATAGTGGTCGTTGGAATTAATTTCATCTCGAAATTGGACTTAAACTAGTGTCAATCTTTTGATACTGATTGTTTTCTAAAAACACGCTATTTGCTATGACAGTGGGAATTAATTATTAAATTAATTAATGTAACTTATATGTTTTTAATTCCTTAAAATATAAATCATTTTTGAATTCGGAATATCAAATATAGCTTAGGGTAAATTTTTGGTAATTTTCTGAAAAATGTCAATTTTTGATGAATAGTGAAACCACTAAGTGGTAGTTAAAGAAACTGATTTTTTGTTTAAATGAAACTTTACCACTTCTGTGATTTGAATTTCAAAAATCTGACATACATGGTTGTCATTAAGAAGTAAAATTTCGTTCAATTGGATTAAAATAGTTTTTTGGTTAATAGTAACTCTTAAGTTTATTAATCGCGATTATAGGTAATTAGTGTAATTTAAGGTAAAAATAATGTATTAATAATATGAAATGGTCTAGAAAAATGTCCTACTCTCTTTGGATGTTTCATGGTCGACCAAGAAAATACATGGGTCAATTTGGGGACCCCATTGAGCCACTTTGGTTGGAAAATGACATTAATACCTTTTTATTTAATGTTAAAATTAAAATGTCACAAACATGTGTTGTTTTACTAAAACAATTTTTATATGGGGATATACAAGTCATATTTTTTACTATAAATATTCATTAGAAATATAAAATGATTTCCTACATAATGATATTTGTTTTATAATTTTTAGACTATATATAAATTTAATTATTTATGACACCATGATGATGCAGCGATTACCTCATTATTTAACGATTTAAATAAAATAAATAGATAATGTAAAATATAAGACCAACACTTGTCAAAAAACTATTGGATGGGTGGATTTCGAAATCTTATCCCCATATCCTCGAAATATATTCTTTTGGGACCTTTAAAATCCGAAAATCATTTTATAATAAAGTAATATTTTATAACTTTCCAAGAGTGCCCCTCCTTTTCTCTTATAAAAGGCCCCCACCTCTACCACCTTACCCACACCTCTCAATCCTTTTTCTCGGACAAACCCTGCCCATTTGATCTCTCCAAATCCCTATATTCATCATTGAAGCCTCACCATTGGAATGAATCCTTTCCAAGGAAGCCTTTGAGCTCAAATCAAGAAGAGTTACCCGATTTTAAGTTAATGTCTTCACTTGTGTTCTTTTATTTTGTTTTGCTTCTCCAACCCTTTAAACTCTTTTTATTAATTTATTTTTTAACAACACCATTATATTAAATATAATAGGATGTTTTTATGTGAATTATTTGATCTCAAATTACACACACCTTCATCTAATGGTTAAATAACATACTGTTTCTGTGGTTGGCGAATTTCTGCCTCACAAAACGATGATTGTTCAATATTATTTTAACACCATTAATGGTGGCCATTATGATGTCACTATACTTTATATATGATATATATGGTATTTATGTTTTCTATATGCTTATGAATTTTATATTTAAAACATACCTTTATGCTTTTCATGTTGTGAAAATGCGATAATTTCATACGAGGAATTGTGGACTACCGCCCCCTCAAGTGATGTGACTCGTTCATGAAATACATGGAATGTGTAAATAATTAAATTAATGAACATATGTGACCAGTATAACATATATATTATACTGTAATTAAACAATATGTATCTCAATTATTTTTAGTTCCATTAATATGACAAACAAATGAAAGTAGCGTTCATGCGTACGTACGGCCTACCCTCTCCATGAAGGGTGTATTTCATTTCTTTTTATCTCAAAATGTTATGGAGTAGTATAAAATGAATATGTACTGGATATATATGATATTTAAATCATTAATACTATTCTGGATATGATTTAATCATAACTACATGGACAATCATTTTCAAACAAGTTCATTTTTGACTCATGTCCCAAACATCGAAAAAAACGTCTGATATGAACTCACATTATTATCAAATTATTATAACATTATAATATGTGATATAAACTAAATAATAATATTTAAAAGAGGTCCTTAATCAATTATAAATTGAATAAATTTTATTATTCAGGAATATAAAGAAACAAACAAGACAAGTCAGACTTGAGGTAAGGGATCATACCTCTCTCTTTCTTTTTAAGCACTGTCATTTATGTAATTTCCTTTAAGATCATCTTTCTTATGTTTGGGGATGTTCTTTTATATTCCTCTTACTATAATAGTTTTGACCTAATTCTATAATACTCTAAACCCGAAATTATCTTTAATGTGAATTATTCATTTAATTCAATATTAAGTAAGGTTTAAGGCTGGGGCCTTATAGCTGGTATCAAAGGTCAGTTTAGATAAATTTAGAGGTTAGGGTATTATTTATGCATACATGACATTAACATAATGGTTAGGGTTTCAAAAAGAGCCCTAGTTTTATATAAAGGGAATGAGTAAGTATATGATAGTATTTATCTTCCTCATTAGTACATGATGGTTTTGTTGATATACTCACACTGACCTTTTTGGGTTTAGTAAATGGATGGATCTAGAAGGCACCAAAGTAACAGTGGATGTGAAGGAAACTGTGAAAGTTTTCTAAGCGAGCAAATGAATGATATAGGAGCGGCAATGAGAACTCTTGTTTTTATCCTCAACCAACTATCTGGATTCATGAATGACCACCTAAAACTTTTTGATTTCTATAGGGCATCACATATACGAGAAACAAATCCCTATGAAACTACAGGTAATAATCATAAAGGTAAGTGTGTCAAAAAAACCTATGTGTCAAAGATGTGGAAAGAAACACCTAGGAAAATGTTTCAAAGGGAAAGAAATATGCTATTGATGTGGAAATGAAGGTCATAAAGCAAGAACCTGCCATGGAAAATGGAAGCATCTAGTTGACTCGAGGAAACGGAAAAAATTTCTTTCTAAAGGATCAATTGAATGTCTTAAATGTGGTGTGCATGGTCATTATGAAAACACATGTCCTATGAAGACGTTTCGTGAATGAGATCACCAAGATCGTACCAATATTCGTTTACCAATACCTAATTCCATTCTGATTAAGGATGAAGAAACTGACAATGACCAATCAAAGGTATGGATTATTTAATAACATTAGTTTTCCTATTTTGGAATCATAGGATATGATTCATGATTTTGTTTGTAGGAAATAATTATTTCAGAATAAGTTGGAAAGGAATGGTTAATGGATCATAAATAATGTTGAATGAGTAAGAAGTCAACATATAAGGGATTCAAGATTTATGGTGAAATTCTTAAGAGTATTAAGTCTCTTTTAATGATGGGGTTACATTAGAAGAATTTTTATAGTATGTGTAACCCTGATGTTTGATATATGAAAATTTTATTCAAGGAATAGTAATCTGTTCTTTGGTGGACATAGTTATAAAGAACCATTTGGGTTTATATGATCCTTTCTTTTGAGGTAATTATGGGTTACTATATGTTATGATGGATAGTGAAAGGCATGAGATAAAATTGAGTTTAAATTATGTTATGTTTATTTTTGAAGATTTTATCTCTTTTTGGGTAATGATGTGAGAATTATAAAGTTTGGAAAAAGGACAACACGCAGACCGTGTGACAACTCGTCGCGTCGGACAAAGCTGCGGGAATCAAACCAACAACCAAAGTGTGACTGGTATTTATCGCCTACCACTGGACTACGTGAAGTCCCTGGTTAGTTTGACTACTTCTTTTTAGTTACATGATTTTATGAATTAATAGTAAGTTGATTTTGGGTTATCTATGGAAATTATTATCCTATCATGAAGGATATGTGATTAGGTTAATTACTTTTCAATTCAAGACCATAAGAGAAACTGATGTTGTTTTGAGATAAATGATACGATTTAACTTTTAAGACCATGTGATTAAATCCTTCAAATATTTGGGTTTCAATATTTGTTTGGTTTACTTATGTTCTTCGTTAAAATTTGGGTTTTGTTGTACAAATTTTGGAGATTAAGAATAGATTTTATTTTTATAAAGGGTTATCCTTTTTGGATTATCTGATCTTGTACTAACCTTTTTGGTTTTGGTTTTGGTTAAAGTCTAAATACATGGGAAGCATATAGTTCTCCTTTTTGGATTAGGTGATTCTCATGAAGTTGATTATAGTACTGATAATGCGAACAAGTCCCCCTATATACTTGTCTTTTGGAGAAAATATTAGTTTGATTAAGGAATCTAGGAAAAGTTGAAAGTCTACCTGACAAGTAAGTATGTTTCATTATGATATAGTTAATCTCAAAAAATAAATTCCTCAATGAAGAGTAAAAACCAAAAATGTTGTCTGTTAACTTTTCCTACTGGGGAATCGAATACCAATTAACCCATCACAAGTTTGTGATTTTCTTATGGTTAACTTTCTCCTAGACATGTTTACTATCACTCTCCATCAGAACATGACCCTTTGTTTTTTATTCCATGTCCATATTTTCATACATGGAATCCTAGTATGGGTTAACTCGGGTGACCTTTTTACTTCTCTTTCTTTATTTTAAAGTGATTGTTTTACTGACTCCTGTTCCGATGTGGGATTATCAATGAAGTTTCCAAGCCCAATTTTAAAATTGCGAGGACGCAATTCCCAAAAGGGGGGAAGGATGTAACACCCCAGGTAAATAAAGAATATGACATTTTCACATTTATCCATATTTGTGAATAAAATATCAATATAACGTTAAAGGGGATGCTATGCTCGATGGCGTACCCAATACGCAACAACGAGTTTCTTAGGGATCTTACATTGCACTCTAATAATAAAATAATATTATTATAAATTGTAGTTAACGCCTAGCCGTTGTAATGGCGGGACTGAACAGAACTAACTACAAAATGATTATATTTGTTTGTCAAATATTTTTACTTTTTACAATAAATTTTAGAGGATTAAAAATGAGAATGAATCCAATTTTAAGCGTAAACATTCTAATATTCTTTAAAAGGTCGATTAACCGCCTTTTGATGACGAACCTCTTTTAAATCCACTTTTTGACAATTTTATGTGTTACATATGACAAAATAAAATTCTTCTTTATAATCGGGACATCAAAATTTACTTTCTGTAATTTTATGGTATTTTTCCGATAATGTTCATTTTTTAATGAATAGTGAAAACTGTTGTATTTTAATTCAAAACCTCTTTTTAATATAATTTATTTATATTTTTAGACTATATTTAGAATTTGTTTCAATGTGAAATTAGAATATATTTTTACCATTTAATCCAATTTGGGTTGTTGGAATTAATTTCATCTTGAAATTGGTCTTAAACTAGTGTCAATCTTTTGATACTTATTGTTTCATAAAAACACGCTATTTGCTCGGGCAGCAGGAATTAATTATTAAATTAATGAATGTAACTTATATGTTTTTAATTTTTTAAATCAGACATCATTTTTGAATTTGGAATATCAAATATATCCCAGGGTGAATATTTGGTAATTTTCTGAAAAACTTCAATTTTTTACGAATAGTGAAACCACTAAGTGGTAGTTAAAGAAACTGATTTTCTGTTTAAATGAAACTTTACCACATCTATGATTTGAATTTCAAAAATCCTACATACATGGTTGTCATTTAGAAGTAAAATTTGGTTCAATGGGATTAAAATAATTATTTTTTTGAATAGTAACTTTTATGTTTATTAATTGCGATTAGATGTAATTAGTGTAATTTATGGTAAAATTTTTTCTTTAATAATATGAAATGACCCAGACACATGTTCTAACCACATTGGATGTGTCATGTCCGAACAAGACAATCCATGGGTCATCTTGGGGACCCCATGGAGCCACTTTGGTTGGAAAATGACATTAATAACTTTTTATTTAATGTTAAAATTAAAATGTCACAAACATGTGTTGTTTTACTAAACCAATTTTTATATGGGGTTATACAAGTCATATTTTTTACTATAAATATTCATTATAAATATAAAATGATTTTCTACATAATGATATTTGTTTTATAATTTTTAGACTCTAAATAAATTAAATTATTTATGACACCATGATGATGCAGTGATTACCTCACTATTTAACCATTTAAATAAAATGAAAAGATAATGTAAAATATAAGACCTAAAACTGTCAAAAACCTATTGGATGGGTGGATTTAGAAACCTTTGCACCTTATCCTCGAAATATATCCTTTTGGGACCTTTAAAAACCGAAAATCATTTTATAATAAAGTAATATTTTATAACTTTCCAAGAGTGCCCCTCCTTTTCTCTTATAAAAGTCCCCCACCTCTACCACCTTACCCACACCACTCAAGCCTTTTGCTCGGCCAGACCCTGCCCATTTCATCTCTCCACATCCCTATCTTCATTAGTTAAGCCTCATATTTTGGCATAATACTTTCCAAGGAAGCTTTTGAGCTCAAATCAAGAAGAGTTACCCGATTTTAAGGTAATGTCTTCACTTGTGTTCTTTTGGTTTATTTTGCTTCTCCAACCCTTTAAACTCTTTTTATTCCTTTATTTTGTAACAACACCAGTATCTCCAATATACTAGGATGTTGTTATGTTAAGGATTCTAGCTACACTTACACACAACATCATCTAATGGTTAAAGAACTTACTGTTTCTATGGTTGGCGACTTTCTGCCTCACGAAACTATGATTGTTCAATCTTCTTTTAACACCTTTAATGGTGGAAATTATGATGTCAATATACTTTATATATGATATATATGATATATATGTTTTCTATATGATTATTAATTTTATATTTAAATCATGCCTTTATGCTTTTCATGTTGTGAAAATGCGATAATTTCATATGAGGAAGTGTGGACTACAACCCCAACAAGTGATGTGACTCGTTCATGCAATACATGGAATTTGTAAAGAATGAAATTAATTAACATATGTGACCTATATAACATATATATTATACTGAAATTATAATATATATATCTGAATTATTTTTAATTCCATTAATATGACAATGAAATGAAAGTAGCGTTCATGCGTACGTACGGCCTACCGTCTCAATGAAGGGTGAATTTCATTTCTTTTTATCTCAAAATGTTATGGAGTAGTATAAAATGAATATGTACTGGATATATATGATATTTAAATCATTAATACTATTCTAGAGATGATTTACTCATAACTACAAGGATAATCATTTTCAAACAAGTTCATTTGTGACTCGTGTACCAAACATCGACAAAAAAGTCTCATATGAACTCACATTATTAACCAATTATTATAACATTATAATATGTGATATTAACTGAATAATAATCTTTAATAGAGGTCCTTATGCAATTATAAATTGACCAATTTTTATTATTTAGGAATATAAAGAAATGAACAAGACAATTCAGACTTGAGGTAAGGGATCCTACCCCTATCGTTCTTTTTAAGCACTCTATTTTATGTCATTTCCATTAAACTCATCTTTCATTTGTTTTGGGATGTTCTTTTATATTCCTCTTACTATAATAGTTTTGACCTAATTCTCTAAAACCCTAAACCTGAAATGATCCCCAATTTGAATTATTTATTTCATTCAATATTAAATAAGGTTTAAGGTCGGGGCCCTATAATAATAATTTGGTGTTTTCTAGTTTATTAAAGGGATATGTATCATACCCCTAGAATTATGACTTATAACATTATTTTTTATAATATAATGAACATGTTTTCATCTTATTATGGTTACATTTTAAATGATTTTCATTTCAATATAATTAAAAATGATATTTTTATATATTAACAAAATTCAATTAAGATATCTATTTTGATGAATTAATTTATTTTATAAATAATTAATATTTTAATAAAATATTACTATTAAATAATTTTCATTAAATATAAAAAATAATATAATTTTATCAGGTCAAATGTAAATTTAATAAATTTTCAAAAATTGTTATTATCAAAAAACATTGAATTTCTTAATAAATGTTCATTACTATTTTAAAACAAAAAAATCCAATGTTTAGAAAAATAGTTTTAAAATATATATTTTTTTAAATTATAACTAAAAACTTATCCCATTTTTATTTTTTCATAATTTTCATGGAAAATATAGTTTTCATTTTAATATTAAATTCTTGTATAAATATACATTATATATTAAGACCTAATAATGAACCAAATGGGTTGTAATAAATCCTATAAAGGGTATGCAAGACCAAATAAAATTATTATCATAAAAATAATGTGATTTTATGTTTATTTTAATAATTTTATAAATCTATTATGAATCCTCCCAAACTATTAATATATTTTAAGGTTTTAATACCATTTCTTCATGTGTATGACTCACCAAAACATAGGAAAGGGAATTATTTTATTAATTTGGGCCCTTAGAATTAGAAAATAATGAAAACCAATTCCATTTGGTAGAAACCGTGACCAAAATAATTGTATAGTGTGTTGTTTTGGTTATTATTCATAAAAAATAATAAAATCCACCTCATTTCCATTATAAACCCTCAAACGATCAAATTTCTCTTAACTCAAACACCTCTAAGTACGACCATAATATTTTCTCCATTATATGTACTCATCAAATGGATACACCAGGATCCCATGAATGCCAATCCAAGTATTTGGAGTAATGTACTCATGTAAGGAATCATCGCCTTCTATTCTTTATTCAACATTCCTTATTATATTATGTATTTTTATTTAAAATGAAATATGTTGTGATATGTCATTCCATTTACCTATTACCGAATAATTTTTATCCAAAATATGAGACAATCCATTTTTCTCTCATCAACACATTTTATGGATTTTTTACTAATTCTGTAATGCTGCTGAAATTTCACCCAAATATTTCCATGCTGGTAGAATTGTGTAGTGAATACCATACCCATTTTCTATCATGGGTGTACAAATTTATACACTTATAACTATTTTAGTTGCGAAATACATGTAGTTATTCAACACTTATCATTCATGGAATAAAATAAGATGATGTATGCATCTATGTTGTTTGATCAATGTGGAACACTTAATCATGAGAATAAAATGGATATTACAGGTGTACTCGAAATTATATATAACTCTAATGAAATGGGTAATGTTTTGTATCATGAGACATCATGTTTGGATATATAGTGAACCTGATTCCTTTATGAGACATTTTACTCCACGAGGTATTGGCATTTTAGAATTGATCTATGTTTATGATTCACAGTTTTGTGGTTCTTCCATATTTCCTATTTTATGATTATCACTAAATATCCACCCTTATTATTCATGTCCCTTTTATCACCCACTAATATTACTATTTCAAAAAGTAAATTAAGTTATTCCATGATTGTTACCTTATTGGGGTTTTTATCTCCCCTTTTCATATTTATTACCTCATGTTATCTCGTATAATATTAAAAATCATGGAACATTAAGATTATGTTAATAAATATTTCAATAAAGCTGATGTATTTTATGTTTTATGTTGTTATGTAATTTAAATAATTTCCAGAGAAAATAGAATTATTGATTATTATAGTTTTATTAAGTATAATATTTTGTAATTAATCATGTTTTAATGTGAATTAAATAAAAGGTTTGTTAAATGTTTCTATTCCTAATGTTAATTTATGATCACAATATTCTTGAAGAATGAATTTTCCTAAAAAGTATTTCACTTTATTTTACATGTTTACTATTAAATTAATTTGTACTAGTTAAGAAAATTAAATATTACAAAATAGATTTATTATTTTAAGTAATAATTTATCAATTAAAAATATTTTATTTTTTGGTCATTAGAAATAGTTTCCAAAGAAAAAAAATAATTACCACAGAATTGTTTCAAATGAATTGTTGAGGGGGTAAACATAAGTGATAAGGGTGATAATATACCTAGAACATTTTTAAATACCATTAGATGAATTTATTAAAATAAAATATTATCTCAAATTATACATAAGAAATATTTGGAAACAATTAATATGAAATTTAAATAATAATATTATAAAACATTGAAAAATTATAATTGTGTCACTATATTCATTTATAAATGGTGTCCTCGACCCCACATTTCGTCACACCTTTTATATCCATTTATTTGAACCAAAATATAGCATAATCTATCCACAACTTATTATCTATGATTTTTTGGTGTTGTTATTCTCAACTGACCATCCATCGGGTCCTTATGTAAAGATCTACCAGAGGATCTACACTGAAAAAGTAATCTTCATAACATGGTATTTTGTAGTATTTATCTTCATTAATATTAATTAAATATTAATTTACCAGTTTAATATAATAAAAAGAGTAATATTATGTTAATATAATGTTATTATTTATATGATATTACCTATTTTTATATACATATCAATCTAATGAAAAATGAAAACATCGATTGGGCATACGTGCAGAAAACGACCTAAAAATTTGATGTATTGTATTTTTCATCACTATATGAAATGAAGGGTGTATATATAGGCATCATTAAAGAAATAATATGTTATTTATGATATAATTTTGATTTTAAAATTAAAATATAATACATTACTGATTTATTATATATATTTTTTGGAAATGATAACATTACTCATGCGTACATGTTGACTATCATCTCAAAGAAACAATATGACTCCTTATTCATTAAATAATTACATTAAGAATTATAAAAATGAATATAATTAATAAATATTATATTTATTACCTGAATATCATTCATATAATTTTGAAACTGTTACTTATGCACAAGTACTAGATCTTCTATGGTGAAACACGCCTGAGGAAACAAAGTATTTATCACCTTACTATTAGTTTTACAATGAATTTATAATGAATCAGTAATAAGAATATATATAATTTAAGATAAATATAAGTATTTTTCTTATATAATCTTAAAAATTTAGAAATCTATAATACCTGATGGTAAATTTGACCCATCTATGTGGAAGTGTGAGTTAAAGTGTTTTCTTCTAAATTATTATGAATTGAAACATATATTTTTTATTATATAAATATTTTTTAATGTTTTGTATACAAAAAACCTTTTTCATTTAACTTGATTATAATTTTATTCATTGTATTTATTGTTTTAGTTTCTGTTTACTCATTGAATATGTGCTAATTAATAAGTTTCCTGGGTTGTATAAATTAATATTTACTGGGTAATTTTTGCGATTTAATATATTTTAAATGAATGAATCATATAATATATCATTTATAATCACCATATACATTATTACCCTATATAAATTTATGTGGATTCCATATTTTATTAAATAAAAATTCCACTATGTTTTACCTAAATCGAGTGAAAAATATAATTGAAAGTCTAATATTAATTATTTTCCATATCAAGAATATTTGAATCCATATCAATATTATTCTTGATTTTTTTACAAAAAACATTTTCATTTTATTGGATAATTTATTAAAGATATATTTTACCTTAATGAAATTCATTACACGGTTGAAAATGAATCATTCCAGTGTTATTAAAAATATATAATATTGATATTCATTTGAAAAATATAAATGTAATGCTTCTTTTAATCATATGTGGTGTTAACAGTGTTTCACACAATCATTAATGTTTTGTGACATTTATCTTATATTTTAAGATTTCTGTTGATTTAAAAACAATATTATTTAATGATAATTTATTCTAAATTGCGTTCTTCAAATTTATCTTTTTTCTAAAATAAATGATTTTGATAAAAACCCAATGTTTTATAAAAATTGAGAACTATATTTTATTTCTTGATAATGTTGTGGTAATTATCATTATCTTGAAATAATCACATTATTTTAATTTTGTTTTATTAAAGAACACATTTATCTTCCATATCCATAATAATTTTATAATAGATATCCGAGTTTTTTAAAATTAATACCATTAAAACATATAGTGTTTTCATATGAGAGTAATTTATTGATTTGTGAAATATTGATATTACATATTATTTAAACACATAATATATTGGTTGGTAATACATATTTTTTAAATTAAATTTATTATTTGATACATGAGGTGTTAATTTGACATGAAGTTACTAGTGGGGCCATGTTATAGATTGTCCCACAATGAATCGATGGGTCCTATGGGAAAAAATTGGTCAGATATATCAAAGGGGTTTTGGTTTATACCAACACATATTTTAAAATATCTTGTGATACATCCTTTCTTAAAATTTAAAATATTACACATTTCCATCATTTTGAATTATGTTTTAATTATTTATATGATTACAAAATTGATATTATCCATAATTGTGTTTTTTCATCACGTTTTTGATTAAATGAAATTGTTTTTAGTAATCTTCCTTAATCTATTTTCTATTCAATTTTTCCCATGATAGCAACCACTATAAAAAACCTGAAATCGAATTACTTCACACCCCTATTATATTTTTCATCCCCAAGAATACAAGAAATGAATATTTGAACGAGTTTTGATGATGCATAATATATATTTTGAAAATTATTTATTTATTATTACCAAAATAAAATAATCATGCATGATTTGGTTCAATCAATATTTCAAAATATATAATTTCTCTAAAATGTAATCCCATGTATCATATTAAAATTTAATAATATAGGAAATTGTTTTATTTTAATATATTTTTACCTTTTTTTGGTATTAGAGCATGTTTAGTAGAAAAATTGAGAACTAGATTCTATAAAACATAGGTTATGTAAATTATTCCACTAATAAATTGAGGATATGTGTATATCAGATAAATAAATAGTAACATAATGATAGTGTGGTTGTATGAGAAAATATATACATGTATGGATATTACTATGTTGATACAATTGTAGAACAAAAGAACATGTGGGTAACAACTATGAAACCAGTCAACATGATATTATCAAAGTCATAACCAGTGCCTGATGAGTAGGCCTAATAACCATCTTTTGGTTAAAGACTCTCATGGGACATGCATTTGTTGATTCACATGATATTAATAGATCATTATAAATGATTTCAAAATAATTTTTTTATTTTAAGTATATTTCCATAGAAACCATCCTTTTATTTTTGAGAATATTTTTACATAGATTTTATATTTATTAATAGTTTTACACAATATTTATAAATATACTCTATAATTTAAATTTTATAATATAATTATAGAATTATGTATATAACACTTCCCATAAATAGAACTTTCTAGAAGCAATGTCATCAATACTCATTTAAAAATTAGTGACTTCCATTTTGGGATAGCCAATAATTTTTTTGTTGGAATGGAGTGGATCATGGACATATGATGGATGATAACATGGTTTATTACTAAAAACTACTCACATAGAGAGAAAAATGATGTTCCCTGATATGATATACCTATATTGGGTCATTTCATAGGACACAAGCCTCTAAATATTATTTTTACAACATACCCAATGGTATATAAGAAATATATTATGTCATTAAAAGGTTATATTTATATAATGATTTCAGATTAAATGAAATGTATAAATTTATAATGGTAGTTTATTTTATTAAAATTAATTCTGATAAGTTATACATATTAGAAAAAATAAATATAACCTATAAAATTTAGATATTTTAATGTATCATTTTATTATAAATATTTCCCTCATGTGGCCACAAATGAAATGATTAGAATGTTCCTCAAAATAATTAAAATAATAATAATGTGTTTTAGAGTATTATTATAAATCTAAATGATGGGAATTTCTTTGAGGATTGCAAACGTAATCTAGAAGGAAAAATAAACCATTTTTAATGGTATAATCCATGATGCCAAATGGAACTAGTTCATCAAACTTATTCATCACATGATGAAATACAATTATATACCACCAAAATAGAAAAATAATTATACAGATCCAATATATTTAACTAAAATCCGGAGAGTAAGTGTCATACTTAGCACCATGTAAATAGGGAGCACATCATTAAATAATAAGATAATAAATCAATTTCAAACATGTTAAAATTATATAAATAAAAATCCCAAATAATACTAAAAGTTAATTAATGTTTTTTGTGAGTATATAAGAGTCATGTAGATTATTAATTAATGGTAAATATATATACCATTTTTATACATTTATTCAAATTTAATGAAATGGATGATATTTTCATACAATTCTAATGTGTCAATGAACGCTACCAATAAATATGCCAATGGGAGAAGGATATGATTAAGTGATCACAATGCATGGGATTTAAGTTACTAATTATGTGTTTCAAGGTTCTATTATCCTATAATCATATATTTATTAAAATTTATTTGAATCAAGATTATATAAAAATTTTATTTCAACCATGTTTTCATTGCAAATTAATTATGTCCATAGATAATTATGGAGGGTGTAATAAGTAAATACTCATTCTGAAAATAATACCACAAAAGTACATGTTAATTAGTCCCTATTATTATATGTAAGAAAACACCAAATTAAATACATGATTATTAATTTTATGGTTAAATTAGATATAATACAAGGTATTGATTGGATTTCAAATTTCAATTCAAACATTTATTTCTTGGGGAAGGAGTTTATGATTTTTTATGGTGATATAGAATATATTGCTAATAGATAATATTATTCATCATCTGATTCGTGTACATATCTACTTCAAATAGTTCATCTAAATTTGATCCGAGGGGAAGAATAGTAGATACAATCTTTAGATGGGAATGTAAATTTTCAAACATGCTATATACATTTTATATATGAATACTGTGATTTACTTCCTATAGAATTACTTAAAAATCCACCAGAACAAGATTTTATGTTTTATATTAATTAAACACTACATGAAAGACCTTTATAAATTACTCCATATATAATTGACACTCTATAATTAATGAAAATAAAGAAAAAACTACATGAATTTTGTGATAAGTGATTTGTAGACATTGGGTTTTACCATGAAGAGAGCCTATTATTTTCAATAATTAAAATAAATGATCCATGGAGTTATGAAACAATTAATGGTAAATCAATGAAATTACCATAACAAAAACATATAATCTTCCATGCATTGATGAATCTACTTGTTAACTTCAAATATCATTATATTTTCCATGATTGACAATTTTTCTATGAATTATAAAATCTGAGTAATAATTAAATGTATTGCAAAGATAAAATTTTACATAATGTATATAAGGTATATACATTTGATTTTTCATTTATTATTCTTTGGATTTATTAATGTTCCCCCTTTTTTATGAATCAAATTATTCAAGTATTAATGTAATATCATGATAATGTTTATGGTGATTATTTATGAAAAATGTTGTTGTCTAAAAAATGTAAAGGTAATGCCAATGACTTCTGAATCATTCCTAATAATCATAGATAAAAATTTATATGTTTGAATATTAGAAATTTTGAATTTTATCTTTTTAATGTTATTTTATTATAAATATTATCTCAATGGATGGAATATCTAGAGGTACATTGAACAAAGGGAAGCAATAAATGGCATACATCGGTGAACATTGCCGAAGTACAAAGTTTCCATTGAATGTAAGGCCATTATCTATATTTTTTTAAATATTTTACCCAATTGGATATCTATTTAACCATGATAACATTTGAAGGTTTATATTTATATGAAAAAACTAATAGGGTGATTGTTTTCTAGAATTACTGTGAATATTTTCAATTCTCTAATATTGACTCTACCATCAAGAGTGCATGGATTTGTTATATATAGTGGTTCATTAATGAGAGAACTCGTTTGTGTCCATATATAGAATAATGAAATTATTTCATATGTATCATTCTTGTTAAAATATCATTAACATGAATATCTAACTCATTATCAAGAGTTTTTAGATTTAATATTTTTTATAGATATCAATGCATTATTTCTATAATGAATGATCTGATATATATACATAGATCAGAAATTTTTTTAATTAATTTTCTCAATAAAAATTCCCGATATAGTGGAATGGTGAATTTTCAAACTAATTAAGGTGTACAATGTCTTAATAAACATACAACCAGAGATGAAAAATAAGGTAGTAACTGATTAAGTTTGAAATATCATAGATTTCTAATTAAAATGTTGATTAATTGGGATCTTCTGTTCAAGGATTTAGTAAATATGGATCTAGGAATGAGTAGGGAGTAGAAACATCAACTATTTACAAATTATTTGAAATCCATATTTATTGAAAAAAACAATTATTTTGATGATGATGAATATATTATTTAAAAAACATACAATTTCTTGAAAAATAAGAGACATTCAATATTTATTTATAAAGTCGGAGGTCATCAGTTCAAAAATTGGTTACTTTTTATCTATACCTAATCAAAAAAGTAAATTATTGGAAAATTCTCGTAGCATGTTCCTATATATGAACCATGGTAGCCGCAATATGTATAAAAATATGTAGGATCATTAATTGTTGCATAAAATGATGTGTTAAATTATTTATTATGTATCATGTTTCTTGGTTTTTCAAAACGTAAAGTATGATATTTAACATCCTAATGAGATTATCAAACATATACATATTCATATTTGTAAATGGGATAGTATACCATCTAATTTACTAATAGATTACAATTTACTCCTAGAAAAATGATACCATATGTTTTATAGTTGATTATCATACCAAATATACACATTTCATTGAGAAAAGTGAAGCCTAATCTATTAACCTGTTATCATGAATAGATATTAATTACCTTGTATGACATCATGTAACACCTCATTAAATTGTATCTGATTTTGATAAATGATTTAAATTTAAATTTTGGATAGGATTTGATGATCCTCTTATTACAGAATATCATTTGAGTTTCACATTTCATCCTCAGACCTATGGATAATATGAATGAAAAATTTATACATTATAAGATATGATACGTTCACACTCACTGGACATCCATGATATGTGGGATCATTGGATTCCATTAGTGGAGGCTTCCTATAATAATATATTTAATTAATGTATTTAGATGGCATCATATGAAGAATTATATGGAAAGAGATGTAGTAATCAAAATCATTGTGATGAAGGTAGTGAAATTAATCTTATAGGGCCAAAACTAATTGGTAAGATAATGGTGAGGGTAAATACTATTAGACATCACATTAATGAATAAAAAATAGTGAGAAATGAGATATACTAGTAACTGAATTAAAAATACTTTCACTTTCATGTATGAAATCTCATTTTCTTATTTATATCTTAGTTAAATAGTCTTAATAGGTTCATAAATATTGGGTTACTAATCTGTGGGTGCATCTGAGGTAACATCTCTTGATCGGACACTCAATCATATAGCTTTAAAGGGTTGGTTATTAGGCCTCAAATGCACCTCCCTATACACCAAAGTATAGAGACTTGTAGTGGGGGTGTGAAATGAATAGTGGAGAAACAATAACACTAGTATTATAATTCATATAATTATAAATAATCCATATACATTAAAGATATAAAATTATAGAAATAGATAAATAAATTAATATAATCCAAATTAATAATAAAATAAATAATAAACGAATAAGTTAATGGCATGCTAGATTGTATTTAAAATTCAAGTAATAAATAGTATATGTAGAATACTGGAAGACAAAAATAAAGACTCAAAAGTAAACTATCATGATCCCCAAATCAGTTCCATCTCCAAACTATATCCCATTCAGAATGAAAAAATAAATAATAATGTCTTTTTACCTTGTCCAAACACGTATCAATGTAATCTTATTGAGTACCAAAGAAATACCCAACAAGATCATTTGTATAAATCAATAGGTTAGCATCACCATGTTTGAACTGAGGAATATGATAATAAGTGTATGTAATAATGAGATATATAAACTTATTTTTTCATTCACCTGTTAATAAAATACAACACAACCTACTTTATCTCTATGCCATAATATATATTAGAATGTATCATAACCATTCCAACCCCAACAATATAATGATGCTATAAAAATATTTCTTATACATCATAATATAATATCTATTAAAATGTCTCATGACCAAGCCAACAATATCCACATAACCATTATATAAAAAACCAGTTTCATTTTTTTTCTCAAATATCTCTAAGAATTTCTCACAACCATAAAAACCACTTGCATTGAACCATAGTAGAGTTATAAAAATTCAGGTCAAATCACTATAAGCCTCCAATAATCCATGTCAATTACCTTTAAGAATAATTGCCTACGACTGGGTGGAGCCCGATCAGTTTAAGCATTACAATATGGGTCTGTTATGATCCTGCTCAACATTAGTATTACAACATTTATGTGGTCATGTTATTGGTATAAGCATGATTAATAATAATTTTAACATGGAACACAATTCCCATCATACAATGCATATAACAAAATAACACATCATAAATTTGTATTGATAACTAGGTAAATTATAACATTTCATTCATAAACCCCATTATGTTATATCACAATTGATCAAATAGAAAAACAATAAGAAGTAATACCCAAATATTATATTCTATAACAATATGTCACCTAAGGTATCATGTCATGTTAAACACTCTTAAATTTATTTACTATTTTAATCCTATTCAAGGATCAATCACCCAACAAGTACACATAAGGTAGGTCAATAACGAATTGAAGCTAAAAAACAACAAAGAATAATTAAATCCATTATTTATTCAATTCTGGAACATGTTACATTGGTGAAATTGCAATATTTCATATTCTTATAAAATAAAAAACCATTGGGATGATATTTATACCCTTACAATTAACTGATGATCTAAAAATGCTTCCCACTATGAACTACCATGAGTAAGAAGTTGCAGATGATCATAAAGATGATCATAGTTCAAAACTAATCCTATTCAAAATCAACAATGAACATGGTCAATGTATTCCAACAAAATGGGATGAGAAAAATGGGGGAGAAAGTAAAAGATAACCCAAATGACTTACTAGGGATTTAATGTGTTATCAGGTGGTCCCAAAGGAAGGTTTCATAACAAAATCACCCAGATGATGCCTCATGATTAAGAGGAGAAAACTGAAATGATATGAAATGAAAAGTCAGCATCACAACATAAATTAAAATAATAGGATAAATAATTAAATTTCATGTATTTCAGTTACAAGTCATGTAATTATTTTTCATTGAATATGATGAAAAACTGATCTACTCAGATTGTTTTATTAGAAACACCAAAACATTACACAATTTTTAATCCAGTTACATAGTGTGTAAATGTTTTGTAGAGGTATTTTCAACATAATTTCCATATAAAAAACCCAAAACCCCTTTCAATATTCTAAAAATACCCATAACTCATGTAATATATTGAACCATTTATACCCAGACTCAACTAATTCAAAGATGAATCCATCCATGACCATCTATTCATTTTACACATTTATGGATCTCTACATGGACCCCATACCATTTATTAGGTTTCCTCATGACCGAAGACTTTGATTATTCAAACGACATATATCCGTGATAGAAAAACATACAAAATGGTTTTATAATGATCCAATAATATTATGAATTAAATATTATGAAAAACTCATAGGCTAGAAATAATATTATCTTACAACCTCCCCACAATATAACTAGTCATCCGTGAGGTCCTCTAGGAGTTTCTGTGAGGTCCCAAAATAACATTTGGACATAGTTTTTTCATGTCAAAAAAATTCAAGCAGATATCCTCCTTAACTCTCCCATTATTCCACAACATTTGAATGGAAAATATAGTCCTACCCTAGATATATTTCTCACTACAATCGACATCCTATTTTGAATCCTTCTCAAATGACACATCATCACAAGTATCAATGTCTACTATGCATATCTCATGGAAAGGTTCTAGAAAATATCACTGATGATAAAACATTGGAAACACATCATCTATGGAACTGCATCATAGGGGAAGGGATAAATTTTACTCCACCGGAATGACCATTGCTAGTATCTCAAATAGTTTAAAAAACATGGGATATAGCATTATCAATTTCATGACTCGATGTTTCTCCATTCTAGGTGACACTCAAAGGACAAAAGGACTACCATCCTCAACATCTAGAGGTTTTCTCAAATGGTCATTATATGATATCTAACTAAAATTTGTGGTATTTAACCACTTCATTAACAATTATCCTCATCTTATTTCTCCTAAAAAACACATGGTCCAATAATCTGTGACTCACCAACCTCCAATCGGAAAATATGTGAATGGAACTTTCATTCATACAGGGCCTCATATAGTTCCATTTGGATCAACACTTATAAGTTAATAATATATATATATAACTCCACGAGTTCCACATGATGCTCTAACTAACCACAAAAATCTAAGGGACATGTTCATAACTTACCCCTAATAACCTGAATTGTCCAATTAGATTAACCATAAATCAATGTATGATATGATATACTCAAAAGAATCATTGAACCATTATCCTTCTAAATTCCCTTCTTGAAACGCAATGGGAAATGAGGATCTATATCATAAATAATTGTACTCAGATCAGTGTGCAAAAAAAATACATCATGCACGAAAAGACTACCCATATCATTAACACTTATGGTCTCCATAATTGGTAATAAGTGTAATAACTTCATATATAGATCCAAAATCACCAATAAAGCATCCTCATTATTGGATTTCAAGTGTAATCTTGTCAAAAAATCAATTGTTATTGGATCCTATTTCTACTGAGGAATGGGTAAACATCCAAAATCTCACCGATCCTAAAATACTTGGCTATCATCTACATAAAAGAGAAGAATATTTCCATGAATACTTCCTCCTCATTCATTATTCATGATAACCAGTAATGTCTATAGATATCACAATACAAATATCTCATGAAAATAAGTACCTCCCATCAATAAGAATGAAATATGTTCATCGTCTCCTCATGCATGACCGTATGAACCCATACATGGGAAAAAAGAGTAAAATTTTCAATAATAATAGACCATAATGATGGTTCCTTCCCTCCATATAATTTTTATCTTATAACAAGGACCGATATATAATACAACAACTCATTATTAAAACATTAAAAATTACTGGTATCATAGATGTCGATCTCATAGATACCCACCGCCAAGACTTCTAGACATCCATAATCCTGTATTCAAAGAATCCCATTATCCACCACAAATCACAAGCATATCATATTACCTACATATATTTCATTATGATCAATTAATTAGGAAAAAAAATTCTCTTAATTTGGGTATAATTCGATTTGATGTCATAATAATAGAGATAATCAACCCAACAACTCCACAAAAGGATCAGGTCTTGCTGAGAAAATATGTAAATTAGGATTTTGTGGTTTGTTTATACCACACACCTCTCTCACATGAGATTGTGTCTCCCATTTATTAAGGAATTTACCACTCTAGATATCTTTATATCATCATTAGGGTAATTCCTCTCATGTTTCCATAATCAACTACATGATCATATGATATTGGATCTTTTCTATGTCCAGACCAGAAGAATCTTAGTACATGATATATTCATTACCCAACATGCGTAAGTGAAGATGGGTGTTGAGGTTGTACTTCCCTTAATCTCATGAAAATAGATCCCACAATCATTAGACCATACAATATTTACCCATTTCTTCATTACCCTAGAGTTTTGTTCCGTCATATGGGAGAAATCCAGGATAAAAAACCGATAATAACAAGATAAACAAATAAATATGTGAATCTCAAATAAATTCATGTGATGTTCCAAGGAAACCATGGTTGTAACTCTCGGTTTTTTCAATTAAACTCATACCTCTAATATTCTCTATCCAAATAAGTGAACTTTATTAATCCAGAAACTATATTGGGTCATCTAGATATAAATCAGATTCCCTCTTAATGTATTCTGGATGATTTTTGGATGATTCATATAATCAATTACTGTATAGAAGTACACTAAGATACCATTAAAAAACCAAAAACTGATCCATAAATGTATTAAATATCCTCTTAATCAATGTCTATAACACCATCATTGTGTTAGTCAACCCAAAAAATAATCATCACAAATTCAAAAATGATATATCTGATAATAACTATATTTTGAGGTATTTAGATTGACTCAATCTTAAATGGTGATAAATGATCTCAAATACATCTCATAGATGATCTTTGAACCAGTCGAATTATTGAAAATTTCATCAACATGTTTAAGAAGATACTGGTTCTTGACCATTATCTCATTCAACATCCAATAATCAACAAATAAGTAAAATTACCCATCAACATTTTGCTGAAGGGAATTGTTGAACCCTATAGATATGTATTATCAAATATGAGGACTTTATATAATAGATAATTCAATGAACCATTCATATCCTAATTCCCTTTTAATTCCATTCTGAAAGGTGAGAGTGAAACTGTCTCTACATCCAACAACAAATCCATTTTGAACTCAATATCTCAATCGGGTGGTAAGATGTAATAATCAGTAGGGTATAAATCTAAAAAAGTATAATGCTATAGTAGGTGAATAATTTTTCATTCCATCATAATCTAGATAAATACTATAAATTTGGGTTTTGATACAATATAATCTGCATTGAATTGTCCATGATTGATCATTCTTAAAATCCCACTCAACCTTGTGAAACAAGGTGCCTCATTTTGGAGATAGATAGGTAAAACTCCTTCAATAATAGTTGATATGATCTTAATATATAAATAAAATATCCATACTTATAAGAAAGCTAGATCATATCATTTTTAATATGTATAGTTCCCAAATGAAATGGTAACCACCAATCTTTACAGAACACACCAATCAATATTTGATATTATATTATCTCACTCCCAATAGAGTTTCAATGGGAAAAGAACCATATAATATTTCTATAACCAAGTGAAAAATGTTATCAAAAAGAGAAAATAGAAAATAATTTGATTCTCCTGTATCAAAAAAACACAAGCTGTGGTAGATGATACAATAATCGTACCGCTAATGCTAGATGGTCCAAAATCCATGATAGATGCAGTAGTCTTCGTACCATGAAACTGAATTGAACCTCTATCATGGTCTCTAGTCTGACTACCCTAATATAATTCTATTTCCAAATACTAATTATCATGCACTAGATCACCAAATACCCTATCTCACCCTGAACGGTGAGCAAAACTCTAGTTACATGCCTAATAAGGGGTTGTTGATCCCCATCCCAAATCAACTGCCCATTTATTTTCACCACCACTGGTCAACTGTGGAATGTTCAAACATAACCTTCAATGATGACCAAGTATTCCAAAGAAATGGTAGTCAACTACATGGTAAGTACAATGCGAGATGTTATGGAAAATATTTCTACACTAATTGAATTTAAATTGAAAACATTCATTTGATGGATTTCAACTGGCCTCATTGTTATTCCCATGACTACCTTGGATGATACTATCATAGCGATGATTTTTTTTTACACTTAGCAGAGCTCCCAGTCTGCCATACTGAAATATCATATTTGATTCTCGAGGATTCTCTCAAATTCCCTTCATTGATATGTTCTGGATTCCTCACATCCTCAGAGATTCTAAGATGATAATAGTAACTTAAAGCCAGATCCTATAGAGAAGACCATCTCAAAAATGCCTAATCCAAGAGATCTCATTAGATTCCAAAGATAGTGGAAACCACTGATGTTCAGTGAAACAGCCATCATCGTCCTACACAGAAATTCCCTCATGTGTCATATGCATGAACTCATTATATTTATAATCCCTCAGTGTCTCAGGATAGAAACGATTTAGTACCTTTGGATTCAATACCTTCCATGATAGATCATCATGCTACCTATATTCCTCCTGAATATCCCACCAAGGCTTGGATGGACCATAATGTATATATACATTGTGATTCACCATCTTGAAAATGGTTGTCTCTAGATTCTTAATGATAATATGTATTGAATCAATCCATTACATGAATTCCTACGGTCCCCCTTCCCTAGTAATTATAGCTATATGTTTCAGCAAATAAACTCTTTTTAGATGAGGCAATAGTGCAAGAGTATGAACAATATACCAGTTCATTGATATCTTGACCCTCATGAAGCTATCAAGAAGATAAATATCTAGTTAATCCACATGAACTATATGATTCATTAGTATATCTTTGTTGGGAGAGTGATTAATTCTTCTATTTTGTCACTTCTGTTGAAAATAATGATGTTGTGTTTTCTTTATTATACAAAATAACACCTCTAAGAACTGGGTTGTAACAAGGAAAAACTCAACAGGTAACTAAAATAGTGATTTCATTACTCTTAGTCCCTCTAAACATGACTTAATTGTGGTTTAGTATGACAATTCAAATCAACTCATTTATAATTTATAACATATATCTCATATTAGAGTTTAATAGAAAAATATAGGTCACATGTGAATAATTGTATCCTTCAATACCGTGCCATATGTAAAAAAATCATGAATCAAAAACAATATAGAACAATATGCTCACCCAACATGTGAATCCTCCAATGTTAAATAACAGAAATGATAGCAAGAACACATCACAAACAACACTCCCAAAATTGGGAATGTGGATTCTCCCCATTCATGGGATATGAACATGCCTGTAAAAGATCATTAAAATTTATTGAAACAACCAACTCTCTATTATACCTCTCCAAAAAATTAACGCATATGAAAATAAATCCTACTCCTTTGATATCAATTTTTAACATGCCTTGATCTGGAACTCTCTCATATGGGGAAAACAGTTGTTTAAGAGGCCTCAAGCTTCCCTCTAATTATTCCAAATGAAACCAAATAACAGTGGTGGTGTGAAATATATAGTGGGGAGACTATACCTCATGGGATGATGTGTCATTGAAGAATAAAAAATCCATACAAATTAAATCAATGAAAATATAGATCCAACATAAATCAATCAATTAAATCCAACAGAATAATCAAATAAATATTAAAGGATTGATATAATGTCATTCTGGAATGTAACAAAAATCATTGGGGAAATTTTAAATGTAAAATATTTGAAATTAAAATAATAACTAAAAATTTCCCAGTCTCAAAGCACTAGTTGGTTCCCCCTCCAAACTCCATCCCATCTAGTGATAAATAATTAACAATAAGGACATTTTCCCAAACTAAAACATGTATCAATGTAATCTTATCAGTTACCAAGAAGTATACCCAATAGGGTATGATTAGAACATAGCTGGTCAATACAACCTTGTCTATACTAAACAGTCTGATAAGAAGTGTGAGTATTAATGTGATCAATAGGCATGTTAATTAAATCAACATTTAGTGATGAACCAAAAAATCCTTATTTAGATATCGTCCAAAATATCTATGATCATGTATCCCGACCATACCAATCATAACAATAACACAATAGTATAGAATATGTATTTCTTCACCATTATATATTAACTATGTTCATGTCTAATTACCATGCCAAACATAAATATATAACCATGGTATAAAAAACCATCTTTAGTGTAATTCAAGAATATCTCTGAGAATGATTCTCAACCATACCAACCATCACTATATAATGATGTTATTTCCATAAGAATACAAGTCAAAATTATATAATTATTACATAGCTATGTAAAATCTATATAAGCATTATAGCATTAGACTGGTCAGAGCCCATTAACAATAAGAATTATATCATTAGACGGGGCCAAGCCCACTCAATTTCAGTATTATAGAATATAATTGTACATCTTCCAAAGAAATTCTAGATATAAAATTATTTCATAATGGAGCACAATTCCTATCATAAATCATGAATATCATAATATCACATCATTAATTTTAGTAGTTAATTATTTAAATTACAATTTATCTTTGATATACAACATTCAATTATATAAAAATTGTCCATCTATGTGAACAATAAGAAGTAAGACACAACATAAAACTTTATAAAAAGAAATCTCCTACATTATCATGTCATGTAATGCACACATTAATCAATTATCCAATTTAATTATTTTAATGGTTCACTTAATAGATTGTAATTAATTATCCCATTCATTATTTATTCAATTAAAACAAACATTACATTGGAGAACATGCAATATTTCATATACATGGTAAATATAGAACCATATTGTTAAGATTTAGACACCCAAATTTTAATGGACTGTCCAAAAACACTTCCAATGGTAAGCAACCAAGTGGATGATAGTTTAGATTATCATAAAGAAGGTCTTAGATAAAAAATGATCAACTTCAATTCTAAAAGCTTACATGGACAAAGTATTTCACTACAATGGTTAGAGACACAATAGGGAGAATGAAAAAATACAACAAAAATGAATTAAATGGGACAAAATAAGTTTTTATAATGTTCAATGGTTTTCTAGGAACTCCAAACACTCGTGAACAATTCATTAGGGTAAACAGTAGAAGCCTTCCGTATGATAAAATGAACAGTAAACCACATGACATACTTTAAAATAGATTATGTGGGAATTACACGATGTATTATTCGGTTATAAATAAGGTAATTAATTTTTATGTATTACATTAAAATACCCATATCCTCATTATATTAAATAAAAAAATAAAACATTACAAGATTTGTAATCAATTTACACATCTTATAAATCTTCAGCACAATGCATTTCATACTATTTTTCTTCTAAACATCCCAAACACCATTTAATGCTTCATAAAATTCCAAGAACGCATGGTAACACCTAGACCATTTATTCCTAAACTTTACTAATTCAAACAAGCATACATCCAATAAATTTATATCATTTTCCCTAACATTGGTTCTCCACATGTATACATGCTTATTTTTCCAATGTTTATTTCCAAACCCAAGAATATTTCTATTCAAACGCTATAATTAAATGATAGAAACACAACCAAAATGTTTTTTATATGATTAAAAACTAAAACGAATGATGTTTAATAAGAAACCAAGAGAGAGAAATAATTTGGAAAATGATGAGATCTTACATCAAAAATATTGATTTTTTAAATAATTGTAGGTTCGTATTACTAATTGAGGATTTTCACTAATCCTGTTATAATGTACATGATGAGTACTATATCATATTATTAATGATGTATAATTTAATCCTAGATCATGTCCTCATATTTAATGTAATAAAATTTTATTATAATCTAACATAACGTGAAGATCCTAGCTAGAATCATGAAAATTTTAAATAGTGTTACATAATTAGTCAAGTGGTAAAGTTACATTAGATAAGTCATAAAATAGTGGAATCAATGTGGTATCATAAGAGAGATATGAATATAAAACACCATCAATTTTTAGAAAAATATAACCTAGAAAAATACAAGGATGAGATTTCTAAATGTAAGAGGAATAGGAAAATGCAGATACAATTATATTAAAAGAAAATTTGATCTTAATGAAACTATAATACATATAATATCTAAAAAATTTATTGTAAATTAATTATAAATTTTTAAGAAAAAATATTGATATTGAAATATTATCTCAAAATAAGATTGGAATTAGTTTTTAAACATTTATCATAGAAATATGGTTTTATATATAATTTAAAATGAAGTAATCTTATCATCATATTTTAATTAATATTATTGTTTTATAAAATTTATAATTTATCAAATTTTTACTATCAATTTGATATAAAAATTTGAAGATCATTTGGATGAAAAAAATTATAGTTTCACGGAAATTATTTTTAGGTGCATAACTTATTTCCATTTTAATGAATTATAATAATACCATATGATGAATAAATTAATTTGAATTTAAATATTTTATACAATATAAATGAATTAAAAATAATATAATAATTATTAATGGCCATACATTAAATATATGATCATATTAGGATTAGAAAAAACATTTTCATGTGAATCCTTTATTAATCATCCTTTGTGGGATTATTTTTTATATTATCTTTTCATATTATAGATTTTGGATTTTAGAAAATATATTCTGTATATTAAATCACCATTTCTAAATTTTCTAAATATTTGATTTTTAGTTTTGGAAATTAGGAAGACTAACCATGGATAACAAAAATTAATTAATATTGTTATTTTTAAAATAGATTTACAGGGGTGTTAACCTATACATATTTTGCTTAATGTATTGATAAAAAGTCTAAATCAGGTAGTATGAATCTATTTCAACCCTAAACTATCTCACAATCAATAAAGATTTAATTTGGTGCCAATTTTCTAGGATTTATATATAAAAATATATTAAAACATTGATACATTACATATGTTTCTCTCCAATTACTTATAAATGTGTAATTCCCCCACCCTCACATATTATATCTCCAAAAGACATTTATCTCACATAAAAACAATAAAATAATCCACAAAATGACCTTAGATATTTTTAATAAGACTTTTTATATCCATAAGGATAGCTCTAGGATCATTAAATGATTATCTAAAAAACGATCCAAAAATAAGTGGAAATCATCCCAACCAACCATTTTAATGATCATTTATAAATCAAACTGCTCTAAAAAATCTAATTCATTCATAATTTAATAAAAATAATATAATTATCTTACTATAATGTAATTATGTTTATGGTATTACCATTTCTCTTATACTTGTCGATCAAATAGAAAATGGAAACATAACTTGTTCATAATTATAGACCACTACTATATGAGTAAGTGTCTTTAATTTTACATCAGTGTTACACATATCTATATTATATAGGTTTATTTAATAATATAATGTTATAATTAAGAAAACATTATCATTAAAACATGGAATAGAAATATACACCAGTTTCACCGTATATCTATTTTTTAGTTGACAATGTCAATTTTGCATACGCTTAGACATGCACCACAACAAGGTGATCTAAATAGTTTTCTATTACCCCCAAACATGGTTTGTTTTATAAATATATATATATATATATAATGAATTAATATAATACTTATAATATCAATATCATTCTGCCGATGATGAAACTATAAAAAAGTCAACATAATTAGATCTTCCAGGATGAATCATGCATAAGAAAAATAAACAGTTAACACCCGATTATTATTTTAATTAAGACACCGTTTTGAATGGGTAATGAGAATATATTTTAATAAATAGAAATATGAAAAAAAAAATTCAGATAAAGAATAATTCTAATTTTTAAGACATTATATCTTATTTTAAATCATGTCCATCTTTGTAGATATGCGAGATAATAAGATTTCATCTCAATTTACAGTTCTTTGAGGAATATATTGTCATATGAACCTATTTTTTACATGGGGTCTATCATTCCAATGTTATATATTAATTGCGAACCAATATTTTTCATTGAATTTATGGTTTCTATTCCCGAGTACTCTTTTTTGTTGTTGGATATATTTTCATTCAAGGAAATGTAGAATATATATATTTTAATAAACACATATATTATTATCCTCTTTATATTTTCGAATTTTATTTGTTTTATTATAAATTTTATTCTATTTTGAACCTGAATAAATTAAGGGAATTTTAATAATAAAATAATATTTTATTTTCCTTATTAATCATTAAAATATTTCTTCTATATCATTATTTTTTAAAAATAAAAATAAAAAGACCTCATTATTTACTTAAATAATTTATTAAAAGTATAGAATTTCATAATTTATTTCTTCTTAATGTCTATAGCATTAAGTAATTTCCCCAACACCATAACTCTCTATAGTATATTTTTTCTTCTCCATGTTTCCCATGTTTTTAGAAATAAAATCCATTAATATAAATTTATCTTCAATATTTTTTATCCAATTTATTTTATTCTCCAAAATACATTAATTTTATTACAAAAACAATATTTCATTTCTATTGATGGTCTTATTTAATATCATATTAATTTATTGTCATTAAATTTCTCTTGAAACATGAACATTTATGTGATCATATTTCACCAAATATTACATTTTTCTTCCATATCAAAAATATTTATTTTAATTATTTATTATTTCCTAAACCATATACCATATCTATATAAGATGTTTTATTATAAATGTTTATTTACAGATTAGGTAGTCATAATACTTAATAATATTTATTAATAATGGATAATTATATTTTAGGAATGATATTTATTGATTAAATTGATCATTCAACATATGAGTAATGTATTTGAGTTATTGTTTTGGGTGTGGCCTACTTATCGATATCCCCTCAATGATTTAATGCGTTTTATGGTACATACTACTTTTAAACTCTTGTAAAATTGAGTTTTTTGTACAATAACATATATTGGAAAATATTATTTTATAATTAATAGATCATGATATTCTTTATTACATATTCCACACATTTGGAATTCAATTGTAATTATCCATAGTATTATTAAATTGATATTATAATTGAATTTATTTCATTATAATGTAAATTATTATATTGAATGCATTCAATTATCTACTTTTTATATTTATTAATTTTTATTTAATAAAAAGTTTTTAATTATATGAAATACTTACACTGAATTTAAGGATTTGTTTTAATTGTTTATCCTCTCCCTACGACATGGTAATGGAATATATGAATGAGAGTTAAGGATAGAGGATATTTAGTTTTACCATATTGTATATTTTATTTCCTATATAAAACAACATTCGGTTTTATCTCCAGTTCAAAAAGGTTACTAAAACTTCTAGTACTTGGGAATGTAATCCCCACTCTGTTATGATAATATAATACATTAAACACCATTTTTATGTTTTTGTAGTTGGAGTTGTTAAAATCCAAATGGTTGGGATCACCATGGATTGATAATAAGATTTTATGAGTTGATTATTATCCTGGAGAACACAATAATATAATATTTGAATAGATTTATTACATAATGATTTATAAATACATATAGGTGCATGTAATATTTTTCTTGGTGCTTTAGTGACTATGAAAAGTGATTACAAAATCATTGTAGGTTCCTTAGTTTTTGTGGAATATCAGAATCTCATTCAGTAATCTTGGGTTGTATATGATTAAAATAGATTGAATTAGTTACTGGTGTGAGTAAATATTAATGGATTAATGAATACTGAGGATTGTCGAAGGATATATGTTATTATGGCAGGGATTTTGTAAAAGTATTTATTCATTTAGGGATTGGATTAAAAATATAATATAATTTTTCATTTTTTAGATTCATTCATTCCACCAACATATATTAAGATCAAAATTATGAGTTTTTTCATATCTTAATATGTAAATTTTGTGGATGGTTTATGCCTTGAAAGATTCCCCAATTTTTGTAGTGGGAAATTAGGAATAATAGGTTTTTTGGAGATATGATTTTTTAATAGATCCATCCATTATGCTAATAAAAATTATTTTCTTATCGTGAATGGAGAATTTCTAATGGAGGATTCCAATTCCTAATTGCATCATATTATAAACCTAAATATCAAACCATGAATTATTTCATGGTTTATTATTTGAATTAAAAAATATCAAAAATATCAATATACTCCTTAAAAATTTTAGGGTCAATGTGCACTTTGAGGCCCATTTATGAATGTTTCCCCCATACATCTCATCCCCTTAAAACTCAAAATATGGGGAGGAATGTTGTTATAATACACCCAAAAAATTTATGTTATGTGTCTCTTAAATACATTAAAAAAAAGAATATACTATATTTTCTGAATCATTGAGTCTCTGTGAAACAAAACATGGTTATTTATTAGAGATTATCATAACCAATCCATTAAACATAAGTTTTCTATTTCTCTATTTTGAATTTTGAAAAACGAACATACATGGTTGCAATCAGGGTGATATTTGGTGTCTGATAGAATCAATTTAATTCTTTGTGAATATTAACGTACTCTTATTAATTTCGTCCTACACTTATGTATAGTAATATGACCCTTATGAATGGTATCCTTACACATGAAGTTGTAAATAAAATTTAGGCCCCATAAAAATAAAGATGAATATTTGAAGTGTTGGTATTTTTTAATTAAATACTATTTTTTATTAAATATTAAAACCATAGAATTTAAAAAATTATATTTAAAAATGCAGGTCATTTTTGGATTCTACATGTTAAAAAATGGTTACTGTGAATTTTCCAAATTTTTATAAAATACATGAATTATTTTGGTATAATAATATATGGTAATTATAGTATAAATATTTTATGAGATAGATATAGTATTCCCTACATCATGTATGATGTAAAGAAACAATAGTTCGAACTCACATAAACTTATTACTATTTCTTTTCCTACAATCATCACTATTTCATGTCTTAGGGGAAAATAATAATCTAATGATTAAAATATTAAAAAATACTTCCTCCCCTCCACTATATAAACCACCCTCATCCCCTCTTCCTCCCACACCACTCATGTAGTGATCATTAACTATATTATAACAAATAAACTTTCTAAGCCCCCCTATGTCTATGACCTTTTGGTTTCACAAAATGGCCAAAAAAACAGAGTCCATAAAGAGATTCTCAAGGAGTACTCAAGAGGTGAACCACACTTCCTTCTTCTTTCAACTTCTTTTAAAAGTTTCATTATATTATTGCACTCTCTTAACTTCACTAATCCAAATTATATCATAATTTCATTACATTAATTGAACATGAATACTATTATGATAAATTAATATTTAATCATCATCTCACTTTTCTCTCCACATCTTATACTAAAATATGAAAACACAATCCGAGATGTGATAATTTAACACATTCAAGGGCGACTAGTTTTCAATTTCTATAACTATATTCAATACTATTCATTAAACCATCTTAATTTTTTAACTATATCATACTATATGTACCTTATCGTATTAAATGTTCTAGAATCATTACATACACATAATATACAATAATAATACAAAACAAGTTCATTGTGCACAAACCTGCCATGTTAATCCAAGAGTTTTTAATTAAAATTTATCTAACGTGTCCTCCTCATGGTATATAAAAATAATAATTTGCGATAATATATATTTCAATAATTTCATATATAGTATATATTAATAATTCTGGATGATTGACCTCATTTCAAACAAACATCCATTCATGAATACATGTAAACATATCCTGAAAACCATGGAATAAAATGATTCAAAAACAATAAATTTGATCATCATAAACCAATAAAAAATGAAATCAAAGAACCTAATAAGTTTACAATAAATAAATTACATGTCTATTAGGTTATTTAATTCTTCATTAATGAAAATAAATTTTATTATTCAGGTATTTATGATCAATCGAGAACACCTTTGGGACAAAGGTAAGGGGTTTCTCATCTAACATTTATTTCTTTGAGATTTCCATTGTTCTCCACTTATTTATTTTATGTGGTGTATGTTCACTTCCATTCAATATATAATATTTTGATTCTATTTATAATCATTTTTTAGTGATTCACAAGATGATTATTAACGTATTTGATTACAACGCTCTAAGGGACTTTATTTCCGTTTCCATTTCATTATCATTTACTTGGTATTGTGAACCTAATCATTCTTAGGTGGTGTACCCACAATAAATTTCAGATTATTTTTCATTTTAAATTTTAAATATATAATACATATATTATTGTTTCATGGATTTAATTATCTTCTTATGTATTATATGTCATGACCCATCCCCCGGGGCCCGTGTCGTGACTACCCCTAGCATGTCTTCCATAGGTCAGGGGTTGGAGCCTAGAATCAGAAAGGCATATCCCTAAATCTGGGAAGGAATTTCATTTTAACCAGCAAACTAACACAATCCAACCACACAAGAAGATACAAGCACAATGTAATCTATATAGTAAATAGGGTGAGTACACTAGGTAAAGGGGGCCGAAATACAAGCCCAACTAGAAAGTACAAGTAAAAAAAAATTGATCCCATGAACAACTTCCAAGGATTCTACATGGATGGTAGGCACAACTCTCAAATGGTCGTCATTTCGATACGTCTCATCTAATGTTGCACCTCCAAGATGCCTCCAATCCTGGCACCCTCAGCCATGATCAGTGATATCTATCTTCTGCACAAGATAGAGCAAGGTGCGGGCATAGCCCATGCAGCGGTGAGTATAATAATACTTAGTGGGGACCCTAAGGCCCTTGAAGGTCTCTCAAAATATATGAAGGATAAACCAAAAACAAACACCATGTTCACAAGAACGAAAATAATAGTCAACCCAACTTAAGTATATTCCCATACATATACCTATGTTTTCAAGTGTACCCATCTCATTCATTAGAAAAAACAAGGCCCAAATCTCTAGCCAAAAGCACAACTATTCCTCAATGGAAAGAATACCAGGAAGGTAACACCACAAAGGTAATTACCATAAAGGTGACGCCACACAATAGAATACCACGAAGGTATCACCTCATAGAAGTGTACTGCAAAGGAAATTCCATAAAGATGAATAAAACAAAGGTGTCACCACAGAGAGGTGTACCAAAAAGTAACAGACTAAGCTAACACCGTGTATAACTTAACTAATGATGTATAGATGATTATTTGTATTTCTAGATCATCTTAATTCATTAAGAAGTTATGCTGTTGACCCACACATGATCGTAGATGACACACACAGGATATGAATATGACTAACACAGGATCTGAAGCTACTGACCCACACAGGATCTGAAGACAACCCACACAGGACCTGAATATGACCTACATAGAATCTAAGGATTACACACATACGATCTATAGATTCATTAAGTACTTCTAGCCACAAGATTCCCACACCAAGAAAGTGTGATTCAGGGAGGAAATTCTCTTCAATCCATTGGACAGTACTTCAACTACCACAAATTCACACAAAGAACTACCATGATGTTCTGTCACGTCACAAGGGACCCAACATGATTGATTACATGTTAATCATATGCCCGGTCCATATGTTTTTAGCGTTTCCATTTCAAGGGCCTGGTTGGATTCAGGTTCAATCCAACCTGGTTGTACACCAACATTATTTAAATATCTAGTGGAGTATAGTAAAAGAACTACCTCATTCGCAGGTTTTCAACACCGCATATGTTGCGGAAAATAGACACTTGGTTCTCGAGATATGACCAAAGAGGTGTTTCTGGGTCCAAATATGTCTAGGTCCGGTCCCACCGGGTCACACTAAAGTGGCCTGACCTGACCTCGTTTGGGTTGACTCGGCCTGAAAAGGGGCAACATGACCAGTATGGTGTGGTCTGCCGGGCGCGGCCCAGCCCACAGAGTGCGGATTGCTCATCGTGGCCCGTACTGCTAGGTGCGGTCCGCCCGACTAGGTGCACTCCGCTGTGGCGGGGCTCACCCAGCCACCACCTGGGGGAGGCGCCCCACTGGATTCCCAAATGGATTAATGGTCTTTTAGTTCTATCCATCGCGGCTGCACCACATGGCCCCGCCTGTTGGCCCGCAGGACCCACCGGAGCGGGTCCTACCCGGAACGATGCGTTCGGATAGGGATCTAGTTGTATCCCCCTTATAGTAGCACTGGAGTGCGCCACCACTGCCTCCACAGCAGGCTAGGAGCAGGCCGACCTTCAGTTGTGTCACAAGGGCTCAGCAGCAGCGGCCTCCATCTCTAGCAGCACGGACACGAGCCGCCCCGGCTCCCATGTGGTCGTCTGGTGTGTCGGCCGACTTATTCCACCACCACGACTAAATGGGTGCGGCCTCCTCTGGCATCATGATTGCGCCACAGACACCATCATGGCTTTTCAATGTGCCGACCACTGCTTTGTACCCTGCCGGCGTCGATCACTGGTGACGTGGTCGGGGTCCGCTCAACCTAGTGATCCACCCACAAAGAACACATCAAAAATGAAGTATTGAGGGAATAAGGGTGTGTTTGTTTGGCCCACAGCCTACTCATTAAATCAATAATATGTGGTTCATAGATTGAAAATAATGATTCATCACAATAGACAAATTGAACTATTCCCCAACCTCCATCATTCGTTAGAGATAGCATGAAGAGTTGGATGAAGACGATGAAGAAGATGTTGGGGTTTTTCGCTCCTGCAACATGCTTCAGATCCGACAATGAGAATCAATTCCTCGTTCTTGATTTGGAGGTTATTTCTTCGTTTACGTAGGTTCCTTGTTAGAGGATGTTCATCCACCTAACTGGTTTTCCACAAATCCCCAACATGAGAGGTGAGGAGCCAATCAACCCTTAAATGAAGTTTAATTATTTCATCAATTAAAAATTTAATTGATTTCATTAATGGGGGGTTCCATTTGTCACAAAACATGTAACTAAGCATATAATTCAATGCATTAAAATCCCATCCACCTCAGGTGGTTCCCACCTAAAAAATTAAAACGATAGGTTTCAAGAAATAAAATAAACGTTTTTTTTTCAATTCTCTCATGAAAACCCAAAAATATTACTTCCACCCTTGAGCTATTGTGGTCGAGGATAAGATATCCTTAGGAAAATATTGGCGATGTGAGTTCAACAGTGTCCTTGGTTTTGAATTCCAAGAACAGGTTCAAAAGTTACAAAATACTTCTCATTCGTTTACTAACCATACCCGAAAATAAGGTCAGAATTTCATTTTTAGCACACCAAGCCTCATAATCATGCGCCGCTAATTTTCACAGACTCGTAATAATTCTATATGATTAAAAAAAATTACCTGAAAAAATCCTGGTCTTTAAATTCACCCCACCGTAGGGATTTGTGTCCCCCAAATCCACAACACAAACTAGAGAAACAATAGGGGTACTAAGCATGAATCTGAGCCCCCACTCCCATATAATTTCATGGAGATTTATATGTTGTCGACATATGCACACCAGATGTGTCGATTTCCAACAACAGACTATGTCCTATCGATCTCAATCTCCCCCGAAACCTCTAAAAACATCGCCCCATCGCCGATGTTCAGCTGGCCTCTGTCAATGATGTGTGAATGATCATTTACGTATCTCCTCAACTGGGATACGTGGAAAACGTCATGCACCCGTTGTAACGTAGGAGAGAGATCTAGGTGGAACGCCACCTCGCCAACTCTACTCAGGACCTGGAAGGTTCTGATGAACCTCAATGATATCTTGCTGCCCCGAAAAAATCTTGACAAACCATATTGAGGAGACACTCATAGGAAGAAATGGTCACCATCCACGAACTCGAGAGGTCTTCGTCTCCTATCATCATACCACTTCTGCCTACTCTGTGAAATATTCTTCTACTCTTGGATAATCTAAACCTTCTCTGTGGTAGCTTGAACCATATTCAGTCCCATGAGTGCTGACTTCCTTGGGTCAGTCCATCACAGAGGTGATATGTATGGTTGACCATAAAAATCCTCAAATGGTGCCATACAATTGTTGGAGTGATAGCTGTTTTTGTATGTGAACTCCACTATGAGAAAGTGATCCTCTCTTATATGGCTGAAATAAAGGACCCCAGAACACTATATATCCTCAATGGTCTAAATGGTCTGCTCTCTCTGATCATCTGTCTAAGGATGTAAGGTAGTGCTCAATCTAAGCTGAGCGCCAAATGCATATTATTACCCCTTCTATAGCTGGGAATTTAAACATGCATCATGACCAGAGATAATTTTTGAAGGCACTCCATGAAGCCATAAAATCTCCCATAAGTAGATGTGTCTCATGACCTTTATTGATCCCTGCTCTCTGATAGGTAGGAATCGGGATGAATTTTTGATTTGGTAAATGATCACACGGATAGAATCATGACCCCTGGATGTACATTGAATTCCTATCACAATGTCCATGGAAAATCTATCACACTTCCACTCTCTCACCTCTAGTAGTTGTACTAAGCCTGTAGGAACATGAAGTTATGCCTTCTCTTACTAACAAGTGAGGCATTGTGAGACAAACTCTGCCACTAATTTCTTCATTCCTAGCCACTAGTGCTGACGTCGGAAGTCATGGTACATCATCGCCACTCCAGGATATACCACAAGAAGGGATGTATGGAACACCCTCAACACTTCTCCCGTAGCACCATCAGAACCATAGTATGTCCCATAAAGAGGATGACGGGCTCACCAACTTCAAAAAGTCCATCAGGTGCCTGTCTTGTGGATATCAGACACATTGAGCCTCACAGTCAGTCCCCACTAAGTTGTACCTCCCTGACCGAATGATGGAGTGGAGGAATGACTATTAGATGATGAAGATATGCTACTCCATTTCAATCCATGTAAGATATATGCAAAGTATCTAGATTCTACGTCACCTCAATCAGTAAATGTATTCCATATCTTCTGTTGAGTGAATCTGCTACTATGTTCCCCTTCCCAGGAGTATAGACTATCTCAAAGTCATAGTCCTAGAAGAACTTAAGAAAATGACACTATCTCATGTTTTGGTCCTTATAAGAGAAGATATACCTGATACTCTTGTGATCAGAGTAGACTGTAAAACATTTTCCCATCAATTAATGTCGCAACACTTTCAGGGAGAAGAACACTGGTGCTAACTCCAGGGCATTGGTAGCATAGTTATTCTCATGTTGTCTCAACTGTCAAGAACCATATGTGATCACTACTCGCTCCTATAGCTGGACACATCGGAGTCCGTTCCCTGATGTGTCGTAGTAGACTATGTATCCAACACCCTTTTCAGGTAACCTCACGATGGGGGTACTTGTCAGTCTCTGCCACATCTCCTAGAATCTCCACTTTAATTTCTTAGACCACATAAAGGTTTTACCATTTTCCAATGATGATAAGGGTGCTACATGTCTGGAAAATTCAGGCACAAACCTCTTCTAGTAACTGGCCAATCCCAGGAATCTTCGCACCTCTGTCACACTCATGGGTGGTTCCCAAGCATGCATAGACTCAATCTTCGCTGGATCCACCGGTACTCCATCTCCAAAGATGACATATCCAAGACAGTCAACCTATTAGATCCAAAAATGGTACATTGAGAGTTTTCCATAAAGATGGTTCTCTTGAGGTGTGTCCAGAACTATCTTTATATGATAGGCATGCTCCTCCTCTATAGCTGAGTATACCTAGATGTCGTCGATGAAGACTACGACAAAGTGATAAAGGCATGGCTTGAATATTCTGTTCATGAGTCCCATGGACACTACTAAGGAATTGGTCACATAAAATGGCCTAACAATGAATTAATAATGGCCATACCGACATCTGAATGTTGTATTATGAACATCCTCATCTCATACACTAAGATGGTGATATCATAATCTAAATAATGTCATGAAGAAACATCGTTCTCCCTTCAGCTGATCAAATATATCATCAATCCTCAGTATTGGGTGCTTGTTCTTCATGGTCACATGGTTCAGGCGCTGATATTCCACACAAAGTCTCAAACTCTCATCCGCCTTCCTAGCAAACAAAATCAGGGCTTCCCAAGGAGAAACATTGGGCCTAATGAACCCCATCCTCTATAAGTCCTCTAGCTGTACTCGCAGCTCATCATGCTCCGCAGGTGCCATCTAATATACTGGTGTAAAAATCTGTATCATCCCAGTTTAAAATTTGATATAAAATTCCACCTCTCTATGAGGAGGTAGACTCAGATCATCATTAGGGGAAAAATCAGCATACTGGTCCACCAATAAAGGATATCTCAGACTCTAAACATCAACTACTCCTAGTGTATAGTTAGCCAATTGATGAGTGATCCTTTGAACCCTCTTTCGGTTATGTCCATCCTCTACTGCAAAGGTTCCATTCTCATCGGTGAAGGAAAACATGGTCCCATCCTCATGGAAACACCGCACATCACGCCTAATACATTTGATCTCAGAATTGACTATAGATGACCAATCTATTTCCAAGATGATATTGTAAGGCCTCGACACCACTTTAGAAGTTCCCAGCAAAAGATCTCACCCCCTAGTGTAAGCTCACACTACCGCAACTAGTGTTTAATCATCAAATCCTCTCTCGTATGAGTCTATAGCCATATGGATTGAGCCAACAACTCCACTGAAATATCTGAGCTCCAAATGAGGGTAATGGAATTAAAATATTGACTCACAGATGTGTCCATATGTACTGAATCTAAGGTGGAGTAGACACAGATCGTACCTTGAATCATATTTAGAGCCCCGTGGTCATAGGCCTCAGCTTCCTAGAGCTGAGCTCGTCCCTGTCCACCTGCTTCCTGAGGTCTTGGTGGATCACCTAGAGGTGGTGGCGGTAGAACCTCGAATCACTGTCCACCGCCTGTTTCATGGCTGGCACCACTGCCATGACTTTGTAATGCCTGCAAACCTCCTTAATCGAATCTTTTCTTCTACCAAGGTGGTCCTTCGACCACCTTCTTTTCATCTTCACGGTGGGTCGGGCAGTCGTGAGCCATATGTCCCTACCCGCCACATGGGTACCACTGCCTACTCATCTCTTATCCTTCACTGTCTCGAGAGCCTTGCACAATCGCTCTGGTATCATGTGGTCGTCCACCTGTAGGTTTGGTCTTCCTAGAAATCTGCGCCATCTGTCTACTTCTAGCTACGGAAGACTCTGCTATGTGTCCTCTATTGGAGGGTCTTTCTGTTGGTGAATGTTCATCAAGGAAGACCTCCACTAAAAGTGCTCACTCTAACACCTCCACCTGCATCGGGATTCTGAGAGAAATCATCAAAGCTCTAATATACCATCTAGGCCCTTGGTCGAAGGTCTAGGCCCTCAGGAAAGGGTCTCACACCATGTCATTGGATTATCATGAGAGGTAAGTGAACCTCAGCAAATAGTGAGCCACTGTCATGTTTCCCTACCGCAAGTGGAGGATTTAATGTATACGCAGAGTGCATAAGGTCTTTGGGATGAACTCTTCCCTTAAAAGGATCTCTAAGTCTACATAGATGATAGTCACAGCATTATGAGCCTGGAGAATAAAGCTCCATCATCTCCATGATGATTCTTGATAAAGACTGACATCAAGGATAACCATAAGATCAGCTGGTGTCCTTACCGATTGGAAAACTCTAACCATAGCCTCCAGCCATTCCTCAGCTATATGTGGAGCCGTCTTTCCCCAGAACCACGGTGGCCTCTAGAATTGGAACTCATGCAATGCTCTCAAGTGACATGCACCCTCTGATGATAGGGTTGTTGGAATCAATTGCTCATTGGGTATTGGTGCTACTAGTACACCACTCGATGGTTGAACTACCGAAAGGGGGACCTGGACCGAATCCTCATCGCTGAGTGGGCTATCCTCACTTACTCTACCTGAAACTCTAGCTGGCTATCTTCATGGAGGCATCCTTAAATTAAAAGGTGCACCAAATTCAATGTGTTATACCTATTGATCTGACTCAAAGAGATCACAAAGAAAAAGTTTCGAAAGCACCCATGCTATTAGAGTTTTCTTGCAATGATTTAGAAATTAGAAGTCTGGGTCCTAGTGTTTGGATACATCGATATCCACACCAAAACTAGATTCCCCAAACTAAAAACCACACTAATTAAACTTAATAAAATTTCTGAATAAAAAGATTAGAGACCAAGTTCACCTATAGAACATACTCCTCTAATACCAATTTTTCAGGACCCATCCCCTAGGGCCCATGCCGTGACAACCCCATGCCCACCTTCCACAGGTCAGGGGCTGCCGAATAACAAAAGAATGAAATATCCCTAAAACTGGGAAGACAATTCATTTTAACCTAAAAACTCACACAATCCAAGAACAATGCAAGATACAAGCACAATGTAAACTATATAGTAAATATAGTGAGTACAGTAAGTAAAGGGGGTTGGAATAGAAGGCCAACTGGAATGTACATGTAAAACCGAAAACATCTCTTGTGAACACCCACCGAGGATCCTATCTAAAGGGTAGGTATAGTTCCTGAACGGTCATCTATTTGATACATCTCATCTAATGGTCCAACTCTGAGCAGCCTCCAGTCCTGGCATGCTTATCCTCGATCAATGTTGTTCATTGTCTACACAAGACACTGCAAGGTGCGGGAATAGCCCGTGCAGGGGTGATTATAACAATAATCAGTAGGGACCCCGAGTCCCCCAAAGGTCTCTTAGATTCCATGGAGGATAAACCACATAATAACACCATGTTCATATGCATGAAAACAACAGTCAACCCTACATAGGTATATGACCATACATATAATTAATTTCTCAAGTTTACCCATCTCATTCATCAGGAAGCACATGGTCCAAATCTCTAGCCAAAATCACAACTGTTCTAGGAAGGAAAGAATACCACAAACTTAACACTCCAAAAGTAAGTACCAAAAATGTAATTCCACAAAGAAGAATACCATGAAGGTATCACCACACAGAATTGTACCACAAAGGTAAAGACTCAGGTCACACTAGTTATAACTTAAGGATGGAAGTTTAAATTATTAGCTATATTGCTAGATCATCTTACTTCATCAATATGCTCTACTATTGACCCACACAGGATATTAGATGACCCACATAGTATATGAAGATGACCCACACAAGATCTTAATATGCTAACCCACACAGGATTTGAAGATGGCCTAGACAGAATTTGAATATGACCCACACATGATCTGAATATGAACAACATAAGATCTACAGATTCTTCATGGACAACTAGTCACAGGGTTCCCGCACTGAAGATGCTGGATTTCGAGAGGATCTTCTTCTCCAGACATCAGACGATACATAAATTTCCCCAAAGTCCCACGAAGGAGTATAAAAAAGTTCTTTCATGTCAAAAGGTACCCAATATGACTGATAGCCTATCAACCAAACACCTGGTCTGTAAATTATTAGTGTTTCCATTCCAAGGGTCTGGTAGGATTCGGGTTTTATCCAACTCGTCCATACTCCAACATTATCAAAAACTAAATTTTATTATACCAAAATGACCATTTCATTCAATGTTTCTGGTGCCGCAGACGTTACGTCAAACGGACACCCAGTTCTCAAGATATGGCCAAAAAGATGTTTCGGGGTCTAGATGTGCACAAACGATGTTTGCGAGTGGCATTAGATTTTGAATCTCATCATTCCAATATTGCTGATCTCTGGGGATTTTACCCTTTAGAGGAGGATATAAAGTATCCTAGAAGGGTTTTTTCTTTCCAACTAAAAACTATGGGGATGTATGAGGGATGTGTCTCAAATATAGAAATTAAGTGTTCAGTCGGGGAGCGTGAGATCACCTTCAGCCTAACCAAGGTTATGAAAGAGTAATGGGTTTCATTTCTGTTTAGCTAGATGAGAGGATATTAATGATAGTGGTGGACACATTACCTTTGGTTGAGAATGGAGACTGATGTTCTATTGGTTGACCATGAGAAGTAATTCCAAGCAGAATTCCATTCTTCGATGATGATGGTGGAAAAGAAGTAGGAGATACTCTCCCTCCAATATGGGACTATGTCACTGTTGGAATTGTGGATATAATTCATGTTTCTCCTCTTTTTTTCTATATCTCTATTTAGATATGGATTATCTGGTGAGATGTTGATACGAGACTCTTCGTCCTTCTCTCAAGTACGCAGTTACCCCTTTCCCATTCTAGCCTCCATTGAGGTTCAGAAGAAGGATGATTCAGTTGAGATGATGCACTCATAAGGTGGTATACCGCAAGACGGGAGCTAGAGCAGTTCTTTGATGGGTATATTTATTAGCTGCAAGTTCAGGCATAATGGAATTCTAGCTTATGGTCAATGAATAGATGAAATTAGAAATTTCTATTCCATCATTCTAGTCCTCGTGATTTTCCGATGGTCTTGGGACCGAGGTCTTTCACTTGTGGAGGTCATGGGAACATTTATATCTATTGACATATTCAATCCTACTATGGTGGTTGTGGGTAGGTTATGTTACAACCTCATCAGAAGTTTCAAGCTATGCTATTCTAGCAGCAAAGATAGTAGGCTCCTAGTCCACCGAGGGGTTATGGAGCAGGTGTTCTTAAACCTTAAGGTGTTCTTTAAGGACCTCGACCTAGGAACTGTTTAGAAGCAGTACATCTGCAGAGGGGTAGATGAATTTGGCATAGATAGTTAAATGTTGTGGAGGTAGTAATTTCCATAGGAAAATAGATGAATCAAATAACTATTAACTTTTTCAATATTCTTTCTTATTCCTTGTTTGATTTGGGAGCTTCTCACATCTTTATTACACCCACTCTAGCACATGATTTTGTACAATAAATATAAAGATTTCTCATTCCACTGATGATGATTACAACATCCATAGGGGATACCATCTTGATTGATATTTTATGGCGATGTAGACTGATGATGGGGATGCATTAGTACAATGGATGTCTCATTCTGTTGTAAATGAAAACACATGATGTTATCCCGGGAATCAACTAGTTGTTTTCCATGCATGAAGTCATAGACATCCTCATTGGAGAGTCATGTTTTTAGATTATTATGGCCTGCATGTAGATTTTTTTGATGAGTGTATTTTTAAAGTGGTAGGATAGCATGAATGACCTATTCATTCCTTGATGGATGAGTTGTTAGTGGAATCGATGTATTCTATGTTGGTATTTGTTCTAGGAGTTGTTAGAGAGTTATTGGATGTTTTTAACAAAGAGTTTGTGACTCTACCCTCTTGATGTAATATTTTGTTTAGGATAGACTTACATCCTGATACTAGTTTGGTTTAAATGGATCCTTATTGAATGGAACATTATGATCTATGGTGGTTTTCGATCCAAATTAATGATCTGGTGAAGATTGTCATTATCCAGCCAAGTATTTTTATATGGGCTGCTCAAATATTCTTTTAGATGATGGTGGATGGTGGTCTGAGGTTGTGCATAGACTACCAAATGTGGAATCATTTTGATGGTCAGGGACCATTACCCATTCCAAACGATAGATGATGTTTTTGATCTGATTAGGGGTGAAATATGGTATTGTACGACCGATCTTTGGTTTGGGCATCACTAGTTGTAGATAAAGGTCGATTTCATCCCCAATACTTTTTTATGTGTATTTATGGGAACTTTGAGATCATGGTTAAGTATTTCATTGTTACTAATTCATCAGATGCTTTCATTGGACTTATGAACTCTATCTTTCATGAGTTCATGGACTAGTTTTTAATCATGTTCATCGATGAATTTTTGTTCTAATCCAAGTCAGTAGATGAGCATACCAAGAATATTAGTATTGTCAAAGAGGTTCTTCAATGACACCATGTCTAAAGAAAGTTTTCCAAATTCATGTATTGGACACAAGATGTCCACATACTTATAAATGTGGTGTCTAATCAGGGGATTTTAGTAGACCCATGAATGGTCCAGGTAGTTGTTTCTTATGAGTCACCCCAAAATGTGGAAGAGGGTCAGGTTTTACATCTTCTAGAAGGCTATTACTGAATATTTTTACCCAATTTCTCCCGAGTTGAAGCTCCGTTGATTTATTTTACCAAGAAGGACAAGGATTTTTATGGATATAATAGTGTCAAAATATATTAAACTATCTTAAGGGAAGCTAGTTAGTGACCTAGTTACCAAAGGGGTGATGTTGAAGGTATTTTGAAATGCCGCCAATTTGGGCTTGGGATGTGTGTTTATATTGCATCAAGGAGTGATCTCTTATGGGTGTAGGTAGTTATGTCCCCAAGACCATAAATACTCCACCCATGACTGAGATATAGTAGTGGTCATGTTTTCAGTAATGTAGTTGTGGAATTACTTGCATCTGGAGAACTTTTTTGTCTTCAATGATCCTATTATATTTATGTATATCTTTCCCATTGACATATGAAAATATGAAAATTAATGTGGATGTATCTTCTCTAATCATATGAATTCAATATCCCCTACACCTTAGGAAATGGGAAGGTTTTTGCCAATTATTTCATCAGTATATCATATAGAGAGGTAGTTCTTGAATATGTAGATTCATGGAATGCGATGTAGGAGTTTACTGACTTGCATATAGATGAATAAAGTGGATGGTGGTATGGATTGTCTATTCTAGATGACAGTATATTCATCTATGATGTGGAATGTGGAGGTATCATAGTGTGGAGATTCAACATTATAACTGATGTGTGATAGCGTTGACCATGGTGATGTGTCACATGGATGGTAGGAGGATGGTCAGAATATGATGTTATTCAATGGGAAGAAATTTCTCCTAGAAGATATTTTTGGGGGACTTATTTGTGAATTTCATGGCTCATCTTTAGCCGTACACCCATGAGTTTCCTGGATGTACCAATATACAAGGGGATGTTTTTGGTGGCCTGAGATGAATAGGGAAGTTGCAGAGTTTGGGGTCATGTTCATAGTGTGCCAATAGGTGAAGGCTGAGCACTATGAACCCAATAGATTGTTGAATCCCGTAGATGTCCCTGAGTGGGAATGTTATGTCATCTCAATGGATTTATTCTTAGTAATACCGATGGAACCTAGTGACTTAGATGATATATGGTTGGTGGTGGATTGACTGATGGAATCATCTCACATCATAAAAATTAATGATATGAGTGTCATGGATTCCTTGGAGAGAAGGTATGTGGATGAGGTTGTGAAACTGAATGGGGTTCCAATATCCATTTTATCATACCGGGATTCACACTTTATCTTATTCTCTTCTAATGTATTGCATCATTCTTTTGGAACACTCTTATGCCTTAGCACTACCTTCCAATCTCAGCAACATGGGTTGATGGAGCGGACCATCTAGGCATAGGAAGATATGTTGTAGGTGTGTGTCTTGAACATTGGTATATCTTGGGTATGAAATTTTACCTTTGGAGAGTTTTCGTACAATATTGGATTTCACTCTACCATTTTCATGACTCCATTTGATTCTTTGTATGGGAGACCATGTTTTTAACCTTTTTGATGGATATAATTTGGGGATATAGAATACTTGGTCTGAAGAAATCGTAGAGCTGAATATAGAAGGTTCATCTACTACACTATAGGATGGAGGCAACACTATACAAAAAGAAGTCGTAATGTAGTCATAGGAGGAGGATTTTGGAGTTCGAGGTTGGGGAACATGTAATCATGATGGTTTCCCTTCGACGTGGGAAATGGAGGATTGGCAGCGGGTTCACTAATAAAAATAAGGAATTTAAAATCACCTGAAAAGTTTTTTTTAATAAGTGCGAAGAGAGGGTGTCCCCATAAAAACTGCAAAAAAACACTGATAAGGGCCCCACTTAATGAGTGCTTTTTGGAGCCCTAATAAAGGGCCAATTTATCAGTTGTTAATTAGGTCTGTTAAAATGGTCCTTTATCATTGAAAAAATAGAGATAATAAAGGTTGATTATCTTGTGATGTCTTGTTCATTTAACAGCACACCCAAAACCTACACACCTGCACACAAATAAAACCTGCAAAAAAATAGAATCTACACAGAGATTCACAAAACAAAACCTTCACAAAAAATAGCTGCACAAAACCGCAACTTTACACAAACAAATCCCAAAAGAACAAAACAACGAACAAAAGAGTTTTGAAAAAAATTCTATATAAATTTACTGGACATCATGAATAAAAAACACAGCTATATATATTTCAAACATTTTTTTATATAGTTACTATTACAATTATCCAAAAAATAGTTATAACCAATAATGTATCATCCTTTTTGAATCTATGATACCCTCTCAAAAATATTTTTCTGTGGTATTATTTTCCAAAAAAACTATCCAAACTCAAAAAAAAAAAGTTCCACATATTTTTTAAAACAAATATTATGTTATTAATACAATAATTAAATAAATTATACATTAATATGAAATAATTCATTAATAAAATGTCAATATTTAATAAAAAAGATAAATTTGGATTTATACAGTCACACCAAGTGTCTTATTGAGGTGGGGTTGATCCCAACATGTCACAAATTAGTCATAGATCATTGTTTTACAATATTAAAACGATCCAAATGTGTCTTCTTAGTTTTGAGTATGCCACCTTTTCTTTTCGAGTAATTCAGTAATTGGTACAGATCTTATGTTTCAGTGCATTCTTTAAATGAACCATCATATCAATGAATGTTGTGGGAAGAACATTTTCATTTCATATAATATGATGATAATTTATCTTTCTATGGTTGGAAATTTCGTCAGGTCTATAACTTGGATTCATATAGCTTTGAAGAAGAAACTAAAAGTTTTAAATGTATAGCAGACATTCTTGGAAAAAATGAAACGTAAAGCTATAGGAATTGGATCTCGAATCATAACATGATATTCTTATTATTTAAGAACCTTTAACTTTAAATCACTCATTAAAATTATGATCTTTATATTTGAGGAATACCCATCCAGAACCATTACGTTATTCAAGAAGTTTCAAAACTGATATCTCTCCTGCCTGGAAAGACTATAAGAAGTAGGAGGAAAAAATGATCATTTTTCATACCTCACTGGTGCCAACTCTTCTCGTATTCCCATCTCAACCATTTCCAACAGAGCTTTTATTTCATTTATTTTAAGGTTCATTTATCAACATTCTAATTACACTATCACATATATTGTTTTTCATCATACATAACATCAATAAAATTTCTGATATACAAAAAATTCATGTATAGTAATTACGAAAAAATTATCTTTTATTTCAACTGGTTTTTTATGGTTTTTTTTAAACAGTTTTCCAAAAGTATTTTCCAATTCTTTTAATTTCTCATGAAATTGATCACCTGTTAGTGGAGATGCTATTGTAAGTTCTTTTGAATATCCATTGAATGATGTCATCCATGATCAATACATAGGTCATTGGGGTAGAAATCTATGATGTCCTAGAATCATTGTTTTTTATAAATGTTTCATCCTAAATGACATTGTACCTTGTTCGAAAGTGGGACACCGTTGAGTTCTGAAAATGTTATATCCTGAAGAATTTTCATAAGAAGGAACATTATTTATCGTCCCATACAACATTTCTCTCAAAATGAAATCTTTATTTTTGTATGTATCATACAACGTAACACCTAAACCCCATAATAATTTTAAATACTTGATCAATGGATCCAAATAAACATCAATATCATTAAACAGTTTTTTCAGTCCGTATATAATAATAGATAACATGATTTATTTTTACTTCTTGAATAACCACAGTTTTAAGTTATAATTTACCAATATAATCATCAATGGACTATGAATTCTATTTTGAAATCCAAAATAAGACACTCCAACTATAGATAATGAAAGATGAAGGTTTTTCATCTCGTTAATAAATTCAGGATACTCATAATCAATTATCTTCCACTGAAGAGAGTCTATAAGATGACGTAGATTCCCATCCGTAATTTTGTATATGAATTCTAGGTCAATTTTCATGCAATCTCCTCACACCAATATAAGAACCTAAACTTTGGATTGATTGGAAATCACCATACAACATTTATAGGACCAGATTCATGTTTTTTGTATCAAGATGTACCACAAATTGGGAATAATTTATGTGATTTGTTTTTCTTGAGAGACAATATAAAGTCATTTGTACATGGGTGTATTTTTTTAGAGATCATACCCATCAAGCGCAACATTCGTGTGGAGTCATATGTTCAGATTAGGAGCTCATTATATTATTAGAGCATGTCATTCATGAGAGAAATTACTTTTGTAAAATTGGGGTCACTCCACCCATTGACTACTATGAAATTATAAACCTTTAGTACAGCTAAAAATGCCATATATTTAGTACAACCAGCATACAGTGGCATCCTTTCAAAACTCTTTACCTTCTCAAATAATATTGGGCAATCACAATGTTCTTCTTCATCTATCCTTGTAATTTCCTTAATACGGTCTTCATTATCATTCACATATGTAATCACATCTTCTATATGATCACCATCATTGTTCATGCTGGTAATCAAATTAGATTATCCATAAAACAAACTTCTATCCCAACCACTACATACATTTGTTTTCACCTAATGTTATTACAACATGTTTCACTTTGATATATTCCATGATAGATCAATTGTTATCCAATAACCTATGGACTAATTTTTCTTGAATAAAAACAACATAAACACATACAATGGATTTGATAAGGGTCATATTCATGGTCTTTTTAAAACATGATAAACGTTTTCAAACCATCTACATCCTCTTTTGTTATCAGATTATAATTCATCCATTCTTTATTCACATTCATCCTATTTGATTTATTAATATTAATATTTAGCAAAATAATTACACAAAATATGTTCAAATAGGGACATTATCTAACTATAATCAATGGAACTAGCTATAGTAAAAAAATACCCTTACCTCTCCATGCATTACTCAAGGCCAAAGTAGATCAAACCCATCAGCCTAACCACCTGATTAATAGAACTAGCTATGAAAATCCCATCGACTAGAATGTTTTAGTATCCCAAATTTGAACTATATAAATTGTGGTAAACCATTTTTCAGTTTTTATCTAGAAATATAATGTCGTAAGTCATAGCTATGGTAATAAACAAATAAATGGTTTGATTTTCAATAGAGTTCTTGTGATTGGAAGGATTCATTGTTTTTGTTCTTATGGTTATTTGACTAGGGTGTCTATAAAGTGTCCCATGTAGTCATTTAGTGAAGTGGTTTTCTAAGATTCAATGGAATTGCACTAGTAAAAAAGTGGTGGTGCCATAGAAATGGGTATGGTTTGGATTAATATTCATTGGTGGAGGAAAAAAACATGGAAAAAATGTCATACCAATCATGCCAACTACCGAAACACCATATGAACACACAATCATTCTCTCAATCACAACACCATTGAATCCAAAAAAACACAATTTTATATTTTTCTAAGCTCTATGTATTCAATTCTGTTTTTTAATTAAGAGGTATTCATAGAAGTTTTATCATCCTGGGAAATTCAACCATTATCCTATTATACATAAATTAGCGATTTTTATATTCAAATATTTAACATGAAATTCATTTAGTTCAGAAACAAGGATCACCAATGCCCATGATTTTTAGTGGGGCATATAGACAGTACATTTCACAACATACCCATCAATATAAAATAGTAATAACATGAAAACAATAGGAGACCACTGAGTAAGAGAAGAAATCTCACCATAAAGGTGTTGATCAGTGTGTGGAATAGGTGGTTTCGTATAAGAGGAGAGGCGTGTAGTAGAAGAGATTTCCAACTGAAAATAAAAAATTAAAGAGGAATTATATGGTATAACATTCCAAAATATGTCCGTTGAGATTTAGTAATGGTACCTTTCTGGTTGAACAATTTTTTTAGTCAATAGTGGGATTTAATTTTTTAACTATGAAATATGTTTCATGTTTATTTATTTATTTTGTATCTACAATTTGCCTAGATTTGTAACATATTAATGGGTTATGAATGGTTTTCATGAGAAATATCATTTTAATTTACACTAATTTAGGGGTAAAATATTCCAAATTAATTGAATATTTTTCTAGGGGATCATTGTTATACCGTAGGGATCATGAATGCCTCTTGGGTGAGTGGAAAGTCTTTTCGGTTGTTGTTTATGTTACCATCTTGGGCGGTATCATTACATTTACAATTATAACAAACCCATGTCCATTTAATATAGGATTGGGGGGGGGTATCAAACACTAATATATTCCCTTCTCCACTGGAGTACCTATGGGGTGGTTATTGATTGTATCATATATGTAAAATATTTTATAGATTGGACATTAGAGTAATCACTACTAAATATTTACCCATTTGTATGGTAATAATGTTTGTTGAACCAAGAGTGTGAAGTAGAAATCCTAAAATAATATGTGATTATATATTTTATGAGGACTTCATAAACTATTAAAAAATATATCAAAAATATCTTACAACCCTCATTGAGTATTAATATGTTTGTTATAATTAATCATATTCAGATAAGTGAAGTGGAATGTGTAAATGAGAATCTTGGGGGGGGGGGAAGAAAGATATGGATATGTTGATATAAATGATTATAAGGTATTGTGTTTAAATATTCATTGTATATTGTTTATTAAAATGTGGTTGGTTTATGTAATTATATTTAGTTCTGTTGTGTTATTTCTTATTAAGGTTCAGTAATAATAGGTGCATCAAGAATCCAAGAATCAAATGGACATAATCAGAAAGGACCTAAATATAAAGGAGAACAAGACATGCATTATAACACAACACATAGGCAAATCTGAAAAAAAAAATACATCAAAACGCAAAAAATAAGTCCATTCTACAATGGGTCTAAAATGATAATGAACAATGACACAATGGATATGGCCACACCAAAATGGTTCTTGAAAAAAAATCTATAATCAATGTGCACGGTCAACAATGAGACCATTTAATCCAGTAGAAAGTGACTATGATTCATTAGTCACGACTACACAATAAGCTCTAAGACATCGCACCCTAAATATCATCCTTATATTAAGACTAAAATGGGAGAAAATGAGAAACAATAAAATTGTAAAAATATAGAGCATATTAGCTTAACCAAGTGGGACACTATATGATAAAGAAATAAAACTAAAATGGAAGGAATAATAGAGTTGAAATTATCCTAGGCTCTATAATACATGTTATGAAAGATAAAACATACACTATATGACAAAGAACCATCCGAGAAGAGAGGAGGAAGATGGTGGCATAGCGTGAAGGTGTTCAAGATGAGAAAAGAGAAAAAATGCAGTAAAACATAAAAGGCTCAGAGGAATGTTTTTGTAAAACATCTATTTTTAAAGGGGTTCCAGGTTTGTCCATATGATTTCAAAAACCACGTGAAAACTATACAGTCTTCACTGTCCGAGACAGACCATTTCACAAGGTACATGTGCATTGTTTGACAGATAGTGTGAAAACAATGATAAATTTCTTCAAAATTTATTAATTAATTTTTATGGTTTTCTAAGGCCCATCACATAATTTAAAAGTACTGTGGGCCTATTCAAACCAATCTTCACTATTTTTGTGAATGTTTTTCAATAATAATGTGAAAAAAATCCTCCCTAGGCTGCTACCCCAAAAACCGAAATCTTAACTCCTAAAGCGTCTATGACTTGTTTAATAACTTAATAATCATCTCGAGAAACAAATTATATAAAAAAATATTTTATGATTTCCCCAAATTCAAGGTTATATATCCAACCGTCATTTTTAAAAATGGGTTTTTTACTAATTGAAAAAAATTATATCTCATCCTAAAAATTCAAATTCCAATATGGATGAGGCAATAAAAACTCTCCAACATAATGCTTATAATACTCTATATTTCGTAGTGTTGATGCTATTGAATCACCGTTATTGGTTATCTATTTTGATTCAAACAAATGAATTTTGTTCCTGAACTCCCAACATGATTTCAAATCATTACACCCAAAAAGAGACACAATCCAACATGATCTTGAGATAAATATCATAACCATAACTGAGATGGCGAGATGGTAATTACTTAAGCTTTCCCAAATTGATAAAATGTATTTTCAATTTTAATTCAATCACCAAATATAAGACACTTCCCAATATAATACATAACTCATGAAATCCAATATCGATCCACAGTGCCTCCCACCACCAAAATTTCATACCAAAATACATTTTCATGTTTTTAATGACACACCTAGTGCCACTTACAATGAAACTTACCCGGCCACACATGATAATTACAGTACAATGTTGGTCTTCTACTTCATTCCAAAATTTCAAAACTCCAAATATATACCTCCTCCAACCATGGAAAACACAAACACAAATATTTTCCCTGTAAATCCTTAGATATCACTAAAAATATCCCATTAAAAACAATATTAAATAATCAATCCATGTGTCAAATAATTACATATAACATCACATGACAACATAAGTCAATCATTATCCACCTAAACTACGTCAAAAGGGTTGGTAGATACTGACATTTTATCTCACATGAAAAACTAAATCACTAACTCTGATGGAATCCAAAAACCAACCAAGAATACATATCATAGTCTGAAACAAACATCCTATGTCATATTACAATTAAAAACCCAGATAAACAAACTAAATAAATATTTACTTCCACCCCCAAATATTCAATTAATATGTAGATCATTATTCATTTCTTGTTGGGGTAATCCCTAGCTTATCATAATATATCATGGTCTAATCTGACCCCTGAGGTGATTCCACAGTCAAACACAGACCAAATTAAACTATCCGTTATTCTATCACCAAAGAACATGTGTGGAAACAATTGAATCCTTTCTATACCATGTTATCTATCTCCAACTCAAAATATCCCCTCATACTCAAATCATAATCAATAAAAAAAACCTATGGGATTCCAAAATCAATCTATATTACATAAGAAACACATGCGCACTAGAAGCCAATGCTTTCACAGTGACCAAAAGACATGATCTACACACCAACCACCATTCTAATGCAGAAGAGTAAAACATCATTACATAAGAGACTCACAGAAGTGATCTATGTGATATAGAGGAGGCTGTCGGGATGGATGTCATTTGAAGATGGTGCGTCAGAGCATGACCTATATACAAGTTGATCGTGCAAGGAAAAGGAAGGGGAAGAGGTGGAGGAGGAGTAGGAGGAGGAGGCAGTGGCGACAAAGGAGGAGGAGGAGGAGGAGGAAACAATGATATAGGAGGACGTGGATAAGGGTCAAAAAAGAGGAGGGTTCATAGAGGAGGAGGATGAAAAGGCACCAATAGAGAAGAAGGAGGAGGATGGTCATAGCATTGGAGGCGGAAAATGAAAATGCGAAGGAGGAGGAGGTAGATGAGGAGGGGTCACGGTGAGAAGTGGTCGATGGCTTAGGTTTCAGCTTCCACAAATCCTTGAAATCTTGCGATGGAGGAGGAGGATGTTAGGATTGTTTTATAAAAACCACGGGAACCTTTATCTGCTCCAGTTAAAAGAGAAGATAATGGTATGTTATAACAGCCCTAAAATAAATAGCACTGATAAAACAATACTTTATTTGTGCTATATTTGCGTTGATAAAGATAGTCCTTTATCAGTGATACAAAATCACTCATAAAATATATATTTATCAGTAATAAATTATTGTGCTGATAAATTGGTATTTTATCCGAGCTTTATTAGCACTGATAAAGATTGGTATTTATCAGCGATAAAAAACTGCTGATAAAATACCTATTAATCCGTGTTAAAATTATAGCACTTATAATGTTATAATTTTAATAATTTATTTACATTCTTATATATTTATTTAAAATTATATATATGATAAATATATATATATTTATTAATTATTATATCTAAAAATAATATATATTTATAAATATTGTTATATAATTTTTAATATATATAAATATATATTAAAAAAATATATAATTACAAGTTTATTTGAAAATTATTTATATAAATCATTAAAAATATAATAAAATATACTTATTATTTAATAATAATTAATATAATTTTATAAGTACTTTTTTAGAACATATATAGTTCGTATGGGTAATATTATGAATTAATCAATACACCACATTAATGGACAATGAGATGTAAGGTATAAATGAACATTCATGCATTTGATACATAACATATACACATTATAAATATTTTCTTTGACCCAATTCATTGTAAAACACATATATATTCAAAAAATTAAATTATAAATATATATATTAAAATTTATTATATATTTATAAATTTAATAAATAAAATAAATATATTAAACTAAAAAAATATAATAAATAGAATCAATTAATCAAATAAATCCAATATAACTAATAAATTTAATAAATCTATATTAAATATAATAAATGTAATAAATATATTTATTATTTAATGTAATTTATTGTAATATTATAATAAATTTATTATATATATATATTTATTTAATTATAGTCTCGGAAATTATTTTTTCAATTAAAACATTATATATATATATATATTCTGGAATGTTAAAGATTATATATTAATTATAAACATTTGTTTTTTGTTTAATGTATACAAATAAATATTATTTTTGAATATAAATATAATAATTTTATACAAATTAATAATAAATTATTTTATCAGTTCTAATAATAGCGCTAATTAATGTAGCCATTATGAGCGCTAAGAAAAGCACTAACAAAGGGTACACCTTTATCGATGCATGTATTAGCATTGATAAAGGAAACATTTATTAGGGATTTTATCTAGCACTAATAAAGTCCCAACCATTTGTCAATGCTTTCATCTTAGCGCTTATAAATGGCAGAACTTCCCTTTCCCTATTTTTTGGTATTAGAGTAATCTTTCTCACAGGTTAATCATAACTTTTAAGGTGTTGGGATGATTAGTGATGTGGAATATCATTTTGTGTTTCAACCATAGTCTTATAGGATCCTTGATGTCTTTCACGTCTCCCAGCTTCATTGGTATCATCACAATGACTCCCATGTCCTTGATTAGGGAGAGTTGATTATTGGGGACAAATAAATTATTGTGGAGCAGTAAATGGATATCCAGAATTTTTGGGAGATGGGGAAAGATGGACGGACCATTCCAATGGTTAATTTGTTGGGGATACATGGTGGTCTGATAAAGAGTGTTTTGGATCTAGAAACATAATTTCATGCCCAGAACCCAAAGCTATTTTTAATTTTTCTTTTGTGTTTTCTACATGATGTAATTCTTTAATCTTGTTTTATATGAGATATGTAGTGTCCTTGATCTGGGAGATATAATCATGACATATAGGCAAGGGATAACTTGATCCCTAATAAAGATGTATTAATTTGGATGAGATTAAACCTATGATGGAAAGTTAGTGCCACCCAAAGAAGATAGTAACCTTACATAGAAGAAGGAAATTACCTGATTCATGTGTTCAGGGAGTGTATATTTGAGTGATGTGTGATACTTATTATTGTCTATTGGGAAGTTATATTTCAGAGGAGGTGTTATTGTAAGTTAAGGGTTCAAATAACCCTTCGAACAACATAGGGAAGTTTATCCTTGGAAGGTATCTTAAAGGGTTGTTGTTCACATAAAACATTCTTAATTATTAAGGGTGGGAATAGTTTTGAGAGTTATATGATATAATTTAATGGACCACTCTTGTCTATTACATTATGAAAATGTTATGTTTGATGTGTTATGGGGAGTCTTGGTGACTCATTTCATTAGTTATCCCACAATAAAATTTTCAAATAGTATATGAGGGCCTTGGTAGGTTAAGACATCAGTAGGTTAGGAAATAGTTAGATGGGTATCGGTAGGTACGAAATTGGATGTTTGGCATAAGTGATTCATACATCGATAGGTCACGTCAATGGCTCCGCATCAGTATCTCAACATTAGTGGATCTGAATCGGTGGATAAACATTGGCGTCTCAGCATAGGTCGAATAGCATCAACAGATCAGTTTCGATAGTTCATGTCATTGGGTTGTGCTGGTGACTCACTATTGGTGTGTCACATCGACGACTTGCAATCAGCGAGTCTTGTCAATGAGTCACATCGGTGAATCTGGCTGTAGTTACTCTGGTGTTGGTGACTCGTGTATATGATTTGGGTCAGCGAGTCACTGGAATTGAGTCATGTCGGTGATCGGACTCAGTGAATCACCCGTCAGTGAGTAATTATTAGTTTTTCACAGTTTTCTAGATTTTTCCCATGTATGATGTTAAATTATTTACCCATCATGATTGACAATTACTGATGCGGTTTCTACCATCTCTGAGGAGAACAATTATATCATTAATATCTTAAAACCCCATCGACATTGAAACATCCAAGCTACATGGTCAAACCATGATATGAGTCTTAAGGACATTGAAACTATTTCCCTTATGTAAATATACGATCTAGCTCTTCTAAGCGGATATCTAATCTTCCCCTTGTGTTTCCATTTTATCTTGGAGCACCTAGAAAACATCCTTCACATGGAGCTATGTCTTTTGAAATATCCATCGATCCAATTTTTCTTAGAATCATTCATGTCTCTCGTGAAACCCCTATTTTTTCTCATGGATGAGTTTTTAATAATCTATTGTCCATGTATGTATGGCTTAGTCTTTCTATTTTGTGAATCTTTTACGGTGGGTAACATAATTTCTTTATGTGTTTCTGAGAGAATCGTAGAAATATGAATATAGTATAACATGTTTTAAATATAATCATACGTGTTACAATTAAAGTTTGTGTTACCTTAGAAATATTTTTTGATTGGGAAGATGATGAAGAATCTAGTGTTGTTTTATCTTTTATCATTAATATATGATCTAAATTGTGTTGGTCATATTCCTTATGAAAATCATGGCTATTGGTGGTCTTTGTTTGTGCACCTGACTCATTAATACTTTTTGATAACATTATATTGGATGGATATGATCATGGAAACAAGTTTAATCACATATATCCAGTTTATTAAATGGATTCATTATGATATAACTTGTTCTGTGATCACCCCTTAATATTGAAAGTGGAACTGGAGAACATTGATGCTTATCAGAGTACACATTGTGAGTTTGGTGTGGTTGTGTGTGGTTCTGTTCATCGTTGTGTCTTGAGATGGTCATGTGGAATTGTGGTAGGGGTGTGGCTATGTATATGGGGTAGTATGGGTGGTGTAATGGATTCTCATGTTGATAGATTATTTGATTGTGTAACAGTTTAAATTTTAATTCAGTGGGACTCAATCTGGGATGTTCTATGGTTGTTGGGAGTGGTATTCTTGTGCAATGGGGTTGAAACTAGGTTAAACATTGTTTTTTTCTTTGGTGTAATTTTTTATGCATTGGGGATGCATATGGTTGTGTGTTGAGGAAATATATGATTATGGATATGATGAGTATGGTGTGGGTATGCAGAGGGTCTTTATGGGATGATGGTGATTTCATAATGGTAACAGTTGGATGGGTTCTGCAAAAAGGGGAGTGTGTTGTGGATGTTTTACCTTGGTTCGTCTTCCTTGTCTGTTATGGCTGATTGTGTTACTATTTATTGGGAATTTTGGTAGTTTCCCAGGTATGGATAGAAAGATCATTTGGTTCATTAAATAAAGAATGATAATTGGTTAAACTATTTTGATGTGGTTTATGGTAATAGCTTTCGGTTGTGTTTGTGGTTGTGCATTTAGAGGGAGTAACAATAGTGGTTTTGTGTGGGATGGGTATTTTTTAAAACCCCATTGTTTGGGATTAGTGTTTGTTACCAATATATATACTCTTAGTTCCTTTTTATTTATTTCAGCACCCCACCAATATTGAGAACATAACCTCAAACACCCCCATTGTTATTGGGGAGGGTGTATTTCCCAGCATCTGGGTGGGTGGATGGATAAATGATTATTTCCCCTTCTCTACTCCCTCATCTATGAATGGAACACCCAAGACTATTCAAAAATTATGTAATGGATTAAGGTATAATACATGATTTATGAGGGTCTGGTGTGTTTTCCCATGTGACTTCAGGATGTGGCCCACGTGTCTGTGGGCATTATGTGGTGTGGTTATGGATGAGATTTTTACTGGTGGGTTGTGGTGTTGTTTTGGCCCATGTGTTTTTTATATGGATGTGGTGTGGTTGTGGACCATGTATCTGTGGGAAGGATTTGGTGGGGGTTTTGGTCTAGATGTGTGATGGGAGGTTCTGATAGTAGGGCTTGTGGAAGAGAGTGGAAGTGTCGGGACATTCTCCATTTTCTATGAGTAGTTAATTAGTGGGAAGTGGTGTGGGATAACCAAATATATATATATATATATATATATATTATATTACTTTTCATAACTTAGGTTATTTATTGAGTTTTCCTTAGTGAGGTTGGTATGGCTATTACTTTTTATTAGGTTCTTTCAAGGTTCTTTTGTTTTCTCACTGAGGCATTTGTATTATTTTCCAAGTTGTTCATGAGAGACTTTGGATTTTTTTTGCTGAGTATACTTGTATCCTCAAACAAGGAATATAGAACTATTTTCTGGTTTCTAGATGAAATGTATGGACCATACTAGACCTTACTAGATCGGATGTTCGGACCATTGTCATGTTTCTTCTTAGCATGTATTTTGTTTTTATTTTATAGTTTGGTTTTATTTATAATAGTTTTACTTATGAAAATTCATGTGGGATGGATTTGGATTCCTTTTACATAAAGTTATTGGAGTTGTTTTGGGATGAACCTTTCCAAATATTTGTTTATATAAAAAAGTTAATGCCTTCCATTTTGTGAAATTTTACACCCCTAGTGTTGGTCGCCACCCTGGGGATGACTTGAGATAAGAATCAGGGGTCATTAACTATATTCCTTCATTTCTATGTTAGGAGGGAAATCATTGGGGGGAGGGGTTATGAAAATATCCCTTTATTGGGGTTAATGGTTAAAGATTTACCAAAGTGTTATGTTATTTTTGTATCAATTTTCCTTAATTCAGAAGTATATTATGTAATTCATAGATATTCTTCCACCAGGAATTTATAATTCCCATTTTACAAGTAATGGAATGAATTTATTTATTCTCAATATTTTTAATGTTCGATTTCATGTTATTCCTTCATGGGGATTAAATTAAAAGATAACAAAGTTGTTATGATTTTTTATTACAATCTCATCATTTATAGAGAAAATTTTTATTATGAATCCATTTATAAAATCCAATGACTTATCTGTCATGAAAATTTTAGATTTTTAGTATCTTATAATTAATCATTATATATTCAATTAATAGTAAATTTTTCCAATATTTAGTACCTAAAATAATATATAATTTTTTTTAGTGAAAATGATTATTTATTTATCTATTCGGAATAAATATGTTTTCATCCAAACCCCTAATTCCTAAGAATGTTTTAAAAATGTTTTTTATTCTTATATTATTTTGAGATAACTTTTTAACCATTATTTAGTTTTAAAAATATGTTATTAAGGTAATCTGCTTGTCATTTTGAAAATAATTCCAAAATAAATATTATCCAAAATTTGAAAGGAATTTTTTTTTTAATGTGTACGACTTAAAGAAAACATCACATATTCATGATATTTTGTTCATTGAATACTAATTTATAATTTTTCAATTATATTTTACAAAAAAAATTAAAATATAATATTTTCAAAAAAGTGTTTTTTTTCAAATCACAAAATTTATTTTCCTCAAAAATGTTTTCAATGATTTTCCAAGCATTATTTATTAGTTTTCTTGGTTATTTTCAATAAAATATATTTTTATAATTTTTTATGAGTTTTTAGTATTAAAATGATATTTTCAACTAAATTATATCTTCCCCAAAAATTGTTCTATGTGTTGTTTCAAAATAATTTTGCATAAATCATGAAATCCTTTTAAGTTACATATGTTTTATTGTTGTTACGTTCCAAGGATAGGATTCATATTATTTTCTTGAATGTTTTATGTTTACATTGTCATGATTTTTATGAAACTTTTTTCTCTTCAATGGGTTGTACAATGATAATATCCATATAAAACCCACTTCATTTCATGGGTTGTGCTATGATGAAATAATGACATGTTATTGAAAACTGCATGTTTTCCACAATTTAGGACACAATGAAATTTTTATGAATCCTATTTCATATAATGGGTTATGATATGAGGAATATTTTATAATCATTTGAACCCTATAAATATTGTTTTTATTATGAGATCGTTGGGACTTATATCTCCCTAAAATTAAATTGGTAATTATTACATCTCATGATAAATATATACCTAGAATAAGGAGTTAAACCCATATAATAAAGGATGTTATGTTCTATGACAATCTTGGGAGTGAAAAATTATTACCATTATGGTTTGGTGAATTAACCCATTCCAATATGATAGAATTGGAGATAAATCTTGAATAATATTTAAATTATTTTATATTCTTAAGTGTATACCATAAAATCTATGTCTTATTCCGTTGTTATTACCTCATGGATAATATTTTTTATTTCCTTATGATTAATGTATTATAAACATCCAATATTTATTCCATGACATAATATTAAGATCATTGATATGAAAGATATGGATTTTCAATGTCATTATCATGTTCTCATACCCTAATGATTTTTTATTCAAACATATATCCCATTATTAAAATTACTAAAAATCTGATTTCACCCTTTATTATGTTTTTCCTAGGTTATGATGATTTTTATATGTATGGTACTTTATAAAGGTTTGTAGATATGAATATCATAGTGGGAGATGATTTATCTCACCTATGGAAAAATGTTTTATGTATCTATGTTTCTAAATACACTAAATTATTGTGGTCTTTAGGAATGGTTTTTTAATGCATTGAATATTCATCTCAATGGATGTAATATCAATATATGATAATATCGAGATGTTATAGTTTGTATTTTAGGAATGTCTATGTTATCCTTTAAGAAATAGTACGAAGAAACATTAGTGAGATCCATCGGGTATTTTCTATGAATATTCATATGGATATATCTAATGATTAGTCTAAGGATGTTTTAATTCATGACAAGATATATTAGAATTTTTGTAAAAGATAATGTATGTGGATTACATGAAATTAAATCTCTTCCTAGATATTACATGTGTATTTGAATCATAAATAATTGGTACCCAGGTGTGATAACTCTAGAAAGTATGCATGAATTACACTCGATGGACACACTATTCCCCAAATGGGCCTTGATGCACACATGGTTGGACACTCCTAAGGGATATGCAATGGAAATTCACAAAATCTTTTGGAACCAACATAATGTATTTAAATAAAATATTTCAATTAATGAACTAGGATAAAAATAAGATTCCAAATTTGAACAATAAGGAGAGATGGTTTATAAATCATATAAGTTATTTTTTCCATAATAATGTGGCTTTTTTCAATGATAAGATTAACTCAAACTATGATAATTAGCATTAGTAAATATAGGGAACCAGAAAAATCAAGATTAAATTTAAATTTGATTATTCATTTTTTATGATAATCTAGATGATATTATGAAGGTAGTTAAGGATTTTATGAATATGAGAAATCATTTTTCATGGAGCAAGATTGACAATGTGCACCCTAAAAAAATATTTGTCTAACTAATAAAGTGATATAAATAGTTTTATGAGAGGTTTTATAGTCGAGACCATGGAGAAAATATGATTTAGTTTCCTATGTGATGATAATGTTTAAAAACACTCATTTTAGTGTGTTAGAGGAATGAGAATATGTTTTTACTATCTAAAATATGGACACAATTAAAGTCATCTCAAAGTGAAAGTGAGAACCTTATTTAACAAAGTGGATAATAATTTTAGTCTCTATATGATTTAATAGACTTTTGAATTATTTTACTGTGCAATGTATGTTAATCATAAAAATCATTGTCCTAAATAGAATGATCATGATGAATAAAAGAAATGTTCTATGATTAATTTTTTTATTGATATAGATAAGTAGAATAAAAATTACATACGAATGGAAGACATTTTGTGGAATAAGAAAAAGAAGTGTGTTTAATGGTTTATGAAAAAAGTGGAATGATTTATGAATTTATGTATTCGAATTAAAAGACCGTGTTATATGAATCTTGAAATGTTTACGTATTTTATATTAATTTTTGTAATGTTTTTGAATGAATATTTTGGATCATATTGTTAGACAAGAATAGTGATCTAATATAAAATTTATATATTTAAGACAACCCTTAATAGCTTCCTCATGTTGTGATAATGACGTTGGGATAAATAGATTATTGTTTTGGATAATGTAAACTGGATAGTATTGATAAACAAGGAAGAAATTTATTATATGTAGATAATTTGGGTTATGTTTCCATTTATGGAGTTTACGACATTACTAGATATATGGAATACATTAAATAATCAATTAATTTATCTATATAATTAGGAAGGATGGATGTTTTCATTGATTATTTATAGTAATTAAGGTTAATACTATGTTCCAGGATAATACATTATGAATGTATTCACATAACTAATATGTGAAAATTAAGAGATAGTTACAGTTTCTTGGGGTATTAATAGTGATTAAATTTTGAGAATTTCTGGTCGTTATATATATATTATTGGATTTTAATCATTTGAAATGTTCAAATGGAAACCCATTTAGGAAATGGTATATGTTTTCAATTGGATGTGTCATTAGATATTAATGTATTATTTCACAATATTAAGACTTTTTTATAACTTATTATAACCATATTGATGTGATGATAACTAAATACATACTCAATGAATTACAATTTTATTTATGGTTTTCACAATTTGTTCCTTCTTTCATCTTAAATATTTTACCATCATTTGTTTGAGTAATTGATTATATGGATGTTAATCATGGAACATCCAAATGATGAGATTGTGCTTAATGAAATTAAATCACATATGTATATCTTTGTACTATAAAAATGATCTTGGAATAATATTATTTTCCATTATCAACAATTTTTAGTAGAAAATGTTCTTTTCATGGCTATTCTCTATATGGTTTCATGGCCATTAACTTTCCCTTGATCACCCTATTTTTTTAGATTGATGATCTCTATCCCCAAAAATAATTATTTAGTGTTTATTTCCATTCCCAATTCCCCACACCCACCTATTTTCTCCAATGTGGAAATATAGTTATGTTTTAGTTTAGGTAATATTTTATTTTTTCCAGTTTTCTTTTATTGTGACGTTTTCTTATTAATTTTTATGATGTGGGTTTTTTTGTGATGGAATATTCAAAGGTTGATCCTTTTTTAACCAATCTAATTTCATAGGAGAAATTCATTTTAAAAGAGGTAGAATGTAACACCATAAGATTTTATAAAAATATATATTTTTTGAAATATGTTTAATAATTTGAATATAGTACACATAAATTTTTTTCCATTATTTTATAAACAATGCTATGATAGGATTATTTTTCAAAAGGCACTGTTTTTAACATGTGGTACATGAAACAATTAAGTTCTTCAAAGGCGTGTATGATAAATGACATTGATCTTCATTTAACTATTATATAATCTAAATTTAAATAGGACCATTATAACAAATGAATTAAATAGGAAGGTCTGAATATTACAAAATAAATTATGTGATATACATATAATTTTTCTAATGAATATAAATATATTTAGAAATTCATAGTAAAAAACCACTCAAAATTTGTTAAAGTAAATATATTCATCTAAAATATTTTTTCCTAAAAAATGATTTCTATTGCATTGTGAGAAAATATTATATTAAATTTTAACATATTTTATAAAATTTATTTAATAAAAATTTAAGAATTTTTTAAATTATAAAATAAAATTTATTTAATGGTGGAATATGTGGATTTTTTATAAAATTTTGATTTTTAATAAATAGCAAAAAATAATGTGTTTTGATAAAATATTATTTCTTTTCAGTAAATTATGTATTTTAAATAATAAATTATTCTGTAATTTAAAATATCTATTAATTATGAACATTTAATGGACTTAATTAACATTTAAGAAATTTTATATTGTATTTTAGTATATGTTTCTTTTGGTGTTGAAAAAGGGGTTCATCTAAAAAATGTTTTAAAGTTAATAATGTTTTTCCATTTTAATTAATTAAAATAATACATAATGGTGATTTTTTTTAAATTTATAGATTATATGTTAATAAATTTTACTTATTGTTATAAATTTATTATTATTCGACATAGATTTTATATAAAATCACATTGTGCGAAAAACAATACAAGCCTTTAAAACAATCTGTTTCATTGTATTTGTGTATTTATTTTCAATTTAGTTTTTTGAACATTTATAAAAAGAATTTGGAAAAATATACTTTATATTTAAATTAACATGTCAAAATTATATTATGGTAATGTTTTTAAAAAATTTATGAAATCATTAATTTTTTAAATAATAATTTAAAATGTATAATTTTAATTTAAAACAATTTTATCATTTAACGTACATATAATGTTAAATTATATTTCAAATTGATTTGGTTGTAACATTATATAAACTATAAATCCATTAATCCAATTTTTTCAATTTAATCAATTTCCAATTGACATTAGATATAATAAATTTATAAACATATGAACATATTTCTCTAAAAACCTCCTTTCACATCACGTGAGTATGATGAGTTTAGTATCAAAATTTTACACTTATATGATTTGAATTTAGAAAGATGTATATGATATTTTGAATTATAATAATTTATATTATCTAATAAGGATAAATAATTTTCTAACCCAAATGAATAGTGACTGTAGTAAAAATGAATTACCTTAGTAAAAGTTGAAATAAGATTAGTGAGTGTTAAAGTAAATAATTATAAAGGTTAAATGACCTATAATCCTGTATAAAAAACTTGAATTCTATATATTGACCATGATAACTATAAGGTTCAATAATATACCATTTTGGACTATTTTGATATATGAAAAATTTTGGACCACTCAATTATTTTCAAAAATACCAAGGGTGTCCCATCCCATATATATAAAAGGTCGCCCAAATCCCATCTCCTCACACCTTCAAAACTTTTTAGTTAATCCAATCTCTAAATAATTGGAGTCTTGAATATTATAGAAATAAATACATCATAAAGGGATATAAATAGCATTAATCAAGAGTAAAAGGTAAGGAGGTTTGAATGAGTATGCCAAAAATCAAGACTTAAGGCTAGGCATTTCTGTCCCCCTTTTTACTTCCATGAGACAGATTCCATGTTTACTGCATTTATATTTTATGACGTCTTTATACTATAAATAAATTATTTTTTTAATTATTCTTCTTAAAATTATTGTAATTTAGATATCCTTATGTGGTTTTTTGTTTCATGGGTTTCACGGTTATCGTTTTAATATAGTTGTGAAGGATTTTTGTCCTAATATGAATTATTTGAGACGTACAATATTATTTACACCTATATTTATTCATGAGGTTTATATATATCCTTTTTATATATGATATTGGTAATTAATTTCTCATAATAATATATTAGGTTTCATTTTATGTTATTTTTTTTGGTGCATACATCTAAATGATACCAAATAAGTAATGGTTTTATATTTCAATCTCATAATTTATTGGGGTTGTTTAAAATTATGGTTCTAAAAATTATTCTAATGGTCGATATCTTAGTAAAACCATTTATTTTCTTAATATAATTTTATTCATAATATCATTAACTTAGAATATTATTTTTCACTATCTGATACTTAAAATATTTGAGAGTTTCTTTTATGAATGGTCAACAATATTTTTCACTTTATCCAGAAATTAGTTTTCCCCAAACAATGTTTTATAAAATTAATTTAAAACTTGTTTTTTTATTATTGTTTTAATTTTAAAATAATTTTTAACCAATTTTTTTCTTCGTACAACAATATTATGAAAGGTATATTCATGTCATTTTCTTTAAAATTCATGTTATCTTTTTACAAGTAATTTGAATGGATTCTTTGTTTGACATCTACAGCATGAAGTAAACATCTGGTTGTTATGAACTTTATATTCATTTAAGATTCAATTATATTTTGTCAAGGTTATTTTGAATTAAAAAAAATCCAAATGTTGTATGTTCAAAACACTGTTTTTTTTATAATAGAAAGGGATATTTTAAATAAGAAATGTTTTTAATTATTTTAAATAATTCATCTATATATTTTAAAGGTTATTTTTAATGAAATAAATTTAAATTTTTATAAGGAATCATTAGTTTTAGTAATTGATTTTAAACAAAAGGATATTTTATTCAATAGATGTTATATATGGTATTTTAAAACCATTTTCAATCAAAGATGATATCCTTTTATGTTTCTTATGAATTACAAGGAATATGATCCAAGGAAACCATTCTTATTCTTTTCCTAAATGATTTTTGTTTATGATGTAATAAATCTTAACATACCCATTTTTCATTCATGTGTTGTAACATGATATAATTCTTATGAAACCCAATAATTTGGATGAGTTATTCAATTATGAAATGATGAACTTATAATGAAACCAATATATTTTCATAATGTTATGACTTGATGAAATATTTATGAAACTCATTTAAGTTTATGTTTTATGATATGGTGAATATTTTATGATCCTTTTTCAAACATAAATTTTGTTTTCCTAATGAAATGGGTGGGACCTATATCACCCACCATTAAATTGGGTATACATTTTCCTATCATGATATATACATGATAAGAATGGGGAGTGATCTCTATCCTATGAATGATTTTTTCAACTATAATCGGATTTGTATTGAACCATGACTACTAATATGTTATAGGTAGTGAAACCCTCAAACTATCATATCCTTTGAAATTATCTATGTCTAATATGGAATGAATTTCATACGATTATGTGTATTCCAGAAATTCAAGGTATCATTACAATATTATGACCTTCTGGATCAGGTTCTTTGATTTATTTATAATTCACGTCTTATAAACTACAAATATTTATTCCATTACTCAAGATTAAGATATTTGATATAAAGGTTATGGGTTTAAAATGATATGATCATCCTATCATACACTTATATTTATCTTATTCTTACATATCTCCCTTATTTACTCCTAATGAGCATCTGTGCTCACACAGTCTTATATTTCCTCTCCCCAGGTTTTGAAGAAATGTATAACTTATGATTTTTGTAAGAATGTTTTAGTGTAATATGATTTATGTGGGGTATTATTTAGTTAAACTATGAACCATTTATTTTTGTTTACATGTTTATAATGACACTAATGTATTAACGTCTTTTGGTGTGGGCTTTTTTAATGAATTGAATATTCATCTATGATGATGTAATATATATGTATGATAATATTGAGTTGTTAGAGTTACTTTATTACATTGTAACTAGATATAAGGAATCCTATCTTGAAGGTCTAAATAGTTTACTAGTTTTGTAAAACAATATACATACATAAATATGACTATACAATTAGATACATAAAATAAAACATAGTATTTTCTTTGGAACACAATTTTTAATATTATCATATTATAGAACATCAATTGTAAAAAACATCCAAGAAATCCAGGGAAAATAAACATAATAATGCAGTGAGGTCAGATTCTCAATAAGTATATGAATACAATAGAAACTATCATCATCAAATAAAGAATAATAAAGATGTAAAGGTAAATATTTTAAAACACATTACACTCAATCAATAAAATGATCATGATAAAAATGATGCAGGAAAATATTGTGATCTAATAATCACATATAAATAACCACATTCCAAAGAAACATATATTTGGATTGCACAACAGCTCAAATAGTCAAATGGAAAACAACAAAAAATATCATAAATAGGTAATGAAAAATGTTTTCCAACATAAAATTACCACAATGTACTTATTCAACTAAACAATAAATAAATTTGTATGGAATCATCCAAATACTAGTATTTCTCTCTCATGATACCTACTGATGAAGATATAGTGTTCCCTTCCCATCAATTACTAAGTCCAACGAATTCGTCATACGAAAGTGGTGAAACAAAATCATTGATATAATTTTCAATTGAAAACTATGATGAAAAATGATTATACTTTCATGAAAAAATAAAAAAAATCATAATACATCTTTTGTAATATGAAGCATTAAAATTAAATATTTCATCACTAGTAACTCATAATATCCACCAAGTATTTTTGACATAGATGAAATTAATTTTAAATGATCATTGGAATATTTCATGAAAGAAGATACCCATTTTTATATTAAAACCAATTATTTAAAGATTAAAATAATTATCAAATATTAAGGAAAACAATTTAATTTATTGAATCCTTGTAAACATGTAGAGGAATATACAAATCAATGAGTTGTTATGATGGCAGGTAAAATCGTATTTTCCATTTAGAAAAACATTCCTTTCACTCATTTTTAAAAAGGAGAAAATAAAATTGTTTAGAAAATGATAATAATAATACATGAATTTCATTTAAATTGATGATAATGTGTAAAATGTAAGTCTAAAAATCATAAGATAATAATAAGAACATTTTTAAAAATATATTTAATATCATGGAAAGAGAAGATAAGGATTCCAAAATAAGTATAATAATAGTGTTATTTTTTTATAAAAAACATAATTTTTTGTATAATTAGTACATAAAGTAAAGAAAAAAAATTATAAAAAGAAACTAATTGGAATAAACATAGGATAAAATATTGGTTTTTAATGTAGAATTATTTCCCCATCTGTTATGTAATCATAAATAATCTCGAAAAATGAGGGGATTATTAAATAAACCCTTATGGATTTCGTGACATATAAATCATAATTTCTATGATAGAATAATATAAAATTAAATTTTAAATATCCTAATAATTATTTGATTCATTTTATAACTTTTAAAATGGATAATATATACACCACATAAAATAATATAGAATTATAACATAAAATATGTCCCATAGATGAAAATTTGAGATGAAGAATCCTTTCATATGGCCTAAATTACATGTATGGGTTTTAACATTATATATAATTAGTATAGATTTTTGATAAATTTAAGAGAGATATATAATAATTTATATAATTAAGTAAAATATTTTTTTATATTTTTTTACCAAATATATTTCAACAATGATTTATTAAATTCACAGTTCTAGGTAATAACTATAAGGCCCCGGCCTTAAACATTACTTAGTCTTAAGTATTTACAATATTAGACATTGAGGATCTTTTCAGGATTAGATTTTTAGAGAATTAGACCATAAATCATACATTTCATTCTACATTTCAACTAGGTGGTTACATAAAAGACAATATTCATTTTTCTCATTAAAGGAGACATATTTAAAATAAAACATGGATTCATTCTTGACACTTACTCAATACTATCATCACATCTGTAATTTTCCCTTGACCTGTGAAAAACATTTCAAAAAAACATGGGATGAGCATAAAAAGATCAATAAGGGAAATAAAAGTACGGAATGAAAATATCAGTCTATGTATACATAAGAAATTATGAAATCATACTTTACTCATAAAACATAAGCACTTTATCATATCTCATGAAATCATAATATTTATGAATAACTCATAGAAAACATAAGACATAAAGGTAACTTGAGGCATTCATAACATTCTTACGTAGGGAGTAACCCTCATGGTTATGTTTGGAATACCCATCATTGTATATTCCCTAAATCTCTTCGGAGAAAAACATTATCATTTAACCCCTTCGCGTTACCCAATTAATTGGAGAACTATATCGGGCTCACCCGCCCTTAGTTTATCACGGAACCGCCCGTCTTCATAAACAATGCCCATGAACCATAACATAATCGTATCACATAAAACATGCATAAAGGAAACATAACATTTCCACATTTCAATAACAAGATATAAAAAACACATTGATATGATAAAAACATTATCAAAACCATTTTCAATAACAATATAAATGAAAATTAAAATATGGTATTTAATTTTCATTTAAAAAATGTTATGGCTTTTAGAGGAAGCTGAGACTCAAATAATGGTCAAGGCGGCCGAGAAGTCATTGTCACCGCATACGTACGACAAAAAATTCCTTTTTTCATTTAGTAAGATGATTCATATAAAAATGATTCCTTTTGAATAAATTTAAAAGTCAAATGGGTTTATACACCGTATAAAAGAAGGTTGTGTAAAAAACAAAATATGCCACAATGAAAGTAGATTGAGACGAAGTCCCCTACCTCGTGTCTGACTTGACTTGATCATTCTTTAGTCTCCTGAATAATAAACATGATTTAATTTCTACTTGCTTAAGATCCTTTTTCAAGTTCATTATACCTTTTATATCACTTATTACCATGATATGAACACTATGTTAATAACGGTCTTTTCTTCGATCATTGGTACTTGAGTCAAAAATAAAATCCTTATAATTACAAGTTGTTCATGTGGTAAAATATCCATTATATCCAGAATTATATTCATGATTTATATATCATATATATCATATATATATCTAGTAAATAATTTCATTTATAATATTAAATAACATTTAGAGGTAAGAAATGAAATGCCCCGTTCATGGAGACGGTAAGTCGTACGTACGCATGAACCCTACTTTCATTTCTATTTCGTAATTAGTGGAGTGAAATAATAATGATATAGAGGTATATTATAATTCCAGTATAATATAATTTATAACATCATAAACTCCATCCTTTATACATCCCACATATGGCATTGACAAATCAAATCACATTGAGGGGGCGGTAGTCCGCACTTCGTAAAATGAAGATATCGCGTTTACCTATAATGGAAACAATAAAAGTATATCATAAATGATAAATAATGAAGCATAATAAAAACATAAAAATAATATATATCATATATAAATAGAGTGACATCTTAATGGCAACCATGAAAGGTGTTAAAAGAAGATTGAACAATCATCGTTTCTTGAGGCAGAAATTCTCCGTCCAGAGAGACAATATGTTCTTTAACCATTAGATGAAGGTGTGTGTAAGTGTAGCTCAGATCCTTCATATAAAAACATCCTATTTTATTTTATATACTATTTTTGTTACAAAAGAAAGTAACAAATAGATATTAGGGGGTTTGAGAAGAAAAATAAAACAAAAGAACACAAGTGAAGACATTACCTTTAAATCGGGTAACTCCAATTGGTTTGAACCAAAAAGGGTTTCTTAAATATTTTTCTACCTAAGGTAACGCTCATGGGAAGAATAGAGGGATTTATAGAGATAAAATGAGCAGATATTGGCCATGCCAATGTCTTGAGATGTGTGGGTTAAGCGGTAGAGGTGGGGGCCTTTTATAAGAGGGAGGATGGGTACTCTTGGAAAGTCATGAAATGTTACTGTATATTGAAATGTGTTTCGGATTTTAAAGGTCCCACATTGATATATTTCGAGGATAAGGTGATAAGAGTTCGAAATATACTCATACAATAGGTCTTTGACAATTGTAAGTCTTATATTTTATGTTATCGTTTCATTTTATTTAAATCATTCATTAATGAGGTAATCACTGCATCATCATCGTGTCATAACAAATTTAATTTATTTAAGGTCTAAACATTATAAATACATTAATATGATATAGGAAATATTTTTATCTTTCAAATTACTATTTATAGTCTAAGAGATCATTTATGTAGAGAAAATTAAAAAATATTAGTTAAGTGTTACATACATTTGTGATATTCTATTTTCTTTAAAAATAAAATGATAAAGTGTCACTATCACCCAAACGTGATTCCATGGGGTCCCAGAGTTTGGCACAAGGCATCCCATGTTCAGACATGACTCAAGAATTATCATTAGGACACATTTTTGGATTATTAGTTATTATTATGATATTATTTTATTACCCTTAACTACCCAATTACTAATTAATCACGATAATTAAAGATAATTACCGACGTTACTATTCATAATGTCCAAAAACAAAAGATTATTAATTACATAATTTGGACCTTCTGAATCCAAATATAATATCCATTTTAATAAATTACAAACACATATATTTCAATAATTAATTTAAAAATAAATCTCGTTGTCAAAACAAATAGCGTGTTTTTTAGAAACAATTTATATCAAAAGATTGACAATTGTTTATGTCCAATTTCAAAGTAAAATTAATCCCAATGACCACCATTAGATTAAATGGTAAAAATATATTCTATTTAAACTTTAAACCCAATTAAAAATATAATCTATCCATATAATTAAATTAGATGAAAATGCAGTTTTGAAGTAAAATGTAGTATTTTTCACTATTCATTAAAAAATGAACATTGTTAGAAAAATACCAAAAATTTATCCAAAGTAAATTTCAATGTCCCAATCCAAAAAAATAATTTTATTTTGACAAATATATCTTATAAAATTTTCAAAATAAACATTTAAAAATGGTTCTTCATCAAAAGGTTGTAAAATAATCTTTTTAAAATATTAGAGAATTCTATGCTTATGATTGGATTTATTATAATTTTAAGTCTTTAAAACACTATCTAATTCATAAATAGACATATATATGAAAATACATAATTCTTTACTTACTTGGGATGTTACAATAACAACCTCATTTTACAAGTATGTTTTATTTTAGTGGTTTTTTAATGTTCACTAATCATACTAACATAATACAAATATTTATAGTCCGGATGTATATATTATATATATATATAATATATTTTTATTTTTATTCATCCATAAAAGGAATATATTGAATAATAAATTATATTATTCAAGGGGGGATATGATGCATGAACACATAAATATGTTTTTATTCTTTCCTATGGATGGAATATGGGAAATGTAAATAACAGTTACCAATAATAGAATAATTATTATATAATAAATATTCATTTCTTCTTTCTCTATTACCATCAATGTAAAAATATAATAAAAAATATATCACATTTCTTAATGGAGGTGGTAGTCCAAATTTACACACGAGTGATGTTATGATTTTTTAATAGATTGAAGGTAAAAAGGTAGAACTTATAATATATTTTTAGAAGTATAATTATGTAATCAAATTAATATATTTGAATTAAATCCATATTCTCATCCCTTATATATATGCAGTGATTGATGAAAAATTACTTCGGTTCGCGAGGTGTTTGTTAGTCGTACACATATTCGATGGTTTTGTTTCCCAGTTGTGGGAAGATGTGTTTTATTTATATTATTGAAAGAACATAATTACATATAATTATATTAAATTTATATATATTTCAAAATCAAATAATATTTTTATTATATTAAAATTTTTAATTTGAAGAAAAAGATGATATTTAAAGATTAAAAACTACACCTCTCATTTAGAGATCCTATTTAGGGTTATACTTAAAGCCTTCTTAGGAGTGTTTCTTTAACAAACAATAAATTAAAAGTATTTGGGGGTGATATAATGAAGTTATTTGAAAAATTATTCCTTGATAAAAAATTATATTAAATTTTATAATTGATAGGAATGTGGGATTCTTTTTATAAGTGGGCAAGAGGACCCACTTAAGAACCACTTGGAAATTTCCTAGAAGAATAGAAAATTATAAAGTGATTGCCTAGATGAATCCACCCAAATAACTTTATATTTGAATATATTATATTCTAATGTTTAAATATGTCCACACATTAGTATTTACATTATTAATTTGAAAAAAATATTATTATCTATTATTTTATCCATATAATAATAATTTTTTATGTTTAAATGCATTAATTAATTTATAGTAAGGTTACTTTTCATCAAGAATAAAATGTAAGATTAAAAAAAATGATAATATTCATTATTATGACTAGAAATATAAAATCAATTTTAAAAAATCATTTATTATATTTTAATGTTTTTAATTAACAGTAAATCTTAAAAACACATTGAAGAAACAATTTTTTAAAGGAATAATTGCCTTCTGTATAAATGTTTGTTACAAAATTCCCCAACAACATTAAATGAAATGATATATATTGGATTATTTATCGTAGAATTGAAAAAAAAAATTCTTTTAAATTTTTTATAATAATTAATATAATATTTTAAATGTGTTAAATAAAATGAATGATTAAAAAATAAGTACTTTTCATTCTTCATCAAAAGATATATATATTTAGAAAATAAATAAAATTTCACTAAAAATTAATTTATAAATAATTTTTTTCAAAAATAAAATAAATAATTTCAACTCAATTTTTTAATTTCTAGTGAAAAATTATTTGATATAAGTTGGAAAGATGCAAAAAATCTTTTCCTTAGAAAATTATTGTTTAAGCATAAAAATAAAATGTTCCCAATGATTTTAAAAAATATTAGTTGAATGATAATAAAACAATATTTATTATATAATATATAAATTTCATTAAAATAATTTACCTAGAGATATTAGTTTAATTTATCATTATAAAAATCATTGTGAGGAAAAAAAATTAAAAAAAGAATTCAATTTCAAATGATTTTTTTTACAGTATAATATAATTATTTTTAATGAATTTGTTTTATATAGTTATAAAAAAAATTATATTTATAATTTAGTTAGTCATATTTATACAATAAAATTTAGTGGCTATTTTATAATTCTATATTATATTACAGTTCATTTAGAAATGGGGTTTCATTTATTGTAAGACATCAAATAGATTAACTACATTTAAAAGACATGTCATAGTTTCTATATTTGTTGCATTAAATCCTATATAATGATTTTTTTGAAATATCTATAATTTCACCTCATGAAATTATTTTGGTAGTAATTCAACATAATTTCATTACATTCATAAATTAAATCTTCTATAATGTGATTTCTCTAAAGTAACATTACCTTTTGAGTATTCTAATCCCTCAAAACTTTTTCTATAGTTTCAATAATTTAGATAGGAATAATAAAATAAGGTAGACTAGGTTATAATTCAATTTCTTTATAGGTGACCACACTTGTTTTATTTTTTATATAATTATATAATAATGTTATATGGTACAAATCATGTACTTTAGAGATACTTGGTGGCTTCATCAAATAGTAAGTCACGTATCCAATTATTTCTGGAATATAAAATAGTACTATGTACCAAAAAATAAATTTTCCTTTATTATCGATCATTATAACACCATTTAGTGGATATACATTTATAAAAAAATGATCTTTCACTTTAAATTTTAAATCCTTCATTTAATTTGTTATTATGACTATTTTTCCCTTCTATGAGAATAATTTATATAAAGATGAATATTTATTACCATTTCTATTCTATCATCTACATTTCATGGGCCTAGAAGCCTCCATTCAACCAAATCATCCCAACATGTTAGGGTATGAAATATCTTTCGACCTAGTGCATTATATGACACCATTTGAATGGGTGAATGGAATCTATTTTTATAGATAACCTATTAAAATAATAAATACTAATATTACATACCATTGATATCAACATTGAATGAACTCAACATAAATTTTATTTTTTAAATAATCCTATAATACTATCAATAAATTTTAGGGCTCTAAGTGGTTCTAATATGAAGGTAAATATCTACAAAATTTTGATGAATTTTCTAGGATTTCAATGTATATTATGGATCATGATAAGACATAATTGAGAGAGGTGCACAATTAATTTTCTCAAATCCATTAACATTGAGCTGTAGATGGAACTAAAAATGAAAATATTAATTATAGAGAATAAATAAGCAAATTTATGGTGGATAACAAAAATAAATTATAAAAAATAATTATTTCATAGAATAATAAGAAATAAACTCAAAACACTATAGTAATTCCATACTATTTCCATGATCATTATTTACCTTTTATCGTTATTGTTTTTTGTGAATAATAATTTTTGATCTATATTAAATTAGATATGATAAAATACCATAACATCCTCCCCCCTTCGATTACATCCCAATTTATGAAATATAATATCTAACGAATTTTTTCACCATTGTTCTACATATGGATTGAGAGTTACATTGAATGATAATGTTTTTTAACCCATGATGGGGAATAACTTTTTTTCACTATTTTATGTATCTATATAATTATAAATAGGTTCATATTTATTTGTTATAACATGATTCATCTTAACCAAAATACTTATAAATTATTAAATTCAACTAAAACATTAGCTCCAACTTCATTATCATGACCATGACGGAAACGCCTACATATATTATTAATATTGATATGTTTGAAATTCCTTAATCAAGGTTCTATTCCTAAATAGTTTCATACAATATATTAGATCGTAACTATGTGATCTATAATTTATAATCCAAAAACTATTGAAAAAATTATCATAAAATCAAATGATATATGCATATATAATCTCATAAGCATAAATATGTTTGTTTGGTGAATATTCCATAAAATAACATTATGTTTAAAATCCTTCATAACTACTTGTCTAAAAAATTATAATTAACACAATCAAGAATGATGTCCAAAATATAATCAAACAATTTTTTAAATATAATTTTCCCTGATTCATATATTTTCAGTATATGTCTAATTATTATCTAGATAGATATTTATTTCAAGAAAAACCTCTTATCATTCAACTTTCCAAAAAATTGATATTTTATCTAATACATAGAATAATCATGAAATTCATTCATACTATTATATTTTGAATCTAGGTTTTCCAATCTATTTTTATCTACAGATTCAACTAGACATCCTATGATACCAACTATAAATACCCATACCTTTGTATCCTAGTGCCAGTTGATTCATTATTACATTATTAATAGTTAAATGGAATCACATACCTAAGTGTCAAATGGATTATTAGTCTTTGAAAACTATAAATAAACATGACTCTCAAATTATAATTGAAAAAATATTATAAAACATAGTATTTTATTTGGGAATGTGATTTTTCCATTAATCATATCCTAAAATTTCAATTATAAATAGAATCTTGGTATCTGGGAAAAAATAAATATAATAATGAGGTGAGCTTAAATACTTAGTAACAGTATGCATATAGTGGAATCAATCATAAATAAATAATGAATAATCAATATGAAAAGGTAAATATGTAAAAACACATTTTATTTAATCAATAACATGAGCATGATGAATAATATGGTAGGAATAAATGATAATGACATAATTCTGTATAAATAAGCACATTAGATTGAAACATAACCATGTATATCATATCTAATAAAATAATCACACAGGCATAAGTAAATAATCTCGTAATGAAGGAATTATTAGAACCAAAAATCCTGATCATAATGTTATGGTCTCATGCCATGACATATTTTATAAATGGGTAATTCCATATCCAAAGAGCTAATTCACTTTTTCTAATGATTCATATCAATTCATCAGGGTTCTATAACAAGCCTTTCTGATCGTATGCTATGTCTAGATCATTCCACATATGAATCAGGTGAAACCTAATAAACATAAAGATTTATATTAAAAAATATATCAAATTTTATTACATCCCATAATATAAAAGTATAATAATAAAAAATATAGATTAATATGATGAATCAAATCAAAATATCACATCCGTAGTAAAGCATTATATTCACCAAGGAATATAACTATAGAAAATTTTAAATTAAAAATATCATTGTAAAATATATTTCTGAAAATGATCCTTTTCAATTTGAAATATATTATTTAAATAATATAAATCTTAAAAAATAACATGGAATAAATTTTCTATAGAATAAACTGAATAATCTAATAAGTCAATATTCAATCCAATGTGTTTTCATGATGTTGGGTAATTTAAAAAATTTATACTGATAAAAAAATTTATTCACACAATTATAAAAATTTCATAAAAAAATAACATGGAAAATTATAATAATATTACATTTAAAATAGTTGAAAGAATTTAAAAATGTGAATAAATTACTTTAAAATATCATAGCATGATAGTAAAAACATTTTTGGAATCATTTTCAAGAAACACAGACATGGAAGAGAAATATTCTCATCCAAGTAGATAAATAATTTTTGATTTCCTTAAAAACATAATTATGTTATATTTAATACTCAATGATAGTAAATTTAATGAAATAATAATAATTAATAGGAAGAAATATAAGATAATAAAATACATTCGGTTTATGATAAGAATATTTCCTCAGTGGTGACCTAAATATAAACAATCTCATATAATGATGAGATTGTGAAATAAACATTTACCTCAATGGTTACTTTTGAATCATTTGCTTCATTAAATAATTTCCTCAAATTAATCATTAAATAAAATTATAATATGTATGATTATGATATATAATTTTAAATGGGTTGTATATACAGCTCATAAAATATTATAGGTGTATAACCTAATATATTTCCCATAGACGGTAATTTGAGATGAATCATACTTAATTCAAGCCAAAAATCATTAGTATGTGTTCAAGAAACCTATATAATAAATACAATTTAGTATGAATATAATAAATTGGAATAATAATATATAATGTAGATTATATGATTTACTTACAATATATTTATTAACAATTTATTAATAATTCATTGTTAAAATCAATGTTTCAGGTAATAAATTCTTTTTCATGTGTGACTTTCTTTAGAAGTTAGGGTCATTTTACTTTAATAATGGCTATATCATATCAAAAAAAGATATAAAATTAATATATTATATTATATAAGGTGTTTGGGGGTACAATTACTATCAACCACACACACAACACACATACATAAGTTGGTAAGGCCAGTCATACTATCATGGGATTACCCTCCAAACCAGCTTCATTATTGCATACTATTATCATAGAATGAATGTATATTGGCCCTAAATCCCATTACATTACCCTTAAAACCAACATTAGATTTTTTAATGGCCCGGATTTCATCACGCGAGCATCACCGTCTATCCATCACGTCTGCTTCACCGCCCCTTTGATGGACAGAAGGTCCATGTGGCTCAAAGGACCAAAATAGTGGCCCGAAGTCCCAAATGGATGAATAGTTCATTCAACTAATGTACCAATATATTATTTAGTACAATAATTATATAGTTACCCATAAATACTCCTCCATTATTATTTGATATAGCGATTCATGCATGCTTATGTAGTCTATTAACCACTCAACTACCACACCCAACAGAAAAATATAACATATATTCACTACAAAAATATTTTTAGTTATATACATGTGTTATATATAAAACAATACATTACACCATTCAGGGGAATGGTATTCTATACATAAACATGAACAATGTATTAGTTTTTTCTACAAATAGAATTAAATAATTTAAATATAATTTCAACCTAAAAAAAACTATTATATCACATATATCATATATATTAACATAATATATACTTATTAATATACATTTTTAAATTATATATAGAAATATATCATATCATATCATGGATGTGGTATTACACATGTATGCAAGATTGATGTTACCCTTCTAAAATGGATTAGAAGATAAAACATTATATGTGATATTATAATAATAGACGTATAACTATGTATAAAATATAATATTTATATTTTAAATAAATTATTCTTTAAATTCATGATAGGTGATGATGTATTTCAAATTACACTAGTTCGTAAGGCCCTTGTCCTCCATAAACATGATCAATAGTTTTTTCCATTTGAAGAAATATGAGTCAAATTTAGATTATTAAATTGATAATATAAAAAATATGTATATATAAAATATTTTATAATTGTTTAATCATAGATTTGGGATATATATATTTATTGTAAAAGAAAAAATAAAACATAGAAGAATAAATAATAGTTATTCCTCTTCTTCGGAGAGCCCCTTTAGGTTTATAAAAACTCTTTAATAAGATGGTTTCCAGTTCAAACCACAAACTCAAGGCCATGAGATGGTATTTTTGGAATTTATTTGGGAGATTTTTTTGTGATAAAAAATTCTCATGATGAGTTGAATGGAGATGAGAGGGGGTTTCCTCTTATAAGTTGGGTAGGGGATCCACTTGGAAACTACATGGAATGTTCCTACTAGAAAACCCAATGTTGTAGTAATTTCTAATAAAATGAATGATAATGAACTAAAGTTATATGGTGCCACATTATAAGGTTTAAATATGTCTATTAAATAGTAAATAGTCATGTTTAATTGGAAAATTAGCCTTTCATATTTTTTTAACCCTTGATAATCAAATTTTCCCCTAATCACAGTACTTAATTTCTTCTATTTTCAATTTTCATTATGTTCTAAAATTATTATGACAATATAAAATTTTAAATTTTAAAATTATTAAAAATATGGAATCTACTTTATCTTACACAATTCATATAGTTGTAAAATTTTTATTTAAACGTAAAATGAAAAAAAAAAGTTAAAAAGAGTTTTGAAATGAAATGTTTTAGTCATTTAAAACGTTTTTTTGTTGAAAGTAATCATAAAATTGATACAAATAGACATAAATTTGACAATTTATGATATAAATAGAACTATTTTTACATTAAAAGAAATTTAAAGAGGATTTTTAAATGTTTTAATTGAAATGTTGTTTTTGAATAAGAAATAGTATTTTTCTCTCTTCATTAAAAAATTAATTTTTTGAAAAATACAAAAATAATTACTTTAAGAATATATTAAAATGATTAAATCAATATTGAAATTAATTTTTGTAAAAAAGATTTACAATGGTGTAAAAAATTTGGTAAATAGAAATTGACAAAACGTGATGAAACCAATTTTAAGAATAAGAATGTTTTAAGAATTAAATTTTACTTATGATTATCTAATGATTTAAAAAATAATATATGAATGGTATAAAATTTTACTAAATATATAATAACTAAATTTCAATTGAATGATTCAACAATAGTGATTAATTTATATTATTAATATAAAACAACATTATGCACCTAAAAATAGGTTTTCAAAAAATATATCATTTTATTTCAAATGATATTTATTTCCTTTTATAATTAATTGATATCAAATGAATTTATTTTATTTATGTTTAAACCAAATATTTTACATAATGTGATTCCCTATTCATATCCAACAATATAAAATTGTGGTTATTATGCTATACAATGTAGTGGATTATTTAGAGTCAATGTTTTACTTGTCCCATTCAATCTAGGAGGTTAAATTAATTTTAAAAAAATATATCAAAAAATAATGGAGTTTTACATGATAGTGATTTGATCCATGAGGATTACGTACATGGTATTGAATATGAAATTTTATTTCTATTTAATACATTATAATTTCACAATGGTATCTATGTTGGTGTGTGATATTAATACATCCAAGAGTAACACTCTAGGAAGTTGAATATATTCCTCATAAAATAATTTTATTTCATATTACATGAACTATGGAATCAATTATTGAACTTTAAAATTTAAAATTTCCAAGGAATTTCACATAGTATTCATCCATTATCATGATATTGTATAGAATAGTGGGTTAAAATGATAAGAGGGAAAATGAAAAAATGGTACGAAATCTACATTAAATATCAATAGATTTTGGATTGAATGATTCCCTTGATTTTACATTTTTATTAAATTATGAGACAATATTAGAGTATGGGATGAGAACAAATATTTTTGTTGATATTAAAACCATTTGGTCATTATCCTATACTTAAATTAAATTTATAATTTTGGTCAATAAAATCAATTTCTATTTATATTGTGTTACTATGTTCTTACGAATTTTTATTTTATATAACTTTTTTCCTATTTATTATCTTATCTAAACTCTGACTCTTATATCTTTCTAAGTGTTGGTTATTTATCGTTAACTGATCAATATAATATGATAATATAATTTCCCCATGGAAACAACCAAGACCCTCATTGATTAATGAAATCCTTTTGAATATGTGGATGCATTCCTAAGGTTATAAGGATACACAATACTAGACATTGATGAATGATCCAAGGAAAATAAAATTACACTCAATGCATTGAATGAGTTTACAATGATGGTATATTTCCTTTAAGACTATAAAATAGCCTTTATATTGCTAGAATATGGCTTTGAAGGAGAAAAAAATGATGACTATTAATATGTGGTTAAAACCCCTATACTTTTTGTTGTTTTAGAAAAATGTGGATGAATGATACCATTTATCATATCTTTTTCTTAGTACTAATAAAGGGGTATACTGAACTGTGATGTTATATCACACTAAAACACCAGAAATAGGTAATACTATAATGTGCTATAATATCACACTACAACACCAAAAAGAACACCAGAAATTAGAAAACCCACATTAAAGTATAAAAATTAATTGATATACTATTTACATTACAAATAAGAAAAAACTATTAAAGAGTAATATAATGAATCTGTATAAAATAAAAAAACTCCACTTGTTGATAAAAATAACACATCGATACAATAAATAAATATTATATTTTTAAATGTATAATGAAATATGTTAAATAGAAATTGTTAATTTTAAACTAAATATTGTGACAAACCAGGAACATTGTGTGTTTGAAAGAGCTGTGGTTGATTGATTCACACCACCCCATTTATTTTTCAATAAAAAAATTATCTTTTTAAAACATATCTATATGATTATGTGATAATAATTATAATGAAATTAATTATATAATATCACATAGCAGGATGAGAATAAAATATAAGCTGGTTTACTCAGTTCTATCGATGTGATAGACATTTTAACTAAAATTAATCATTTCTTTTAAAAAGATGCATTTCCTGTCACACTGGTCAAATTATGCATCAAATTGATGTGAAGATGACTACTATATGGCCCAAATGACATATAGATTTTTTTTCATAATGTATCAATATGATTTGAACGTGTTTCATTGGTTTTCAGAAAATGACTTTTTGGTTTTTAAAAAATGTCATTTTAAACTAAAATCAAGCACATTGAGTCAAACTAGTCCCATCATGTATTAGTTTCACATGAAAATAATTCATACACACCAAAATTAAATTATAAATTGTTGTGGTAAATTATAAATACAATATGAGTGTGTTAGCTATTTTTTCGTTAGTAATTCTTTTTGAACTGAAATGAAAATTTTATATAAAGACAGAAAACATTGAGTCATACTGAGCATATAGTTTATCAAATTTATGCGTGAATGATTAATACACATAAAAAATTACTAATAGAGCATTTTCCTAAAATATCAAAACAATATGAATCGGTTTTCATGATTTTGTTTATGTAAAAATTTTCTACTAAAATTAATATCAATTTTATATAAAACAATACACTAGGAGTAATACCTATCACACTTTTCATCATATTAATGTTTTTATGATTCTAACATGTCCCTAATGGGGAATTTATCATTTTAATAATGTACAAAAAATGAAAATTATTTTATCTCTGTTCTGAGTATGGCACTTGTGTTTTGTTCTAAAATATCATTTTAAAGTAGAAACATTCACTTCAAGGCAATTGTCCACATTTTGTGCGGCTTTTATGTGATACTAATACTTATATATCACAATCAAAATATAAATCCATTTCATACATTTTTTAAACAATCAGTGTGTGTTTTATTTATTTTTAGTGAGTGGAATTGTTTAAACTAAAATATAATTTTTGAAGTGAAAATAGACACATTCTATTATATTGAGAACATCATATATCATATTTAGGTGAGTATTTTTCTTATAATTCAAAATTCAAATACAGATCATCTTTTGAAAATATCGATAAAAATTTAAATTTGATTTCACATTTTTCAGTATGTCAGCTATCTTTCTTACTAAAATTAATGTTAATTTTAAATAAAAAGATGCACTTGGAGTCATACCGATCACAGTATGCATCAGATTGTGGTGCATTTGATTCATACATTTCCTAAGTGGGTTATGGATATTTTCCTAAAATATTAAAACAATATTAATTTATTTTCATTTTTTTCAATACGCCACTTTTTTTTAGTAATCTATCATTTTTAACGAGAAACAGACACTTTGAGTCATATCAATCTCATAGTTTATAGGTTTGATATTAAATTGATTCTTAAACATGACGAATGATTTATGAATCATTTTAAAAAATTATAATTACAATAAAATAAAATTATTTCTATTTTAGTGAGTAATATTTTTTTAACTAAAATACAAATTTTAATTTGATAACAGATAGTTTCATTCGAACTGGAAACATCATGTAATTGATTGAGGTTTAGCTGATTAATAAATGTCAAAAAATACATGATTGATCATTTTACTAATGATTCAAAACAATCCAATTGCATTTTCATTGTTCTTAGTATTTCTGTTGAATATATACTACGATTGATGTCATTTTAAAATAAAAAACTCACATACAGTCCTACTAGTAACACTATGATTAGAAATAAGATGCGGTTGATTCATAAATTTCTTAAATAACATATGTATCACTCTATAGTCATATCAAAACTATACAAACATGTTTTATCTATTTTGAGAATGTCAAATGTTTTTTTACTAAAATTTTATATCGAACTAGGGAAAAGAACAATGAGTCATACTAGTCACATTGTGTGATGGTTTTATTTTAGACTAATTATTAAATGTTCAAAATGACATAAGAATCATTTTTCATAATTATCAATAAAATCAGAGCATGTTCTTTTAGATTTCATTGATTGGTTTTTTTTAATTTAAATTTCACTTTTAAATGGATAAAAAACGCATTGTGTCTTACCAAGAACATCATGTATCGTATTGAGTTGTAGTTGATTCCTACACATCAAAAATTACAGATGGATTATTTTATTAAATAATCAAATCAATATTAATTTTATTTATTTCTTTTGTGTATATAATTATTAAATTTAAATAAAATGTAAATTATAAACTAAAAACATATCGTTCATTTCATTCAAGTCACACTATGCATTAGATATAGGTGACACTTATTGAGTATGTAAATTGTGTTTTTATTTCAATAATCTACACAATTATAGAAAAGAAATAAGTTTTCCATTTGTATGGAATAATAATCTCAGGCTACCTGAATCCCCTCATCGCATGATACCAAGTTCCTTCATTTCTACCTTATTGTTGGTGATTGAAGGAAAAATATGACTACCCAAAAGACTTGTGAAAAAATACTAGACAAAAATTACGACGAAATAACTTAAACACAATATATTTGTAATGTTAAAAAATTTAGTTAATAATTTGTATGAATTCAGCTTTTTATGATCTTTTTATAGGTTATTGACTCATTGCATCATTGTTGTTATCTACTTCTCATCCTTTATGTTCAATCTCTCATGAGTAGGATCATATTTGAACAAACCCCCGACTCAATAAATATATTCAAACTATATAATAATATAATTATTAAGTTATTAATAATACCATGAAATATTCTAAACATAAATATGAAATAATACATTAATAATATTTCAATCTTAATCTAAAACCACACAAATTTAGTATATCTGGTACACCGTGTATTGGTTTCATGTATGGTTGTTACCACATTTTCTTTTATCTTTCGTTACAATCAAAACTCTAGTTCATCAAAAAATATTATCATTTGATAACCAAGAATGATGAATTCATTTGATAATAAAAATAAAATTTCATCATCATGAGTGAATAATCCTCGAGTTCATTATCATGGTATAGGAGTGAATCATCCATATTAATGAAGTAAATTTTTCCTATAAAATAGTAACCATTAGTGTCAAGATATCATCATGCATTAATTGGAATAAAATAAACATTAACATATATGTTCATATGGAACAAAATAAATTCCCTCTAATCCTTTCCCCATCATAGAGAGTACCAACTCCATGATAAATCATTTCCCTTCATTGTTGGAAAAGTCTCCATTATTACCCATTATGTTTTTTTAAAATAAAATAAACTAAATAAAAATTTATTTAACCATTTTTCTAGTATCAAGAAACATTATAGACCTTTATAACATTTAAATGAAACTGAAATGTAGTGCATCATTTAATTATTCTTGGATTTTTCTATAAAATGGTTTATCCTTGTCAATATTCTTGGGGATGATAAAAACTAAAATATAATATTATTTTTTTATTCCTAAAATTAGTAATACCCAAATTATTATTTATTTTTAATTGAATATGAAAACTATTTTTTATTAATGTTCTTTTGAACATTTATTATTTAATAAAACAAATATGTAGATGAATAATTAATGTTACTTATATAGATTTTAGAAGAATATTTTATACTATATCATGAATATAATTGATAACACAATAGATCTAATAATTCCACAACCCTCTAAAATTAATCCACTATATTCTCAATTTCTAAAATCACATGAATCAGTTTTTAATTTTTTTGTTCTATTATTTTTTACAATTTTTAGATCAAGATAGTAGATTTTTTTCAAAGGGCTCTTCATTTAGATTTTTAGTGCATCACAATTTCATGTAGAGAATGTTTTTCATTTTTATTGATATATTCACATGGAGGTTTCATTTAATTTGTTGTGATGTTTTAATTGACACTATCCATCCTCGAGGACCACTGTCCCCCAATGCTGGTTGTCCTCCAATAGTTCTCTCATTCACATTCTTACTTCGATGGTTGATTATAAACATATTTATTCAGGAATTTTCATTAAATAATACAACTATTTAATGATTGGATTACTGTTGTGTGACTCTCAAGTAATTACTGGATCCACTACTAAGACCCGTGTAGTGATTTTAAGTCATGGTCATGATATTTATTCGTTTTGTTGTGTTTTTTTGTTTGTTATTGGTTAGGATTTTCTTCCAAACAATAGTAATAATTTATAGTTCATGGAATGTGAAAATAGAAATTATAAATTTATATAATATATTTGAATAAATAAGATTTATTTTTATAATTTTAATATAAATTCCTCCATGTAATTTTTTTATAAAAAATAATTTAAACATGTGGTGAAATTGATTTTTCAATCAGCCACCAAAAAAACTTGAATAACTGCTCCTATAGAAAAAAAAAATTATTTTCCCTAATTTTCATTAATTTTTCTGAAACTCAACCATGGAATGATCCTCATTCAACTCAATTTCCCAATAATTTTTTTATTTTCATTCCAACTCTTCATTTCTTTGTGTGTCGGAGTCTCTCTCTCTCTTTCTCTGCATCTTCCTCCTCTTTCACCTCATTCTCAGACATTGACTCCTCTGTCTCCCCCAGCCCCACCTCAGCATCCAACATTTCCCAAAAATATAATTTTTTTCCGTTCAATGTTTTTAAACTAATTTAATCCTTCCATTATAATTCACCTTGATAATTGTAATAAAATAGTATATAATAATTCTAACACAAATTATTTGTAACACAAATATATTTCTAAGGTCATAATTTACACAATTTAAAAAATAGATTTATGTTATAACCTAAATTTATTATTTAAAAACATTGGGAAAATATACACATTTACCAATAATCTATAAAAATATTTAATTATTCTTTTGAATATAAAGATTATTTAAAATCATGACTGTAATAAGAGAATACAGAAAAATAAATGATTATGAAATATATTTTAAAAAATTATAGTTACCTTAAGAAATTTACTATTTGGAGAAGTAGGAAATTTAATTATTTATGATCTCTCCCATAAAATGTCAATGATTATATCTAAAATTTGTAACACCTTGATATTTTTTTAATATTTTTTTGAATTAATTTAATATTTTTCATAATTTTCATTTCCCAAAACACTGAAAATAGTTTTATATATGACAAAGGACCATGTAGGATTATGTTATATGTAATCTGAAGTTAATAATTAACTAAATGAAATATAATGATTGTCTTAATCCCTAAGAAACATAATGATAATCTGAAATTTCACCCAAGACATACTTTCCTTGATGGTATTCATGACACGCATGTCCATCTACTACTGAATAAGAAAATATATTTTCAATAATAACCTAATAATATATAAACTAATAATTAAATTTTATTTTATGAATATTATTAACTAACATATGTTAATATACATTTTTAAAGAAACATAATATAAATAAACAAGTTAAAAATTATTTTGAAATTAATATAAGAACCAATTGAATTCAAATTGAGTATTTTAATAGAAAATTATTATATTTATCTCAATGTTTTTAATGATAATAAATAAAATTAATTACCATTAGTAATTAATGTTAATTTAATATATTATTTATATATCCAAGAATATTTTTTATATTTATCTAAAAATGTTTATTAGAAAAAAGATATTAATACAGCCAATTTAACTCAAAAATAGAATATTTTTATTAAGAAAATTTTACCTCTGTATAATGGTGAACCTATTTTACAGATAAATATTTTTACATTTATAAGACATATATGTCAACATAAACCTTTTATTTGAATGAAAATAATAAAAATTCTGTTCGGGTGAATTTTCTGTATTTTTCTGTGGATTTTTATTTTTAATGAATATGAAAAATATTGTATTGTATATCAAAATTACTTTTGTGTAAAATTTATTTATATTAAAAAATTAAATATTAAATTGATTTAAAAGACTAATTATATAATATATTTATCAATTATTCCAATTTAGGTCATTATAAACAATTTCAAAATGAAATTGGATATAAAAACATATCAATATTTTGATAATTTTAACAGTAGGAACCCACATTATAGACCCATCATGGTTATTAAATTAAAATTTATTTCTAGTAATCAAAACATTTGAATTTGGAAAAATATATTCAATATTTTTAATTAGTGTAATTTATAATTTCTAATTTGTTCAACGTTATTTTTTTCCATAAAAGTCATGTGAAAGAAATAAAAATTAAATATATCAATTTACGACAAATCCATTTTAATAAGGGACTAAACCATAACCTTAAACCCAAAATTGACCTATAAAATTATTCAAAATAATTTTTCCAGAAATATTTGGACCCTATAATCTCTGATCATTATATTTAACCATTATTGATCCAATTTTGATAAAAAAAATCTTGGTTGGGGTTTCATCCTTTTAAAATGCTACAAGGGTGCCACTCCACATCCCTCCTAAAATGTCTCCTCTTCTTCTACTTACTAACACCTCTCAAGATACATTGGATCAAAAAAATTCTATCATAATTTCTCCCCAACATCCTTAATTAATACTATTTGCCTCTATTGGGCATAATTATTTCCAAATAACCCCTTTGATGAAAAAAATATGGTTCCCTATTAAGAGGTATTAACCTCCCTGAAAATCCATTATTTTGTTCTCTTTCTAAACACCTTCATATTTTCTTATTCCATGATTTCATAAAAACACCAATACAGTTAATATAGTAGATTTTATGAAAATAAAAAAACCAAAACATACAGACACTTACATCTAATGGGTAACAAACACAAAATTTTTCTGTTTGGCGGACTACCACCTCACTAAATGATGATTGTCCATTTTTCCTTTACTACCTCAACTTGTGAAAATTGTTAGTGAAAATATTCTTATATATTTTTTTATAAAATTTATTATTTATTTAATCTTCATAAATTATTTTAAAACCCTTATCATTATACTTTCCATTATATTCCAAAATAATAAATTCGTTTGAGGAACCGTGGACTAGCGTCCCCTCAAAGTGATCTGATTTGTTAATACTCTACTAGAAATGTATTAAAGATTATTTTAAAGAATATTTATGTTACATATGATATCATAAAATATAATTTAATAATTATAAATATATAATTATTTTACTTTCATTCTTCTGACACAACAATTAAATAGAAATAGATTCCACGCGTTTGCACGACTGACCATCTCTTTAAACAATTTATTCCACATGATACATATTTCATATATATATTATTCCAATACAAATATACTGAATAGAAATAATATTTAAATAATTTTTTACATTCTATAAATCATGATATTACAAGAAAGACCAATGATATAACAAAATAAGAAACTTGAGAAAAACAAAGTGGATATTACTGGATGTGAAACCATAACATTGAATTGTTCACATGTGGGTAATATAAATACATAATAAAATAAAAAAATTATTATAAGTAATAATATTGTTATTATATACTTGTATATAAAATTTATATTTAATATACAAGATTTTTATACAACTACGAATAGATTAAAGACATAAGGTAACAGATTTTCATCTCACTTCTTTATTATAAGAGATAAATGCCTTATTCACCAGTAAATTATATTTGTGTGGTGTATATACTACACATCAATTTATTATATGACTCTTATAGTTTAATACATTGGTATTTAAATAAAAATTTAATGATATTTCTATAATGGGGAATATGTTTCCAATGTGACCAAATCTGTAATGTGATTTTTGTCCCAATTTTCCTTCTTTGGGACAAATTCCATGTTATGAACCTATATTTTATATGTGGTGGATATAATACCTTTTACATGATATATAATGAATATAAATAATTAAATAATATTTTAAGCTTCATTTAATTTAATTTGTTTAAATGGGGTGTATAGTTCAAAGTTACCATGTTGAAAGAGTTTATTGAAATTGTCTCATCACTTTTTAATATTGTCTCTGATTATGATTTAATTGATGAAATATTATGATCCATATATAAATAAAACTCATGAAGGTAATTCTACAATGGTTATTCGTGAAATATTCATGTATTAGTACCATTTTTACACTCTATGTTACATAAGATAGTTAAACATGTTTTTCTTAATAAACTCCATCTTTAGCTCTCTCTTCAGTCAGAAATATGTATTCCTTAAAAAGTGTTTCTTATAAAAGACTTCCAAGAAATTATCTAAAATTATTCTATGAAATTCAAAATAAAATTTGACCCATGTTGTTCCATTTTAATAAAATTTTGTTTTTAATGTAGAATATTAGTTTCATTTTTCGGTTTAGGAACTATTCTAAACATTTGACGGTGTAAAATGAAAGTTCTTCATGTTTTTGTTTATCCAATTTCATGAAAGTGATTCCCTTGAAGCTCTATTTACAAGATAAAAATTTTATTTATTTTTTTTAAAAAAATGTTTTACTAATATTGTTGAAATTAATAATTTCAAGTTATTTTTATAGAAAAATGTTTTCAAACTATTTCAAGCTATTTAATAAGTTTTCATGAAAAATGGTCTTCAAATTATATTCCAGATTAATTTATACGTTTTCATGTTAATTAGTTTTAAAAAAATTCAATATTTCTTTATGGATTTTATTCCCATGAAAGTGGTTTCGAAAGGTATTATGTTTTTAAAAACCGATTTTCAAATAAGGGAAAGGATATATTCCTCAAGAATTATTTTTAAAATATAAGTCTAAATAAGTTTCCATATAAGATGAAATATGTTTTTATCACTCCTTCCATGCATGGAAATGACCTAATGCTTCCATTTATATTCATTATCAAAAAGGATTATGGTTGATTTCACGATATTTATTAATCTTCTTTGTCTTTCATTGGTATATGTTTATGAATTTTTTTTCTTTTACAAGTAATGTTATTTTTGAGATGATTATGAAACTTGTATAATTTCTACAGGTTATGACATGATGTCATTTTTATGATACCCATTTCATTTCATGGGTGATGGGATGATTTGTTATTATTGTTTGTTACATGTATTTATTATTTCATTATGATATTGGTTAGACATATACATCTCTCTAATTTATTAGGTAATGATAAATAATTTATTATATCAAATGGTTCACATGGGGACATCCCAATACTAAAAAATGATAAACAAGGGGAAATACCTTGCTCGATACAATAGAGTAAATAGTAAAACATCCCAAGTCTAACACTAAAGGGTATATGGGAGGAAATCCCAAGCCTGAAACAAGAGGGTACATGATAGGAAAACAGTAGCATGAAACAGTAGGGTATATGGGAGGGACTTCCAATCCCGAATCATATACATGGGTAATTAACCCAATACTAATATGTTATAATGGCCTTGGTAGGCAGCCTTGACAAAGGTTATTTATATGTGTTTTCCAAAATTACTTATTTTATTCATGTGTTATTTTTTCATGGATAATGTTCATTTTTTCGTTATATTTAATGTATTATGAACATCCATTATTTAATGTGGTCTCTAATATACCGAAAATAATCATTAAATTTTATTCTCATGTTCCATAAACTTTTGTCCAAGATCTTTTTATGCATTTCCTTTATATTCCCTTATTGAACATCCAATCTCACACCATTCCAATGATTCATTTCCCCATGTTATGAATAATGTTTTAGGTATAATTAAAAATGTTATAGATCATTATGAATGTGTTAATGATCATTCAATAGGATAATTTATTTGGTTTCCATATTTTCAATGTTAGTAAACTATTATTGTCCTCAGGAATTTATTTTGGTAATGTATTGAATGTTAATCTAAAATGATGTAATATCCATGTATGTTATGTTTTTTTAACTATAGTTGTTATCAATGGAAAGGTATCCTTATCCAATGGAAGCTAGGATGAGATAACATTAGTGTGATCCCTCGGTATATTTATATGAATATGTTTCAGGAGGTCCCTATGGATAATTATAAGGATGAGTTAACATTTCTAAAAATAGTCTGGAAATTTGGTAATGGATAGAGTGAGTATATTCATATAAAAACATCCATGTCTAGATACTTCAAGTGGATTTGAATCTACGACAAAATTAACGATGGGAAAAATCATAAAAAATGTTTTGGGCATGACTTGGGGCAATGGGGTGCACGACAACGGGCCTTCATTCACAACTGGTTTGGCACTCCCAGGGGATAAGCTTTAGATATTCAAAACACTTCATGAACCATCATGGTATAATTGAATAGAAGTTGGATATGAATATCATTTGATAAAATTAAGGTGTCATATTTATGAACGTTGTCATAATTAATCATCATATAAGTGTATTTCATGATTATGTGTTTTTTCATTCTATATGATTTTTGTTTTATTAAATGGACAAAACCTGAAATAACCGCATTAATGGTGATTGAAACATAGAATGAAGCAATTTCCCTCATTAGATACCAAACCCAATTGGAGAATGAATGAAAAGTTACATTGATGTACTCACCAAAATATATTACACTATGAACAATGCTATATTCCCAAAAAAACAAAAGGATGGAACAATATTCTATTAAGTCTTTAATGAGGAAACTTCTTCTTTTATTCAGTAGTTCTTCTGATCCACTTTTTGTGGAACAATGGATCTATACTAATGCAAATATATTTTCTATTATCCAATTTTTGGAAAATGAAAAATTCATTCTGGCTATTTATTGGTTAGAAGGTGAGGCATATCAACGGTGGAAACTAATCCAGAATACGAGGAAGCAATATGAAATTGAAAGAAAGGATTGGGATCAGTTCGAAGACATATTTTTTAATAAGTACCATTATTTTATTCTTTTTATAAATATGGAAAAGGAATTGATCTATCTTAAGTAGATGAATGATGAATTTGTTCATGCTTATGAATAAAGTCTTACAAGGCTTGTGAGGTACTCTTCCAGTATTGTCCTTCATCCTCAAAGGAAAATTGATCAATTCATTGTGGTATGAAACCTATTATTTTCAATTCCTTATATGTAAGATTTTATAGCCGCTATGAAGAAGGGGATAGATATGAAATAAATATGGAAATAGTGGTTGGATTTATTTAGCAATCTCATTTTTTGACAAAAAAGGAAGAAAGAGTTCAATTGAGAACGTAATAACCTCAAATAAAATAAAATGCGCCATCCATTATGCACAAATTATGGGATGAAGAATGGGGGGAATTTTCTTAAGGGAGAAACTAAATGTTTTCATTTTTTAATGTAATGTCATCAAGTGGATGAATGTATAACTGATGGGAGGTAGTAAGATGATGATGCAAATTATGAAAAATACCCATAGAATGTACATCGCACACATTAGCATTTTGATATTATGGATTTTGGCCATTTTTATAACAAGTACCACAATCCAAGGTCTATTGGGAATGATAATACAAAAAACCAACTGAAGAAAAGGGATAAAGGGATATCTAATGCGATCAAAATGGATGAAATAAACTAAGATAATTAATATGTACATGTACTCACCTCTTTAGTTGGTAATTTTATTTTTGATTTAGTATGAATATTCCCTATGATATTTTTATTATTCATCATGTGGTGATATTATAGGTGATTATATTTCCATACAGGGATTATGGAATAATTAAATCACATTTTATATTCTATATATACATGGATGGACTCATGTTTCTAATAAAAGTTATTTTGTTTTATGGTAAGATCTTATTTATGAAATAAATCATGGATTATATTTTGGGAGGGTTACAATGATAAAAATAAATGTAATTTATTAGTTAAAATCCATATAATGTAAGTATGATTGAAGTGTTATATTTACATATGAGGATTTATGAATTTTGGATATCATTTTCAAATTACATTGTGTGGATGACAAATGATGAGATGGCATATCATGGGTCTCATGATCTATTAGTATATGAGGAATGCAAAAGTCACCATCCTTTATAGATAATAATTTAAATTGGATCAATAAAATACAAAGGGTGTTATTGTCCTAAATTAATGAAAGTATATATTTTTATGAAAATTATTTAACCTTAGAAAATTTATACTCAAGCGAAAAATGATGTATTTGTACATTGATTTCTAATGAATCAAATGGTCCCTTAGGTAATCATCAATTTATGGCTTTTTGATTGGTAAATTTCTCCTAACCTTGTTCTATATCTATTTCTATAATAACTTGATGATAAGATTTCTGTTCCATGACGATGATTCCACATACCACCTATGTTCAATTATCTGGGAATCTTGTTAAGAGTCACTTTGGGACATTAATGTGGTTAAAACATTCCCATTTTAACGCATATTTGTTTAATAATTTTTATGATTTTGGTTTATAAGAAAGGTACATTTAAGTATTAATCCATTGATTCCCCAGATGAATTTTTATGGATAAATTAATTTTAATGGGGTAGAATTTAACACCTTGATATTTTGGGAAATATATATATTTGAAATTAATTTATTCATGATTATATTTTTTATTTCACAAAGCACTGAAAATATTTATTTCATAACTATTAAAGAACCATGTTGGATTATATTATACAAAATGAAAAGTTAAATGAATAGTACATGTAATATAATGGACTTATTCCTTTATATAGAACAATGAGAGAAGATTACGCTTCACTCAAGACTCACATTCATTGATGGATTTCATAAAACTCAATACTGAGTGTTCTGAATAAAAATATAATATTCATAAAAATATGATAACATATATTCACCTTGTTATTGCATTTTCTTTTAATACATTTTTGGGGTATGGGTTGGGAAACCAACTCATGCTCGAATCTTTATGGTATATTCTTAACTGAATTATTTAATTATATAGTCATCATAAAATATAAGATGAATTATTTAGTTACAAATAATTTATAAATGAATATGAGTCCCAATCTAATATAAAGGCTTCAGTTTTTATAGAAATCTTTTATTATGCAAAAAATTTTATTTTAACTATAATAAATTAAAATAATTACTATTAATAATTAATTTTAATGTTAAAAAATTGTTATATATGGATGTAATTGTTTATCTAAATTATCAAATATATATTATAAGTATATGAAAAAAATGAAATCAATTTAACTAAAAACCTAATATTATTATAATTGAAATTTTACAGCCTTTTAATGGATCAATTATATTAAATATAATTTTTGTTACATTTTAAATTATTTTATATCAGAATAAAATTCATATTTGAATGAGAAAAAACAGTCTAGGGACAATTTTTTATATTTTTATATGATTTTCTTTTAATGAATAGTGAAAAATACTGTATTGTAGTTCAAAACAGCCTTTTCATATAATTTATTTATAATTCCAAATTACATTTAAACTTTTTTCAATTCTTAAATTGATAATTTTTTTATCAATTAATCTGATTTAGGTAATTAGAACCATTTTCACATTGAAATTGGATATAAAAAGATAGTTATCGTTTGATCATTTTTTCATTAAAATTCTATTATGGACCTGACTGCCAAATTAAATTTAAAATAATTTCTACCACATATATGATTTGAATTAAAAAAATAATGAATTAAATATTTTTAATAATCATACTTCATAATTTCAAATAATCATAAATTAGTTTCTTACTAAAAATATTAGTAAAGGTAATTAAAATTAATTACATTGATTAAGGTTAAATTAAACTAAAAATTGGACTAAACCATATCCCTAAGGCCAAATATGACATATAAACATGTCCAATATCTATTTGATGGACATATATGTACACTATACCCCCTTATATATACATTAGAAGATTATTTATCCACTTAAAATAAATAAAACGTGGATAGGGTTTCATTATTTTAAAATATTACAATGTTTCCAATCCCCCTCAATTTAAAAAGGTCTCCACTCTTCCCAATTCATCACACCACTAAATCAATATTGGATTGAAAAATATCTTCCCAAATAAATACCAAATTACAATAAATTCTCCCATTAATCTCCCCTTGGTCATAAAGCATTCCATAAAAACCCTTCAGTGCAAACCAAAAAGAGTTACCTGATTAAGAGGTATCACCCTCCCAGAAAATCATTTATTTTTCATTATTTATACACTACCTAAAATATTCTTATTATGTTCTTGTATAACAACACTAGTGTCCTAAATATACATGGATTTTTGTATTCTATGTATTCTAATAATTCTTACACACACATCCATCTAATGGGTAACGAACATACTATTTACGTACATGACTTTATATAGTTGAATTTATGATAAAAAATATGTTTCTATATGTTATATATAATGTTTATTGTTTCATTAATAATTTTAGATAGTTTAATTCATATATACTTTCCATTTTAATATGATATTTTTTCTGAGGAAGTGTGGACTGCCACCCTTTCAAAGTAATGTGATACCTTCATACACTGAATAAAATGTACTAATTATAGGATTAGAAAATATATATTATATAAAAAATATGCATTAATAATGATATATATATATATATGTCTTTTAATTTATTTCTTACAACACAAAAATTAAACAGAAATACCATTCATGCATATATGCAGCTTACCGTCTCCATGAACGATGTCTTCCATTTGATACGCCTATATTATATGGAATATTATAATTCACATATAATAAATATTAATTATATTTAAATCCCAATTTAAATTCTTTAAATCATTATATATGTATAGAGATCTAAGATATGAAAAATTGAGACACATGCGAAAAACAAAGCTGATATTACACAAAGTGAAACTTTAACATAGAATTGCTAACATATGGGTAATATAAATCCATAACAAAACTATATTTAGTATTATAAGGATATTTTTCTTTTATATATGTATAATAAATTTATTTTTTTTATAATAGTGTTTTGTATAATAATGAAGGGCTTCAATACATAAGGTAGGGTAATTTAATCTCACTCTTATTACCGTAAGATACATGCCTTATTCGCCCTAGCATATTTTGTGTAGTGTATATACTATAGACTCATGTATTAGAAAATCATAAAAATAAATATATGGGTAGTTAAATATGAATTTAATGATATTTTTATCATGGTTTTTATGATGGAAAATTCACCTAATCAGTAATGTATTTTTTTATCAATTTTGATTCTTTGAGACACATTATATATTATTAACCCATATTTTTATATGAGAATAATAAAACAACTTTTAAATATTATTTCATTAATCTCTTTCCTTTGATGAAATTTCAAGAATCTAGTAATATCTTTTTATTACATGTGGATTATAGTTCAATGTTTCTAATTTATAAGAGTTCTTTGAAATTATCTCATTGCTTTTCAAGATTGTTTATGATTATAATTTATAAAACGAAATATTATGATTCATATCTCATGAAAACTCACAAAATTTATTATAAACCTTTATGAAATATATATTCAGGTATTGTTACAATTTCTCCACACTCTAGTATGTAATATAGTTAATATAGTGTTTCTAATAATGTCCATGTTTACCTCTCCCTGTGGTCAGATATCTTTGTTCATTCAAAACAATGTCTTATAAAAGAGTTCCAAGAAATGTTCCATTATTATCCAATAATATATAAAATAAATATTTACCCATGTTTTTCATTTTTAAACAAAAAAGGTTATAAATTATGAATCATTTTGTTGTTTTTAGGTCAAGGAACCTTTCAAATATTTTTACGGTGCAGAAGGAATGTTCGATGTGATTGGTTTTAAACAATGTATTAATCGAAATTCCCTTAAAGCATACTTTACACGATTAAAAAGGTAGGTTTCTTTAAAAAAAATAAATTTTGTTTCTAATTTAGTAGAAATTATTTATTTCAATTTATTTTCAGTGAAAAAAGTTTTCAATAAATTTTCAAGCTATTTTATAAGTTTTCAAAGAAAAGGTTTTTCAAAATATTTTCAAGAGTATTTTATAATTATTCAATTAATGTTGTTGTCAAAATGTTATTAAGATATATTTATATGTTTTATTTAAAAAATTGTTTTTAAAAAGTTTCATATTTCTAAAATCACTTTTTTAAATAATAAAGTATATTTTTCTTCAAGAATTATTTTTGAATGATATTTAATAATTATTTTCTTTTAGGATGATCTCTATTGATGTTAATAATTCATTTAAAGAAAATTATCTGAAGGTTTAACTCATGTTATTTCATTAAATAGTTTATGGTTTATTTCATGGTCTTTATGAAACCAATTTCTATTTCATGGGTTATATGTTTATGAACAAAATTTCCATTCATGGGTTATACTTTTGATGAAATTATTATGAAGCATGTATGTTTTTTATAGGATATGATATGATTATAAATCTGTGATACCCATTTTATTTCATGGTATATGATATGATTGTTTATGATTGTGTGTCAAGGTATGCACTATTTCATTATGAGATGGATGGGACCTATATCTCCCACCAATTAATTGGGTAATGATAAATGTTCTATGAGATCAAAGGGCACATGGTAGGACATTGCAAGCTAAAAAGAAGAGGTTAAATGGGATAAAATCCCATGCCTGAATCAATTATGTAAATGGGGGACATCCCAACAGAAAAACAAGATGGTAAATAGAATAAATCCAATGCCTGAAACAAGAGCATACAATGTAGGACATCCCAAGACCAAAATAATATAGTACACAGGAGGGAATTCTAAACTGACTATATGTTCATTTTTGATTAACCCAATCCTAACATGTTACTAAAGCCTCGGTAGGCTTCTATGAAATAGTGTTTTTATATGTGTTCTCCATAATTCAATGTTTTATTCATATGGTATATTTTCCGGGATTATTTTCTTTATTTCATGATGATTCATGACTTATAAACTGTTATTATTATTAGGGTCTCCAATATGAAGGGTATAATCATAAAATGTTATGTTTGTGTTCCATAGATTTTTGTTCATACTATGCATACAAATTATCAATATTTAAATTTACTGAGCATCTGAGTCATCTCATTATTATGTTTGCATTCCCGAGGTTATGAAGAATTATTTGTCACAAATGTGATAAAGGGGGATATATTTATGGAAGCTGTTGAAGATATTTTACCAGGATACTAGATTTTGATTCTAATATTTTGAAGTCACTAAACTATTACTATCCCTGGGCATTTATTTTTGATATTTACTGAGAATTAATCTAAAATGATGTAATATCCATATATATTAAGCCTAGTTTTCAATATAACAATATCCATTATCTTGCATCAGATTCTGGAGAATGATTATTCAAATAAGTAATTTTTTGAAATATGTTCTTATAGATAAATATTCTTATATATACCTTAATTTTTTTCTGTTTGTATTAATCCCCATGATTCATATGATTAGACACCCAAATCATTACATGATTAACCCTATATTTATTGACTTCCCTACTATAAAAAAATATTTTTAATACATATACTAGAACATATAATTTTATGTTTACCTATAAAATGTTGATTTTATTTTATTATAATTTAATAATTCTCATTATGGGTGGTCCATTTGATGGATAACCATGTATTGGATTCAAAAAAAATATTATGTTGGGTATCCATATTAACTGTGATCAGTATACAACTTTAACTAAATAATGAATAACTCAATAAGAAATAAAAAATTAATTTTATGTTATTATATTATAGAGATTTAATTTTTTATTACTGGCATAAAATGATTTTGTCAACTGATATTTTTTCCTCAAAATCATCACACAGCTCTTCTATTTTATCTAAAAATTTTCCTCAAATAATTAATGTTTTTTCATATAAATTATATAGGGATTAATGTATACATTCCGCAAATTTCAATATTTTTCTGTTGATTTTGTGGTAATATTAACACCTATATAAAATATCAATATTTTGTATCATTAACAAACACTTTGGATCAATATTTCTATAAACTTATTTTTAGAATGTATATTATGTGTGTATTCATATATTAAATTCCCAAAAATGTGTTCTTCAAAATCTCATTTATAGTTTTGATAAAAATTATATCATTCATGAATGTTCTCTATATTTATTTATCAAATGGAATTTAAGAAATAGGTTCATATTTAAATGTTGAATCTACATGAAGATGTAGTTTAATAAATATTTCTCTATAATTGGTGGGGAGAAGGTACTATAGAAATGTTGTATTGAATTTCATATCGATTAACAAGTTTTTTTATCCAACATTCTGTTTCCCCATCACTTTTTCTATTTATAATATCAAACCTCACTTCATGAAATTTTTCATCAAATGTAATAGGTTTTTCATTTGAATTTTTTTATTTAAATACCTCATGTATCTTTATATGATTAGATAACCTTGTTATGAATGTTCCCAAATCATTATTAATTATTATAATTTACAGAATTTCATGTGGAAAACATGACTCAGCAATCAGGTCATGATATACCTCAATCCTCACTCTCATTTGATTGTTTTGGAGGTATTTTTCATTTAACTTGAATTTTGTGATATTATACATCAGGACCCTCAGAAAAAGGCTATACATAGGTATTGATATATACAAATCTTGTAAAAATTTACCCTATAGAATTTAAGTAATAAAATTTTGTTTGAAATTTTTTGATTCAAATTTTGGAGAATGTTTAATGAAACAATTCATTACATTGTGTATTATATGAATTTTTTCTTAATGAATAACTTCAAAAATAGTAGGGTCCTCTCATTCATGTGCACATCTTTGTTCCACCCCTAGTAAACTATGACCCTTCCTGAGACATTATTCTTCCAAATAAGACTAGAAAATATTATCTTGTTGTTAGTCTATTTATGTATAAAATAATTTCACCATATTATATGTATCACCATTCCCTTTTATATTCCCATAATATATTCAAGAAGTCATTAAAAAAATTAATACCCAAACCCAACCATATTGTCCGGGATGCTTCCAAGATACTGAAATTAGATTTCACCTTTTACGGTCACAATTAATTCTTATGTTTATTCCTATTAATAAATGAACATAAATATATCTTTTCATATAATATTATTAAAAATAAAAATACATTTCTGTTATTTCAAACATTCAATTGTTTTCTATTATACTTTTTTCATCAATGGGTTTACCCTTTTTTATGTGATCCTTATTCAATATAACATGATATGGGATCAAAGTGACATTACGTTTTGATTCATTAATCTTTATATAAAAAAAGAGAATTTCTTGTTTCATATCTCAAGAGACATTTATTGTTATTTTAAAATACAAAAAAAATTCTTCTCTAATGATGTACACCCCATCATTGATTTATGATAGGGCACATATGTTTTGATGACTGTTATTTATTTTTAGTACTCTTTTATAATTTGATAAATTTACAATTTTAAATCAGAATGTATAAAATAATTAATTTCAAATAATATATTATCTACTAAAATGAACCAGAAAATATTTCAGATTATGATAATTTAGGATTTTAGTCCATGTTTCATTCTTTATAATTGTTTCTTAACTAATTGGTTAGTGGGTATTTACATTCTGCTCAACATCCCTAAGATGTAACTTGGTAAAAAGAGTCAAGAAACCTCTATATTATTTTATAGGGGAAATTAAGACATGTTTACTAAAGAAGGATATAAAATAAACCAACTCTTCAAGGAATAATGAAAATTAAATAAACATTTCCTTATATAATGTTTTTGGTAAAATAAATTATATTATAACATGTTGTTATAACATCCCAAATGGTTTCATTCATTAGAGGTCTTTTGTGGAACCATGAATCAATTTATATCAGCACTTTTATCCGTGAAGTGACCCTAAAATAACTAATTATTATTCACTTGTTGTGATTAATCAGTTGATAACATTGATTCAAATAAAATTTAATATTTATACCATAGATTTTACCATCATAATTTTATTCAACATTGTGATGTTTCATCACTGTTGTTTATTTTCATTGACCTCTTGTTTATCCACTAATAATTCAACATTTTCATCATTAACATTTGATTCTCCCTCAGGATTGGTAACATCATATTTTTCTAAATAAATTGTCATCACAAGTAGTGAGATAATTAATTTATCTCTAATGACAATAATTCTAACAAATGAAAATTATTTTAGAAGGGTTGTATGCATGTTCTATTAGAAACATGATGAAATCATAACTCAATCCTCATACTCTTCAATAATATGATTATCATGTTTCCATTTTTATGGAAATGTTTAATTGGGCTGAATAAAATAATTAGTCCACTATAGAAGGAGTAATAATCAGAATTTATCCAATGATTAAAGTTATTGAAAACATTCATCCTCATCATCATCATGGCCTAAAAAATTATTAGGGAATTTTTTCATGAGACTCACCCTCCATCACAGAGGGAAGTGCACCTAGGTTTCCTAAACTAATATGAGTAGTAGTAAACCCTTTCTAAGTATCAATTATCATTTTGGATGAGTACTATTTAGAGTATTTTTGGAAATATAGAAGGAATATGGGATGCATCTCAAGAAACAAAATCAAATAATAACTATTTGAGATGTTGAGTTGGTGGGGATATGTAGTTTTTTCTTTAAGTCATATTATATTTCAACATATTAACAAAACAAATTAAATCACATCTCAAAATTTTAAAAGGTCACTAATACTAAATTAAGAACATTAGCTCATCACAAGTGAGATTCATAAAATATTATCATTCTTACTATTTATTTTCCCTCACCTATGTCTCAAATATAAAATCTATATATACACTGAGGTTCATATATCAATATTGAATATTCAAATAATTGATTATATACTATCTAGACCCTTAAAATATAACAAATTTATATATTTGTGTATATTTACAATGTTTTAACACACAACATACACATGTATGTAAAGTCCTTTTGTACTAACTAGGGAACCAATATAATCAAATATACCGAGTTCATTTTATGCTAGTGAATTATTCTATTCATTCCATAACATTATACCAGGGTTGTTTCTACACATTCATATCATTTCTCTAATAAGAGGTTAACATTGTAATTATATAAGGAGAAAAATTTATTTATCTCCCTCTGGGAATAACTGCTTTATATGACCAAGAGATTTAACCTCATACCCCTATCATCCATGACTATACCTCTAGAATAACCATCTCATATACTTATTACATCCAAATATTGAATTGGATATAACATAACCTTTTCTCTTATGAAGTGCACTTCAAATATGGGGAATTATAAACGTAATTGGTTCCCTTAAGAAAAAAACCACACAATGGATTCCACAATAAATTAGTTAAATCAAACATCTGGAAAATCATAGAGAGGAACAAACAATAACACAGTTGACACATCACATTCACCCTATCCCTCAATGACTCGATTCTATGTATATAATAACTCATATTCTAACATACATGACATAGTCATCACTTAATACCCATCAGATTCAAATATAAGATAAAAATTATTTTAATCATATCCACACATGTATTTCATATAGAACAATATTGTAATCTTGAATTGATAGGTATATTATAAATCATTTTTAATAATATCCAGTGATTATACAAATGAAATATTATAAATATATAATTTACAAATTTTAACAAAAAATAATTATGACATGTTATGTTTAATAAAATAATTTCCAAAATAATAACCCTAAAGACCAAATTGTTAGACATGTAAAAAACAACAGTTTAACAATCATTAAAAATGAATACAATGATAAAAAAGAATTATATATTTACATCATTAATAAAAAATTAATTAATTATTTTCAAAACTACTCTAAATACATGGATTATATACTCATAAGTATCATTCATGATCTAAATACAGTGAATTTCATATATATAAAAACATCTTTAAAGGAAATCATGAAGTGATTTATATATTTGATGGGAAACTATTTGTAACATCTAATTAGAATAAAAAATTAAAGACTAATATTATTAAAATAAAAAATAAATTCTTGAAAATAATATATGTAAAAAATACCTCTTATACTTTAAACCAAATCATATTGGAAAATTAGTTAAATGAAATTTTAATTATGGATTATTACATATTTTATTTTAAAATAAAATTAATCTTCCATCACAACATACCACATACTATAATAGAGTACTAAAAATATATTCACCCTCATTTCATCAACCATACTAGGTTCTCATGAAGACAATCAAGGTAATTATATATATAATTATCAAATAATAAAATATTAACTTAACATGAAATAATTGGATATGAAACTAAAATAATTGTCAGAACACATTTAAAATTAAGTTAATTATTACTAAAAAAACCTTTCAATTTAACCAAATTAAATTTGTCAAATTATTTATTGAATAAATTACCACAAACATAAAAATTCTATAATAGATATAAGAAGACATATTTTTTTTATAAATTTCTCACACATTTCTTTTAACACCTTCAATAATTCTACAATGTTGTATATCATCATCTCAATACTAGGCCGTGTGATCTACTCAAAGTGTAATGAACCCTAGTCGTATGCTAATATTAGGAATTTTATTTCTCATTGCCGGGGAAACATGTATTGGATTCTAATTACCATTGGGATAGGGTTTTTTCATATCATTCTGTAATCCAGGGAGGCTTTGAATTTGGCATGGAATGTTGAGAGTTTGTAGTTGCAGACTAGAATTTTCAGGCTATCTAAATGGGGTGTAAATTTTGATACATTCAATCTCAAACAATATAATGCCCAGATATGGATTAATTAGCATGGTCTAAACTGGGTGTATTGGTATCCAGGGATTTGGAATAATATAGCCTGTTGTATTGGTAATTCGATCAGATTGGATCAAAGGTATACAGATGGAGAACTCGACTTCATGGCTTGTATGCTTGTTGATGTCAATATGAAATTGAAGCGCCCCAATAGCATATCTTTACTTGCTAAGGGAAACAGAACTGAGGTGAATATAGAATACAAGAATGTTCCTTGTTTCTGTGAGGTTTGAAAGATGGTGGTCCACTCTGTTAAAAATTATAAAGTTCTACAAAAGAATGTCATTGTTACAAAAGGCCCATAATGTTGCGATTCAAACAAGAGTAAAAGATCAAAAAATAATCATGTCGAGATGACAAGAGTCATCAGGGATCAAGCTGGTCCTTCATAGGTCCCTATGAGTATTCAATCAATTATTTCTAATATAAATCATGAATTGTTCCAATATGTTATCCCTAAAAAGGATCAGCCTGAACAATCCACTATGAAGCAGACCTAGGCAGACATAATTAAATTTGAGGAGGCTCAAGATGTTGTACAACTTCTAGATTTTGTGATACTAAATGAGATTTTCAATCTGGTATTGAAATGGAAGCATGAAATTGAAGATTAATTCATTTTATAGAACTATTTAATGACATATGCAACCAAGTATGATCATTAGAAGATGATCATAATCTAATTGATGAAGCACAAAAAGGAACACCTCACTTGGAAGATTCAAATAGGATTGTTGGTGATACTCCTCATGCCAGAAAGAACCTCCAAGGAACTTCTTTACCAATTAATGCATCGATATCATCCAAGGTTTCTAATTCTGGCAATATTACAGACATTTTAGGGATGTTTATCCATAGTTTCTTTGACACTACTTTGAATTCACAGATAGAGGAACATATTGGAAATCCATTTAATGGATCTGAATCTACAGGTCACAAGGAACCTTCTAGTTTATTTAGAATTCATTTGGGTAGAGATGATAAAATTAGAGGTTGGAACAACTGCATTGATGATAATATCAATCCTAATATGGTCACTCTGATAAACATGTGTAAAATGGAATTGAATGCAAAAGTAAAATTTTGTTGAATAGCGCAGTTGATGTCTATGATATAATATAAGGCTCCACAACCCCTAAAAAGAAGGATAGATGGCCACCCAAGAAACTGGGAGTTAAAACCATGAGGTTCCCATCCTCGAAGTTCATTTCAAATGAAGATACTATTTTGGAGTTTTCAAGGCCTTGCTAATATGGAAACAACCAGATCCATCCAGAAGCACAAACATGTTCCCATAGGCCTGTCTGATCCAAGACAATCTTCCTTCCTAATATTTCCAACATATATAATTTTGTTTTCCCTTTAATTAACACCAATAGGTGTTCAACTGATGTCAAAATTCTCTTGGTTATGGATAATTATTCTCTGAAAAGTATATATATTGTTGTTTCTAGTGATCAGCATGTCACCTGCTCCTTCAATTAACTTGGCTCTAATTGTTTTTACCTTTATATATGAAAATAATAGTTATCAAGTTAATAGGATTCTATGGGTGGAAATTGATTCCTTTAAATCTTGTATCTCTAGCCCTTGTATCATATTAATGGACTTCAATTCCATCCGTAAACATGGTGAAAAAAGGGATCTGTCAGTAATTCCATTTCTTTGAGTGCATTCAGATCCTATATCGACCAAAATGACTTGGTTGAGTTCAACGTGGTTGTTTCCAAATATACTTGTCATAGGAGGAACATTAATAGTTATGTTTCCAAAAAATAGACATGGCTTTCATTAATGGTGATTCTCTGGATGAATTAGTATCCATCTCATGTTCAACCCTTGCTAGATTAAATTCTAATCATCACCCAATTTTGGTGTACCTTTCTAATAAATAACCCAAGCACCCTCTCCCTTTTAGGTGAAATAAGGCCTGGGTCACTCAACGAGATTGCTGGGTCATTGTAAAAAGCACCTGGGTCTATGTGGATTGCAGGAATGATTGTTTTTCTTGTATCACCAAGATCAAAATTCTCAAAAGGAATCTGAAATTATGGGGCAAGGATGGATTTATCTCCCTCGATTCAGGTATTTATTCTATTTAGGCATCTCGTCAAAATACTCAAGATATCAATTCTAATAGTGATTTCATTAATTGGTGCTCAGCTGAAACTGAGTTTATCATCAAGCTCAACAATCTTATCATACATAAGGATGCCTTTCAAAATGATTACTTTAAGGCCAAATGGATAATGGATGGTGATAGGAATAAGAAATTTTTTAATGCTATTTAGAGAATCTGAAATATCTCTAAGCCCATTTCAATGATCAATAATGGGGATTTCCTAATAGATAATTAAAAGGATCTTATGAAGAAAATCAGCCATTACATCATGGAGCTCTTTAACAGTTCACATTCCATTATTAATCCTTCGGATGCTGTGATTCCATCAATTTTGAATAAAAAAGATAACTCCAACCTTATTGTTATTCCTCTTGAGATGGAAATCAAGGATGTTGTTTTTAGCCTAAATTATAAGATTTCCCTTTTTCCTGATGGCTTGGTAATTTCATATTTCAATATTTATGGGATATAATTCCTGAAGATGTATGCATGTTTTTTGATTATTTTTTAAAATGTGGGATCATTCCGAGTGGATTTAATGCTTAATTCCTTGCACTTATTCTGATAATGGATAATTCAAATAAAATTCATTTATTCAATCCAGTTGCCTTGGTCATTACTTCTCACAAATTTATTTGAAAAATTATTGATAGAAGGTTATCACACATTTCATGCAAGATTTTCTCATCGAATTATTTTGGCATAATCAAGGGGAGATCGATCCAGGACTTCCTTATAACTGCCTCAAAATGTGTGAGTATTCCCAAAAGTCTCATCAGAGGTGGTAACATTACCCTCAATCTGGATATCAGGAAGTCTTTTGAGACAATGGATTGGGGGTTAATATGCAACATCCTTTCCATGTATGGATTTGATTGTGTTTTCATTAATCGGATCATGTATTTTTTGAGCTCGGATCACATTTTAGTTCTTTTCAATTGATCTCTTGAAGGTAACATTGAATGTTCATGTGGTGTTTGGCAGTGTGATCCTTTATCAGCAATAATTTTTTCTATTGTTGGGGATTACCTTAGAAGGTTATTATCTATCATGGCTGGAAATTCAAAGTTGAAAACCATTCATGCTAGAAGAGGGTTGGTTGCTCAATCACATCTTCTATATGCTGACAACATTATCCTCTTCCCTCAAGGGGAGAAAGGAAATACCAAGAGTATAGAAAACTCCCTTTTTCACTATGAGATGGTCTTAGGATAGGAGGTTAGTTAGAGAAAGTCCATTGTGTACATTGGAAGGATTTTCTCTCCCACCAGGAAGAATGAAATCATTATAGATGTGGGTATTCATGAAGGAGATCTTCCCTTCAACTAAATGGGGGTGATTTTGTTTTAGGAGAGACTGAAGGCTTGCTATTTTTAAAGCATCATTGGTTTGATTCGAAGACAACGTTCCTCCTAGAAGGGTAAATCTGTATCCATGGCTGGTAGAGAGTTTCTTGTGAAGTCAATCATTATCTCCATGTTTGTCAACTTGATCATAGTTTACAAGTGTGTGATTTATTTAATCAAGAACATCAATGTCTCTATCAAGAATTTTATTTGAAGTGGATGTGTCATAGAAAGGAGGCTTGCAACGATCCCTTGGAATTCAGTGTGCAAGCTTTATGATGATGGGGGGCTTGGTTATCAATAATCTCGGTTGTTTTAATGATTCTATGTAGGCGGGCTTTATATGGGGAATTTTAAACAAGAAATCTAAAGCACTATCTTTTTTTAGATGAATATTTATTCACAGACTCAAATTAGGAAATCCAAATTTCATTAATTCTTCTGTTTGGACTTCTTTTAGAAATATCTTTTATATAATTGAGGAAGATTCTCATTGGTTGGTGTCAAATAAATCATCTCTTCTTTTTTGGAAATGTAATTGGACTGCCATTCACTTAAAAGGCTTGGATCTTGTTGATAATTATAATCTTGACTTTTATCTATCAATTACGGATCAACTTGGCTTTATGGAATGTCTTATAAATTAGGATATCTCTATTGTATGAAATTACTTCTCTTATAGGGGGGATTCTTGGCCTGGGAGTCAGCCTCTAATAGGATCGTCTCCTCCAAAGGATTTCATTAGCACATTGTTTTAAATTTATCTGGTTTTCAATGGATGGGAAACTTGAATAAGGAATTCCTAAAACCATCTCGGGACATTTTTTCCTGGAGATTCACGCACAGAAGGATTCCAACAGATAATCATCTAAAAAAATACAGAATATTCCTCTCTTCAAGGTCTGTCATATGTCATCCACACAGGGAAGGTATCAAACATCTTTTTATTTGTTGTACGGAGGCATCAACAATGTGGGCAGCTGTCTCCATTATTTTTGAATTTCACTTGCCATTGATGAATTTGATGGATTAATTTATGTTGATTTGGCCTGATATTAATCTCTATGTGCAGCTATTATCTCTATTTCTCACTGTTGATGTAGAGTTGGTCTCTCATATTTGGTTATCCATTATTAATCTTAGTCATGGGTAGCATGATTTTTCTACAAGTGTGGTTATTTATGTAATCCTTAATTAAATCTGTGAGGCTGTCATCATGGAAGGAAAATATTGTTGGAACTCAATTCATGATATGTCTGTATTAACTAGGGTGGGGGTAAAGGGTAATTTTCCTCCACCTCTTGGAACAATTGAAGTGATATGATAGGCACCCTTTCATGGCTGGATCAAGGTGAATTCAGATGGTGATTCACATGGTAATCTAAGTGACGCAGGCTTTGGTGCTATTTTTAGGGATAAAAAATGGTGTGTTATCGGTCGCCTGTATAGTTCATGTGGATTTTCCTTTTCTCATGAAGCAGATATGTGAGGAGTAATTTACATGGTTGAACATGCTGATAGAAGAGGATGTAATAAGATATGGATTAAATGTGATTCCACACACTTGGTGTTATCTCTCAGAACAGTATCACTTCATCTCTCTTGGAAGTTTACTAATTGTTTGAAAAAATGTTTGGATATTCTTCATTCAAAGGAACACGTTATTACTCATTCCGATAGAGAAGAAAATGTGTTGGAAGATGGTGTTACTTAAAAAGTTGTTATTAAGTCTAATATTTTCTGTGGAGATCAAGTTCCACAATATCTTCTTCAAATCATGAGGAGGGGTCAATGTAAATCTTCAATTTATAGACTCGTGTATGTTTTTATTTATGTTAATAAATTGATCCTAATTTTTTGGGCAACGACTCAGTGTATCATTAAAAAATTAAAATGAAAGAAAATATATAGGCACAACCATAAAATTATATCATTTTATGACAAAGGAAAAAACTCCATTTATTCATTCAACTACATTACCTATAATAGACTAATAATCAAATATTAATTAAGAGAATATATGAACATATCATCCAATGAATTTTTATAAACATGATATTATCAATAGACACACATATATACTATAATATTATTATATTATTAAACATATTTTTTTCTCCATGTGCATGCCATTATATGGAAGTATATTCAAATGATGATAATTCACAGTATTTAAAATGTAGAAAGAAATAATAATATAAACATCAATGAAATCTCTATTAGTTTCAAGAGGTCACACTTCCACATTCATTAATAAAATATCAATCTTGTTATTTTTTATAGGTGGTTACTTATATTTATGTAGTGAACTTTCAATTATGTTAATTATAAAACACATATAAAATATAAAAGAGATAATATATTTCATTACTTACCTATATTTTCACAGTGACAATAATGGATGGAGATGTAATTCAAAGTGGTCAACAATGATAGTAGAATGATTTTACATTGGATGGGTGGAATTTTTTATGAATAGGTATGTGAGATAGAGAGTTGATATGTTTACAACACATAGTATGTAGAGGAATTAACTTAATCGTTAGAGTTGGGACTTTATAAAATCTCAAATTCTTTTACTAGAATCATACAAAAAATATGGTTATAGTAATATGTCAAAATCTTTTGTTCTCTATAGGAGATGAATATTAGGGTCCATAATGGATGACAACAGAGAGAAAATAAAAACTATGGAACCTAAATAAAAAATAAATGATTGTGGAAAAGGAGAAAATAACTAACCTTGGATTTCAGTATTAATTCATCTAAGAGAATATCGAGGAGGTGCACTGTCAGAAGGGGAGTTCCAAGAGTGTTTCAGAAGCACAACAGAAATGGTCAGAGTTAGGGATAATTTTAAGTTGATCATGGACACTATAACCAACACTTGGGAAAAATCAGTAATAATAAACCCATTAATCAGTTCTAAATTGATAAGAACTGATAAAAAGAATCTTTAATGTTGCAAAAGATTTTCTATTGATATGTCCCCTTTAATCGATTTTTTAGCATGGATAAACCTCAATCATTATTATTTCTAAATAAGTACTGAAAAAAGTACATTTTATCTGTCTTAAAACAATAACACTGATAAATTATTTATAATTATAATTTTTACTAAAAAATAAAAATATATTTTTATAATTTTATATTAATTTTTTATAATTTTGTATTTAATTAAATATATAATAATTTATTTTCAACAAGATATTCTTTTCTTATTATTAATTATTTATTTATTATTATAAATACATAAATTCATAAAAATAGAAAACAAACAATTATAATATATTTATAAAAAAAATATGTCTGTAAATATATTTCTAATGATTTATTTATAATTAAAAATATATTTTTTATTATATATATATTTATATATTTATATATAATAATAAACTAACAAGAATATGATGAGAAATTTAAATATTGTAAATGTACTCATTATTTAAATATATAATATATAATTTTATAATTACTAAAAATAATAATTATATGTTCCAAAAATATGAATACATGATGAAAGGATTGTTTATATATTTATATCATTATATAAATAATTATATATATAATAAATATAAATGTAAAAATAAATATTAATATAGTATATTAACTATTTTAATAAATTTATAATATTTTAAAAATTATATAAATTTATTTAAATAATTATTTATGATTATAAAACAACTATTTCAAAAATAAATTTTATTTATTTATAATAATTATAAATATTAAAATATATAATAAATATTCATTTATAAAAATATTAATCTATTAATATTTATTCAAAAATATATTTCTAACATTATTAATAAATATATAATCTTAAATACTTCAGTTTAAATTGATTGAATTTTAATAATTAGAAGTGTGTACACCTTAAAAATAATGAAAAAATGGATAATTTTTCTAAATTAAATTTTTATTATAATGAAACATGAATATATATTTTATTAATGGTTAATACATATTTAAAATAATAAAAAAATTGTAAATAAATAGATATAAATAAATAATATAAAATGATTAAATTGAAAAAAAATATAATAAAAAATTTAAAAAAATATTTCAGGTGATAACTATTACCTGAATTTTATAATATTAAAAATAAATAATTAAAAAATGATTGATTAAAAACATAATCTATTATATGTATCATGTTATAATGATATTCTATGATATACTAAAATTTAAATAAATAACATAAATATTAGGTGTATGTGTTTCTATATAAGATTTCATTAATTAATTAAATATTTATTTTGTCCGTTTCATAATAAAAATTAATTTATTATATATATGTATTTGAAATCAATGTAACATGCATTTGATATATGTTGAAAGGAAAAACTAGACAACATTAAAAGTGAATAAGACATTAATTAGTTTCTAATTACTATATTTTAATCATATTCTATATATTTATATTTAATGTATACTATTTACTATGATTTATAATTACTATATATATAAATATCATACTTATTCATTTTTTATAATAATTATTTCATTAATTTATTTTATATATTGTTAATTTATTAATTTTAATTTTTTTGATTAATTGTTATAATTTATTAATTTTTTTAAATTATGACACATATTTTATCATAGATAACAAAATTTGATATATATTATTTATTAATATTTATATTATACTTATATGTATATAAAGTATAATCAATTTCATCAATAATAATTTAATTAATAAAATGTTTAACATTTTTCTTAATTTACTCAATTTTAATTTTTCTTTGTTCAAATTATTTTATTTTATTTATCTATACAATTAATATATTATTTAAGTTAATATTTATAATTTTTGTATAAATATATTAAATTTCATCATTTTTAATAATTATTTTTTAAATAATAAAATTACTAATATTTTTTATTTTTTATTTGTATAATTATTTCACTTTATTCTGGTCCATTATCAGCACTAGAAAGTGGCGATAATGGCTACCCATTATCATAGTTAATAATAAGGTGCTGATAGAGGGTACCCTTTATCAACACTAAAAATAAAGCACTGATAAAAGGTACCATTTAACAGTTCTACATAAAAGTGCTGGTAAGGGTAACCCTCTATCCGGGATTTTTTAGTGATGATAAAGGTTGTCTCTGTTAATGTACTGTTTTTTAGTTGTGATCACATTACCATAAATAAAATTTAAATCTTCTGCAGGAATAAAAAATTCAAAATACAAGCATAACCTAATCAGCTTATGAGAATGAATGTGAATTTAATGTCTTCGAACATCCAGCCTGCTATTTTTCTGGTTTTAAAAGATAGTGGTTTCAGGATATGTTTCATGGATGTAGATATATGTGTTATAGTTTAAATCATATACAGAGTATTATGATGCATAGTAGATCATTAAAATGTAGTAATGTGGAGTCTCGTGCGTCGTAAAATTGGTTTGTGGCCTCAATTCAGGGAGAGGATGATTTTGGAATACTTATTAATTTTTTTTGGTAATCACATGGAATTGGATTTTAGTGTATATAGAATGTTGATATATATTTTTGTGTCTTATTAGGGTTCCATATGAAATGAATGTCCAAGTGGTTGGTCTTGATGTATCTGATGATACATGTGTAGATACGAGATGATGCATGGGTTTCATCAATGAATTACTCTATCCTTATATCATATGGCATGCAGATATAACATAGATTATAGAGGATGTTTTTATGGGAGATGATTATATAGTATGTCATTGTGTAATGGCATAGTTTAGGGTAAAAATAATTTTCACTATGGTGTGGCCTTAGGGGTTACATCATTATCACTTTAAAAATGTTTATGTAGATGTTCTATAAACCTTTCATAAGTTATTACTCCCATATATATTCACTCGACATTTAATTTACATCATTGTTTATATTAATGAAAAATTAACTCCATTTATTCTATTTTCTATATTTGTTTATTATCATGATTATTGTTAATCTAATGTGAGTTTTTCTTTCTTTACCTACCTAATTTTTCCTCATTCTTCTACCATGGAATGTTCTCGATTATGAAATGTGATGATTTTTTATAATATGGTGGAAAAATATTTATGGGAACAAAGTGTATTAAGATATTAAGACCACTCTAGTGAGGTTTCAATCATATAGATGACCCATCTTGATTTTTCAATATAAACTAAACCTGAAAAGAATATGGGTTATGGGATCTAATCAATATCCATAATAATGTGCATATATAAAAATAACATTCTATTGTTTCCAATTGGGTTGATTATAATGTCTGATATAATACATAACAATAATCGAAATAGAATTAAAATAATGGGATAAATGATTTTTTTATGTTTACTAGTTATTTTTTATTTTATTGTTCCCTTCGTGAATGTGAAAATGGTTATGATGTTTGAGTTTTGGTTTACCTGAATTAGGAACCCATTAAAGGTTAATATGATTAAATTTATCTTTAATAAAGAATTGTACAAAATTATATGTGATATAATTAGTTATGTGTAAATCATTAAATTATATGATGACTCCTATTAAATAAAACTTGAGATTCTCTGATAACCTTCCTTTAACAATTTACTAAGTATAATTGATGGAATTTTTTTATATGTGTACTAAATCTATTTTTTGGTAACTCTTGATTACATGTGGTACATTTTGGGTTTCATGGTGATGGTGGTGATCAGTATTAATAACGTATGTGTTGAATTAGTGGGGAAACTATTTGTTGTGATTGTTATATGATGACAGCTAGTTGCACTTGTTCGTTATTGGATGTTATTTCTAATTTCTTTGGGTTTTGTGTAGTTGATTTATTATTGTAACTAAAAATAAATGGATAATAAATTTTGGATGATCGAATGTGTATGTATTGGTCAGATATTAAATAGAGATGGTATGAAATTTAATTTTTGTAAATTAGTTAATGAGGTGAATGGTCATAAATGGCATGGAAATCATAACAAAAAAGATGTAAAATATAGTTTTTTACTACAATTGGGAATTTTTAGTCATTTTATTTAATGGTTCATAATAATTAACATGAGTGTTATTAATATAAGTCAATATCATGAAATGTTTCTGAATATGAAAAAATCGGAAATTTCGATTGTGTGTGTAGATTTTTTGGGATGAGTAGCTCTTAGTAGTGGTGAATGATAGTGGCCAATGATTTAGGGAATTTTGGAACTATTTTTGGCTATTAATGTGTTGTTAGTTTCTACCCATTGATTATATTTTGTGTGTTACTACAATTATATTACTTTTATGTGTTTTCATATTCAACCCCTAGAGTTGGGTAACATTACTAATGCCGAATAGTTTTGAGTTCAAGTGATTTCCCTAATTCCATGTTAATGAGGGATGATGGATGGAAAACCCCACTTCCACAATATCCATTTTATAGATGTATAATTCGATCAATGGAAGATCGAGGCGGTGGTGATACATGTTGGGGGATGTGCATGGATCTAGAAGGGTATACTGTTTATTTGGTTTATTCTCACGAATTCATATGATAATACAATCATGATATATAAAAGAGGATTCTATAATTATATTACCATGATTTGGTGTGGTATTTTTAAAAAAAATATTCTAGCGAATCCAATGATTTTTGGGATTTTCTTGATTATGATACAGTTGGGTTCCCATGATTTGGTGTGTGGGATTGAGGATATTAGTGATTTACATAGATTGAAGGGATAATAGCACATGGCCACTAAAAATTGTTTGATAGATTATAAAATCATTTGGTAAGTGGTTGTATGGGACCTTATGTTTTTTCAAAGATATTATTATTACTACATTAAATTAAATATTTTTTGACTCAGCCTTGGAGATATTGGGATTAATTATTTTCCCTTATTAGGTTCATGTGAGTTATTTTACACATCCACATAGCACTAGTATAATATTATAAGCTTTTCTTGAGATACCATAAACATAATCATACTATTAATACAATTGATGCCCACTATACTTATATATAAATAATTTTTATGTATCATGGATGGTCTAAACATCTACATTGAGAGTTACTATAATTAATATTGGAGATGTTGTTGAGTCATTGGCATAGGTTTTCATTTTTAATTATAGTTGGGGATATTTATTTGTATTTCATAACATGAATAATATTATTATAGAAATATTTTATTGATGATATGGTGATGATTAGTGAAATTCATCATATATCTTAGTCCTAAAAAATATTATAACTGTAATGTCTCCCATAGTATTTTTTATATAAAATTAGTGTTCATGAACACTACCATACCTATTGGATAATACCTTTTGGGATGACTACCTCTCATTAATTTTTACCTAGATTGATACCCATAGTTGTTGAATACTGACAGAGCACTATAAAGTTATTATTCATGAGATAGTATATAACTTTGATTAAACACATGTAAATATTTTTTAAGGGATTGTAGGGAAACTTTTTTTAGAATGTATCTCATGATGTATTTAGTGGGATTATTTTGGATAACATATTAATTAAGATGTTAGAAGTTTTTTCAGTATTATGACTACAATATATCATATCCCCTCTTGATGGGGTTAATTTAGCCAACATCCGAAATTGGATGTTAGGAGGCGATGACATCCATGAATATGAGAATTCTGGGAAAATGATTGAAGAATGAGATACATTTCAGTTTAACACTTAGGAATGTAATTATTACCGATGACTACAGTTGATGATGGATGAATATTCTATGTCTTATTAGTTATATGAGTTTCATTGAGGAATCATGGAATAATAGGTTGTAAGAGATCATGTAGTTTTTTATAAATATTCAATGGGTTGGACAATATATGTAAAAAAATAAAACCATTTTTGGATAGGTTGTATATTACCATTTCCATGAATGATGAATAACTTTTTGAGTCCAATTACTCAAACATTTTTGTTCAAATTGTTTTATAAAATATGTTTATCAATTTAAAAGGTATCAATAATAGCCTATAATTACGTATAAAATGGTAGAGTTTATGGTGTGTTGATTGGTATTTCAATAGCTTCCAATGATGCTTTATAGAATATGATGGATTTGGTATCCTTTATATTTCATCGGGTGAATGTGGTAGGAAATGTGTATAGATATAATCACTGAATAACTCTATCCTTTGGGGGATTTCCGGAATCATGGTTGATTGTGGACCAACCTTTAAAGCCAAACCACTTATTATCATGTTAGGATTGAAATACAATGTATGTTTTCTTGACACAATACATTGAATATGTGTTGAGACTCCACAGGGAACTAAGATACATAATCTCCTACAAGAACCATTTTTTATCTCTGGGGTCTATTTATGAATCTAGTATTATTTTGGTTCTCAACTACAACTTAAAAAACATTTCTTCACCATATGGAGAAACATAAGTATAATATTATCCCTACATATATGGATTATTTGTAGCACTATATTCATGATTCTTTCTAATTGGGGTGATGAATATAAAATTGGTTGGCCTTTCCTATAACAAAAATAATCAACCACCCATCAATATTGTTCTTTTCAATGGGTTTTTTATTATCTTTTTTGATCCCCATTATTCAGGATTCATCTTGGGGATTTTATAGTCCTTGGTTACTATGTAGTGTAGAATAAAAGAGATATGATCTACATAGTTCAAGAGTAGATGATGGTATCATAGGCCACTAGGAGACTTATTGTGATTAAGGGGGAGTCCACTAGATATTAATGTGAAAAAAAATCTATCCTTTAGTGTTTTACCACACAGATGGAAGTTGAGATATGGTTAGGGAAGAAAGTATTCCCTCAGTATATCTAGCCATTTTATTTGATGGAGAGCATTGAAAAAATTAAATTTTGGTTGGTTAACCCAATGATATTTCATAAGATTCATTACATGTTCTATATCTCCTTTATTTAGTAGTATTTTCATAATTCCCCCCGCATCATATACTGATGATAGTTTGAAATGAAATATGATGCAATGTCATCAAATTGACTAATTATGTAATAGTATCATCTAGATAATGGCTTGAGGGGTGTTACATTCCCATGATTCTTATATTACGGAGACATGGTTCTTTGTAAGAGATTACTTGGGATCCTGAAACATAGATATATACTTAGTACTATCTATCTTTTTGAGAATATCTACACTTATTGTGTTATGAATCAATGATTTAATTCTTGAATTTAGTGCTTAGTTATGAGATCATTATACTCCTCTCACTTGTTTTCGTGGGTTTGTGGTCATATTTTAGTAACAAGGTGAATCATGGGTTATATATAATGGGCCATTTATACTAAAACATTCACCATTTCATTATATTTTGGTTTTTATTTTAATTTTTAATGGAAATTATCATTTGTGAGTTATCAAATGCAATATCCTCAAATTTTTAACCTACAACACTGAGTTATTTAAGATTATATAAGTTTCTTAAGATGTTTTTAGGGTATTGTTGTGGATTAAGATATAATATATCATTTAGAGCAATATGTTGTCATGTATAGATATATTCTTTTGCACAATAGAAGCCTATGTAATATAGTGGAGATAAGTCATATAACATACAAATGTATATAATTTTTATTGTATTTTTTACTTATCTGTGGTTTTAGAGTTCCCTTGAGCTACTCAACGGTGATGTTGTTTGAGGCTTAGTAGAGGCCTTTATTCCATGGAGGTTTTGGTGTTTAGTCTTATTGTATCTATTAAATGGTTGTAGCTACTATGATGTTATTAGTTATGTTGTATCCATACCATAAGCTAACACAATATATAACAAAGATATAACTTTTATTTTTGAGGATGATGGATATAGGTAATTATAGTATAACACATTAAGATACACCTTATATCAAGGTATAAATATCATTATATATAGTATTAATAATATTTCTATTTTGTGGCCCCTTTAGAATATAATGGGTATAAATTCAATAAACAGCTCAGTACACATTACTCTCTAATATTTTATCTAGAATTAATGGAAACATGGGTGTGTCCTTCAGATAGAATTGAACCAAATTTTTGTGTTTTCAATTACCATCATGAAGAACATCACTACAATCTATATAATGTAATTTTCTCCAATGTATGTTATCTTCTTACTTATCTTTATTTAACCAAGTATTATTTTGTTGAGAAAATGGATGGATTGGGTAATTTTGTCATTAAATATTACTATGGATTATAATTTTCATGGTTTTTTTTACCTCAATGTTGTAGTTTTGTAATTATGGGAACATAAACATCATTATTAAATATACATGGACTCATATAATTATTGAATGATGTAATAGATATTTGTTAACTCATTATTCATTGGGATATTTTAATCGAACATGTTTTGTTTCCCACTTGGGGAATGAATGGATTCACCGAAAATAAGATAATTAAAAAGATCATGTTAATGTTGTAGGCGAGGGTTAGTTCCCACATGACAAAAAGTGCTAAATTATTTATATGTTTTTTCTTCATTAAATAAGAAAACTATTTGAGTTATGGATAATGTGAATTAATACCACTTCCAACAGATATTTTGATGAATGTACATTTTATAAAATGTTAAAAACACAATTATTTCAATGAAATTAATATGTGTAAATACAAAAATATGGGTAGTTTGTGTGTATTATATGTTTTTTGCACAATGTAAGTATTTTTCTCTTGGAGCCTTATACTAGGTATTTAAATTGACTAATATACATGAACTTCTATGCGATCAAATACACACCTAACATGATTCATGTAACATTACTAAAACCCAAAATATTTTCATGAAATGTTTCTTACTCAACATCCAAGATTTAGATAGAATAATTATAGCTCCCCCTAATCCCTCACACACCCTTTCACAGTAATATGAGTTAGTTGAGGGTGAACCATGATGTTGGTGATACATTCTGGGATCATGCATCAAAGGAAATGGGTACATGGGTGACATATATCATGTTAATTACACCATAACATAATTGATATATGGTGTATAATTAATAATTATAGAGTTGGATTAAGGATATGGGGTATTGATCAATGACAGGATTTTAGTATTACCATGACATGTGGGTGATTTATTAATGATGATATTGTTTCATGGAAATGATTTTGATTTGATTTACTAATGATATTGATGAATTAAATAGGTGGAAGGAATTAGAGAAAAATATGATTTATGTTTGGAAAAGAGAGTGACAGATTTAAGAGGAATTAGTTACAAGGTTCCTTGTCTAAAGTGTTTTTATTTCTAATACACTAGATATATATTTGGTGTCATGTCCTTGTTAATATTGATATTCATTAATTGAAATTATTTGTTTCGTGTTAGTTATATTAATAATTCATTGTAAAATTACTATTTTCTTAAGTCATTTATATAATATACCACATATATGATCCTATACAGTATACATGTTATTATCAACATATATAAATATTTTTTAGGTTTATATGTGGGTTTCAAAGAATGAAATACTTATAAAAATAATGGTCAATTTAGGTTGTATATAGGGGATACGTATGGTTTTCTATTAGAATTTAATTTTTATCCTTTTCAAAGTATATGTTAACATTTACTGTGAGGTTATAGATATTTTATTTTAATTTGGGGGTGTTTATTATGGTTTGAATCATACCTATTGATAAATACTTATATATTTAGTGTAATGTATCCCATTTTAAATTTTTCATATTCTCAGTATTAGTCTGAATCTCAATAAATATTGAAGGTCATCATCATCCTGTTTCACCCCAATCATAATTTTCAAAAAATGTGTTATATATGTAGAGGTGTTATGGAGTGGGGGTGGGATTGTGACTAGTTTCCTAATGATGTTGATAAATCATTATCAAAGACCATATAGATAATTAATGTTTATTGTGAATTTCAATAATATCTCAAAAGGATAATAATAAATAATAAGGGTTATTTATATAAATGGATAATACTATATAAGATATGAAGAAACATTATTTTCAATTGTGGTGAGATATATTTTACAATTTGTATAAATTTATTTGAAGATGATTTAAATTATTAAAAATATTTTTCTAAAAATTGAGAACGACAAAAATTAAACCTTATAAAATGATGGAAAAAATTAATGGAAGGATTATAATGGAAACAAATAAAAAATAAAAAAAATAATATTAAAAATGATTTTTTACTCTCTGTAATAAAAACCAATGTCAATTGAAAATGGCCTTATTATATCGAGAAATCATAGATAGTGAAATCCAAAAATGATATGACTTGTGAATGAAAGTATCAAATATATTTATAACTGAACAAAGATATAATAACTACTAAATAAGGTTATAATAATCGTTTGGAATCATTGGTATAGGTCCCCAAACAATAAGAATAACATATTCCAATGATTTCATGGATAATTGGGTAATTTTTTCATGAAAGAACTATACCAAGGATTTTACTGAACTGTTGGTATACGTGGTCTTTTACGATGACAATAAATCTCTATTTATAGGTATATTTAAAATAAATACATATAATAATTATTTATTGACTTATTAGTATAGTTATTTAATAATTATTTGAAAATATATTAGTATAGGTTCTCTGACAGAGTAAATTGTGTTAATTTCTTAACCTAGGAACTTTCTATTGTAAAATAATTACTTAACCACTAAAATAGTAAAACATTTGTCTATATTATCATATATATATATAATATCTCAAGAATAAAATTTTATTATATATATAATTGTATTACGTATAAAAATAGTTTTACAAAACTATTGATATTGTTCCTAGTAATTTATATAACCTATATAATTATTTTAAGAATTTATTATTATAGTTTCCCAAATGATACTTTTACCATGACTTCTAAAAATTAAATGGTATAACAAATAATTTTTATAGGAAATTTCATCCGAAATTCCTACACTAATGATCTCACAAACCATTGGTGTAGTTTCAATGAAATAAATTAATATTGGGGAGTTTTTTACTCAGGACTTCTACCTTATAAATGAATAAATTAACAACTAACCATGATATAGATTTGTGTATATAATTATAAAAAAATATTTATGAAAAAAATATTTATAATACATAATGAAGTTTATATTTTTTATATAATTATATGATGAAATACTGGTACCTATACTACGAGATTTACAAAATAATTTCTATACATTCAAGTAATTTCTTGGACCTATACTAATAGTTTTAGAAAACCATTGTTGTAGGTATCCAAATTATTCTTATAAAAAATATTCTCCCAAATCATTGGTATAGGTCCCATAAATTATAGAATCATATACCAACGGATCTAGAAAATTATTCGTATAGGTCCAGATTATGTACCAATAATAATGGTATCCAAGAAAACATTGGTATAAGTGACACCTATACATATTTTTGGATACAATTTATGGTATATTCATCTATTAAAAAATTTTATTAAATATTATTAATGATTATATTTCCATTAGTGATTTTTACTCAACTTATAAGTACTTTTTCTATTGAATTTTGTGAAGTATTGAGATAAAAATGAAACAAATCATGTAAGAAATAGATAACTATTAGAGGAGAAAATATATGGAATTTGAATGATATTGAGAATAATTTATTTAAAATGTGAATTTAGATATATATATATATTATGTATTTAAATGTGAGATTATTTATGAAAAACACACATCAGGGGATACATTTGATTCAAAAGATATTTAATGAGGGATCATGAAAGGGTTTTATGCATACATAATATTATACAAATATTATTTTTAATTCACCGTGTTGTAGAATATACACAATAAAAAAAATTATAATTGATGATTATTATTGAATAATTCATTGAAAGAAAATTTAGTTCCTGAAACACTTACATATTATATTATTATAGTAGTTCATTCTCTATGAACAATAATAAAAACTTTATTTTTTAAAATAATATATATGTATGAAATTTATTAATTATTTTTCTAAATATTAGTCAATGTTTTTTACCCACATATAAATTTTATATTGTTAATGTTAATATTCAAATGTAAATTTATTTTTTTATGTAACCTTTAGCATAGTGGTTATGATACATGCTTCTTGATCATCGACTAATTACCTTAGGAATTACCATAGAGGTCACATTTATCTGTTTGAAATATTTAATAATTGGAATGGAAATTTTATCAATTTAATGAAACACTTTATAAGTTGTGGGTAAAATATATTTATCATTTATTTTGGTTATATGAAAATAATATAATTAATAAATAGTTTAAAATTAAATAGTTTAAAATTATAGAAGTAATAGACACCATAAGGTCATCACTATTTCCAAAAATTATCTATGTTTAATATTTATTATTTATTCACGATATAACTACTATATTATCATTTTGTAATTTGGTGAAGCCAAAAAAATATGAATTTTATATTATTATTGAATGAAATAATATTTAATAGTATGTTAAGAATAATTGTTATTCCGAATATTTATAGTATATTTTTTGGGAAAGTGGTCAATAAAATATAAGAAGAGGTTAATTAATAAGATAACAAAGAATAATTAAAAAGGGGTTAACTGTAACATACATATGTTTTAAGGAAATATATTATCTAAATAATTTTTATTCAATATCATTCATTACACGCAATCATGAGTTTAAATGAACCACAAGTTTCCAGTTGTATAATAGGACTATTTTAACTTATACATTTGGTTAGTAAGAATAAATATAACTAACTTATGAAAATTTATGCTGAATTAGTTTTCTAAATTTTTTTATGAAAAATATAAATAAATTATGTATTTTTTATTTTTTAATAATAAATTCAGTGAATTTCTATTAGTAAGTGAAATTAACTAAATATATATATTATTTAATGAATAAAATATTTTTGATATTAATAAAGTAGATATTTATTTCATTGAATATGAATAAACCCTATTTGATGTATAAAAACCGATATTATTTAAAAGTTTAATATTTTGCATTTTAATGTCGAACCCATTCTAAATTAATATTTCTACACATTAATAATTTATATATGACAACATAACAACATTATTTTGTAGATGAATATAGAATTTTACTTTGGATGAAATTTTAATGTTATTATAATAACATTCAAAGTTTGATGAATAATTAAAATAAACAAAAATGTAATTGAAAAAAATCATGAAAATAATTTATATGGTTAAATTATAATATTTAATTATTTTTATCTATAAAAAAATATATTTATCAATAAATATAACTTATGTCATTAGAATTAGTCTTACATTGAATTCTTATATAAACACATTTGAATGTTTGGTAATGTTTTAACTTTAAAATATTGTTCTCCCTTTCCATGAACAAGATTAATTTTAAATTAATTATTAAAACTTCCATGTTTTGAATTTTGAAAAATGGATTCCATATTTTTAATTAGTAAATACAAATTATTTAAATAGTTTTATTTTAATTTTTGTAATTTTGAATTGTAACTTCTGTGATTTTTATTCATACACTAAAAGTGTAAATTAGGTAATCAAGGGTAAGAATACTACAATAAAATTACCCTAACAATTTTCATAATTTCATTGGATGGTTGTTTTTTACATAAATCATCATTTACCTGAAATGGTGTCCATTACAATCCACATGGATTATATAATCACATTTAATGAATTTTATGTAATGAAAATTTAAATATATCTCACAAAAATTATAATAAATAAATCATTTTTATTATAATATCCTGCGAAATGTTAATTTAATTATAAATAAAAATTTTATAGACAATTTTTTTTCAATATCATTATAATTTATTTCAAATTTTTATGAAATACATATTTACCTTAATGACTTATACTTTGATGTTGAACAAATTATATAAATAATGATAAATCAATAAAATATTTTATAAAAGGTACTATATATTATAAAAAGACCCAAAAACATGTAAAAATTTAATTATCCAAGTATATTATGAGAATAACCATTTACGAGTTGATTTACTGGAAATTTAGAGACGTATAGAAGAGATTGTGACATTTATATTATTTTATTTGATGTGATGATATACTTATTATATTCAAATTTATTTATGTAAAACATTTTAAATATTGAATTTTATTGAAGATAAAATATACTAAGAATATAATTCTCAAATTTAATATATTTATCATTATCATAATAGTTTATATCTAATTTATCTTCGAAAAATAATTATATTAAATAATAACAGAAAATTCATTTAGTAATTACCTTATTAATGGAGATAACAAATAAATGTTATAAAAATATAAAAATAAAAAAAAATTATGGATTATTAATATTTCCAATTAATTTTATAGATTACCTTTACCAAATATTAATATAAAAAAAGTTGTTTTCACGTTAACTTGTGATATTCATATTTTTGAAAAATCAATGATTGAAATAGTGTCAAAACGGACACGGTGGATTATTTATCAAAATAACATTTTTTTAAATTATTTAGAAATTATATATAATTTTTAAAAATTTATAATAATAATAATATGGTTTAAAATGTTTTTATTTATTTATTTATTGTAAAATCTACCTCAAATAAGTAAATATATAACCCTTTTAATATTGAATTATTTGTTACCCATGTTAAAAAATAAACGGAGTAACTATGTGTTAATTAGAATGATAATGTTTACACTGACATAAATACATGTAAAAAATTTATTGGTTCATTTTATTGAAACCATATATAATATTATCTTATAAGTTTTTTTACATTGAGGTTTTTGGTTAGGGATTTATTTTATAAAAAATTAAATTTTTTTTTGAGATCCCAAAAGTGCCCCTCAGCTAAATTATAAAAGGGCTCCTCATCCCTCACTTATTCACTTGGCATAGATTTTCGATGATTTTCCATCCCCTCTCATTTACCTTTAATACTTCCCTAGTTATATTCTTGAGTTTTTGGTCTTCTTCTAAGACCAAATCGTGTGCTTGAATAGGTTATTTATTGGAAGCACGATAAAGAATAGGTAATCTCCACTACCGATTAATTCAAACATCTTTCTCCTTCTACATCCTCTAAAAAATTTCATTATAATGTAATAAATCAAATATCACTTATATATTGATATATTATTATAAATATGAAACATCCATATTCCACCTTCTATCCATCCTATGAAAAACCAAATTACCACACGTGTGTAAACACGACATACTGTCTACATGTCACGGTGAAATCTACACGTCACCACATCCTTACATGGATATGTATATGTTTTAAATAATAAATATATATGATTATTAGAACATGATATTAATTATGAAATATTATACACCATCTAATTCAATAACATTCAACAAATATTGGAATGATATCATCACTCGTGCGTACGTACGACCTATCGTCTCCATGATGCGATGTGAATAAATCTATATAAACTTCATTAAAGCATGATTATATAATTGTACATAATTAATAAATATGGAATATATTATGTTAATGTCATTATGAAAATATATAACTATTACCATATAAGGGGAAACAAAATTAATTTGACAAAATATTCATAAAAAAATAAAGCATTTAATAACAAAATAATCAGTTACAATGAAATATTATTAAAAAATGTATGATATCATGATAATATATGATAACATAAAAATGAATGTGATTCTGAAGTAAGAAAATGAATTTTTTTAAATCATTATAACGGAGGTTTAGATTCATAAAATGGTAATCGGAACTAAGGTAATGGAGAAATTTGAAATCTCGTTATGATGAAATAAGTGGTAGAAAATGGAGATATTTTATGAACCATTTGTTTATGTTTCTTAATTTCCAATGAAACTATAACTATATATTTCTTCCATTGATTTATTATATTTTTTAATGACTATTCATCACATTTTATGTAATATCAATGTTTGTAATTTATGGTTCATTGTAGTTGGTATCAAAGGAAAGGTATTGTTAAACATTGGACACTAGTATGAGAAAACCATTATAATAGACCAAAGGATATTTCTAAATATAGGTTACAATCCTTGTGATTTAGAAATGATCTTGAATAACCTAGAATAAGACCCAAAGGGTCCTAAATAGAAATTATATTCTCGACTAGGCGGTTTTCCCATTATGATCCTTGATTCTTACTATCCAATTCATAGTATTAGTCAATGTATGGAACTCGAAGGAACCACATAAATGATGAATGTGATGGGAAATGAAATTATTTTCCTCCTAAGAAACCAAATGTTATAAAATCTGGAATAAAAAATATTATAGGAATACTCAGAAATAATTTTCATGTCATGAATCTAGGAGAACATCAAAATGAGAAAAGGTGGGAACAATTTTTTTTAGTCGTTTATGAGCTAGTTTCCACCTTCTATCAGTGGGTCTTTAGATCCATTGCTTGCTGAAAAATGATTTAGTACCATTGAAAAGATATTTTTAATTCTCTAATGTTCAGAACAAGATAAATTCACCATAGTAATCTATTATTTTGAAGGTGAAGGTGATAAATGGTGGGACCTTTTCAAGAATATAATACAATGAGATGAAATTGATTCTATGTAATGAGTTGAGGTCAAGAACTTATTTTTCAATTGGTACATTACTTGTTTTATTAGAAAAAATATGGGGAATAATTCCATGAAATCGATAAAAAATATGATTAATCGGTTGGTACCTATGAATAATATTTAACTAGAAATGCAAGGAAAATATATGGATTTATTATCCATCCTGAGTGAAAATTTGATTGATTATATAGTGGCTTAAAACAATGTCTCCGAAGGGAATTATCCATAAGGTACATTAATAGCTATGAGGAAATCATTCTATGATCCCTCATGGTGGAGATAATGATGAGAATAACCCATATTCCCTATGCGTTTGATAGGAAAATAATATTATAATTCAATGGAAAAAACTAATGATCACTGTAAAAAGAAGATGAACATTCCTTTATTCTCATCCTGTGTAAAAAAACATGGCATAAATTTTCCAAAATAGACTAGTAAATGTTTCTCATGTATAAAATATGTTCATCGGATAGTTGAATACCGAAGTGATGGAAATAATATTTCAAATAATGTAAATAAAGAAAATGCTACATAGAATGCACCTCCTACACTCTTATCTTACAATTGCAAGGAAATTGGGAATTATGCCAATAATTCCCTAATACAATGGTTATTGATGATGAGAAACTATATAATTCTCTTTAAGTCAATGATAAAATAATTTCACAAGCAATCACAATAGGTTATGTGGAGTTCGATAATAAAATGGTGAAATGTACACTTACCATCCACTCTAAAGTAGAAAATGAATTATTTGATTTTTTATCCACCCACTATTTTATTTCTGAAGAAATTTCTATGGGTATAATTGTATTACCTCAACATTAAAATTTTGTGTTATCTATAAAAACTCCTAATGTCACAGTGTACAAATCAAAAGTTTATCATTGTTCTTCGGTAGATTTTTGTGAGAAAATTCTTCTTGAAATTCTTGTGATCTTTCCTATAGTGTAATTTGATGTGATTCTTAGTATGTATTGGACTTATCTATATAATTATAATGTTTGTTTCAAAGAAAAGGAAGTCTTATTTTATATTCCAAATCAATAGATGATCATCTATTAATGCAAAGATGAGTATGTCCATCCAGTGAAAAGTTCTCCTATATTCTGGGACATTATCACTATAAATAAAGGATATATATCTCAAATGGTTGGTTAAAAAATCACCACTAAGAGTAAATCTATTGTACATGATTTGGATGATGTATTTATAGATGAATTACATGGTATTCCACCAAATATTGATGTTGAGATTTCAATTTAACTCATATAGGGTGATATTCTTATTTCAAAGACACATTATATAATGGACCCAAATAAGTTACATGAATTGAAGGAGAAACTCCAAGAGAATCTTTACAAGGGATTCATATGCAATAGTGATTCGCCTTTGGGAGTACTATTTATGTTTTTAAGTAGAAATATTGATCAATGAGACTCTATTTTTATTATTTAGAACATAAAAAAAACATTATTAAGAAAAAATTTCATCTTCCATGCATTGATTACTTATTCGACCAACTATGCCGAGCCCAATACATTTACAAGATTAATCTTCATTCAGTATATCATTAATTAAGGGTCAATAAGGAAGATATTCCAAAGATACCATTCTATAAAATGTATGTACATTATGAATTTATAGTGATTCATTTTTATCTTAATAATTCCCCAGCTATCTTAATGGATATAATGAATATAGGCATTAGAGACTATCTCGATCAGTTTGTTTCAGTCTTTATACATGATATTCTTGTCTATTTAGAGAGACATGAAGAACCCGAAGATCAGATAAAAATGCTAATAAAGACAATAAGAAAATAGAATCTTTATGAAAAATTTACCCGTTCTAAATTTTGGTTTTATAAAGTATCATTTTTGGGACACAAAATCTCTAAAGAGGGGAAATATATGGATCTAGAAAATATAGATGTTATTGAATGCTCTCCATGACCAAAAATTTTAACATGGATCCGAAGTTTTCATGGATTGGATGCATATTATCACTGTATTCGGAATAATATTTAATGATTATCTAATCTACTCACCATGTTGAATCAGAATGGAGCTAAGTCCATGGGTATGGTGGAATGTGAATAGATTTTAAAAGATCTCAGAAGAAGGATAGTTAGTGCATCTGTTCTCACACTGCCTTGTAGCTGAGAATGGTTTTTGAATTATAGTTATGCATCAAAGAAAGGATCATAAGTGGTCTCATAAAGAATGATATGGTTATTCCCCATGACAATTGAATATCAAAGAGTAAAATTACCAAACCCATGATTTTTATTTTGTTGGGGAAAATATTTTCATTAAAGATAAAGAGGAATTATATTTACAGTGAAAAGTGTGATATTTCTACTGATCATAAGAGTGTAGTGTATATTTTCAAACATAATGAGATGAATATGGGTCAATTAAGATGGTTGGAGTTGATTGAAGATTACAACTGCTTAATAAATTACCAACATGGGAAAGCAAACATTATGGTAGATGCTTTGAGTAAAAAATTCTATGCTAGCCTATCCATGATAAGGATAAGAAAGATCCAATATTTTTTATTTTCAAATGATAGTTCTAGTAATTTTAAAGAAAGTGGATAAGGCATGTTTTATAAATTGAATTCTCAATATTCTTTACAAGTGATGATTGATAAGGAACAAAAAGAAGATGTGGAGATATAAAATAATACAATAACTGTTCCAAATCTCATCCTTGATTGTGATTGAATAATTAGGATTGGGAATCATGGTTTTATTCCTCCAAAACTATAATTAAAAAATGGGCTATTGGATGAGGCCCCTAGTTTTTCATTCTCTATTAACAATGGAAGCACAGAAATATACACGTAAATTAAAGAGTATTTCTAGTGGGATGGCATGAAAAGAGATGTTTCTAAATATGTCTCTTGGTGCTTCGTTTGTCAGGACATTAAGGCTGACAGACAGATGTCTAAGAATATGTTACAACCATTACTCATACTAGAATGAAAATGGTAAATCAACACTATGTAAATTATCTTTAGACAACCTAAAAAAAATAAAGGCGATAATAATATATGGGTTATAATTTTTCTCGTTGTGGATTTAGCATAATTATTTGCTGTTAGAGAATATTTATTTATTTATTAGCTTGCTAGGGTATATGTAAAGGAAGTGGTGAGATTGTATGGAGTACCACGTTTAATTATATCTGATCAGGAATCAAGGATTACCCTGAAGTTCTACTAAAGTCTACAACTGGCTTTGGATACAGTGTTAAGATTCCTCACTACATATCATCCTAGTAATGATGGTTAGTTTGATAGAACAATTCAATCGCTATAAGGTATTTTGAGAGATTGATATATGGATTTTAAAGGTGGGTAGGATCAACACCTACATTTAGTTGAATTTTCTTATAATAATTGCTTTCTCTCTAGTATTCAGATAGACCCCAGTAAATCCTTATATTGAAATTAGTGAAGAACTCCAACTTGTTGGGATAAAGTTATGGAATGAAATCTATTAGGACCTAACCTTATTGATGAAATGGAAGAAAATTTTAGGTGTATTCAAAAGAACAGAAGATCAAATCAATGTTAGAAACAATTTATGCTGACAACTAATTAAAATACATATAGTTTGTGTTGGGGGATAAGGTATATCTACACATATCTTTTCAAAAGTGAGTAACGGTATTTGGAAATAAGGTCAAGTGGATCCCCAGGTATATGAGTCCATTTATAACTCTGGAAAATTCTTGTAAGGTATCATAATAATTGGAACTTCTACTAAATCATTCTCATGATAATGTTGTGTTCCATGAATCTATAGAGATAAAGTTCATACATGATCCTTCGTATACACATAACTCATAATTTGTACCACGAGAAAAATATTCATCTTCTAAATAAAAACCAATTGAGATTATGGATCATCGCGAGAATGTTTTATGAAACAAGACCACTCATTAGGTCAATGTTTTTTGGAGTAACCACCAATTTGAGGAAGCTATGTGAGAACATGAGGATATGATGAGGGATATATATCCTCATCTCTTTTTATACAAGAGAGGAATTACAATGGTGAAATATAGTGTGAGGGGGTATAATATAACATCTTGATGTTTGAATGAAGTATTTTCTCTAAATAATTTTTATTGAATAACAGGTATTGAAAATAATCATTATTTTAAATGAACCAAGAGATGTGATAAGTATAAAGTGACGATTTTAACCTAGATTAAAAATTATTATGAATAAATATATCTAATTATGAAAACTTATGGTGATGTCATTAATTATCAATTATTTATGAAAATTATAAATCAATTATAAATTTGTATTTCTCTATTAATAAATTGAGTGAATTATTATAATTAAATTAAATTAATTAATTATATTTGTTATATAATTATTAAAATATATTTTATATTAATACAATAATTTTTTTTGCATATAGTATAAATAAACCCTATTTGATGTATAAAAGCATATATTTTTCAAATGAGTAATTTTACACCATTTAATGGAGAACCCGATTTAAATTAAGTCTCTGACTCATTAATAAATTTTATATGAAAAAATAATCATGCTCATTTGTAATATAATATAAAAATTTACATTGGATGAAATTTTAATATCTGGCTGATAAAATTCAAATTTTTATGAATTGTAAAAACACACTAAATTTTAAATGGAAGAAACTTTTTTAATTGAAATAATTTAAATGGATAAATTAAAATATTTAAATATTTTTAACAATATCTACAATATATTTTTATAAATAAATATAATTTTTATCAGTTGAATTAATTTTACATTCAATTTAGATGTATACAAATTTCAATCTTTTGCAATGTTTTAACTTTTAAAACAATTTCTCTCTTTTCGACAACATAAATAAATTTAAATTAATTACTAAAACTTCTATTCTTTAAATTTTTAAAAATGTGTTCCATATTTTTAAAGTGGTACTTCCCAAAATATATAAATATATTAATATTATTTTTAGCCATTTTTAATAGTAACTACATTAATTTTTATTAATATGGTAAAATGGTTAATAAATTAATTGAGTATAAAAATACTGTTATAAAATTTTCCTAACACTTATATTTATAATATTGAATGAGTATTATTCAACATAATTCATCCTTGGGTCTATAAGGTGTCCTTTAGAAGCCACATGGATGAGATTAAAATAAATAATTTAATTTAATTATTGAAAAATTATATATATCTTAATCAAATATTAATAACTAATTTTTTTTATAAAATGATATACTGATGATTATTTGGATTATAAATACTCATTTTAAATCAAACATGTTTTTATTTATCATGGTAATTTATTTTTAATTTTTATAAAATAAAAAATTACAATGAATACTTATTCTTTAATGATGTAAAACCTATTTAATTGATGAGAAATCAATAAAACAATTTTTATTAAAATATTAATAACCATCAAAAGACCCAAAAACTTGATAAAATATTATTATTTGAGTATATATCCACTATAACAATCCAATTTTAGAGTTATTAACCATTTCAAGACTTATTTAATAGATTTTTTCACAAATATTATTCTATTTTACGTGACATTAATGTTGTGAAATTCCTAATTTAATAAGTAGAACATTTTAAATATATGTTGTTCACGAAGATAAATTCGACTAAAAATGTTCTTATTGAATATAATAGATTTATATCCATAATAGAATTTAATATTTATTTTTTATATAAAAAATATGTATATAAAATAATTACACAATAGTGTTGTACTAATTACCGTATTAATAGATATAACAAATAAATATGATCAAAAATGTGGAAATAAATATAATTTGGGATAATTAATATTTCTAATAAATTTTTTAGATAACCTTTACATCTTCTTAATATAATAAAATATTTATTTGATGTTAATTTATTATCATTAAATTTTTAAAAATCAATTAATTCAATAATGTCAAAATTAACATTATTGATTGTTTTTCAAAATAATGATTTATTTTATTATGTTCAGATTGTAACACTTTTTAAAACATATATAATAATTATAATATGGTATAAAATGTTCTAGATTATTTATTTATATTCTTTTTTATATAAAATAAGTATATATTTTACTCTTTTAATATTTAAATATTTTTTACACTAGTTAAAAATAAAATATTTTAGCAGTGTAAATTAAAAATATTAGGTGGAAATAGATAGAAATACTTGAAATGTTTTTTTGGTGAAATTAAAGCAAAATATAATCTCTAAATCAAATTTTGGATATTTTGGAGTTTTCATGGGGATTTGTTTTATTATAAAATATTTTTTTTGGAGATCCCAAAAGTACCCCTCACCTCAATTATAAAAGAGAACCTCCTCCCTCAACTCCTCAATTAAAATTTAAACATTATGCTCAACCATACCCTTCCATTTTCCCCACTAAACTTCCCTAGTATCATTCTATAGGACTTGGTCTTCTTCAATGACCAACTATAGTGGTCTAATACTAGATTTTGAGGAAGCGTGTCGAAAAAGAGGTAATCTCTTCTACCAATTCATTCAAACATTTGTCTTCTTTTACATCCCGTTAAAGTGTGGTTTAAAAATAAATTAATAACTCCTATATCACTTATATACATTAATTTTATAATAATTATGAATAATCCATATTCCACCTCTAATCCATCCTATAAAAAATTAAATCACCACGCGTGTTTACGCATGGCCTACCATCTCCACACAGTGGTGTAATCTGTTTTTCACCACCACCATATTGGGATGGTTAAAAGTATTGAAATAATAAATATATATTATTATTAGAAAATAATATAAATTATGAAATATTATAAAACATCCAATTCAATACCATTCAACATATTTAGGAATGTTATTGTCGCTCGTGCGTAAGTACGACCTACCGTATCAAGGATGCGATGTGATTAATTCTATATGATATTCATAAAAGCAAGAATATATTGGTGTAAATAAAGAATAAATATGGTATATATTATGTTATTTTCTTTTTTTAATGATATAACTGTGAACTAATATTGAGAAACAAAATTTATTCTACAAAACATTCATATGAACATGAAAGAGTTCCTATATGAATAACAAAAAATTATGAAATATTATTATCATATAGATGATCATATGATCATATATTTCAACATAAAATTAATATTATCCTGAAATAATTCCATGAAATTATTTAAATCTCTTAACATGAAGATTATAGACATTCTAAGGAAATCATACCAAAGGTAAGGGAGAAATTTGCAATCTCATTGTTATTGATGATTGTTTATGTGTCAGTATTTATTGGTGTATATTTAGAATCAACATCCATGTTTCTAAAATAGGAAATATTATTTATATTATTCGAAATTTTTTTAAAGTCAATTTTACCCATTGGTGAAATTTTATTAAATTGTATGAATCAAATCTTTTTTCAATTTCAAAACAATGTACTCTTTGACTTTTCCAACAAAAGTACATCCAAAATGTTTTATTAACATATATGGCATGATTTTTTTTTTATGTTTTTGTAATTACATAATTACATGATGCATACAATACATGATTTCATGTTTTTTTCCAAATAAATTTCATTCTTTTAAAATTGGGTGGAATTTTGAGGAATGTAAAGGTTTATGAAAAAGAAAGGCTATTTTCCAAAAAAAATTAATTTCAAGTGTTATTTCAATATTATTTCCCATATAATATGAAATTATTTATAAAGTATTAGTTTTGTATACCAATTATAATAATGATTTGAGTTGTTTTTATGATGGAATTCTATTTATTAATTCCATTTGCTTTATATGGACTATGACGGAATGATCGTTAAGATACCCATGTAATTTCTTCGGTTATGATATGGTTTATATTTTTTGGGGTACACGTAAGAATGATTTGATTAAGAGATGGGTTGTACCTATAAATCCCTAAAATGCATTTGGTAAATATTTATATCTCATGGGATATACATTTTTGGAAAGGGAAATGTAATTAGTTCCGGAATAAAGGGTTGTAATGAAAAGTGATCTTAGTTCAGCAATGGACTTTGTCCACTACGATGTGTCTTGAAAATGAACCTTGACTAATATGAAATGATTTTTTATGATATTTTTATGCCACAAAACCTCATGTCTGATGTTTTGAAATTTAGGATTACGTTCATTAAATTTTATGATGTTTAATAACATATCCCATTAAAGGATATCACAATATCTCTTATGCAGTATAATATTTTCAAATGTTATGTTCTTATGTATTATAATATGACTCCTATCTTCTTTGATTAACCATATTGAGCATTTTATCTCACCCATTAATATTTTTCCTATTCCATAGGTCATAAAGAACGATATTAACTAAGATATGTCAAAAAGTGGACTAATTATGATGAAATATCTAATAGACAATGAAGATGTTTTATGAACATGTTGTTTTTATTTCCCAATGTCTAATGAAATTATACCTATAAAATCCAATAATGGATTTATTATATTTTAAATGAATATTTTTCAATTTTTATTTAATATCAACATATGTAATGTATAGTTCGTTATAAAAACTCTAAAATTTGGGAATTGATAGTTCTTACTGATCAATTGTAAAAAGACATATTTCAGACTCCATCTAATAAATGGTTCGAAAAAAAAGATATAATACTGTTAGAGATGCCATTTATTTGATGATTACCATTTAAAGGGAATTATATTTATTATTGTATGTTGTTAATGGAGGGGTACATTATTGGTTGGATTGAATATAACTGTAGAAAATATACATTCCATAAGGAAAAATTAATGAAATTTCTAATTGATGTGTCACCCAATATTGAAATATAGTGGAGAAAAGAAAATTTGTTTTGGAGCATCAAATATTTAACGCATTTAGATGATATTTTTGAATTTTATGACATTTATCAATAATTATACCCTTCTAACTCGTTTTTCCAGTAACACAGTTACCCAATATTTATATAAGTAACTGTTTTGCTGCAAAAAATTTAATAGACATCATTAAATGATTTTTAAATAACCATTAAAAATAAAAATACCATTTTATAATAATGAATTTTTGATGGTGATAATAAAATTTGAAAATAATTTTGAATTTATCAAAATTATTTTGTGGATATTGTATTTAATTTTAATATTCAATAATTTAAATTTCCTATAATTATTATTGAAATAATTTTTCCTTCCCCTCGCCCTACCGTGACAACTCATAGGCCAACAAAGAATGAACCATCAAGATAATGCCAGAATCCCACCTCCAACAAGCCTTGGAATAGTGAATAGCACCAAAGGTATATAGTATAAAAAATGGAAGGCATTAAACTCTATGATGAATACTAGGAATGGGATATAACATGTGTCCAAAAAAATCTAACTCATGAATAATAAATGTTCCCAACATATGAAAGTGATATCTTAAAATTGAATGATTAGGAATGAAAACTGCAAGTAATACAATAAAAATTTATAGTGAACTGAAAGCCCAAATAACTCCATAAAAACTACAGGACCACTAACTACTATCCCGGTCACCAAATAGATCATTTATTACTAATAAATTATTTCTCTAGATATATGGTGAAAATAACTAGAAAACTTTGTAACATCATCTTTTAAGATACTTATGTAAATTTTATGAATGTATACTAAATCCAAAATAAAATTAAAATTAAAGTCACTAATCACCTATATAGTATTCTATGATCCATCCCCAACAAATATCTACCACCGAGAAACAAAAAAATTAATATATAGATTCCTAAATAATAAAAAAGTGAAGTGAACCTATATCCACTTCACAATGGGCTTTCTGGTCTTCCAAAATATTTCACATCCTAATACATTTCAATCCAAATAAGTAACTACTTTCAATGGAAACTATAAAAAATATTAAATATTTGGTTTTACATAGTATTATCATCACTAACACCTCCAAATAATAGCTATGTAGCTTTCTGTGATCCACATCATCTCAATAAATATGTATTACACCTTATGTCATCAAACCCTATTCACATTACACAAATAATAATACATAGGATACTATTCATATATATATATATGAATAAATAATAACTATAACTTATTACTTCACAATAAAGACATACATATGAATGTACACATCCTTCATACAAAAAACAATTCATGTGTCATTAGAGATTGGGGAAAGATGGCATAGTTATCCAATCTTCCCATTCCAATAAGGATGTTCGGGATAACACACCAAAAATTAAATGGGGTATCGATTAATTACCAACATGGGCTAGGTAGTGTATAAAATAAAAAACATAATATATAAATATATATCAAATCCCACACAATACGAAACTATAATTCCATAGATACAAATTCCTATATATTATCATGAGCACTATTGAAACATAATTAATACTATATATTATATAAGAATAAGAACTATAAATTGACCTATCAAATTAATTCAATATGTTAATAATTACTTATTAAATTAATTAAAATCAATTTTCTATAACCTATATAAATAATCTAACAATTTACAAAAATTCTCAATAATTATGGTCATTTAAGTATTTTTTTATGTCTCAAACCCCTTAGGGTAAATTTTTTTTAGGTTCACCATCATTCCATAATTATCTATACTATATAATTCATTATATGATACCCAATGTATTCTTATACTAAGAACAACTAATGACATTACGTAGTGTGAGAATGAAAAAACATATTACCCAACTATCTATCTTTTAAATTATATTTATTAGAAATAAAGAAACAATAAATTCAAGAAAATAGTTGGAAACACTAGCTTTATCCCACTCAAACTGTTTGAATTCAATCAAAAATAAGACTATGAATATCACTATAATTGCCACCATCATAGTTTTCAACTATTTCCTCAATCCCCATCACCCCTTCACATTTCTCACTACATTATTGTCATTTCCATGCTAAAGTTACAACTTTTAATAAAGATACATATATAGATAAATCATGCAAGAAAATAAGAAAAAAAATAAAATAGTTAATAGGGAATCTAAGACATAAAATAAACCCTTTTTTCCATCATAAGTAGTATTTTTCGCTATAAAAAAAATAAATTTAATAAACAAATTTTTTTATAGTTTTGAATTATCCAATTAATTTGACAAATGATGCAACCGTATGAATCATAATGAATATTCCATGAATTACAAATATTAATTAAACATGATTTAAGAATGATTTTAATTCTTAAAATAATTATAATGAATGATGTTAACAATTAAATATTCTTATTTATTATATTATCCATCAATAATTTCAATCATTAAATTATTTAAATAATTTTGAAGCAAATTATTAATCTTAAATAATGACATAATCAAAATTTAGCATAAAATCTAGAAATTCCAATGGAAAAATATGAACATTTTGTTAAGAAAATTTTATCCCTAAAACCAAAAACCAATTCCCTATTTATTTAAATTTAATTATACCTAATGGACGAAGAAACTAAACCATCCAAATTATATATAAAATAATATGGAAAAATAAATACCCTAGATCATGTATTTCAACGTTCTTCAATAAAGAATATAAAAAAATAAGAAAATATCTACTAAAATATCCCATAACGATTCCATAGACCATCAATGATTCCTCAACAATAATGAAATGGAAAACATGAAAATAAATCCATGGGGTACACTGATATAATCTCCAATAGTCTAGAAAGATAAAATATGATGAAACAATAATTAAATATAAATGAATAAAAATAGAATGAATGAAAACACACCTCAAATTACCAAAGATCAAATAGGAGATGAATGGGGGACAATATAAATAAAAAGGATTTAAAAATTCCATTAAGATTTCATTTTAAAACAAATTGTTTAGTATAAATTAGATATTTTGGAGTCAATATGTAATGTCCCTTTAAATATAACTCTATGAACAATAGCTATATCATTTCTCCATGGGACCTTAGGGGAACCTTTCCATATGTTAGAGTATGCGGACTATAAGAGGGTGTCTAAGGTATTTTTTGGAGATAATACCCTCGAATATATGATAGAAAAATTTGATAAAAATGTCTAAAACCATCCACCAAAAAAATAATTAGAATGTGGTAACAAAAAATTCCAAATAATATTAACATTAATGGATTTGTTATAATGATGGAACAACCATGTCATACATATATATACCTCTAACAAGACCAATTTTATATAGAGAATATAATGTATGAGAAATAAAATTAACTATTTCTAGAACATACCTGATTAAAACCACATCATGTCCTATATGAAAATGATTTATCCTTCCTGTTCAATCAGTCCTAGACCTCAGTATAAAATAATTGTCAAATAAATTTAATGTCTTCTTAGGTACCCAAGCGTGTTGGTGGCTTTAGCATGGATTCTGTACATAACATAGCAGGATACCACCAACATGGTCACATACTAATGATAATATGCACTAATATATATATTTCAAATGATGTGATGTAAACATTAAGAAAATAATTATGGAAATATGAAAAAACAAACCATATTTAGATAAATAATGAAGTGTATTTGATAATTTCACAATAACCAAACTATAATAAGAACCAAGGTCGATCCTCGGTTCCATAATCAGGATCAATCGTATATGATTTATGTTGAATTGAGGAGTCCATGAGCACTTCATTATAGTTATTCCTATAAACATTCCATATGTTCAATCCCTATGAATGAATGGTAGATCCACTAATTCGGTGTTCATATTAGGGGATTCATACCCATTCATGGATCATTCATATAGAAGATTCTGATAGGAAAAATATATAATTCTTTATCAAGAAAGAATAATTAATATAGAAAATATGCCAATCCCCATGTTACTAAAATTAACAAATGGAAATATACCCATCACTGGTACATCCATAGACCGCATGAAAAGTAATGGAAATACACCCATACACATGAAATGTTGGATTAAAATCGGGGAAATATACTCATCCCTAAGGAATAGTTATGAACTTTTAAAAATATACCCATCCATGGGCCATCCAGAGAGAACATGCCAGAAACTGAAATCTACCTTTCTCATGGATATTATTTCTCAACCAATATGAGAAATATAGAAATCCACATTGTACAGAACAGCCAAACCTAAGTCCCCTTTACTATATGGAATAATTATCCAAGAGGGTGTACCAGATCCACAAAGCTAAAACAACCCTATGGTCTTGAACCAAACTAAATAGGAATGTCTGTAAAAGGAGTTCGACATCACATATTTTTCTCATGGACATATCAACTTCTAAATGACATTAGGTTTTTGGTGATAACTAAAACCATTAGAAAGAATGGAAATCAATTATAGTCTCTGTTAAATTTTAAACAGGAATGAACTAGGTCCCCCCAGTCTTAGTATGGTAGAGTCAATATTGAAAGATTCATCATTATCATTTATGTTCATATAACAACACCAAATACAATAGAATTTCACATCTAATGAAATATTCATCATGGTGGAATGGAATTTACTACAAAGTACTGTATTCCATAATTAAATTTATCTAACTTATGATCACGACATATCTCAGTCCTCAATGTTGATTTGGGTCAATACACTAACCAAACATGATGCACTCTTGACTATGGTCTTCGATGTAGATTTGGGTCAACAAAATAACCCAACATGGTGCACTCTAGCCTATGGTCTATTCACTGTTCACATAGTGTCTTATAGCCCTTCCCAATACTACTGGAATGATTGTACCAAGTTAAAAAATTACTATTTAAGGGGTGATAATAATCTTCGACATATTTATTGTAATTATCATTTGTCCAAGAATATCATCTAAATAGATGTGGGGTCTATATATTATCATTAAGTTACCAAAATATTCTATTAAAAGATAATGTTATATGTTATCAAATAGGGAATTTTTTTATCCCTTAGAGGATGATAATTTTAGATGATCAGATTAATTTTATTATAAAAATTAATTGGAATAAATTAACCCAGTGTGTAACCCCCAGTCATGAGCATAAGAATGTACAAAAAAATAAATGAGAATAAATTCTATAGGGTATATATTTGATAATAAATACCATTATGTATCTTTTCTCACTAATGTCTAGAAACAACCATTAAGGCCCATCCGACCTCATCCCGGAACGTGTTTTTCATCCAATAGTCCTTAAAAAACTCAAACCCCACTCCCAAGATGAAAAAAATACTAATTATATTATTAATAAATTAATAATTAATTAATTTAACAAATTTAAAAATTTTATAATGACAGATAACTCACTCTGTTCCTCACAAATTATCATAAATATTAAAAACCACACCCTAAGGGTCTATATCACAACCTCGCACCAAAAAAAAGTGAAACTAAAAAAATCAAAAACTAAATAAAATTGAATTTAAAATTAATTTTATTTAAATTATACAAAAAATCAATTTTTGATGTACCAAAAATGAAACAACAAATAGAAATAGGTGGATTCCATATAGAGGCAACTTCATCCTAGAATATATAATATCCTAATAGATATTTTGATATTTCAACATTTTATGAGAAATCAACATTGTAGACCTAAAATGGAACAACATAAAAAATATCTAGGAATGTGAATGGATGAAACAATATGAGGGATAGAGATATTTACATCTTTTATTCTCTAAGAAATAAAATTATTGACACCATAAACAAGGGCGGAAAAAAAACGAGGGGGGATCAAACCCGCATCGATGTACACAAAAGAGGTAAAACATAAGGTGTCCCCACCTAGAAAACATGAGGGGGTAAATATATTTTTATCCCATTAAAAGATATCTCATGCCTGGTATATGCCACCTAGTAGCCAGTGGCACGTGTAGTGGTACCCTGGACACATCCAAACCCAATTTCTAGCCAATGGGATGACACCGACCTTCTAAAGTGACATTTACATTTCACTAGAGAAACATGGACATCCCAATATGTCTATATCACTTATTCAAGATATAAATAACCATAATTTTCCTCAATACCTATCTAAAATACTTACATTGAGTTTCAACTTCATTAAAAAAATCTCTAAAACCCGATCCAAAAAAAATCCTTACCAATTGGAAAAAATTCCAATTCCTATTGAATTTTAGACACACTTATAAGAAAGGGATATTAAAACCTCCCCACATTATCTGTTATTATCATCATGAAGTATTGATGATTATCCAGATAGAACCCCCCCCAACCAACCTCATTCATGAATTGTTGCTTTAATGGATGTATTATAACTCTAAATTCTTATCAAACTTCAAAAGTTCCATGTGGAACATATATTCCAAAAACATCCAAAATAAAAAAAATATTATATGTAAAATAGTGTAAAATGATATAAATGTTTAGAAAACTCATATATCCTATGATATGACCATTTCACTATCTTTGTAGTCTTCAGGACCATGTCACCTCCCACCATATCGATTAGCACACTAATTCCAATTCCAAGCCACAACACTACCAACATTTTTAATTTCCTATTAAATCATGTATTCAACATAAAAATGATTATACTATAATAATTAGAAACTCAATGAAACCATTCAATAATGAACACAATTTGTAGTTATAATCTAAAATTTTTAGACTCCCATTGACCATGATCAAAGATCAGCCTCACCAACTTTTCATTTAAAATAACTGATGGATTATCATAAAAAACATATTGCATCTCAAATGACATTCTGATGAGGTTCCCCGCCAACCACATCAGATACAAAATGAAATTCCCATCAAACCTTCTCTATTTATAATTTCGTAATTTATTTTGGATTTAAATTATGGTTTGTTATCCAATTCCCAATTATAATTCACTAATCCATCAAGGAATCCCATTCTAATATGATCATTATCACTGAATCCCATACCCAATTCATGATTATATTGCCTATAAAAACCATCTATTTTATATTTTGAAAATTAGTCCACTCTAGGAACCACCTAACTCTTAATCTAACACCTATTTATCATCATAAAAAATTTGAGATAGGTTCTTATACTCAGACTCAACCCACATTTGTATCTGTGTTAAAAATGATATTCACCTTGCAATCCATTGGTACTATGTTTTTGTGGATTTTTTTCTTATGATGAAGAAACAAAACAAAAAAACACTAAATTATCTATTCAATGTAATACTATGATCCATCTATTAAACAAAATAAACTACCAAGATGATTTTCAAATGATAGGTCCCAAACCCATGACACTTCTCCTGTAATGGTTACATACCCATGGTTGACATCAAACTATTCAATATAGGTAATAATGTATTATTTCATTACCAAAAAGCAATCTATCATACGCACCCACACCCTATTCACTACAAAACATTACAACTGACATGGATGACACTACACATTTATATGAATCACCTCATCTGGTTTGATATCTAAACACATATGTCATTTCTATCGATCCATGCTTACCTACTACCAACCCTTAACACCAAACCACAATAATAGTGTGCCATTGTCCACTATTAGTTATAAAATTCCATAACACCCAATCCAAACTCAATTCCCCTATACCATGGAGAGACGTATCAAATTTTCACTCAAAACCCCCAAAAAATCATACCTTCTATAATATCAATGAAAACCAATATCCCTCATCCAAAACACAGCCATCACAGATCCCATCACATTACTCCTGCTCTAGTGATTAATATCACTCCATGAAGATAATACTATTATCAAAAACATATATATATCAACATGCAATGGGTATCATGGGAACTCATCTTCTAAATCATGCACCTTACATGTGCCATGTCTACTCCTAAGACCTCACACCTCATGGTATCATAGTATAACTGTAGCTAATCATCCCCAGTCATATGAATGTCCAATCCATCAATACACTTAGCTTATACCTAGTAATATTTATTTAATAAGACTCCATCGGTGCTCTAACCATACTTCTATATTGCATAATGAAACATTTCCATATAGAACAATGGTTCAACCCTCAAAACACCAACTTGATACCTAGGGAACAATCCTTCTAGTTGATCACCATGGAAATCCCCCAAGAACCTCCCATGAATCACTGTCAATCCCCAAATCACCTACCTAAGTTTTATCTCATAAGTATATAAAAAATCATGATAAAACCTCAAATCGGATACATTTAGTCAAGGAGACACTGACCCACTTGGGCCAAATTAAAAATAAAGGGTCTTTATATCTCTTAATTAGTTTTACCAGTATGGTATCCTGGAGATTCATTAGGTCCATTCAACAGACCCATAGGTAAAACAATAAATAAGTTCATAGATAATGTGGTGTCAAAAAGTATCCCATCTAAATTCTTGATATATACATTCCAATCACTCACTGACATAGTCTCACATACTGGTCCTCACTCAATAGCCACCATCCATAAATATAGAACCCATCCTCATAAGAATCCACCAATGTGACTACTCCCTCAAGGATCATGTAATATTGGTAAAATATGTACACACATGACATCATCCCATATGATCCATGACAGACCAAAGTTGGGGATAAATTATATAAATTAAATTTTCAAGATATGTGATAAAATGACATATAGTTTGTTAATCGGTCCTAAAATAAACAAACCCATATTATAAAAACCCACGATTAGACAATCTTTTAGGAACCATATTCTTACACCAACCCAACATGGTCACCACAACTTTTTTTCCTGAGGAACAACTCATTATACTCACCATAAAATTTATTACTGTAACGCCCCGACCCCAGCTACCCAGAGTCGGTGCATTATTACATAACATTGGCATGATCACAAGAAAGATCAAATCCCGAAAGACCGATTGGTTTAGTAGCCTTGGAAACACTAGATATAATCATAAAGTTTTACATTACATTTCAAAGTGAAAAACTACAACAACAACAAAGTCTTCATATCCACACTATTAACCCCTCATAATATCCCTGCAAGTCATTCATAATTTACTTCTTCACTACCTGGGAAAAATAAAACATAGAAAAGGGGTGAGCTCAAATGCCCAGTAAGGATAACAATATAGCGGAACATTCAAAATAAGCACAAACATTTAAGGCAATGAATTACTAAAACAAAAGCCTTTTAAAATTGAACTTCAACATAGTATGGCAAAAGTAAAATGAAATAATGCCATTTACTTATTCACATGGATATTCTACTAGTTGAATAATCACATGAAAAAATCAATAACCATTTTCATAATGTTGGAATGCATAATGCCAGACTGTCATAACCACATAGTCAAGGCCTCGTGCCAAGACAACAAATAAGATTTTTTCAAGGCCTTGTGCCAAGACACTAGTTTGTCTCATGAGACCTACCGATGCATCGAGGAGCTATAGCGGGCTCCACCCGTTACTTATTAAGTCCAATGCATTCCCATATGAAAAGGTTTAAACATAACATAAACATTCGTATTAGAACTAGCATACGAAATGTCAATAATTTCACCATAAACTATGAATGGTATAAAAATAGCACATCCACAGTCAAACATATCACAAAACCTTCAATACAATATAGAAGTTTTGTATCATAATAAATCAACTTCAAATAATCTTAAAATCCATCAAAGGATGTTGACATAGATGAAATCAAAATTCTTTTTAATGAAGTATCTCCTTTTATTTTGAAATCATTTAAGATCCATATTAAATAAAAAATTTTCTTTGAAAATATTCTTATAAGCTTGTATGGGAAGCTTCGACGATTTTATAATGGCGGAAAATAACCGCACCCGCCGTATAAGTTAAAAAAAACATTCTTACCTCAATTCTGTCGAAAAGGTTAAAAAGGACCTTGTTTTGAAAACGACGGAAAGATTCCTTTATAAACCTCTTATAAAAAGTCAAACAAGGGTATAAATGACATTAACCCATATTCTTGTAAATAGTAAAAATGTTTTGAAATACATTTCTAAGAAACATGGATGTGGATGATAAAGAGATCCCAGTAGATTATTACGTATAATACAACCTCGGATAATGAAGAGATTGAGAAATAACCCTTACCTTGTACTTTTCCTTGGTTGGGGTAGGTTAACCTCCTGTATAATAGTGAAATAATTGTTACTAAATTATACAAGAATCATATACATTAATATGATATCATATATGATCTTTTAATACTGATTTGATAATAATATCTTAAAATTATCGTCGTTTCGGGTGTTAACTTACTCATTTTCTTTTATATGTTTTGTTACATAAGCCATGTTTGTAAAGGATAAGTTGTATATTATTCAAATCCAGAATGGTATCAAGTCTTTAAACATCATTTTTAAATCATCAAATGATAATTATACTTGAATGGATACGATGGAAAATGAATCTCATCGCGTTCGTGGAGACGGTAGTCCGTACGTACGCACGAACGCTACTTCCATTTAATTTTTATTTTAAAAGAATAGAATACCAATGATACATAGGTATATTACTATTCCAGTATAATATAATATTTTATACATGTTACTTAAGTTCATTAACACCATCCTTTATACGTTCCATGTGTGGTATGAACGAGTCATATCATTTTAAGGGGGCGGTAGTCCGCACTTTCTCAAATGAAATTATCGTATGTATATACAACATGAAACGAATAATGGTATGAAATAAAATGGAATTACAGAAGCTTATATATAAAATATATATCACTAATATCATATTTAATTACAGTTCCATCATAATGGCCACCATGAGAGGCGGTAAGATGTATTTGAACAATCATCGTTTCGTGAGGCGTTAGTTTGCCATCCACAGAAACATTATGTTCATCATCCATTAGATGGAGTTGTGTGTATGTGTAGTTTGAATCCTTCTTATAACAACATCCTAGTATATTGAGGATACTGGTGTTGTTACAAAATAAAGGAAATAAAAAGAGTTTGGGGGTTGGAGAAGCAAAATAAAGGAAAATAATTTAAGAGAAATCGTTACCTTTAATTTAGGTAACTCACTTTGGTTGGAACCAAAGGACTTCTTGAAATGATTTCTGCCTAAGGGGAAGCTTCAAGGAGGAGGAGAGGGATGTGGGGAGCTTAGTTGGGCAGAGTTTGGACGAGCCAAGTGGCTTGAGAGGTGTGAGGAATGAGTAGAAGTGGTCTCCTTTTATAAGGGAGAGGAGGGGCTCTTTAGGAAAGAGTGAAAGTATTACTTTATAATATAATTATATTCGGTTTATAATGGTCCAAAAATCATTGAGGTCTAAGATAAGATGACTCATAATCTAAATAACATCAACCAATAAGATTTGGACAGGTTTTAGATAATATTTTAATCATTATAATATTATTTCTTTCAAGGATTTATTAATGAGGTAAACATTGCATCATTATTGTGTCATTAGTAATTTAACTTATTTGATGTCTAAAAATTATAAATAAAATATCATCATGTAGAAAATCTTTTTAGATTTCTAATGAATATTTATAATCGAAAATCCAACATGTATAACCCTATGTAAAAATTATTCTTCTAAAAGATGTAATCTTATGCCATTTTTATTTTTATTTTAACTTTATTAATATAATGTGTCCCTACCACATACAAGTGGCTCCAAGGGGTCCCCAAATTGACCCAAGGATGCCCATGGTCGGGTATGTGTCCACCAATAAGGTTAGGACACGTTTTAGGGTAATTTTGTATTATTATAATATTATTTTTGAACCCTTATTTACCGGATTTACCCTTTAACCATGGTAAATAAAATATTTACCACAGTAACTATTCAAAATGTCTAAAAATAAAAGTTACCTATTTACACAATTTGAACATCCTGATTCCAAATATGGAATCCATTTTCCTAAATTCAAAACACAGAAGTGGCAGAAATTAATTTAAAATTAATTCCCGCTGTCAAAACAAAAAGCGTGTTTTTAAGAGATAATAACTATAAAAAGATTGACACTTGTTTATGTTCGGTTTAATTGTAAAATTATGTCCAATGACCAACATTATATTAAATGGTAAAAATATATTCTAAATATACTTTAAAACCACTCAAATTCACAATTTATCACTATTAATTATTTTGATTAAAAAAGTTGTTTTTAATTAAAATTTAGTAATTTTCACTATTCATCAAAATATAAAAGTTATCCGAAAAGTACCAAAATTTCACCCTAGGCTAATTTCAATATTCCGAATCCAAAAATGAAGTCCATTTTGAAATATAAAATATATATGATTTCAAAAAGTAGGTATTACTATTCACAACGGCTAGTTTAATTAGTTGTGGTGTGTGTTAGAACTCGAGGTTGCGTACAACACATGCTATCGATTATTCGAAGGGAAACGTACCGTGGAAGTTTGGGGTGTTACATTCTCCCCTCCTTCAAATAATTGCGTCCTCGCAATTTCTAGGGTATTACTACATAAAAATACTCGGGTGGTTCTTCATCATAAGTTCCTCGGGTTCCCACGTTGCCTCTTCCATCTTATGATTTCTCCACAAAACTTTTACCAGACGCGTCGTCCGGTTTCTCAGTACTTGTTCTCTTGTATCAAGAATCTTGACGGGCTCTTCACAATAAGACAGATCGGGTTCCAGTTCTAATTCCTCATAGGTGAGTACATGCGTTGGGTTAGGCATGTATTTTCTCAACAGAGATACGTGGAACACATCGTGATCTTTGGAGAGACTTGGCGGCATTGCCAATCGGTAAGCTACAGCCCCAATTCATTCTAGAATTTCGAAAGGTCCGATGTACCTGGGACTCAATTTACCTTTCTTTCCAAAACGTATGACTTCATTCCATGGAGATACCTTTAGGAAAACATGATTACCGACTTGAAATTCCAAATCCATCCTTCGATTATCGGCATAGCTCTTCTGCCTACTTTGAGCTGCTTTGATGTGATTTTGGATTACTTTCACCTTTTCCACCGTTTCCTCCACCAGCTCTGGGCCTACAAGTTTTCTTTCACCAACGTCATCCCAACAGGTTGGTGTACGACATCTCTTTCCGTATAACGCTTCATATGGTGCCATCTGTATACTCGAATGGAAGCTATTGTTATAGGAAAATTCTACCAGTGGTAAATATTGATCCCACATACCCTGAAAGTCAAGTGAGCAAGATCTCAACATGTCTTCTAAGATTTGAATAGTCCGTTTTGATTGTCCGTCTGTCTGAGGGTGGTAACCAGTGCTCAAATGAAGTTCAGTATCCAGGGATTTCTGAAGACTTTTCCAAAATCTTGAAGTAAAACGGGGATCACGATCAGAATCAATCGATAGGGGTACTCCATGAAGTCTCACAACTTCATTAATGTATAGTCTTGCTTGACGTTCCAGGGGTAGATCTTCTCTTATAGCAAGAAAATGTGCTGACATGGTAAGACGATCAACAATAACCCATATTGCATCGTTCCTTCTAGGAGTCTTTGGTAGCCCCATGACAAAGTCCATCGTAATATTGTCCCATTTCCACTCCGGTATGGGAAGAGGTTGCATGACTCCTCCAGGTTGTTGCCTTCCAGCTTTCACTTGTTGACAAACCATACATCTTGACACAAAATCAGCAATCTCCCTCTTCATGTTGTCCCACCAAAAATGTTCCTTCAAATCTCTATACATTTTGGTGCTCCCAGGGTGTATAGAGAAATTGGAACTATGAGCATCATCCAGCAATTCCCTTTTTAGATCAGGTAAATCGGGAACACAAAGTCTCTTCCCGAATTTCAAAATTCCATCTTCATACACAAAGTCTCTCAATCTCCCATCATTCACAGCTTTAATCTTCTTCTGAAATTCTTCATCATTGGTCTGAGAACTCTTAATCCTTTCTAGTAAAGATGGTTTGGCAACCATTTGAAAAAGCATTGATGTTTCACCTTCCCTGGTTATTCCCATGTCCATCATCACTAGATCCATGAAAATTGTATCCCTTTCAATTCTCATATTATTCAAAACTCCATGGTCTTTTCTACTCAAAGCATCTGCCACCTTGTTTGCCTTCCCCGGGTGGTAGTGTATCGTACAATCATAGTCCTTGAGTAATTCAAGCCATCTCCTTTGCCTCATGTTGAGTTCTTTTTGTTAGAAAATATACTTCAAACTCTTGTGATCAGTATAAATCTCACATTTTTCACCATAGAGGTAGTGCCTCCATATCTTCAAAGCAAATATCACAGCTGCTAACTCAAGATCATGAGTACGATAGTTTCGTTCATGAATTTTCAACTGTCGTGATGCATAGGCAATAACTCTATCATTCTGCATAAGGACACAGCCAAGTCCTTTCTTCGATTCATCACTATAAATAACGAACCCATCATTCCCCGATGATAGAGTCAATATAAGAGCATTGACTAATCTTTCTTCAGTTCTTCGAAACATTCTTCACACTCTTTTGTCCAAACAAATTTAACCCCTTTACGTGTGAGCTTCGTTAATGGGTTAGCCAATCGGGCAAAATTCTGGACGAAACGTCGATAATAACCTGCCAAACCAATAAAACTGCGTACCTCAGTTATACTCGTAGGTGCTGGCCATTCTTGGATTGCCTTGGTCTTAGAAGGATCAACAGAGATTCCATCTTTTGAGACAATATGGCCAAGAAAAGAAATCTCCTGAAGCCAGAATTCACACTTGCTAAACTTCCCATATAATTCATGCCTCCTCAGAGTCTTCAAGATAATGCGCAAGTGATTTTCATGATCATCGTAGGTTTTGGAGTATACCAAGATATCATCAATAAATACCACCAAAAATTCATCGAGATACTCCTTGAAAACACTATTCATCAGATCCATGAATACAGAGGGTGCATTAGTCAATCCAAACGGCATTACAGTAAACTCGTAATTCCCGTACCTGGTTCGAAATGCTGTCTTCGGAATGTCTTCCTTCTTCACACACAACTGATGGTATCCAGATCGAAGGTCAATCTTTGAAAAGTATTGAGCTCCATGCAGTTGGTCAAATAAATCATCAATACGAGGTAGGGGATACTTGTTCTTTATCGTTATAGCATTGATCTCCCTGTAGTCGATACATAACCTCATAGATCCATCTTTCTTTTTAACAAAAAGAACAGGGGCTCCCCATGGAGAAACACTAGGGCGAATAAATCCCTTATTACTCAATTCCTCTAGTTGTTTCTTTAATTCGACTAACTCTACAGTGGCCATTCTATAAGGGGTCTTCGATATAGGCCTTGATCCAGGAATCAAATCAATGGAAAACTCAACTTCTCGTTCTGGAGGATGTCCAGGTAAATCTTCTGGAAATACATCTACAAATTCTTTCACAACAGGTACATCCTCTATTTGAACATTCCTTTCCTCACCGACAGTTATTTCATTCTCTTCCTCCCCAATAATTGAATTAAGTTGAGCTACTGGGGGTGGCTCTAAATAAGAATTAGGTGGTGATGATTCTGCTCTAAAAATAAGGTGCTCCTTATCATTATCATCAAGAATCGTAACCTATTTCTTCTTACAATAAATCTTCGCATCATAGTCCGAAAGCCAGTCCATACCGAGGATTATATCAAACTCAATCATAGGTATGACGATGAAATCAGCAGATAAAGAAAATTTATGTGCTCTAATGGGGACTGATTCACAAAACATTGTTGCAACGATACTTCCCTTAGGAGTTTTAACTGACAACTCCCTTATTAAATCAAATTGGAAATATCTAATTTTCTTAGCAAACTGGGAAGATATGAAACAATGCGATGATCCAGAATCAAATAATGCATTTGCTAAACTTGAGGAAACCATTAAATTACCTGCCACCACGTCTTTCGGAGCTTCTACCTCAGCAGTAGTGATAGCATAATCCTGGCCTTGATCCCTTGGCCTTTTCTGAGGTAAGTTCTCCTGATGCTTTGGACATGCATTTGCATAATGCCCCATCTCCCTGCAATTGTAGCACTGAACGTTGGTAGCTTCCTTCTTCCCCTTGCAATCATGAGCTTGGTGGCCTTTTTCACCACACTTGTAACAGACTCACATTCCCTTCAAGCAAGTACCGGGGTGTTTCTTCCCGCATTTACCACAAGATGGATATTCAACCTTTCCTTTCTTCCCCTTATTTCCATTCCCAGATTGATCAGCAGGTCTCTTCTTCTCTTTCTTTACTTTAAAGTCATAAGACTTAGAGAATTCCTTTTCGGTCTTGATAGCACATGAGACAATGTCTTCGTACGATGAAAAGGATTGTGAGACTAATGCTCAACGGAGAAATGGTTTTAACCCATCAAAGAAACGATCAATCTTACTTCTTGGGTTGCGAATATAATCTCCAGCATACCTCGCTAACCTTGTAAAGTTAGCCTCATACTTTGTGACATTCTCATCCTCCTTTTGTCTCAGACTCAGAAATTTCCTTTCCATATCCGCTCGATGGTCGCGAGGGAAGTATTTTTCTAAAAACAGATCTTTGAATTCCCTCCATTCCATATTTGATACTTCATCATCTTCCTTCATGTTTTGAATCAATGACCACCATTGATCAGCATCTCCAGTGAGGCAGTAAACTGCCATGATAACTTTTTCCCTTTCACTGCTCCCCAAAGCCTGAAATATTTTCTCTATGGAAAATATCCATTGCTCAGCTACTAAGGGATTTATATTCCCATTGAACGTTGGTGGTTGTTGCCTCATGAATCGATCTAGCATTGATCCTCCACGCTGCGGATCAGGGTGCTCCATACGGGTAAGGTTATAATTCATAACCTGAGTAAGTTGTTCCAGTATGGTGATTAGTTGATCAGCACCAGTTGCATCACCAGCCCCACTATAATTATCTTGAGCAGGAGGGCAATCCCTATATGGAGTGCGTGCATTGATACGGTTTCCATTTCTTCCCCTAGGCGCCATTTCTAAACAATGGCATAAACTAGATCAGTTTATGAATCAAAATACATAATCCCATACTTATAAAACACTTAACATAAATTAAACTATTTATGGATATAATCCACAATCATAAAAATGTTTTCTTTGAGGATGTATATACTCATAAACCCTTCATAATGATTTGTAAAGAAAATGAGAGTTATCCTAAGCATATCCCCCGGGAGTGTCGTAACCAAGAGTGCAGCAAGGCCCGTTGTCGTGCACCAGTTCCCGTTCGAGTCTAGCTCAAAGCGGTGTTTTCGGGTTTTACCCCTAGGTACATCTGTGCCAGAGCTGCCTCTACCTGCTCGTATCCAGACAGGGATGTATTGCTCGGAAAACTCACAAAATCTCTACAATACCAAAATTCTAGGAAGTTCTTCTATACTAATCCTCAAAGTTCATCTTAGGTCTACGTGCTCTAATCAGAGTTTATCTAAATCTAGTTTCCAAGGTTTGTACTAAACTTCCTCTGATACCAACTGTAACGCCCCGACCCCAGCTACCCAGAGTCGGTGCATTATTACATAACATTGGCATGATCACAAGAAAGATCAAATCCCGAAAGACCGATTGGTTTAGTAGCCTTGGAAACACTAGATATAATCATAAAGTTTTACATTACATTTCAAAGTGAAAAACTACTACAACAACAAAGTCTTCATATACACACTATTAACCCCTCATAATATCCCTGCAAGTCATTCATAATTTACTTCTTCACTACCTGGGAAAAATAAAACATAGAAAAGGGGTGAGCTCAAATGCCCAGTAAGGATAACAATATAGCGGAACATTCAAAATAAGCATAAACATTTAAGGCAATGAATTACTAAAACAAAAGCCTTTTAAAATTGAACTTCAACATAGTATGGCAAAAGTAAAATGAAATAATGCCATTTACTTATTCACATGGATATTCTACTAATTGAATAATCACATGCAAAAATCAATAACCATTTTCATAATGTTGGAATGCATAATGCCAGACTGTCATAACCACATAGTCATGGCCTCATGCCAAGACTACAAATAAGATTTTGTCAAGGCCTTGTGCCAAGACACTAGTTTGTCTCATGAGACCTACCGATGCATCGAGGAGCTATAGCGGGCTCCACCCGTCACTTATTAAGTCCAATGCATTCCCATATGAAAAGGTTTAAACATAACATAAACATTCTTATTAGAACTAGCATACGAAATGTCAATAATTTCACCATAAACTATGAATGGTATAAAAATAGCACATCCACAGTCAAACATATCACAAAACCTTCAATACAATATAGATGTTTTGTATCATAATAAATCAACTTCAAATAATCTTAAAATCCATCAAAGGATGTTGACATAGATGAAATCAAAATTCTTTTTAAAGAAGTATCTCCTTTTATTTTGAAATCATTTAAGATCCATATTAAATAAAACATTTTCATTGAAAATATTCTTATAAGCTTGTATGGGAAGCTTCGACGATTTTATAACGGCGGAAAATAACCGCACCCGCCGTATAAGTTAAAAAAAACATTCTTACCTCAATTCTGTCGAAAAGGTTAAAAAGGACCTTGTTTTGAAAACGACGGAAAGATTCCTTTATAAACCTCTTATAAAAAGTCAAACAAGGGTATAAATGACTTTAACCCATATTTTTGTAAATAGTAAAAATGTTTTGAAATACATTTCGAAGAAACATGGATGTGGATGATAAAGAGATCCCAGTAGATTATTACGTATAATACAACCTCGGATAATGAAGAGATTGTGAAATAACCCTTACCTTGTACTTTTCCTTGGTTGGGGTAGGATAACCTCCTGTATAATAGTGAAATAATTGTTACTAAATTATACAAGAATCATATACATTAATATGATATCATATATGATCTTTTAATACTGATTTGATAATAATATCTTAAAATTATCGTCGTTTCGGTTGTTAACTTACTCATTTTCTTTTATATGTTTTGTTACATAAGCCATGTTTGTAAAGGATAAGTTGTATATTATTCAAATCCATAATGTTATCAAGTCTTTAAACATCATTTTTAAATCATCAAATGATAATTATACTTGAATGGATACGATGGAAAATGAATCTCATCGCGTTTGTGGAGATGGTAGCCCGTACGTACGCACGAACGCTACTTCCATTTAATTTTTATTTTAAAAAAATAGAATACCAATGATACATAGGTATATTACTATTCCAGTATAATATAATATTTTATACATGTTACTTCAGTTCATTAACACCATCCTTTATACGTTCCATGTGTGGTATGAACGAGTCATATCATTTTAAGGGGGCGGTAGTCCGCACTTCCTCAAATGAAATTATCGTATGTATATACAACATGAAACGAATAATGGTATGAAATAAAATGGAATTACAGAAGCTTATATATAAAATATATATCATTAATATCATATTTAATTACAGTGCCATCATAATGGCCACAATGAGAGGCGGTAAGATGTATTTGAACAATCATCGTTTCGTGAGGCGTTAGTTTTCCATCCACAGAAACATTATGTTCATCATCCATTAGATGGATTTGTGTGTATGTGTAGTTTGAATCCTTCTTATAACAACATCCTAGTATATTGAGGATACTGGTGTTGTTACAAAATAAAGGAAATAAAAAGAGTTTGGGGGTTGGAGAAGCAAAATAAAGGAAAATAATTTAAGAGAAATCGTTACCTTTAATTTAGGTAACTCACTTTGGTTGGAACCAAAGGACTTCTTGAAATGATTTATGCCTAAGGGGAAGCTTCAAGGAGGAGTAGAGGGATGTGGGGAGCTTAGTTGGGAAGAGTTTGGACGAGCCAAGTGGCTTGAGAGGTGTGAGGAATGAGTAGAAGTGGTCTCCTTTAATAAGGGAGAGAAGGGGCTCTTTAGGAAAGAGTGAAAGTATTACTTTATAATATAATTATATTCGGATTATAATGGTCCAAAAATCATTGAGGTCGAAGATAAGATGACTCATATTCTAAATAAAATCAACCAATAAGAATTGGACAAGTTTTAGATAATATTTTAATCATTATAATATTATTTATTTCAAGGATTTATTAATGAGGTAAACATTGCATCATTATTGTGTCATTAGTAATTTAACTTATTTGATGTCTAAAAATTATAAATAAAATATCATCATGTAGGAAATCCTTTTAGCTTTCTAATGAATATTTATAATCGAAAATCCAACATGTATAACCCTATGTAAAAATTATTCTTCTAAAAGATGTAATCTTATGCCATTTTTATTTTTATTTTAACTTTATTAATATAATGTGTCCCTACCACATACAAGTGGCTCCAAGGGGTCCCCAAATTGACCCAAGGATGCCCCTGGTCGGGTATGTGTCCACCAATAAGGTTAGGACACGTTTTAGGGTAATTTTGTATTATTATAATATTATTTTTTAACCCTTATTTACCGGATTTACCCTTTAACCATGGTAAATAAAATATTTACCACAGTAACTATTCAAAATGTCTAAAAATAAAAGTTACCTATTTACACAATTTGAACATCCTGATTCCAAATATGGAATCCATTTTCCTAAATTCAAAACACCGAAGTGGAAGAAATTAATTTAAAATTAATTCCCGCTGTCAAAACAAAAAGCGTGTTTTTAAGATATAATAACTATAAAAAGATTGACACTTGTTTATGTTCGGTTTAATTGTAAAATTATGTCCAATGACCAACATTATATTGAATGGTAAAAATATATTCTAAATATACATTAAAACCACTCAAATTCACAATTTATCACTATTAATTATTTTGATTAAAAAAGTTGTTTTTAATTAAAATTTAGTAATTTTCACTATTCATCAAAATATAAAAGTTATCCGAAAAGTACCAAAATTTCACCCTAGGCTAATTTCAATATTCCGAATCCAAAAATGAAGTCCATTTTGAAATATAAAATATATATGATTTCAAAAAGTAGGTATTACTATTCACAACGGCTAGTTTAATTAGTTGTGGTGTGTGTTAGAACTCGAGGTTGCGTACAACACACGCTATCGATTATTCGAAGGGAAACGTACCGTGGAAGTTTGGGGTGTTACAATTACTATATTTCCAGATGCCATACCAACATCGGGAAAAGGAACATGAAATTAATCCATGTTGGGAAGAATGACAATATGTATTAATTCAAAAAAAATTATATATGAGTAATTTTGACACATTTAGAAACTATGTATTATTATGTAGTCATATATCACACTATAACATTTATATGTCATGTGATTATTATATGTAAGTCAATATTCTTGAGAGAACTATTGTCTCAACAAGAAGACTAAAAATATATTAGCCTTATTCCAACTTGATATGATCCAAATATACATAATTAATCATTATACCTGAAACACCAATTTGGATTTACCATGTATAAAATTAAATAAATTGATAATATCACAATCCAAAATAGTAATACCAGATCCCAAGAAATATGTACTTCCAAATATAATAGGTGTAATAAATGTACCATCATTGTATTAATCAAAGTCTCCAACACATTTCTTTTTCTCTAGTATACCAAATTCTACTGAAGAAAAATAAAAATGAAAACACGAACTAATTCCACTTTTTAATGTACCTTAATGAACCTCTCTGTGATTAATATCCATAATAGTTTTCTATATGAATATACGTGAACCTCTATATATAAAAAGGGATTTTGACTGATAGAGAGGGTATAAGATTATATTATGGGTGTTTATACACCTTATATTAGTGTTTTCAATAATATAAAACATATAAATATCGTATAAAATAATAAATTATTAGAGATATGAATTTTGAAATATAAACAAAGATGAATAATAAATTAAATTGAGTAGGGCCCCATTGTCTACGTCATACGTAGCTATACAACCCATGAGGCCAGTTTTTTATAATAACAAGAATAAAAGATATATAAATGAAACTATCCCAAAAATACTCTTAATACATACATCATCCTGGGCACCCCTAACATGTCCCAGAAATCTAAATAGTCAGTACCAAGCACCAAAACCATCCTATGTCTAAAACCGAGTGAATGTCTTCTCGGGTATCCAAGTACAGTGGAGACCAGAGTAGGGTGTTCATAAAATATTCCGTAGGAATCCTTCAATGTGGTCCCCCATTAATTATTATATATTTTGATATTTGAAGATAATATTATCATCAAATAAATGTAATTTAAAAACATTTTAAATGTATAAAAGAATCCTTCATCAGCTTGATTCTAGAGCAACACTGAGCATTTCACTATGAATATAAAAAATAGGATTTGGGGTTATCCCTATGATATGGGGCCCTAATGGAAAATACATTATTCATCAAATGACAAGGATTTATATATCTTTCATAATGATTTTCCAACCAACTGCACCTCTTTATATTCCCCATAAAATCTTGGAGAATCCCTCAACATCTTGAGAATTTGGGGGAACATATCCTTCCCTAGTTCACACCAATAGTATATGTAAATGGTGATAATATACCTATCTAGATGACATGAGTTCTTATCCAACATGGGAAATATAACAATATATATTTTTAAGTTGGGAATCCATGGAAAAATAATCATCCTTGAGCATTTTTAGAGCACAATACAAATGATAAATATACACAACCTCATAACATGTGGGCTTAGATATATTGAAAAATATACAGAGTCCAATTTTAATGTCTACAATAGGGGGAAATATAACCATCCCCTATCCATCTATAGGGGAAAAACAAACAAGGAAAATATATCCATCCCTATTAGGCATGTGATTAACCAATGAGGAAGATATATGTAAACCTGTGGTATTGAAAAACCAAACCTACCTTATTAAGTGTTGGAAGGTACATAACTCTCTGGGAATGTTCCAAATACACTGTTTTGAATCATACCCTTGGTAGTGAACCAAGATGCATAAAAAGGTTGTTAAAACAAGCTTTTCCATACATAACTTCCCCATGGTTCTATCTAGTTCTATATTAGTTTGCGTTATATGAAGCACTAGTAATTATCTCTATAGAAGTCCCTGAATTCCAAATCGATCTTTTACTTTTAATGGGAACCCATTAGGCACCCTATATTTCATTACAATTAGGGATCCCAACCATGGTTCTTCCGCCTTAGTCATTTTATTGTGTACACAATCGATTTACTAGGATTTCAATTATAAAGGAATCTTTATTAATGTGTGATTTCCATAGTGGGAACACATGGTGTGACACTATTGAAGCAGTTTCTAAGAAGACCATGCCCCATCTCGATAATCAAGATCAATATGGGGTTTTTTTCGAAATGGTCTAAATAAATCAATCTTCTACCCATATATGGTTATATAAGGTCCAAAATCCAGATCAGGTACTACCTCACCTCCCAAAATTGTTACAGGTCGAACGGTTCTGCATAGATCTCTTAGGCCGGTTTTATCAAGTCAAAACACCAATTTTTAAGCTATGATATTGGGATCCTACACATTGCCTCAATGTCTTGGTTGGTCAATAATCACCACCCTATATTTATGGAGGTAATTTTTCATCATCAACATAATTCCATCATCCATAGGGGGCCATGGTGAGAATCTAGTGCACATTGGTCGTTCAGGACCATGGAGCTCGATCATTTTAAGAATAAAATTTAATTTGTTAAAAATCATGTTATTTAATGGAAATAACCTTGGAATAAGGAAATTTTTGTTTGATATAAAATCTAAATTCAATATAAGTTGGAATAAATTCCTTAAATAGAGTTCATGAGAGAATGTGATTTTAAGGATATTTTTTCTTTTATCATTATGTGCAAGAAGTAGTATGTAAGGCATTCCCAAGAACATGAAATTTGTAGTAAACCAGGACCATGTCCAAATCTTAACCCCTATCTCAATAAAAAAAATTAATTATCCAACTATAAATATTGAAAAATAATAATTTATAAAATTAAGAAAAGTATTAGTGATAGAGAACTCACTAGGTTCATCACGCTGCACCAGAATAGTGGCCAGCAACACCCTGACGTTCCATTTCACATCCCCAAAACTACTACATTAAAAATACAAATAATAAAATCAAAAATCTATTATTAGATTAGATTATTTTTTACTAAAAGCTAAATAAAATACCATGGTGTGATGTACCATTTCTGAAATTAAATAGGGATATAGTTGGATGTTATATCAGGATATTCTATTATATGGATGTATGGAATTCCCTTTGAAAATGAATAATTTAAACATTCATTGGTAAAAATTCCAATATAAATATAATATTAAACAAAACGATAATCTGTTGGATCAATATGAGAAGAGACGTTAGGGGGAGTGGGATCAATACCTCACATCATCCAAGAAAATTCCAAAGAAACACAACCCAATTAAGGGTTGGAGTAAATAAAGATAGGGTGTCGATTCTCCATCCATTCACACCAAAGAGAGTTGAATGTTGTTGATACCATTATATAAACACAAATAAGAAATAAATGATTATTTTCCCCATTAAAGGTGACTGGATAACTAGTCGAATCCATACAATAGGTGGTGGTGGTTATAGCAGAACCCCAGCCTCTACCAGGCCTAGCAGCAAGATAGAGGCTGTTTTATTTTTCACTATAGTATTGAAACAACCCGCAGGAGACCTATACATATCTTATAAGCCTTTATATAAAATAAAATACACAAATCCTATCTAATATACATTCTTTTCGGTTTCCCATTCATGGGATTCTAGTTAAAATTCATGTTTTCCCAAATGTTACTACCATTACTTTGAAGAAAAATATTCCTTTTAATTTGAAAATATCATATAAGAATGTGATATTATAGAATTTGAGATTGAAACAAGTTGAATATGTGTTTTTCCAAAATCAAATTTAATATATAAACATGTAATTGATTTAATGAATGTCTTCAGTTTAATAACCATAAGAAAACACATCATAGATATCTTATATAAATATGATCAATTCAAATAGTGAAAATCATGTTATAAAGATGTGTTTTTATAGAATGATTCACTAAAAATAACACCTAATATATTCACCTATTAAATTGATAGTTATCATCAGTAATTACACCCTACAATAATAATGTATCTGAGTCAGTTATTCCAATGTGGGTTACGATATTATTTCTTTTTTGTGAATAGAACGTCATGGATTAAATTACACATTAAAATATATTTTAGCATTAAAACTCTAAAAAATCTCGTCAAATATTCCTCTAACAACCAATTACATCATTAAAACATAATTTAATGGGATGGAATATTTTTTAAACTTATATTAGATACCTCTCTAACAACTCTCTTCCTTGCTAAAATTATTCAAATTTGAGAGAATTGAATAAAAATTGGCATTTGAAAACCCCCCCTTTGAGATTCATATCAAAATTACTTCAAAATTTGAATCATACCCCCCTAACCTAAAATAACATGGTGAAATGTTTTTCACAAACTCCCACTGGAGATACCTCTTAAAGAATAGAATGTTCATAAACCTAGGAAATGATGATGAAACTATCTCGTAGGCCTTATAGATAGAATCATGAGTAAAAGATCATTACAATAGATGAGTAATGCATACACTAATAATGATATAAAGAGTGTGTGTGTGTGTGTGTGTGTGAATACATGTTCTTATGTTCCCTCCACAACACCATCATATTTCCACTAGACATAAAAAATTGGAATAGAATTCACATCGGAAAACTTATCTAAGCTACCTAGGATCATTATGGGATGCACCTCAAAATATGAATCATCACCAATGACTATCTCATCATAATGGATTAGATGATAATAATCATGTAGAAAGTGGAAGAAATATGACACATGAAATAGATAAAGAATATGGATCATCAATGGGGATGTGTAACTCCTTACATAATAGATTATAAAATGGAAAACCCTAAAAGTATCAATAAGTGGATGAGAGTGATTACTACAATGACCAAACCATCACTCCCTAAGTTGAAGAGTTTCCCTAATGAACTCATTATATCCAATGATTATATCCATATTTATCAACATATGTATGCCATAGAAATTATGTTGATCGTATCATTCATTTATCCACTAATTAATCACCTAAACCATTTCTTTCGATCCCTTCACTTGGTATAGAAAGGGAAATGGTGACTCTCTTATAATAAACCATCACAAATAATATGAACAAGGTCAAACATATAAATCTTTAAATAAATCTATACCTATAGTAGAGTGAAAATTAATATTTTAAGATAACTGAACCAATTATATATGTCTCACCCCAGAACCTCTAAAATAGAAGACATGAGAACACAACATGTCCTCAAGAATATGAAAAGTATTTTCTATCAATCTATAATTATCCATATAAAGATGAAATATGTTATGAGAAATAACTGAGATCCAAAGAAATATTGAGGACCTATCTAATCCCTAGAGATTAAATAAAGATAAATCTAACATAATATATTTCTCTAAAATCCATGTAACCTCACCAAAACCTCGGCATACTAACATGAAAAAACCTGCACAACAGCCGACTCATTGATCACTACGAAGCGACTTGATCTTTCTAAATGGTCCACTATTACACATATAGTATCCTACCTTCTAAAAATACAATGTAAACTGATTATGATGTCTATTGAAATTTAGTCCCACATTCAGTAATGAATATTAAACGGTACCTACAATACATCCAAAACATAGTGTCATACATCCAAATTATTGTGGACTAAACATTTGGACATGAATACTACAAAATAAATCTTCAATCCATGACATAAAACTAAAATATATAAGAATGATGCATATTTTTCATTTGTAGATGTACGGATATGTTTTATTATGTTCCTCATAGTGAACCACCTCACATATGATAGAGTGATTAAAATCCTCCCTTGAAATAGAACTCGGTCTTGATCATCCATATACCATCCATTATTTGAATCACCAAAGATAATGTGGTATTCCATGATATGAACCTTGGAATCCCCAAGATGTGATTTCTCCCCCTATAACACTAAATATGACTATACATGCTTCAATTAAATTAATCCTCTATCGCGAACCTCTTCTATGTCATCGGCTATCCCAAATACCTCTTCTATAACACTATTGGAACCAATAGACTCATAAACATCACCACTGTGTGACTTAATGTTATTTTAATTAGATTAAATATTACCATTTTATGATATATATGAAATTTTTATATTTTATTCTATCATTATTTCGACCCAACATCATTTTTTTCAAGATCATGATACACATTTAACATACATACCCTGGGATCTTATGATTAATAAAAAAATATGAAGAATTTATTGATGAGATAGTTGAGATAAAACTTCAAGGAAACACAAATATTTCTATATAAATATCAATGTTTTGTAGTTAATATAATGGTGTCATTACTGTCAGGACCCATGAGGAATAACTTCCCGATACAACATCAATACATTTCTAAAACAATGATGTGAAGCACGTTAAGTAACCTCCAGCTGATGTACTTATTTTTTCAAATGACGAATTGGGTTTCTGAATAATTACTCATTTAGTTATTCAAAATCATATAAACACTCATTAGAGAATTAGATAACATGATTAATTCTGGTAAGGTCATTATTGGTGTCCTAATTTTATGTAATTCATGTAATGGTCTCCTATAATATCATGCAATATGAAGGAAACTCTAAATATCTGCAACTGGTAATAGGGGATGCCTAGGAAATGACCAACATCATCATTAGAGGATATAAAACCAGTCCACACTAGGAGGTAACATACCCCATGAAAAAAATATTGTCCCCTGAAAACTCAAAAAAATTGATACTATCGGGAATATCTTCTAACAATGAAGAAATCCCAAAATATCATAGATTATTATTTTCTACTTATGATGAAACATCTATTACATAAGAATATCCTTAATGAGAACCACCACAAACCAGTGTAGAAACACTCTGGAAATTGTATCCATAATCCACATGAACATATCTACAGTGTTCTGTACACTGAGTTAAATTATAGAAAAACTCATAATTCCCATAAATCCACCAGAATGATTTATTTAGAATATCTCTATCTAGTTCCCACATATGTTGATATCCCAAATGAATTCTAATCTCTGAGAACCAACTAGCTTTCTTTAGATGATAAATTAAATCATTATGCCATGAAAATTTCTAGTGATTATTCACAGTCACAAAATTCAATCATTGATAATCAATATATAGGAATAAACTTCCATAATTATTCCTTGAAAACTAAACAAAATCAACCCAAGGTAACACATTCATCTAAATAAAACCTCATTGAAATATTTCATAAATATTTATCCACAAGAAATATATGTTTTATGGAAGAATCCTATATAGATATATTGAAATTAGATAAGATCCCTATTGTATGACTTTCCAATACTTGATCTACAATTGAGGAGGTAACTTTATAATATCTTCAGATAAGACACCCATACACTCTCCCAGAACATTAAAAATATTTAATTATGGACCTCTATGGATCTCAGAATTAAATCGCCCATCTAGGATAGCATAAACTGAGAACCCCTAAAAACCATCAAATGGTATCCCATACCCTCTTCCAATATGATATTTCAACATCCAATTAACAAAGAAATCAATGATATCCGAAAAAAAATATTAACTGTACATGACCTAGATGATGACCTATGGTTTTATCCGCATACATAAGAGGTCTCCCCACGAGAAGTACGTGTCTGGAACTATTCATGGTCTCTACACTCATCATACAAAATAGCTCAACCTCTGACAAGTGTAGTCATCATATAGGGTGTAGGATTCATATAGTAATTATATAAAAATATAAGTGAACATGTATGGTGAAATTATGGTGTTTATGAATCAATAATCATAAAAGGTATGAATCCTGTAGAAAAGAAGAGTATTTTACAGTGAAGGAAATTTGAATCTCCTAGTCCTAGAATCATTGGATCATTTATATGACAATCAATTACCGCATAAAATATTTTTCGCAGATAGCTACCACCTCTATAGTGTTGAACACTTGTTGATAGTGAGGATCACCATGTGTCTATCCTCTAAATCACATGACATCTCTATGATGATAAAATCCTAGAGAACCATTCTACTACTGCCTTGATTGGTACTACTCCAATGATGTAACTTGAAGGTTTAAAATCATCAAGATACTTCCTGCTCTAAATTTCCATACACTCCATCCTCTAATAAGAATTGTCAAAATAAGAAAAGTAAATTTTTGATACCATATCACATATAGGTATCTACAATACTTATTTAATCAAGATAAAGAGTGTTGGGAAATATCACTCACGTTCTTAAAAATGTTCTTTTCATGAAATTGAGATCAACGAACTATAACTCTGAAACATGTATAATCCTAATGAATTTTTTCTCATGATGACCTAGACCTATCCAAAAATATCTTATATACAAATCCTTCTATATTAAGGACCTCAAGAAATTATAGAAACATTAATTGTGTACCTCAAACTAGAAGTGGATCTCCATATTAAAATTATTCTTAAAATGCCCTTCCATGGCCTCTCCATCTAGAAGGATGTGTGAAACATATCATAGAATGTTCATGAGATGGATCCAAAACTCATTTATGCAAGATAATACCTTCCACAAGATTAATAGATTCTTGATATAGGGGAAATTCTTGTTTGAAAAAAAATCAACATGAAAATGTTCATGTAATATCATCCACATTACAATAAATTCATAATTATCCCTAAGGATCTAGAATCAAAGAGTAATTGCATCTAACTGAATGTTATATCCACTTCCCCCAACCATTCCTCTACAAATAATTCAAATATAGAGCTCTCCCTAGTTTTAAATAAAGGGTTCTGAAAATCATATTATGTCCTCTTATTTTCATTATTTTCAAAATATACTATATGTTGATCAATTGGAACATCCATCTAAACATCATCACCATGAACACAATGAGGAAATTAAAAATTAGTTCATATTATATTATAAAAATGGTTACAAACCCCAAAACCTAAAATATGGAATTTATAAAATTAATTAATTAATTTTCTATAATTACCCATGGTCTACCCATTACAAATATATATCGTAAACAAGAATGGTTAATTTTCATTACTAGGGCTTTACCCTAAAACAAGTATCAAAGGTCATAGTCAACTAAATAAATGTAATGGTTTATTATCAAATAATAGTTAATCCTAAATAGACCTTTCATTACTAGTATCCATTTTTGACATCACATACTACATTAGATGACGTGTTTTCCCACCCCCACGTGGCCATGAGTTGGTTTCAAGCACACATGGTATATTATACACCAAAATTGGTTGGATTCCCCCTTAAAATTATTTTTATTAATGTGAGATAATATTATTACCCCAAAAAACATTTTATCATGATCAATGAAATATCCCAACAAAACAATTTATGATAGTTTAATTGATTAACTATACAATTCAACTTAATATACAAAAATCCACCCTTAGTATATACTTCTATGCAAAAATAGTTCATGAACCACTCCATGATCTACTAGTATTTAGACCAATCATCAACCATCTCTAGAATATCTGAAAAATATTTTTTTATTAATACATCATGAGAATAACTTGTATACTGTGTAAGAAAGAACATAGAGACTCTTAGGAAAAATAGATGAATTCTCTAAAATGATTTATGAATAACAAAATTGAACTAACTAATCAATAGTTAGGTATGATATATTCTTAGACTCTCCATGGATATCTCACCAAGAATAAAATATAATTAAATTACAATATCCCACATTGTATAACTTTAATGTTACTCCTAACAGTTTCTCATTGTTTTTCCACTATTCCCCATTGTCTCATGTCCTATTAAATTAGTCAATAAATATGAAAAATGCAATAAATTATACTATATAAAATACCCCACCCAGTATGTCATATATTCACTTTATCATAACTCTCTCAAGATGGTAAATTTGTAGTTATGTGGTAGCCACCACCACTAGTACACATTCTAATAAACCTCAATCCATCACAAAACATACATATAATAATCACTTGGGTACTATACCTAGAGATAAATATGTGTGAAATAACAAAAATTTGATACAAACATCTACACACATATAAGGGAACGTAACAATTCTGAATACCATTTTATAAAACTTTACATAGATGAGAGAAAAGAAAGTGGGTACAACCAACCATTAATTTCTAAAAATCTTGGATATTGGGGAAAACACCATCTATAGTTCAATATGTATAGTTTTCCGTAATGACATGGGTGGGGTATAAAATGAAATAATAAAACATACATAACAAATATATATATAACAATCCACACTCTGGGAAACCATCTACCCTTAAACTCAATAGAAACTATCGTCTCTCAGAAGCTCAGATACTACTGCAAAGGGAATGATATTCAATAATCACAATAAATAATCTATAGACTATTAAATTAATTCAATTATTTATATAATTACAATTAAAATAATCAAAATCCAATTTCCATTCCCTGAAGAATAATTCTGATTTTTTCTATAGTTACATAAGAATCATTTTCATTTAATAATTTCATCAATCCTCAAACTCCATGGATTAAATCGTTAGACATTTATAATTATTCAATATTTCATAATACTCAATGATTAATCCTATGATAATTGAATAAATTCATATAAAATATTGAAAAATATACATAAATCAATATAGAAGAGAATATAGACATAAGGAACATAGAAATAAAATATTTAAAAAATATTTTTCATTAAAAATAATCATATCTTTAAAAAAATAAGAAATCATGGCTTCAACATGCTCCATCTATCCAAGTGTTATCACCAACACCACTGTACATGTCACAAACCATGCAACCATCATAAGTGTTAACAACTTCCACACACTTAAGAACCACCACTAATTTAATTCCAACCCATTAAATATAAATGGCTCGCAAAATACCTCTTAATAAGTCTATACATAAAGAGTAGTCACATAAGGTTGAAAAAAATCAAATAGTCAATACAACCTCGAATTACTAAAACAAAGGCATATTTACTTTCTAGAAAAACTAAATCACATTTCTCAAAACAATTATCTTTACAAAACAACAATTTTTTTACCATCATTATTTTACCAATTCAATTAACATTTCTTAGAACCATATTCTACCATTTTCTTCATCTATCAAACTCTAAATGTTATTCAAACAAGAATCAGGAAAAAATCCCATTTACATCGATAATTATAAAAATTAATGATAATATGTAAACATGCTTCTTTATTATTTGATCATCATGAATATCTATGAAATAGGTATTTACCCGATTCCCATGAAAATTGTTTTTGTTAAACTACATAATTTATAAAATATAATACAAAATCTAGAAAATAAAGACACAAACAAAAAAACAATATAAAAACATAAAAAAATAGAAACAATTCAATTTAATTATGTTTTATATTTTTTTATTTTTAATTTAACGATCACCCAAACAGTATCAATCTTGATAAATACATGATTACAAAATAATAATGGGGAAACATTTAACTCCATGCTTCATTGATTTGAACATACATCGAACTAGAACAAAAAACAACAACATATTTTTGATCACCTCTATATGAAACCTATATATATTTAAAGATGTATTTCCATGCATATTATAAAAATATATTAATAAAACCATGGGAGACATTGAGAAAAACATCCATAGCATTGAATGATTAAATAAGAAGAAAACAGAATGGAAATTACAAAGACTGGGGAAACAAACTCATCACAAATCACAATAGATTGAACATGGGAAGGTGAGTACTAGTCCCAAATTAAGGGGATTCAAATAACCTAGAGTTTTATCACTTGGTTCCCTAGTTTTTGGGAGAAATTGATGTGTTTTGATTGAATTTGAGGATGAAAATATTTTTATAAGTGATGTATCATATTCATAATTACATTTTGGATGTGTAATTTATTTCATGAATATATCAATTTTAAGATACACTATGAAACATGTAACATGGTTCTTATAAGCATCATATTAATTCATTTAATGAATATCATGATAAGGACAAGAATTATTTAAGAAAAAATCGCAAAATATTCCAAATCCTCGATTCAAATCACACAATGAAGATTCATATCATGAATTGAGCCATGTGAATCTCCATTATTCATGTTAGGAATAACCACCCAGACTGACAACATATCTATCATGTTGGGAAAAACACTTCACGATGTGAGTTCCTCCTTGAAAGTTATTTCAGCCCCTAAAATACACAAAACGGACTCCATATTTCCTCAAATGGCCTCACACACCTCAATCACCTAATGGAACAAGTTATAAGGGTTCATAAATTTAAATATTTAATTAGTTTCATTAAATTTAAAAAATGAATCATTCATAAAAATTATTTTTTAACATTAATTTAATTCACCCGTCAATGTTATTATTATTTTAATTTATTTATATTTTATAAATATTATTTCAAAATAAGTTATTTATAATGAAAATATATATCATTGTAAAATTGGAGGATAATCTAAATGAACCATACTATCCATATATGATATAAAGAAATCATGTTAAATGGATTTAAAAGTATATTCTAATCACCAAAATACTATGAAATTTTTCTCATAAAGAAATTGTAAAGACCAAATAATTCAAATATAGAATATATTTCTAAATTTTAGTAGAGTATTATAACTACACCATACAAAGATATTTTTGGAGTGAAAAGGATATTAGGACAAGATCAAGATCTTGGTAGGTTTGAGAAGATTCATTCCATCTTGTAACACATTTTAACTGCAAAATTCTGGGTGAAGGTCTATGAAATTAATAATTAATGTAATTTAGGTTTTGTGGGAAGTGAAAATGTATAAATTATGATATCACCATAGAAAACATTTATTGTATTACCAATTAAGGGAATGCTAATTCCTAATACATTTTCCCCAGTGATATCTTCGAAAATGTAGTGTTGGTAGCTTATTATCATGAACTTCTACCAAACATCTCTCAATTTATTTATGTGTCCCTTTTATCACATTTGAATATTTATGATCTAGATACCACACATGTACTAACTAATATATAGTGTCATTGTAACGTGACTCTATTATGAGGAATAAAAAGTATAATTCATGGACATTTGAGACAAAGTACTATAAAATAGGGTAATTAACATTGTCATTATTATCTTAGGGAACAATATGTCCAATGAATAAATGTCATTACAAGAATATATAATAATGAAAGTGTCCTCTAAATTCTTTCCCATAAGATAATAAATATTTGAGCAATAATTTCTTCAAATTATGGTTGAATGTAGAAATGAATTGTTTTTATGTATACACACCATTAAATAATTCATTTGTGTTTGATATCTTTTCATACATGAAAATTAATAAAACTATAATTTTCATTGTAAATAAAGAATTGGATATATAATAAATGATTTTAGAATTAAAATAAACCAAAAACATAAATTGGATAAACAAAATTAAATTTATGTATGTATTCTTATGTAATATATAGTTTTGTTAAATTTATTACTTTTTAGGTATGATATCAAGGAAATATATCCATATAAATTTTATAATGAATAATTAATAGATTTTATAACTTCCCAATAATAATTATTTGAAAAAATAGTACTTATTTAATTACTAATTGCTCAAAAAATGTTTTCTATAAAAAATTATATTTATTATATTTAAAATTTTAGAAATAAAAATTGGTAGTATGATTTTTAATGATATTTACTGTATAAATATGAAAAATAAATGAATATTTATTAATTTATTATTAATAAGTTGTAAAAGTAAATAAAAACCATTTACATTCCAGAAGAACAAATTTTTATAATTTTTTTTATAAATTAACTAATCCATATTAATGAATCATATTTATTAGTTGAATTATATATGTATTCAAAAAAATTAACAACTACATATTTGTTATTATTTGTTAAGTCATGTGAATAAATTAATTTTTATATTTATAACAACATATTTCTAATTACTAAGCATATGCAATACACATTATTTTAATAAAATTTATTATTATCAATATTATAAATTTAATATTAAACAATGCATTTCTTATTTGTAATATTATATCCCAAATAATGTCATAAGATCATTTTTTCAATTTTAAAAATTGCTTATCGATGTAAAATGTGAGTTACAAATTCCATGGGTAAGTATTGTGAGGTGATAAATTAAAGTTTAGAATCCTAAATATGCTTTATATCAATTTATGTTGATGATGGAATTGTCAAACTAAAAAATTCTTATATTTTTTTCAATTTTGATCTATATTCCTTGATAAATTACATTCTTCATTCATTATATTATGTTCTTTTCTGAAAAAACCACAAAAGATCATATATTTATAGACCAATACTCCTCCATACTAATAAAAAGATTTTTTTTTCATTTATCCATAACTATAAACACATTTTATCTCAATAACTATCATCTATAATTTGTATGAACCTTTGGTCAAATCAATTAGTCATAAATAACTAATTTACTCAAGTCTATATGAAAAGATGCAATTCTTTAATGTATGTGTTATTATCCTCTATAATAGTTTTCGTCTTCATCTACATAAATTTTTTATTGAATATTATTTATCAATTTAATATGTTAAATATGATTACCTTAATATTATATAAATACAATTTTTGTCTATAATATAAAAATGACCTATTAAATGTTTTGTTTTAACATGTTTGTGTTTGATCATTTTTACCACCTTCAAGAAAAAATATATAATAGTCAAATCCTAAATAATCATGGAAACATAAATACAAGAAATATGATATGTTAATGACTAATTTTATACTATTTAATTTTTTTAGTTTATATATATATATTAACATAACCACTTCATTAAATTGACCTCAAATTCAAAAAAAAAATAGATTTTAATATCTCTATATAAACAATAGCCATAAATCAATAAATATATATATTGAATTTAGAAATATATAATTCAAAACATTCAATCATATATGGAAATTATATAGGTGATGATTTCATGATTGAAATCATATACTATTCCCATAATATACAAGATGAAATGGATCAAATATTACATTTAGTACAACAATATTTAATTTTATATTATAAAATCAATATTTGACTCATTAGAATTCATAGAAAAATTTTAATGGTTAAAATACTTATAAATGGGGATTATACAAATATAAATTATAAACATAAATTATATATATGGATTTAGTGTGTATTTGAATATGTAAAATACTATGTTTAAGATTTACTCATATCAAATTACCATATTTGATATATAATATAATATTATCCACTTTGTGTTTTTAACATACTACCCGCGGATTTCATTTAGGAAATTTTTCTTGTATTTTTATGGATTTATACACTCCTTGAATGTAATATTTTTTTCATGTAATTTGAATTAAAATGTATTTATATCGTAATTTTTTCTATTACAAAATAAATTCAAATTTGATTTTGTCTATGTATAAATTAATGTAAAATTTAATTTAATTTCTCTATAACACATTATGTATTTAAATATCCTATAACTATCCCATTGGTTCACATTATTTTATATATATAAATATATAATTACAATTCCACCACAAAAGTGAATTTATTTTAAATATTAGTATTCTTGTATTTAGATCTGAAAGTATATTTTCAGTCAGCTATAACTATTTCATCTCCATGTAAATATTTTTAATATTCTATACGGATCTCATTATAAAAAATTCTATAATTGTATAATATTGTTGATTATTATTTTATACATTCATTAATAATGTTTCAATTGATATTTTTTCATTTCATGTAATATTATTCTTTATAAAACCAATATATTCCCATATGCTAGTGAAAATTTGTTCCATGTTTTCATAGATTCTACAATGAAATTTTAATTTTCTTCTTTTTTTCAAATATTTTTTCATTAATTTTTTATATCTCAATAATTATTATTAAGAAATAAAGTATAATTTTTTTGTAACATCATGCACCATATCATTGTCTTCAGAGGGAGTAGGAATACTACTTGGAATTTCTGTGACGTTCTCAAGGTGATAATGGCTAGCAATAAATGATGAGGGCTTCGTGAATAAATTAAGGAACAATTTTCCCTTGGGATAAAACTAAACAACTAAGAAATACACTATCAATAAACTACATGATTCATGTCAACAAAACAACCAAACCTAAAAATTACCAATGACAACCAATTTCTCTATAAAAAACCCAAATATCAATGCAACCAAACAAATATTAGAGTACTAATAGGAATACTACAACAAGACTTCAGAAGACCTTAGACACCATCTATATCTCTACACCATGTTTCATGATCAAAGAACCACCACATCACCAAAGAATCATTCTAAACCCTATAGAAAATGAAATGTCGAGATCTTACCTAAGTCCCAAAATGAAACATCTGCAAAAGCACCAATTTTCCAATGTAGGGGGTGAGTAAAAATAATCAGTAGGGTTTCCACAAATGACTTTCCTAGACCTACCACTAGGTTAAAAACATTTTCACATTTAAATAAAATGGTTTATAAAAAAATTCAATAGTGCAACAAATAACAACATTCTAACCAAACACTAATCATTCTATATCCCCATAATGCATTAGCACAACAAATTCCATCTTTGAAAATTAATACACAATAATGAAACCATTATGGTCGGACTTTCGTTCATCTCATTCTCCCCATTTCCTATTAGTGGTGTTTCCCATCCATGATCCATAATGGTGGTTCTTATCACCACTATCCATAACCTTTTATTGTTATACTTATTGCCCACATTGACAAAACATTTCAACAAGACACTTCCAATCATATAACCCCTTGAGGCCACAATAACATGCAAATAACCATTTCCATTACATGTGAATCCACATCAATAAATCACTCATTTATGGAAATCTCCATTTACTTAATCTATCATGCCCAACAAAATTTTAATAAATAACATCATTATTTAAAAACATCATTTATAATCAACCACTACCTCTTTTGAAATCAACATTTGAAAGTCACACAACGAAGCCCTTTTGTACTACAATAGCCCATTTCTTCCCAAAAACCCCTAAATTATCACCAAATGGGTTACAAAAAGATTCTCACATAATTATCACAATTAATTTCAAGTGAAAGACTTAATTTAAATAAAAATAACTATTTATAACCAAGTGTAGTCGAGAGAGAAGACACATTATTTTAGTGTTCCAATGAATTCGACACACAGGTAACTACACCCCAATCCTCGGAAACACTCCTCTAAAACAACTCTAGTTCTCCATCCAGATCATCTAAAAGACATGAAATAAACTCCCAATAAAAAATCCCTAGATCTACACAAAACAGTTCAATATCATTATAATTGAGAGAGAAGGAAAAGTAGATATTGATAAACCCACAAATAACTAAGTGAGGAGACTTACCGGAGAAGAATCGGCTCAACCACAACAAAAAAACCCATTGATTTTATTCTAAAATTAGTTGGAGAGCACCCCTAACCCTTGAGAAGAGAAAACACTATGTGGGGATCAAGTGGGAGAGAGTTTGGGTGATTTTAGGAAAATCCTAACTAATCCAAGAATTAAAAAACATGTATGGATCGCATGGTTATCTCACACGGTTTGACATCCCGTGTACTAACTGTGCACCTGCTACATCCTCTATGGGGAACCACACAAAATACACCCCAAATGGTTAGACAAACTATGCACAAGACATGATTTACACACTACCCTCATGGATAATCTCGCATGGTTTCTCATATCTATGCTGAAAACGTGTATCCTCAAAAAGGCCTCCACTATTTTCCAAAACCATTGCAGACTCTCCCAAACTCATCCACACTAATACTAAGAAAATTAATCAAATGAAATTTAATTAAAAATGCTACAGAACTCAATCCTAGGGGGATAAATTCTCCCCACCATTGGAATTTTGTTTCTGTGAATGTTGAGACTCATCCATTTGTCGATGGAGCACGGGAAATTTCTCGACTTTCTATTTCTCATGATCCCATGTCTCCTCCTAAATCTGACCACATCGCCACAAAACCTAGAATAAACATATGCTTTTAACATGAAATAATTTCTCTTTAATATCCACAATCTTCATAGGTCCATGAAATTATGAAGAATCTGATTCAAGCTCCACATGATCCCAATGAATCACATGGTCACGATCCGACTGAAACTTTTTCAAAGAGGACACATAAAACACATTGTGCACTACACTAAACCATGGTGGAAAAGAAAAACAACAATCCACCTCTCTAATCCAATCAAGTATTTCAAAAGGCCCAATATACCTCGGAGATAACTTATAGTGCATCCCAAACCAATGATGTCCCATCCTTGGAGAGATTCTCAAAAACACATGATCACCCACCTCGAACGACAATGGTCATCAAAAATGTTCTGCATATGATTTTTGATAAATTTGAACCATATCCATCCTCTTTCTAATGAGAATGATATTTTCAATAGTCTATTGGACAAGGCTCAATAAAACCATCAGTGTCTCACCCTTTTCCACCCATCATAGTCGAGAACGACATGGTCTCCCATATAATTCTTGATATAGATCCACATTTATTGAATGATGATAACTGTTATTATAGGATATATCCACCAATGGAATGTTATCCTCCCATGAAACAATAAAATACGCCACAAATTCCCTTAACATATCATCCATGGTTGGAATCTTCCTCTCAGATTGGCCATCCATCTGTGGATGGTACACCATGCTCATAGTCAACTGTGTCCCGAGGGCATTCTACAGGGATTTTCAAAAATGAGATGTGATCCTCAGATCTCTATCTAATAAAATAAAAACTGGAACACCATTCCTCTTTACCACCACCCAAATATAAATTTTGGACTGATAATTCACTGTATGATATTCATGAATTCTAATGAAGTAAGAAAACTCTGTGAGTCGATCCAAAATCACCCATAATGCATAGTGATTCATAACTATTCTTGGGAGACCCGTTACAAAATCGATTTATATTTCCTCCCATTTCCAAATTGGGATAGATAAAGAATCTAACATGATTATTGGTTGATAACACTCTGCCTTGACTTAATGAAAAGTCGGGAATATCGAGACAAACTTGGTAATTTGTTTTTTCATTTTAGCCCACCAAAATGGCATTTTCAACGCATTATACATTTTATGAATTACAGGATAAAAAACCTACTTGGAATAATGATAATCTATTAAAATTTCTTCCTAAAAATCCACTAGTACCAACATCCAATTCTGAAAATACAATATTGAATTTCCATTGAGTTCTCATCCCTCAATTGTCTCCCCACAATTGATTTCTGTCCCCACCACCAAACATTCAGAATCAGATTCATGTGCCTCGTTAACCAAAACTACGAAGTCAGGATCTAATGAAACATGAATGATTACCACTTCTCTACCCTGGTCCCACATTCCAACTGCATGTTATTTATGAACAACATAAACTACCACTAATTTGATCTTGGTTTCACCACATGAGCATATAAATTTATACTTAATGTATATACCAGCGAATTTCTCCTACCTAGTGTGTACATTAAGTTAAAAATCAGACATCTGGATATGTTCCATCCATATCCTTTGCCTCAAGTTCAGATATCTCTGTGATAAAATATGTTTTAAACTCATATGATGAGTAAACACTGTAAATTTCTCCCCAAAAAGTTCATGATTCCATAGTTTTAAACAATGAACAACTGCCAACTACTCCAAATCATGTGTTTGTTAGTTCTTCTTGGATAAATCACATTCTATGAGCTATATGAAACTATATGATTCCCATATATGATAATACACCCAAACCTGATCTTGATGCGTCAGAATACACCATGTACCCTTTCCCTGGTTTAGGAAAAATCAATATTAGAGATTTTGTAAGGTGACCCTTTAACACTTCAATGTATATTTGATAGTTTCATCCCATTGAAATGGGATATTATTCTTTGTCAAAGCTGTCATTGGAAAATCCACTCGTGAGAAATCATGAACAAAACATCAATAATATCTAGTAAGACCAAGGAATATCTGAATATTGAAAACGTTTAATGGAGGTTTCCATGAGATAAAAACCTATATATTTTCTAAATCAACTAAAATAGCCTTCCTAAAAATAACATGGCCAATGAAATGAACCACCTATTACCATAAGTAAAACTTTGAAATTTTGGGATACAACCAATGGTCCCCCAATATCCCCATCATGATTCCCAGGTTCTTCTCATAAACTAACCTTTCCCTTGAATACCCCATTTTATTATCCACAAATACAACCCCAAAATAATCTATATATCAATAAAATATCTTACTCATCAATGAAATGGAAACTATTGGTGAATTCGTTAGACCAATGGTCATAACCACATACTCATAATTGCCAATATATAATTCTAAAAATTGTTTTTAGAATATCCTCATACCTTACCCACAATTGATGATAATTTATCCTCAATTCAATCATGGATAACCACTAAGCTCCGATAATAATTTACAAAATCATCAATGCATAGAAGTGGATATTAGTTTTTTATCATAACCCCATTAATCCTACAATTGTCAACAAAGACCCAAAAGGTTACATCAACCTTTTTGACAAAAAAACACCTCGTTGCCCATAGAGATGTGCGCGGTTGGATGAACCCTTTGTTTTATAATTATTCTAACCACACCTTTAATTGCCACAATTTTTTTGGTTCCATTAGGATATATGAATGTGATATAAGATTGTTCCTTGGATGGGGATCATTCGTAAACACATGTCTCTCACATGTGGAAAGCCTAATAATATTTTGGGAATGACATCCATAAACTCACCCAAAACCACTTGAATAACACTCTACCAAACTCCTTACAACAATGCCAATGATAAGGCATATAAGTGATATGAGATTGTGCCAACAGTTGGTACGAAAAAATATGTTGGACCCATAATTTCACTCTTCTCCCCTCTAAAGATATTTCTAGTGCCATCCTACATAAGAAAACTATTTTTTCACATTTCAATTGATGTGGGCCTTAAAAAGTTCCATCTGATCCATTCCCATGATTATATCATAAGCATTCATCGCATGCACTGTGAAATCCCACATCAATTTGATGTTATCCATAGACAAACAAAATCCTTAATATAAGAAGGCTCAACACTCTCGTTGACCGAGGTGGGGTATGATTTTTCAAAATAGAAGACATCATTTCCACATGTGAACCCAACATATCAATGATGTGAGATGTGATAAAAGAATGAGAATAACCCATATCAAATAAGGCTTGTATTAATATGGAACTTAATAGAACTGTACCTCACACCATGGATGGAATCGACTGATCATATATCATTGCTTCCTCAACTTTAAACATCTTATTACATACTGTTCTCTTATCTTTATTACCCTAATGAGGAGTTATGGTGTTCTTCGAATCACCATGAGTAGTCTTTTCGGCCACTAATGGGTATGCTTCTGCCCCATCCTGTTGAGGCAGAAGGCCCCTGAAACCCCTAAAGAGGGTCAGAGACACCTAACCTCATAGAATTCTGACAATAACACTATTGATGCCCGATCTTCATACAATTATGACATGCTCAAGGTTGTTCTGTTCAATCTTGCTTTATGTGGCTCATAGAACCACACTAAAAACATTCCAACATAAAATGAGGATTCAGAGGACGATTCCATGATCCGGTCATCATATTATAAATTTTACTCCCACCCATGGAAATAAGAGTCCATATTCTTCTTGAATCCAACGTTTGTGTTCCCACAATTCCCTATGGGTACCAACACACATCCCCCCGCCGGTATCCCCCAAAAGATCTCTCTCATCCACTGTATATATATTCACCATTTCTTTGTAATCAACTATACACAGTACCGATATTTTGGATCAAATTTCCTAGTTCAAAACAACTTCAACCATTTGTGCCTTTAATGAAATACTCCCCACCACCTAAAGTTTAAACCGCACTACGTTCATAATCCTAATCACATATTGTGTTAAAACAAGTTCCCTTGGATCAAACCGATGAAATTTATTGTACACTAAATTCTAAACATATGAGAATAGAATTGTTTGTTAATCAATTCCAGAAAACACTCTCATGTCACAACTTGGTTTATCCATTCTTGGCCATCGGCTCCCACCACTGAAGGGAATGATATTCCAACATTTATGTAGGTTTGTTCACTTTAATCACTAAATGTGTTCCCATGATGTCAAATAACATATGAATTATGTTCATCTAAGATTCATCCCATTATAGGTCCAAATCACTCCAAAAGATGGGTGGATTTTTCCTTTGAAACTGAGATACATGATCCACATTCCTTGGTTCATCCACTTTATTCCCACATTCCATAGCATGTATAGCTTTCACTATACTCATCACCAGCTGCTAGTTCACCTGAGGTTCATATGACACCATATATTTAGCAACATTCTCTGGTTAGACTCTACGATACCTACCCAGTGCCATTTCTTTCAATACAAAAAACAAACATAAGTCCCATTCCCTGAACAAGAAATGGTAATCAATTTTAAATTTCAATTATATAACAACTATCATAACCATTCTTTCCATAAGTTCATATCTACCATGTTTTACTGTTCTAAAAAATCCACCATGTTTTGAAAAAAAACTTATTTTGAAAATACTATGAATTTCCATGGTATAAACCCTTATGTTTTGAAACCCAATTCATATTTTTCCAAAATCCACACATTCATACCACATCATAAATCATTATACCCCAATGAAATATGCATCCTTGTGGGATGTAATTTCTATAATGCATGTCGTGCTCATCTCATTGGCTACACCCATGCCAATGAAATATCCAATGCCTATAAGTGTCTCGAAAAACATATGTACCCAACTCCTGGGTAATTGGATGTTTAGTATAAAAGGGTTATATACATCCTTTTATGCTATACATTCCACATTCTAATAGACCTATACCTTTCTACAATCCCGACTCAAGGAATAGACTAAGAACAAATGTCAACACCAAGACAAACAATCAATGCCAAAGGACAGAGCAGCTGTTCTCACATGAAATCCAAGGACCAAACAAACTGATACCACTTGTAACATCCTTCCCCATATCATTGGCATGAGAGGGAAGATGAATGATACTTGTCCTTGAGTGACATTCCCAAGGCCCCAAAGGATAGAAATAAATGTTGTGGACTTCGATAATGAATTGGTGAATGATTTTCCCAACAGATAAAACAAAAAAAACCAATATTTCCACTTTCAACAAACTACATGATGCATGTCAACAAAACAACCTAACACAAAAATTAGCAAAGACAACCAATCACTCCATAACAAATCCCAAAGGCCAAAGCAACCAAACAAAAAATCTGACTACCAAGAGGAAGACTACAAAAAAACTCTAGAGGAATGAAGAAATTGTACATAGATCCACACCAATCTCCATGCCCTAAGAACCCCAACATCACCAAAGCATCGTGCTGAACTGCAAGAAAAAATGGGATTTATTACTCTATCTTGAGTCCCAGAATGAAAAATCGGCAAAAGCACCAATGTTCCAATGCAGGGGGTGAGTATAAATACTCAGTTGGTTTTCCCCTAATTAATTCCATATATATTCCACTGGGATAAAACCATTGTCACATTTATAAAAAATAGTTTATCTAAAAAATTCAATAGTGAAACAACTTAATACATGACAAAAATACCCTTACCAAGTCAAATACACATAACGCATTAGAAAAAAAATAAATCTTTGAAAAGAAGAACACAACAAATCAACCATTTGCATCAGACTTCTGTCCATCCCATTCACCCCATTTCAAACTAGTAGAGCTTCCCTAACATTATCCATAATGGTGGTTCTTCAGACCAATATCCATCACCTTTTATAGAGATACTTCTGTCCCACTTTCACTCAACATTTCAACCATCCAAAACCAATTATTTAACCCACCAAGGCCACAAATACATGCAAATGACAATTTCAATCACAAGCCAATGCATTTCACTAAATCGACTATTTATTGAAATCTCCCTTTAACCAATGACCCATTCCCAACCACATTTCAATAAACAACTTATTTATTGAAAACAATAATCTAAAAAGTGTATTTTGTAATCAAAATCTATCTCTATTAAAATAATCATTTTAAAATCACACAAAAAAGACCCATTTTGCAACAATAACCGATTTATTACAAAATCCCCTGAATCATCAATGAATGGGTTTCAACAAGATTCACACTTCATTATAGAAATTATTTTAAAAAACATAATTTTGACAAAAATAACTTGTTATAATAAAGTGGAGTTAAGGAAGAATACACCTACCTTTAGGGTTCTAGTGAATTTTACCCACATGTAAACTCAACCCAATCAGGGAAAAATATCCACAAAAATGGCGAGAGAGAGGGAAAATTAGATTTGGAGAAAACCATAGAGAACTAAGTGTTGAGACTTTTCAAAGAATAATTGGCTCCACCAAACCAAGAAAACCCTTCAATTTAATTTCTAAATTAGTGGGAGAGCACCCAAAACCATTGAGAAGAGGCAATACTGAGTGAGGATCAAGTGGGAGAGTGTTTGGGTATTTTTTGGGTATTATCAACTAATCAGGGATTTTGTTTCTAAAAATAGCTTTTACAAGTCGCACTGTGATCTCACACGGTTAAACAACCCGTGCGATAACCGTACCCCACATGCTACCTCTAAGGGGTACGTCGCACGACCCACCCCACATGGTAAGACAAAAAGTGTGCATGTTATGTGTACCCCACTACATTCATAGTTCATCTCGTACGGTTTCTCCTAATTGTGCTCAAACCATAGGGCCATAAAAAGGACTCAAATGTTTTTCAAAACCATCCCAAACTCACCAAAAATAATCCAAACTCATCCCAACCACATTACAAACATAAAAGGCATTAATAAATGCTACATACCTCAAACCGAGGCTTCTAAATGATAATTATTTTCCAATGTAATTTTATTATAATCTAATATATTGTTTGAATATTTAAAAACAATATATAATATTTAGTAAAATTAAGTTGGGATATTCTATAATGAAGTAATACTTCTTATTTTTATGTATGAAATGTGATGATGTAATTTTAAAAAAAATATTTTTTTTTATTTACATGGATTTACTACAATAGTATTAAATAATGATTTTTTTCAATTTAATGTCTCACAAATAAATATGTTTCAAAAATATGTTATATATGGTATTGTTATTGTAGAATCCAATAATTTCATATACAGTGTATTACATCAAATTAAATGATTGAGAATAGTCTGTAAAACCAAACCAACATGTGAATACATTCACTGCGAATTTTATGATATTTTTTATTATATAAATCCACAAGGAAACATGTATACCAAATAATTAAATAAAATTTGTGAATATTGTAATATATATAAATGTAGTGAAACTGAGGTGATGATACCCTTATAGAAATAATATTCTTAGTAGGAAAAAAACATCAAATAATTATAATAAAAACATATATATTATTCAAATGCGTAAGATATTTGTTCTTAATTATTTAACAGGATAATATAATTATTCTATAATTTAATACATAACCATATTAATTGATTATTGTTAATAATATTTTAAGGGTGTCAATAGTTTGATTTATTTTATGCCAGAATCTAAATGGAGTGTTTTAGTAATTAATCATTAAAACTAATTTCATCACCTGTATAACATAAATCATATTCAAATCGATGGGTATAATACATTTCTTGTTTATGGTTATTATAGAAATTTATAATGATTTGTTTTGATGATAAACTAAAGTATAAATTTTTTAGTTCTAATTAAATCAAAAAACTAATTCACTAATTATTATTCACATAAATATATATATTACAATTAAATAATATAAATTATTCATAAATTAATAATTATTAAATATTACTAATGGTATTTATATTATTTTAGTCATTAATTATGTAATAAGTACAGTATCATTCACATATTTGGAAGAGGTTGTAACACCCCATTATATTATGGAATATTTGTTTTTGAATAAATTAAATTTTCTTGATAGCATATGTTACACACAACATCATGTTATTTCAAAACCACGTCAAACTATTAATATTATTATTTAAACAATACCATTATTACATAGCTATTAAACATAGACGAATAAATAGGGATAACCAAATATTAAATATTATTAATTATGGTTTTATATAATTAAAACATAATGAAATAATTATTTATTTATTTTAAAGTATTTATATGATTTGAGGGCACTATTAATCCGAAAATGGGATTTAATTTAGTTTTTTGAAAAAATAATACAACAAATTTATAAAACATTTAAAAATAAAATTGATTAAATAAAATTGTTTTTTTAAATTATCAAGTCAAAATTATCATAGTATAATGTTTTTTTTTGAGGAAAATGATTTAATTTTCAAGGAATAGTAAAAGTATTTCTTTTTATTAAAACATTCGTTTCATTTAATAAATTAATATTTTAAATTTGGTTTTTAAATTTGGTTTTAAATTGTCCTTAGATCAATTATATATCAATTAATCCAATTTATGTTATTTTAATCATTCCCATATTTATTTTTGAGACCAAACCATTTTAAACTTTTGAACATTTTCTCTCTGGCAAACATATGTTTTGTCGCGTTTGTGGGATAAATTTTGAATTAAATTTTCCACATATCTTAAGGAAATTTGGAATGATGGTTTAAATATTTTTTTCAAAATAATTTATATTATCGAATAATTTCAAAATACTTTTTAACCATAACTAATAGTTAAAAAATTAAAAAAAATTATGGTTTACGTAAAAATGGGTTCTTTAGGGGGGTTATACAAAAAGATACGGGTTAAAAAAGAAAACAACATGTACAAAACCGATTATATAGAAATATTTACACCTTATAATTCTTATTTATCCATAATTGTTTGTATTGGATTCGAGTGGAATTTGAAAAACATGGGTACACCATTTTGATTCCAAAAAATTACTATTTTGACACTCAAATAAATTATAAAATCCCACCATTTCACATATACTATTCAAACATCCAAAAAGGGTCATCCACAAAATGACCAAATATATTTATTTCATTCCTAATCTAATATTATAATCCTTGTTTTTTAAAAAATACAACACTAGTATCATTTTGGTGAAACCCTAATAATATTACTTTTAGAAGAGATGGTACTCTACATGAATGTTATAATTTTATTTTTCCACCAACTCTTTCATTTATTATTAAAAATGAAGATATAATAACTGTATTTTATTATATATACTTAGATTTTTTAAGGTTATTTCCTACAACCATCTCAACTTTCATCAGATGGTATATGAAAGCATCATTCATGTGTATGATTGAATATCGACTCACGAATGAATGTTTTTAAATTTCCCACACCACCCCCATGAATTTATTAATTTCGAATTTAATGTTTCTATATTTTATTTATTATATTTTTATATTTAATTATTATTTATAAAAAAATATACTTTCTAAAATTTCATTCTGTGTGAATATGATAACATCACTCTTGTGTACAATAGACAACTACCTCGTAAATTAATGTCATTCATTCACACTAAACATGTACGGTAATATGGTTTTGGTAATTAAAATATTTCATTTAACTGAAATAAAACATATTATCTAATTTTCAGATATTTATTACCTTTCTTTCATTCAGTATGTAGAGAAAATTGATGCAATGTTCATTCGTATATACGGTATACCATTTTCAGGAATGACTCATACCATTTTCTATCTTCATGTTTTATAGATTATAATATATACATATGTAATATATTTATGAGAAATTAAAACCACGTATATATATATATATATATTACCATGATCAATGTTAGAGGACCAAAAATATAAAAATCAAAACATATATGAAAAATAATGTTTTATTTCTTAAAACGTGACTTTACCATGAAATTGATAATAACCGATTTATAACATGTAAAATGTGAAAAATATATGGTATAATTTATATATTTATGGCTATATAATATAGTAATACTAATTGTATATTAATTATATAGGAGGTTTAAACATGTATGAAAGAAGTCGATACTTAATTTATGTGATTAACATCACACCTTTATTTTGTATGAGACAAAATCCACATACAATAGAGGTTTATCTAATATATAATATATTAATACCATTACATTATCTTATGATTATTTTCCATATAATTATGGGTATACACATATAAAAGTTTTTTACACTATTTCACTGGTTTTATAGTCTAAAAGATAAAAATTTGTCAGTGATTTTTTGTCTCAATTTACCTTCTTTGAGAAATATGATATGTTATGCACCTATCTTCATTTCAGTCATGTATATAAAGCACAATTTAAAATTAATATAATGAATTTATTTATTCAAAGGATATTATATGTTTCATTTAACAGTATATTTTCAGGGGGATTATTATTCAAAGTTAATAATGTGGTAAGGCTATTTCTCTCATCGTTTATCATGATTTATCATGATTATACTTACAATGAAGAAATTGTATGATATATATATATATAAACTCATTTCTATACTTATAATATGATTTTTTCTAGAAATTAAATTTTTTACCATAATTTATCTCTCATTATATATTCAATATATAAAAATGAAATTTTTGTGAAATACATTGTTTGTTGCATTCTATGGCCAAAAATCAACATTCAATAATAAATTAGGTAATCTAAAATTATTTTTTTAAAAAAATTGTAACATTATGAAAATGATTTATTTTTGATATTTTTACTTATTTTTTAATTTTTTTTAAATAATTCAATGTACTTTTCTTTTTATTTTCAAGAAAAGGCATATATGGATTTTATAGAAAATATGAATTGAATCATTGTTTTAACATGTACAAAATTTGTGAATATTTTAAAAGGACAAGACCATTATTTGTGTTGGTGCATAATTTATAAGGTTTCATTGTAATTTTCAGTTAAAAATATCTCCATGATATTTTCCGAATTTTTAATTTTTAAAAAGGTGATTTTAAATGACTAAATATTTTTTTAGGAAACATTTATATAATTTTTCATTCAAAAAAACATCCTTCTAATATGGAAGACTTTTATGTTTCTTATGATTCAATAGGGATATGATCAAATCATAATATGGTTGTATAGAATCAATCCTAATGATCATGGAGCTACTTTTTGGTATCAATTAAATTAGGATAAGACACTAGTAAATAACCTCCAAAAGGACTGAGTAGTTTAGTAGTATTAGTAAAACCCATACATAAATTCGAAAATAATACACTAATTAAAACATTATTTTTTCTAAATACATATAGGATAATAAATTTATTCTATATAGAATATCCTTACATGATTTTATCTTTGTTCTTCATCATTTCCTAGGGGAATGAATAAAAAATTATTCTGAGCTCAAATTCTTAGTAAGTATAATTAAATTAGAATAAATAAAGAATTATTTATAACAATCAAGAGGAAACTTAAATAAATGGAATAAAATTCCATTAAAAAATAAGTAAGGAAAAATAAATATGGAAATTTAAGAAAAAATGCATTTAATTTAATCAATGAAATTTAGATGAAACATATTCATATATATGTCAACACAAGATCACATGGACGAATAATAAATAAAAATAATTAGTGGAAATAATTTATTATTAGTGGTCTTTCATTAGACACAAGAAAACATATACCACAAATATATTTCACAATATAGTTTAAAAATACTGATAGAAACCCATTTAAATTTTGAAAATTATCTGTCTCATGAGAAAATCATGAGGAATTGAGGATCTATAAAAATTCTTTCCCCCCCCCCCAATTACCATTAAAATTTATTCCTCATATTAAATAATTGAAATAAATAATAGTCCCTACCAATTAACCTTGTTGAATTAAGGATACAATTGAATCAATATTTCCAAATATAATCAAGTAACATTAAAGGTAAACACCATATGATAAATGGAATACAGTTATATAAATAATTATATACATGAAAACATATTGGATTTTTAGATGAAATTCAATGTCCAATGATCATGGGAAATTGAAGGGGATTAACTAATGAATCACTGAAGTGATTGTGAATACTATACAAAGACCTATAAATAGTAAACATTTACATTAAAAAATATCATGTTATACATCAAATGGATTATTTTTTGACCTAATGATGTGTAAATACATACAAGTCATATGAGGTAAAAATATCATTTCATTTTCATAGAAAATTGGTTAGAAATATTCTATTTTCAGAAAATTATATTAAAATTCTGTTTAACATTTTCAAAAAGGAAAAAGGGTAAATATTATTTAATATAACTTTTTGGAATGTTTAAAAATAAAATTTCAATTTATTTATAAAATTATGTCTTTAAATTAAAGAATGTTCAGTAACTAAATAAGGAATAAATTTGTGGTTTCTTAAAAAGAATATTAAAAGATTTTATATACCAACGAGTATAAAAATGGTAAAAATACTAGGAAAAGATCATGAATAGACATTTTTGGTGAAAATTAATGTATTATTTAACAATATTAAAATAATTTCCTGTAATTTAAATGAATTATTATAAAACTTAATCATCTGTAGAATCATCTTGAAACATTCAAAATTGTCATATTCATCATTGAATCTTCCTAAATCCTAAGACTCTTGAAGGAAAAAATTAAATGACATTTTTAAATACCAATGTAATAAATAATTAATGATATAATATATCAATGGGTTAGTTGATAAAAATAAAAAAAATAATTATGTGTTTAATATGAAGTTTATGTAACATATATAAAATGTTAGATGATAATTTGTTACGTTGTGTCCAATTTGTGTCATGTGTCTTTATATTACCAAATAAAAAATTTATGTTAATTATTTAAATGATTTAAAACTTCTTTCATTTTTATAATACCAATTATTTATATTATTTCCATATTTTATAAAACCACATAATAAGTTATGTTTATGTCGGGTGTTTTGACCAAATTCGGTTAATTGGTTAAAAAAATAATTATAAGTCAACTATTGTGAAAGGGTTCATTATATAAAATATAAATAATTATAATCATGAAATAATTATTATATTCATAAATGAATTTTACTTTTAAAACCAGTCATGAAATATGTTTGTTAAAAATGATCCAATGTTACAATCATGGAGATGGTAGATCGTACGTACGCATTAGTAACGTTCTCATTTTTCAAATGATCATTGTGGAAAGATGGGAAATAACACTATATCAACACATAATTAACATTATATCATTAATAAATTATTATTTATTCATATATAATTATATATATAATTCTATGGATGTAAATGGAATCCCATCGCATCGAGGATGCGTTAGTCCACACGTCTACTACTGACATTTTAACCTTTTGGTGTCTGAAAGGGTACAAAAGAAAAGGATATATATTCTATATCTAGAAAAATGATTATGTCATGAATATAATATATATTTTGTGTATGCCACATATGTTTAATTATAACTATAAATTATGAATTTTGACTTATCGTGTGATTGAATCACATCACTTTTAGTAGGTGGTAGTCCATAAATCCACAAATGATATTATCGTATTCACAAAAAATAGAAAGAAAAAAATAATGTGATATAAAAGAACTAAATAATTATAATGAACTTTTAAATATATTATATAAAAAATATCATTTGTTTTTAATAATATTTATAAACCAAGGTAAGTGTTAAAGCAAAAAACTAACAATTCCAACTCGTGTGACGGTAGTTCCCTATATAGATAAATGATATGTTTGTTACACATTAGATAAAAATTTCTATAATTTTTAGTCAGAAACATAAAAAAATATCACAGTGTATTGAAAATATCATTTTATATAATCTTGGAATAATAAGAGTTTAGGGGGTGAAATTATAGGAGAAAACTAAAAATCTAGAGGAAAGGTGGTACCTATTCTTTGGGTAACTCTCTTTTTCGCTAAAGGGATTCCATCGAAGGACATATGATCAAGGGGAGTATTATAGGATGAGGTTTGGTAATTTTAGTATCTATTTTGGTATAAATCAGGATTTATAATATCCTTGCGAGGTGTGAGGATGTTGGTGGATAGGAGGTCTTTGATAATGGAGGAGTGAAACTCTTACAAATTTTGGAAAAGGGAATTCCAACCAATTTTTCCCATTTACATTTTCTCAAATATTGGTTAAAATTTTATATAAGGGAGTATATTATCTTAATCATACCATAAATCTTACTTTCTATATGTTTTCTGGTCATTTTAGCCCTTATTATTATGTTTTAGTTCCTTGTTAAGCATAATTTTCACTTAATCGTCGTAATAATTTTAATTGCATTCACTAATATGTTTTCTCCAAAAATAATTTCCCCATATTGAAATTTATAAATAATTTTGATTTCAAATATAGAATCCAATTTTCAAAATTTTATGCATACATGTCACAAAAATAATTATAAATTTAATTCCACGGATGGGATGACAATGTGAGTTTTCAATGTAAAAATGTTCCAAAGATTAATAATTTTTAACATTTAATTTCAATGTGAAATTTATTAATATGAACAAAATTGGATTGATTTGAAAAGTATGATCTAATTAAATTATAAAGAACATTTAAAATAAAATTTAATTTTACAATATATATTAATTGAAAAATACTTTTTGAATTAGAATTTTTAATTTTTCTTTATTCATTATAAAATAAAATTTAAATGAAAAATAAAAAAACGCAACCATAACTAATATTTTATGTTTATAATTAACATTTTATGTTTAATTTAGCAAATAATATTTATAAATATTAAAATATTTGGATTTAAGTTATGTTTTCCAATAAAAACATGTAAATGTACATTAATGGAAATATAATATTTTATGCATAAATTTTTTTTTTCTCGTATCATATATATATATCAAATCTATTCGATGAAAATCAAAAAAAATTTACTAAATATATATATATATTTAATATCACTCACTAGTATTAATTAGCTGAATTTATTATGATAAAACTAATTTCTGGGCATATAAATAATTTTATATAAAAACATTCAATTTATATTGAATTAGTTCTTATATTCATTCATAAATAATTAGTAACCAATGAAATAATTTTATATTTGTATGAACCATGTAATTTCAAAATTTATTTGATCCTATTTTTAAAAACTAATTTAATATCAATGTTATATCTTAATATATTAAATTATTATATAATAATAATATAGTGTTGTTCTTTAAAACACAATCTTACGTGTAATGAATCCCATCAAGGAAACTCATTATTTCATGTGATGTACTCTAATTTATTATCACGTGCATTAAAATCTATAAAATATATCAAAATTGGTTATAATAGTAGACATATTATAAATTCACATGGTATTAATTTATTTTATGCATTGGGAGTCATCTTTCATGGACACTATTGAATATAGTATTTATACATTAGTTTTTAGGGTGTTTCCATCTTTCCAACGTAATTTAATTGTGTCCTCACAATTTAAACACGACCATGGTAATATATTGGTTGATGATTCTAATGTATAAAATTTAAAATTAAGATAAGGGTTCATGAAACATCTTCTCAAAAAGAGATAATGGGGTATCCAAAGGTCACGTGGATAATATATAAATAGGCCTCTTTATAAGAGAACATTAGTGGGAAATACCAATACATACTTGGAGGAAGAGTGTAAATATTTTTGGGGAGTGATTTAGGTAATCAATCAAAAACAAGTTAATGATCAATGTGATGTTGTGGGACCAAAATCCATATGTTTGTGATGATTTATGAGACCATCATCTCAACAAATGTTATGATATTATGACAATATTTTTATTTTGGAATCAATTACCTGATGTTAAGAAATTCTCTTACAACCAAAAACTGTAATGAATTTTACATTCATGATAATTTTATATTTTATATGAATAATTATATTTTCATTCTGCTTCAATAAAATTCTAACTTCAAGAATTATATATCTAAAAGTAAACATATATTTCAGAAGCATTGTAGTATTCAATAAACTATAAGGCACATAAAAGTGAAAAAATTATTTTCAATTGTCACTACATATTCTCCAAAGACAATATGTCTAATAAATTAATCTCTAATATATAAAAGTTACACTAATGACTCATCATTAGTATTTACAATTTAGGTTTATTAACTATTAAAATTACACATTAATGAGGTCATTTTATAGATCAATGGTTGTTGTGAAACCCTTATCATCATTTGGTCATGTGTTCAATACCCAATGCCTTGCCAAACATGATTGGTTTTCACCCAATATACAATTATTTATTTTATAAACCCATATTAATATAATTTCCATAATAGATATAGTGCAAATAATTGAAATTTGGTTTCATTTTAAATATCATTTTAGATAACATTTTCATTATAAACTCAATAAATAAATACAACAACAATTTTATTTCATCATAGGTTCTTCCTTGGGATATAGTTTATTTTAGGTTAATTATTATTATTTTCTATTAAAATAATTAATTCTTATTTTTTAGAAAAAATTGAATTATCCTAAGAATATACAATTGGTGTTCCATATAAGGTTCACAGTAGGGCCTTTTTTGTACAAGGTTATGATGAGTCAGGCCCATTGCACCATGTTTGAGTTTTTTATTCAGAGGTACATCAATAATAGAACAACATCCACTTATAGTATCAATAATTGATGTATTTCTAGTAAGATTCATATAATCTCCACATTACCAAAATTCTAGAATGTTCTTCTATACATATCCCCAAATTCATCCGAAGGGTAATGTTTTCAAATATATATTTTTCAATATATAGATCCCAATGTGGCCACCAAACATTCTTTGACACTAACTGTAGTGACCAAACCCCAGAGTGTGGGGAGAATGTGTCTGCTTTTAATTACGTTGGAACAAGATAAAATTAAATCATATCCTGATGGATTTATCATTTTAGTAGTTTTTGTTAAATCAATACATAAATTAGAAGTGAATACTATAATTACTACATATTGTTTTCCCTAAATAACTTATAGGATAATAAAAAATTTCTTTCTAGAATATCCCTTTTTAACTATCTCGTTATAATTATTGAGTTTATGGGGAAAAGAAACAAAAACAAGGTTGAGTGCAAATGATCAGTAAGGGAAAATTACAATAAAGGAAATAATTAATCAATTAGATTAATAAAGTAACAAGGTAAATAAATAGAAACACATTCCATTTAAATAACTATACATGGAAAAATAAATATGTCAACGTAAAAAACTAAATCACAGGACATTTACTCAATGAATTGAAAATCAAATATATATGTATACATGTCGAAGATAGATCTCATTGATGAATAATAACATAAACTAAAGGAGTGAAATGTTTAATTTTTGGGCATCATGTCTGAGGAAAATGAAAACTTATACCATCAAGACCATTGACAATATGGTTTAAAATATCAAATAGAAACTCAATAATATTGTATAGCTTATTTTTTCCCTGAGAACCTAATAATGAATCGTGGTGATCTATAATGTATGGGAAACATTAGTCATTACCATTCCAGATCATTCCTCATATAGAATAATCAGAATAAATAATATGCCTTACAAAATATCCGTATTCAATAAATGATATTGATTCATTAATATATTACCAAATAATCATATAAAATGAAATATAAACACAAAATGAGAAATAGTATATGGTTCAATAAATAATCATATCCATTGTTGGTGATGTATTTCGGTTAAGGCCATGAAGGCCCATTTCTAAGAAAACCAAAGGAATATATTGAACTAGTGCACAATCTTGAGATGCCTGAGGGCGGTTCATGCAAGATATATGTATTCCGCCTAAGATTGACAATGGTGTGCAAGATCATGTGTGCCAAATGTGATGTGAAATAGAGTCTTCTTCGCCACCCTTCATAAAACAATCCATGTGAGTGGGGCGATTGATGATTTCCACGCGCTCTAGATGAAAAAAATCTCTCAAGATCTTCCATGCCCAATGCGCCATCAAAATGACTCTTGCGTGTCGCTCATCTTGCGTGATGTCATAGATGTTTCCAGCTATAAATTGAAACGTATCCCTAACTTTCAAGGGACAGTGACAGAAGATGAACTGATGCTCTGCTGCATGAATTACATCCCTCTAGAGACTATGAGAAATAAAAGGCCTCAAGGCACTAGATCTTGTATGATAGGTCTCCCATGGGTTGTCTTTTAGGTGGGCCCACTAGGGATTGATCCTACCCAAAAAATTTACTCAAATTCATTTTTCTGCAAAATATTCCTATTATGCACATGGTTTCCCAAATTTTGTGTTTTTCTTGTGCGTAGGGACTCCCCTAGTGCAAATCCACTCATTTTGCATGAAACCACGTAACATTTTATGAAACCATGAAATATTGTGTGCATCACACAATCTTGTGTGAAACCCATCCTCTTGAATGCCCCACATCAATAATCCACTTGCCCGTCATTATTCACTTCATATGTCTTGCATACCCTACGACACCGTTTTTTATAAACTCTTAGCAGTGAAACACCTGTTATATTCATACTTCTCCAGTACATCCCTCCTGGTTTGTACGAAGTGATTTGACGGTCTCTTGGGTCGTGCTTTATGTCTCATTTCTTGACCATAGTATTATTCACATAGACATTTTACTGACCATTGCTTCTTCTCAGAGCCACAGTAATGGTTATTGCTTCTGCACATAGCCATGCTAACATGATCCTATCAATGGATCACTCCAAAACCCCTTCTCTATATGGAATTGATGGTGCCATCCCTTAACCATGTGTTAAATATTAATGGTTATATATGTCCTATGGGTGAGGAGTAAATCCTTTCTGTCCAAGCTACAAGATATTAAACAGCAAAGAACCCACAACCATGACACATGATGTTATACTATGATCATTTCATAAGAGACTAGTTTGGAGGTGACCATGAAGGGGGTGGGAACTGATGCCTTTCCACACTCACTTCCCTTTGGTATTTGTCACCATGCACACCTTAGGTAGTCTCCAAGTTGGCCTCATCACCCACTGACGGGATGATTCAGGTATGATGTCCACATCATCCTCAAACATATGGACCCATAATCTGGCATCCATCCCGGTTTAAGACCCAATATCTATATCTTTGGGCCGCTAACCACACATAAACCATGCACTTTTCCTTGCAGCTGCACTGTTATGTCATAATCATCCAGTCCATTGTTGCCTCATGTTTCTCACACAGAGCATGAATCATGTTATCTTAGAGTAACAAATGACCATGACATCCTCTTTAGTTTTCCATAGCGTGTAATAATAATTCCAACCTTTTCCAAAATATATGTAATTTGATTCTTTCCATTTTAATGAAATTTACATAGGATGACTCTTTTATGTTCAAGCCCATCACCCATTTGTCCTGACCACTTCACGTCAGCTTACCCTCATCCCGAATGAAGTTAAACTATATGCCCCTTCTTCCTGTATGATGTCAAACAAGATTATTTTGAACTACATTGGTTTTGATCCCTATCTCATGGTATAGGGTACATAGGAATCCTCCCTTAGGTTCAATGCCAAGCATTTGTAGACTATGGTGTCCCCTTTGATGGGACCCAAATCCTATGTTGTTCCCTTAGCGATGTCAGGATGGCTCCTGGGGAGCTAACCATGCGTAATCCCCTCACTCAATTCACACTAATCCAATGAAAAGTGTCCCTATTGTAATGGGATTCTAACCAGGTGAAAGCCCCCTCATGTCTTGGGGTCATTGTGCATTGTGTAAACCCCAATTCTATTCCCCATCCTGAACTACAAGGAAATTGATTCCCCACCAGGTTGATGCATTGGAAGCCTCCATGAGGTTCAAGACCATCACCCATGGCCCATATTTCTCTCTCCAATGATCCTTTGTGTTTGGGGATGGTCATGCCTAAACATATTGGTTCTATTTCCTTCGGGTATCATCCATGTGTCTATTCTTAGGAGAAACCTCCTAAATTCTCCCATCACCCCATTGAACTATGTGGACTTTGATTCCCTTCCACATAGATAAATGGTAAGCCTCTCTATGTTTCATCCCCAACACCACCATCATCTTCACATCGCTTTCATCGCACTCATCTCATCTATGTCCTCAAAACATCCATCATCCATCATGGTTATACATGGGCCACCACATTCTGGTGAGATCATGTCATCCACCTCCCCACGGCTCCTAGAAGTTCCTTGGCCGCTAAGCACATGTATGTCCCAACACGTCATTGAGTTGTTGTCAAATGTTTAAACCTCAATCTCATGATTCATCCTCTCGGAATACATGGGTTATGGTCCACATCTTCTATATAGGTTGTGTTGGAGACCTCCATGAGGTTCAATCCTTGCTAATGGTAAACCCTAGTGTCCCCTTTTTTCAGGACCCAATCATCCTCAGATCGTTCCTCATTTGGCATATTTATCCACCCACATTGTAAGCCTCTCAGGTGCTCCCTCTTTGGGATGAAAAAATCTGATCTACTCCCATTAGTTTTCCGATCATTCTGATTAATTTTTCTCATCATTAAACATGAATCATACACCATGATAAACATTGAAAGCTAAGAAAAACCTTGGATACATTACACTAGAATTTAATTATCTGCACTGAACATGTGATTCATTGGATTTCTACTCCCTCAAGAAGTATTACCCTAATTGAAATAAATCTAGGTGTATTAGTGATTTAGTGTCAGGACATGCCCACAATTCCTAATGTGACTTCTCCCCGGAAGGATGGTTGCTGACCTGACATGACCTCGCGGAATGTCCAAACATGAGTAGTGCAATCAACCAGCATCCACGAAGATGTGGATTCTAGAAGAGTTTCATGAACATCGTATTAAATCTATGAGAGACACCCGAACTATGAGACAAATTATGAGGAGGAATCCATGGAAGGAGAGATTTATATCCCATCATCCAATTTTTATCTAGTAGAAAGCATTGTTGAATAACTGATGGATTCCTCACACCATTAGAAACCTTGAATGTCAGGTAACAACCTTCACATCCCCATGAATAGTTGTGCACCCCGAATGAAGCATCAGAAACCTGAATGTTGAACCTGATGTGAATCCTCTCATTAATATAGAGAATAGTAGCATTTGAGACATTAGTAAACAAGCCCATCTCTAGATATATTTTCAGTGCTAGGTCTAGGTAATAAAACTGTGGGCCTCGTGTAAAACTCACTAATGATTAGGGAAGTTATTAATTGGGCATTCGGTCTCTGACGTTGTCAGTGTGGATCTTTATATCCAGTATGGAAGACTAAATGGTGATGGGTCACTATGCATTTCTTTCCTATTATCTATATAGTTTTGTGAATTTTCCTGCTTTACATGACCCAATCTCAAGAAATAGAAAACTGAGCATATCCCTCCTATGAATTCAGGGCAAGGGGTTGTACAAATGATGAAAATCACCAAGGTTTTATCTCCTCTGTAATGTTTCCCATGCCCATAGCAACTAGGTTCCAAAACCCACTCTTACCATCTCAATTTATTCAGAGGATGGTGATAAATACTCTCATTTGATAATATGGATAGGAATGGGTCATCCCAATGAGGCACATGGCCACCAAGACATGGAGGCCTCGATGCCCTGTCAATTCTTCCGCCACTAAGGGCCGCGCAGGGAGCCACTACTCCCAACTCTATCTTTCAATAGCTTCGAGTTCCTATCCCCAGACTGCTCCTAAAACTCACACCATTATTATAATGAGTTAAGGGATGCATTCTTCTTCCAAGAATGGTCAACATCTAGGGATCCTCTAAGGAGGAATCCCACCCAGACGCATCAGTGTCTCTATATTTTACTATAGTCTGAAGGGCATTCATCCCATCCCACTTCATAGATGATCTAGTTAGGCTAACCTGATGTCAACGTAGGGTGAAATCTCAAGTGTATACCCACCAGGGGGCATCATTACCTGTGGTTTCAGCTGCCTGATCCACCATATGCATGAGTTATCAACCCACTATAATCATTGGGTAGGAGAAGATATCAAATATAAAGTAAGGGCACTTCCATGCCTAGCAATAATTGACGCACCAGGCACCCTGTGAGCAGGTTGAACTAGCTCTCCCATTTACCGGGCCTAGAAGAAACCATCATAGGCTGATCTGCGATGATGGAATCTCGTTTCGCAGTTCTACATGTACCATTATGAGGCATAGTAGAGGTACTCCCTACTCTATTAGTTAGTATGGATGTCCTCCCCATGTCACCCTCTCCAAAACTAGAAGAGGCCCTCCAAACATCATCGAACATCAACATTAAGGTCCTCCCCATTCTTCTGGCCAAAGGTATGAAACTTTTCCTAAAATACAAGGTTCTCAATTTGAGGATCTTTCTTTCCCAATTAACAAAAAACACGGAGTCCCCCCCACCCCCATTTTGATCATCAATTTAGCTGTAGGTCCTCCATGTTATAACAATCACCAAAGTAGAGTCCCTCCCTACATCATCACTAGAGAACATGGATTCCATCCCCATGTACTAATCTATTTCAGTGGAGATCCACCCCATTCCAAAAATATCTTATGTGGATACCCTTCCTACTTCATCAATGGAGATCATGGATGCCCTACCCTTGTGGTCATATATTATGGTATAGGTCCTCCATGTTCCAACAAACACCAAAGTGGAGGACCTTCCCTGCCTTATCAATGGAGAACATGGAGGCCCTTCTCATGTCCAGATTAATCAATATGAAGGCCCTCTTTATTCCATTACTAGTAGGCCCAACCGATTTGAGGGTCATCCCTACCCAACAGAAAGCCACCATAGGGGTCCTCCCCATGGGTTTTATATATCCATCGGAGGCCCTCTCATATCCCGTACTATCAAATTTATTGTTCATCCCTCTGTTCCATTCGTCAATTGTCTCGGTTCCCCTCGAACCCCATCTCATCTAAGAAGATGTCCTCCCCACATTGACGACATCCGATATTAAGGCCCTCCTCATATCTCATCCAGTGTGGGTGGAGGTCCACCCCACTCGAGCACCAATCTACACAGATGACCTCCTAGTGTCAAAACCAACCATATCATAATGAAACATTCCATGTTAGGAGGCTGGTTCTCCGCCGCCAAAGGATGAATCCTGAGAATTATCAAACCTCAATCAAACTCGTCTACTTTTTAGATTATGAGTCAGATTGTGAATCAATGATGGAACCCTCACCCTAATCTTCTAGGCTTGGGATGGGGTAGGAACAATGCATATAAGACTCATCCTTCCATATAGTAAGGTCCACTGAATCCCTGTATCCATATAATGATACATACTGGAAGAGGATTATTTGGCCCCTTTCTAGGGTCTTGTTCTGCAATCCTCATTATCATCAATAGTATCACTCTCCACCTCAACCAAATATCATAGAGAGTTGTTTTTGGGAGTAGTAGAGGATGAGAAGTAGTGTGACCCACCGCTAATGACCCAACCCATGTGTGCGACGTAGTCATTTTCAGTCCAACATATATGGATTTTTTGGTGCAATCAATGCAGTCTTCTAAAGATAGACTGATATGCAAAATCTTTTCATCCCATACACCATAGTCACCATCGGACATTCCACCATCACAACGGTTAACATCAGTGTAATTACCGGTCCTGCAACTACCTCTTGATGAAGAGTGGGGCTGTCATGAACCAAATCCCTAGTCTGAGTCGATATATTTCTTGGTTAATATCATTGTTGATCACCTTCCTAAGATGTTCTATCCCATTACAACAATATGTTTACTTATTCTAGAATTTATCACCCATAAAGAGGTCTTGTGCTTCCCCCAAACCCTCTAGGCAACATGATTTCATCCCCATCATCGATGGGTGGCTTACCTGAAGTACTAGAAATACTTCAATTACATTATCTAGCAACTTTTCATGGTCAACTGGGATACACTCCTTATGGATTAGCACCCTTATCCACCTGTTCATAATTGGACCCTCAAAAAATGATGCATCCAGAGCATTATAGTGATCTATAGAATTATTAAGGAGGCTTCCTCGTGTCTAGATCTATGGTTGGTGGTAGTATTATACCCTTCATTTCATTCATATTTGAGGATGGCCCAAATTTCCTGGAAATATGTAGGATATGCCTCCAGGTACATTTTTAGTTAACATGGTTGACCTATTATAGGAAGACACCAATCTATGACTCATTAAAGAGAACTTCCCCCTTAGGAGGTTCCCCACTTTTTGGATCATTTGGGTAGGGTAACACACCAGCAAAAAAAAATTATTGGGCCTTACTGGACCTTCTAAGTCATTATCATTTGGTCAGGGCCCTAATAAAAGTAAAGAACATGTTGGGTCCGTCAAACCCCCTCACCTATCCAACTCAGTGGAAAATATGGAAGATGACCCCAATAGGTTGTGTTATATCAATATCTCATGTAACATAATAATATGGTTGATGACCTTCTTGTTGTATGTACTAAATAATGTTGACCATATTACATAAATCTTATACTGGCGTAGTCGGGGAAGGTACAACCTCCACCAGATGAGTTTCCTCCTGGTGGACTTGACCATTATGACTATATGGACAGGGTAAGGGCTGGTGTTAATAAGAAGAGGGCATGATATGAATCACCAAATCCACCCAAGTTTCATGGTAAACCTCCTCAGGTCCCATCTTAGGTTCCCACATCATCTCAACTGGTCGTTCCCCTAGAAGACTCGCAAGTCATCCCACCAGCCACTGCACGAGCCTTTGGGCATTTATACCTTGTGGAAGAAACATACAATTCACTTGTGTCCATAGATCATCAGCAAGATTGGAATCCCTTCCAAGATGATTAGATGTCTGCGCTCATTTCCCTTCTAGAGGCTTTGGAAATCCATTATGTAGCGATCCTACATGATAGAAAGTTGTATCTAGTAAGGATGGATGATATGATAGTGCCCTCGTGTTTCATAAATCCTACCTTATCCCATTTTAATGGGACATGTGACCCACTGAAACATCCAACCCACTTCATTTAAATGTGTTGACCAATGTTGGGAACTCTAACACAGTAGGAGGTCATCAAAATCTGGGGTTTTGTGTGGACATTGGAAGGACCCACATTTGTCTAGTTCATCCAGATACCCATTTTGTCATTACCTTGTTGGGTGGAACTTCATAGGCATCTTCTCTACTAATTCAGATCCATGACCCTGAAGACAACAGTTGTAGACCTTTTTTGGTGTAATAAAAATCATGATGAATGATTCAAAGACTTTTTCTCAATGTGGAAGGGCATCACATATTCTAATGATATTGCACTATTCTTGGAGAAACTACTGATGATGTGCGTGGGGAATTCAAGACTGAACTAGTCCTTTCTGTCATCACTACGAACAACCTAGGAGGATTTTGTGATTTCTCTTACAATGAATAGTGTATAGAGGAATCCTTGAATCCAGACATGCAGGCACGTCCACTACCTCATGTGGTTCTTGTAAGACATGTCGCTAAGTCTAATCCCACAACAGTATCACAAATATAGGCCCCCAAGTAGTAGTAATTGTTCCTAGCAGAGCCACCTCTATATCTTCATTAGGGCCCACCACCATAGGTTCATCCTCTAGCTCATCAATGCCCACATTATCATTAGAGGGTGCCCCCGAATAACATGCCACCACCACCTAAGAGAGATAATCAGGTTCATCCTATGCATCGGGGACTTACAGCCCATCATCAAGGCCAATGTCACATTGCTCCTTTCCCAAATCGGAGAAACCAGACCTACACATTTAACATGGCTCATTTTCTTGGCTAATACAAAATTTCCATAGATCAGGGAATCCTGCGGTTGTGATAATGAAATATCCCCAAAGAGGTGTGAATCATTGATTTCCCCAAATAGGGCCCCAACCACTGGTTAATTGGGCATAACCTCAAGCAGTGATATGAGCTTAAATACTATCTCCAAGACTTGGTTAATAACAACATAGTCAGGTTCGGTCCATCCCCAGCACAAGTGGTGTCTGCGTTTATAAACCCTGACTGTGATAGCATGGTTGAATGAAAACGTGTGTCTAACCATGAGTCTCAAAAATATGATGACCATATAGATCACAAGTTATTTTCTTGTTCCCATGGTATTATCCATGCACATTTAAATCGATCTGAGTCATCATAACTCACCGCATTACTGGAGCCACTACTTATGCTTCAACATCTCAGCCATCCTCTTCCTTGAAGGGAATGCATCTTCAATACAAATAAAAGCTATATCTCCCACTAATTCCATATTAATCCCCTAATCTTTGTTAATTCATACCCCCATAAATGGTTATTACCCAGAAAATCCCCCTGATGATGGATGAGTTTTCAAGTGATGATCAGGGGTACACTTCAAGCAATACCATAAAGCTGGTAAACCCTTACATTATTCCCATTGATGAAGAGTGAAAATTGTACACTCCTAACATCCACATATGATGCCAGTGTCAATGGATCCATGGGTATGCGAACCACCAGAATTCATTGTTTAGTGCTTCCATTCAGGTTGTTCATGCCATCGAAACTAGACAATAATCCCAACACAGCGCTCAAAACACGTAGCCTTATCATCTCATTTCATCACATCGTTCTCCCCCGCTGTTTGTGATACATGATTAGGTAGAACCACCATTAACATGCTACGGTCAGTCATGTTCTTTCATGGCTAGACTGCAGTTATCTGGACCTCTTCCAGATTTTACTCTATGAGGTTTGACTACTGATAAACGGGATATTCCAAACACCATCTAGAATATGACGGTTCATCCAGAAGCACCCATCATACCTAATAAAACAGTGATACATCATTTCAGTAGAACTATTAACCTGTTATGGAAATATGATATCCTCAAGAATCATTCCAGCATTAATTTGATTTCATCTATCTTTGAGGCTCTCTTCGTGTCAATAGAAATGTGTGAAGCCCTTGCGAGGGATTTATGTACCCCCTCTAGTTTGAGATAGAAGTATCAGCCGTAAAATCCTTCCATGCTAAGATAGTTGAGAATGTTAAATTTTAGCCCATCATATCGTTCTATGGAGAAGATGATGGTTATCTTATATAGGTTCACCTATGCCTGTTGTACATCACCTGCTAGTTCAACGGTGTGGAGGTCCGGTGTTGTCTTTTCAACACAAGTTCAAGGATGAACCTTATCCCAACATGGATGCTCTGCACGATGGGGATATATGAGATGGATCTTAGTCCCTCTTACCAGATAATACATGGTTATGACAAGATAGAGTAGACACCAGTTGACTTGATTCTTCTGATGACCCAGTTCAGTGGCCTATATGCCATCACTGAGTTCATTGTTGTCTAACAAGACACTGCTTAGAACAAATTTATAGGTTGACCATGCCTCCACCTGCTTGTGGCACTATCTTCCTTGTATCACTAATTCCATAAGTGTTCCATTAATGATTCAGTAGGTGTACTCCAATGTGATGTGATCCCTTTCCCACTTGTGAAGCAAAATACATGGATATTGACTATTACAATATCCTGAAAAATAATATTCGAGCTAATAAGGTTAAACAAGGTATGACTATGACGGACCCATTGATAGACCTAAATGATGCCTACATTTTCCCAATTCACATATTTGAGGATGTGACCCCAAACTTGGAGAAATGCTTCAGTGTCTATGTAATAAAGGAGAATGGAATTCTGAAATCTAAGTAATTTCGTGTGATCACCTCATATTATTACACAAACATGGATCATGTGATCACATAGCCCCCTACTCTTATAAATTATCGACATTTCCGTGCCATGGAAAAACAATATTTCGTGCTTTCATGTTTCATTGAGATGGGATAAACCAAAACATGATGACACACCATTATTTTTTTGATAACATTAAACATGAACCCTTTGGTCAAATTCATGATGGGATCGGGTTGATGGCTTTTTTTAGCATGGTTTCAGTAGTTAAGGAGTCTCCCTGTGAGGTTTCCACTACTTCTTAGGATGGCACCACTGTCCCATCATGATCTGTCAACTCAAAATAGTTGCTTCATGTTGATGATACCTTCCCTATGGATGAATAAGGGTATTTTGGAGACTCCCCCAACAAATTCATAGAGGGTGTCTCTAATACGGTCAATGAATTTGAATATATTAACCTAATTAACAATATAGATCCAAAACCAACATTTATTCACACCATTATTCCTACAGAAGAGAAATAATAATACAAGGATTTCCTAAGGCAATATCATGATGTATTTTCTTGGAGTTATGATGAGATGCAACTACTAGATGCTCAGGTCACCTACCACGGTCTCGGTCTCCCAACAAATCATTGAGGGTTTAAATAGACTCCCATAAAGAAGCACACTTCCCATATATCCATGCTTGAGGAAGAGGTTGATAAGCTCACTAAATCCAAATTCGTTAAGATGTTCATTTACCCTGAATAGTTAGCCAACATTATTCCCATCGGGAAGAAGAATATAAAAATTAGATTCTCCATCTACTACTAGGATCTCAACCATAACACTCCAATGGATGATTTTCCCCTTCATGCAATATAAATGTTGATCAACACCACTGCCATGTTCTATGATCCCTCTTTCATTGATGGGTATACCAGTTATAACAAAATATGAATGTACTCTAAGGATGAATAGTCTACCACCTTTAAGGAACCACAAGGTACTTTCGTCTACCAGGAAATACCTTCCATTATAAATAATTCATGTTCCACCAATTAGTGTTCCATGCACCACATATTCTAGAAAATTCATGTGACATTGGTTTAATGATACATGAACGAATTAGTGGTTAAATATCAGCTACATCAAGACCATCTCATAGATCATGGGAAATATTTTAGCTTCCTCTGTTACTACCATCTAAGGATGAGACCCGAGAAGTATGCCTCTAGGGTCACCTTTAGAATGTTTTTGATCTTTTTTATGATATACAGGGGAATCGAGATTGATCCGGCAATGATCTAGGACATAAAATAGATGTCTTTTCTGAGAAATATTCCTGATCTACGAGGAATTCAAGGAAGCTTAACCTACAATCACCAATTCATCGTAAATCTATATTGAATGAGTTATAAATTTTCCAAAATCACGATTAAAGGTGATTATTATTAGTTTGCTGAGAAGTGTCAAACTCCATTTGAGAAAATCAACTAGTAATTGCAACAGCCTTTGATTTTGTTGCAACCGATTTCTAGAAAGCTACTAGACCTCTATATGACGGCTCTGGAATGGTCCCATGGTGCCCTTATCACCTAGAATAACAATTACAAAACATAAAACAATTTATACTATCTCAGTTTGGTTCTCCATGATAGGAATACAATATATTTCTCTATTGAGAAGAGATGCCTTGCACTGGTACTCATAGTGAATAAATTGTGACATTACATACCACACCATAAGATACATCTAGTGTTCCAAATGGATCTTCTAAAGTACATACTAAACTACCCCATGATGATAGACCATCTAGCTTGCTGGGCAGTGATCCTTAAATATTTCAACATCATGTTTGTTCCCAAGAAGGCTATCAAAGGACAGGCATTGGGAGACCTTCTTTCTTCCAATCCTTCCTCTGTTTATTAGGCTCTAGATCAAGAGTTTTCCAGTGAGGAAATCTTCTTGGTGGATCAATCCATTCCTTGCTGAAAAGTGATCATTGAGGGTGCTTCCCAAAGCCCGGCATGAAGAAGTCTCTATGATCCTCGAATCATTATTGTGGGCCTGGGTAACATCTCTATCACGCCTGCATAAGTTTCCATGCCCTATTAATTCATGTTTTCAAAAGGCTATACCAACAATGAAGCAGAGTACTAGGATCTCATAATTGTCCTCGAGCTAGCTCTTTAGATTGATGTTCCCCACCAGCATGTGAAAGGGGAATCTAAACTGGTCACCAATAATATCAAATGTGACTACGTAATTATGAAGCAAGAGCTCATACCATTGTTAGATAATACTCGCCTACTGATGACCCAGTTCCCTTCTTGGCCATAATTAACTCATGTCTCTCAATCACAAAACAGTCGTGGTGAGGCACTAGCCAACATTGTTTCATCTCTTATAGATCCTAACTAGGATGATTTGAATATCTGTGTCACACATCGAATAGTCATTGCTCACATCCCTCCAAGCGATGATGATATCCCACAAGTAATTAACATTACTGACAGTGCCTCCACCTTGGGACATTCAGATCCCCCTATTATAGCAATGGAAGGGACCCATAACTAGAAGACTCCTTTTATTGAGTATCTTCATCACTGTAATCCTCCTATAAAGTGAGATAAATGTGAGTGGATCTGATGGAGAGTAGTAGAGTTCACCCTATAGACTGGTCCTAGAATTAATCATATCATCTAAATATGTGGGTTTGATTGGATTCTCTTATTTTTCATTCAAGGAGGTGATATTTCTCAGGTCATGTACGAAGTTCTTGCGGGTTAATGTGGGGCTCATTAAGAAAGGGACAAAACATTCTCATGAGATCCAAATATTTTGATACATTTGGCCCACCATGACCTATGACTGCATGGATATTAACAAGAGGTTCCACGAATGCTTGATCCATGAAAATTTTGGGCATCAACCACCAAAAACAGTGTATACTACCATGTACCCATGTACCTTTGCGGTCAGGGGACTCAATGTTGTGGAACCATTTCAATTAGAAATAGCTCACAAGTGCATGTTCATCCTTGCCATGATGGATTTATTTTCCAAGTGGGATGAGTCAATTCAATTTGATGAAGTTATGTCATATTCCATCATTGACATTGTGGGATCCAATATAATCCATCGATTTGGAATCCCTCACGTTGTTCTCATTGATAACTTCACCATTTTCTGAGCATTCAAGCTGAAGAATTTGTATGCCAAGTACAATATCAGTTTTAATCATACATCTCACTATAATGTGTAAGAAAATGGGTAGATATAAGTGTAACACCCCGACCCCAGTTACCTATAGTCGGTGAATTATTACATAGAATTGGAAAGATCACAAGGAATCATGTCCTGAAGGACAGATCAGTTTAGTAGTCTTGGAAAATTGATTACATACATAAGTTAACCTTGACAACTAGAAAAGAAAAAAAAAGTAATTTATTCCATTATAAATGTCCAAGCCTCCTATATTATGCCTACAGGTCACTCATAACTAACTTCTTCATATCCTTGGAAAATAAAACATAATAAAGGGGTGAGCTCAGATGCTCAGTAAGGGTAAATAATTTAGAGGAAGCTATAAACTTATAAGGAAAGATGTGTAACAAAAACACCATCCATTCAAACATAAACATGAACATAATATGGAAAACATAAAATCAAACATTACCATATAAACATTCACATATATATTCTACTAGTCAAACAATCACATATAATAACAAATTTCATAATGAGGGAATGCATAATGCTGATCATTCTGAAACATCTTGTCAAGGCCTTAGCCAAGACATCTAAAAATGATTTAGGCCACGGGCACAACCATATATATAAAATAGGGAAAGGCCTCGACCAATTCCACATCTAATTGTCTCATGAGACCTACCGATTCATCGAGGAGCTATAGCCGGCTCCACCTGTCACTTTATACGTCCAATTCATTTCTCATATGCAATGGTTGAAACATAACATAAACATTCATATTAAAACTAGCATAAAAAATGTCAATACATTAACCATAAATGAAGAATGATATAAAAATAGCACATCCATAGTCAAACATATCACAAAACCTTAAATATAACATGGATGACTGTATCTATAATAAATCAACATCAAACAAGTTTAAAATCCATCAAAAGATGTTGATATATATGAAAATGGTTATTAAAATGCTTTGAGATAAATACCCATTTTTCAAGAAATTGTTTAGAACTTTCAAAATTTATAAAGGAATTTACTAAAATGATATTTTAGAATCAAAGTGTCTCATAAAATTTTGGAACTTTCGAAAATATTTATCATTTCAAAACATACATGTTCATATAAATAAATCCTTAAAATCATTCTGAAAACATGGACATTAATTAAAGGACATTAGAAAGATAAATCATTAAAACATTTAAAATGATGATATAGTTAAATAGACTCTACCATAATAACATAAAATATTCCTTTTCAAAACATTTTAACCAAATATGGCTATCGATGATAATTATGTCCTAAAAAATACTTACACATGAACAATCTCAGATAATAATGAGATTGAGGAAATAACCCTTACCTTACACTTCCCTTTGGTTGAGGGTATGTTTAACATCCTGTATTATGACCACAGTTCATTATTAGATTATACCAGAAATATATTCATATTTATTATATCATACATGTTTCATTTATGACTTTATACTACCCATTTAATAATGATTTTCATTTTAAATTATCATTTCGAGTAATAATCACTTTCATTGTCGTACGTATTTTTACTTGTGATTGTTGATCGTAACATATAGATCATGATTTAAATACTTCCATAATATAAACCTTGATTTATATATCATATATATTTAGAATATAAAATTTATAATAAATAGACATGTGAAATGGAAAACACCATTTATGGAGACGGTAGGTTGTACGTACGCAAAAATGATGTTTCTATTTTCAAATCGTTTTGAACATAAGTAATTGAATAAGATATATTTAAGTACATAAATACATATATATAAAAATATATATATTTCCAATAGCATTATAATTTCATATATTATATACTTATTAGTAATATGTAGTTTTATAATCATCGATGAATGGTGAACATGGGAATGAATTTCATCGCGTCATGGAGACAGTATTCCATATGTACATAGAAGAAAAAATATCATTTTCTTAATGGTGAGGAATTGGATTATATATTAATATTATAGATACATTATATTTTTATTTTCATTATTTATATACATATTACTCATCATTATATCCATCCAAATAACATAGTGCAGAATAACAAATTAGACAATGGTGTGGAGATGGTAAGCCGTACGTACGCACGAATGGTGACAATGTCATTCATTGGATGGATAAACTAATGAATATGGTGGTTCAAAATTTATAATAATATCAAATTATATATAAGGTACTGGATTCATTATTTTTGTATGGTAATAACAAATAAAGTATAAGTGGAAGAAGAAAAGAACTTGAAAAGGGGTGGTGAAATCATTACCTCTTCTTCGAGTTCTTCCTTTCGATTTAATCAAAAGGGCTCCATAGGTTGACTTTATTAACACATTAAGGCCTCTAAAATGAATTTAGGATAGTTGGGAAGATATATGGGCATTTATTGGCCTAGAAAAATGGCTTTGGAGTTGTTAATTTGAGAGAAGGGGAAGTTCCTTTTCATAAGAGGGTGAGGGGAACCTTAGGAAAAACCTAAAATATTATTTTATAATAAATTCATATTCCATTTATAATTTATATAGAAAGATTCATTTCGAGTATAAGGTGAATATGTGTCGATATCCTTTCAACAAATATTTTTTAGACAAGTTTAGGTAACCATTTTAACATTATCATTAAAATTTAACTCCCAGTTAAATAATTTAACTTTTACCGTGTCTTCTTTATTCTTACACAATATGGTCAATAAACTTACTCTAAACATTCAAGAGGACTTGAGGTGGTTCATTAACTACATATATAATATTATTTTATCAATTTGTAGGAACCATATATTTTTACGAATAATATGTAATTTCTTAATATAATATTTGTTTTAAAAACTCATTTATGTAAATTTTGACACTAATGGGTATTTTGTTTTTGTGAAGTCATAAAAACCTTAACAATTCAAAAAAAACTCATTTAATCAACCCTAACATGTCATATTAAGCTCTAAAATTATTTTGATGCATCAAAAGTATGAATTAATATATTTTTTTATATTTATAATTTCAACTATTTTAATCTTCCATTAATAATGAAATTACTACATCATCATTCTGTCATAAATAAATATGATTATTTAGTGTCTAAAATTTATAAATAAAATAAAATTATATATGAAATATATTTATATTTCTAATGAATATTTATAGTCAAAATTCTATTAAGTGTAACACCATATTAAAAAAGGATTAGTTAATAAACATTGAAGTTAACACTTTAAACTTTTCCTTAAATAAAATATAATAAATTCCCAAATCTAATCCTTGTGGATATATAGGATAATTTTTTTTATCTATGGTTGATTTCAGTCGAAATATACTTATCTAATAAAATTATAACATGTGTTAGTGTAATTATAATATCATTTTTTACCATTAATGGCCTTATTTACTTTTTAACGTCGTAAATAAAAGTCAGAAATTACTATTCACCAAATTTTATTTTATTCTTATTGAACCAAATTTTACTTAATAAGGTTTACCATGTCCCTCATATTTTTTAATTTAAACACATAGAAGCGGTAAAACTATGTTTTATGCGAATTTTCCAAAGATCCTGGAAGGTGGGTAAAAGACGGTAAAATTTCATTAAACTTTTTATATATCTAAACTTATTATAAAATGACTCAAATGAATTAAATTGAACTTATATAGGTATTATGTATCTATTTTTACCTAAAATTAATTTAAATAATATAAATAATTATTTAAATGAAAAGTCGGTTTTAACCAATAACACATTGTTTTTCAGAATTCCTCAAAAATTGATTGTTTTTAGAAAATTACCAAAAATTCACCCTAAGCTAATTTTGATATTCTGAATTCAAAAATAAAGTCTATATTACCAAATTAAAAACATTTAAGTTGAATTTTTTTATTTAAAATTAATTCTCGTTGTCATAAACAAAAAGTGGGTTTTTAAAAAGTAAAAACTATCAAAAGATTTACATGTGTTTCTGTCAAATTTAGTTGTGAAATTACTTATAATGATAGAAATTATATTAAACGATAAAAATATAATCTAATTATACTTTCAAACCATTCAAATGTATAATTGAACATAGTAAATTATTTTGATTAAAAGCGACGTTTTCCGTTAAAATTTAGTATTTTTCACTATTCACCCACATATGAATGTTATCAGAAAACACCAAAAATTTATCGAAACTATATTTTTATGTCTTGATTATAAATAAAAGGTTTATTTTTTCAAATTGAATATATAAATGTTTAAATTATTGGATTTAAAAAGGGTTCTCCACTAAAAGCTGGTAAAATTTCATTTTAAAAAAAATACTTATTTGATCAAAAAAAGGAATTTGTTCTTATATTATGTCTAAGAAACTCATAATATGGATTCTAAAACTCTAAGGATTATATAAAATTCAAAATTCAGTTAATAATATTCATAACTAATTTTTAACGGCTAGTTAGGTAGGTCGTGGTGCGCTTCGACTTGGTTGTTGTGTGTAGCCCAAGTTATTGAATAACATTAAAAAAATAACGTACTATGCAATAGTGAGGTTTTACATTATACCATCGTTCAATAAATTGCATCCTTGCAATTTGAAATTATTCATTGAAAATAAAATGTTCAAAATAGAAAAATATTTTTGTGGAAAACCTATATCGGAAATAGGGTTAACAAAATTTAGTCCTAATAAGAAGGAAGGGAAAATGAAAAAGTCACCACCAAATTAGAGTTATGAATAATAGAATATTTTTGGAAATTATAAACACATAATTGGAGGGAAAATTTTAACATTTATGGGTAGTGATTGAGGTTATCAATCAGAAACAAGTGTAAAATTGTGGGCCTCAAAGCCATCAATCTATGATTATTTAAAATTTCATTGGTTCTAAAAATAGGTAATAGGATAACCTATATTTGGTTTTAAGATCCCTTAACTATTGTTTAAGAATTAATTTCTTGATATAATAAAAAATATATACATGAAAATTATATTTACACCCTTTAACTAATTTTTACCACAACCTCATCTTTCACTCTAAAAGATAATAGAACATAAAAATAGTCAATTTATCCTAATAGTATAGGGTTCCAAAAAATGAATTTATAATTCATATATCAGACCTTTTTAATAAACTACATTGTATAATCCAGGACATCACATATTTCGGTGGTAAGTGATGCACCCTTGTTACCCTTCTGTTTCAGGTTCTAGTCTCGTGGCCTTACCGGATGTGACGGGTTGTCACCTGACCTCCTAGTTGTCTTTTTTATAACAATCCCAAAATAATCTTCAGAAATGATTAAACATTAAAAATAGAATCCAATGTCAAATATAATCTATTACAACTTCTAGATTTATCCAAAATACTCCTATCTAAACTCACATTCTAAAATTTATAAGGATGGTAAATATAATGAAGATATTTTCATCCACGTAATGACATGTGAATACCAACATAATGTATTCTTTTAAAAGACGAAGACAACCAGAATTACTATTAAACCTTATTGATTAAATTTTTTCTCCCTTACTTCTTATATAATACTAGATGTATTCCTTATATCCAAAAACATTTAATACTCCAATAATTATTCAAATAACAAAACCATTAATTAGTTCCAAGATAGTAAGTAATATCCAATATAATTTATCATAATCCACCATCTCTTATTCCCAAATCACTACCTCAGTATTAGAAAAATATTTTCATTTATCTTCCATTGAAACATGTATTTTCAAAAAATATTAACTTATTGTTAAGTCACTTTTCATTGTACAATATAATTTCAAATCCTAAATGAAATAGTACTGCAGGACAATCCTTATTTATTTCCAAAATTCATACAACTGGTACATCATTAATACAACACTGAAATTACATAATTATTTAATAAAAACATAACAACACTAATCATTCCTCTTCGTCTTTTATAATATCAAAACTTGATTATTATCCAATATCATCATTTGGGGAATACTCCAATGATTTGGACATTGATTCGTGTAGTCACCTAACTCTGTGCAGATGAAGCATTGTATATTTTAAACCATTTTCTTAACCTTAAAATCATGTACTTGGTGTCATTTTTCTCCACACATATTACAAACTCCCATTCCCATTCAATAATTTACCAAATTGATTATTTCCATAGTTATCACATATAGGAAGATCCTTATTACCCTTTTTCCCATTATCCAGGTTTCTCTCTACCATCCTATTCTTCTCATGCTTCCCTTCAAAGCCGTAGGACTCGGAGAATTCTGTACTTATCTTATTAATCTATGATAATATTTCTTCATATGTTGAGAATATGTGGTATGCTATTCCCCTTATAAATGTGGGATTAATACCAATAAACACATGATCATTCATTCTCTTTGGATCATATGTATTGTTGGATTTCTCATTCTTCTACTAGGCGCCATTTCTAAACAATACAATACACTAGGTCAGTTTATGAATCGAAATGCATAATTCCAAACATGTAAAATACCTAACGTAAATTGAATAGTTTATGTATATAATCCCTAATCATAATAATATTTTATTTTAGGAGGTATATACTCATAATTCCTTCATAATAGTTTTTAAAGAAAATGTGAATTATCGTAAGTATATCCTCGTGGGAGTGTCATATCCAAGAGTGCAGAAAGGCCTATTTTCATGTACCAGGATACCCAGGGTCAAGCCCGAAACATCTTGTCAGAGTTTTTACTCCTAGGTACATCTGTGCTAGAGCCGCCTCAACCTACTCGTATCTATACAGGGATGTATTTCTCAGAAAATAGACAAAATCACTACATTTCCAAAATTCCAAAAAAGTTCATCAAAATTAATCCTCATAGTCTATCTTAGGGTAATGTTCTTTAATCATAGTTTATATAAATCTAGTTTCCATGGATTTTACTAAAATTCTTATAATACCTACTGTAATTCTCTTACCCACGTTACCCAGAGTCACTTAATTATTATATAGAATTTGAATGATCACAAGGAATCAAGTCCCGAAGGGCCAATCAGTTTAGTAGTCTTGGAAAATAGAATAAATTCAAAGTTCACCATTACAACTTGAAAAGAAAAACAACAATAATTTATTCTATTAGAAATTTTCAAGCCTCCTATATTATTCATGTATTTCACTCATAACTAACTTCTTCATACCCTAGGAAAATATATCATATGATAGGGGTGAGATCAGATGCTCTGTAAGGGTAAATATTTTAGCGGAAGCTATAAACTTTTAATGCAAGAGGTGTAATAAAAACAACAGCCTCTCAAACAAAAATAAGAACATAATATGGAAAAAATAAATTAAACATTACCATATAAACATGAACATAGATATTTTACTAGTCTAATAATCACATGTAATAACTAATTTCAAAATGAGAGAATTCAAAATTCCATACATTTTGAAATATCTTGTCAATGCCTCAGCAAAGACGTCTAGAAATGATTGGGGCCTCAGCCAAAACCATATATATCAAATTAGGAAAGGTCTCGGCCAATTACACATTAAATTTTTTCATGAGACCTACTGATGCATCTTGGATCTATAACGGGCTGCACCTGTCACTTACTATGTCTAATGCATTCCTCATATGAAAAGTTTGAAACATAACATATTCATTCGTATTAAAACTAGCATACGAAATGTCAATACTTCAACCATAAACCATTAATGGTATAAAAATAGAACATCCATAGGCTAACATATCCCAAAACCATCAATACAATCTGGAATATTGTATCTATAATAAATCAAATTAAAAAAAAAATTAAAATCCATCAAAGGATATTGACATCGATGAAAATGATCAGTAAAATGCATTGAGAAAAATACCCCTTTTTCATGAGATCATTTTAAAGTCTCAAAATTTATGAAGTATGTAATTTAAAATTGATTTTTAAATCAATGTATCCCATACGAAGTTTAATCTGTTGAAAATAATTTTCATTCCAAAACATTCATATCCATATAAATAAATCCTTAAAATCATTTTGAAAACATGGACTTTAATTAAAAGGGTTTAGAAAGATAAATCATAAAAACATTTTAAATGATAATCTAGTTAAATAGACCCTACCATATAACCATAAAATATTAATTCTTAAAAAAGTTTTATGAAATATGGGTATCGATGATAATTATGTCCCGAAAAATACTTAAACATGAACAATCTCATATAACAATGAGATTGAGGAAATAACCCTAACCTAGGACCTTCATTTGGTCGAGGGTACGTTTAACCACCTGTATAATGACTATTTTATGTTATTATATTATACCAGAACCATATTCATAATTATTTTATCATACATGATTCATTTATGACTTTATACTACCCATTTAATAATGATTTTTAATTTTTAATTAACATTTCGAGTAATAATCGCTTTCTTTATTGTAGGTATTTTAACTTGTTATTCTTGATCGTTTCATTTAGATAATAATTTAAATACTTCCATAATATAAACCTTGATTTATATATCATATATATTTAGAATATAAATATTTATAATATATAGATATATGAAATGTAAAACACCGTTTATAGAGATGTTAGGCCGTACATACGCATAAACGATGTTTCTGTTTTCATATCGTATTGAATGGAAGTAAGTAATTAAGAAATATGTAAGCACATAATTACATATATATATCTCTCATATGATTATTATGTAATATATTACATACTTATTTTTAATATATATTTTTATAATCTTTGATGAAAGGTGAACGTGGAAATGAATCTCATCGCATCGTTGAGATGGTAATCTGTATGTACGCACGAGTGACATTATCATTTCCTTAATGGTGTTGAATTAGATAGTATATATAATTTATAGAGAAATTAACATGTTATTTTAATTATTTAAATACATATTACTCATCATTATATTCATCCAAATAACATAGTGTTGAATAAAAAATTACACCACGTCATAGAGATGGTAAGTTGTACGTACGCACGCATGGTGAAATTATCACTAATATAATAGATAAAATAATGAATATGGTTGTGATATATTTATAATAACATCACAGTATATATATGTTCTTGGAGTTATTATTTTTCTATGGTAATAACAATGAATGAGTAAGTGGAAGAAGAAAAAAACTTGAAAGAGGGTGGTGAAATCATTACCTATTCTTCAAGTTCTTCTTTTTGATTTGATCAAACTTTCTCCATATGATGTCTTTTCTACCAATTTAATGCCTCCTGGATGAAGGTATAAAATTTGGGAGGATATTTGGTCAGGTTTTGGCCGATCCAAATGGCTTTGGAGTTGTAAATTTGAGAGGAGGTGAAGTTCCCTTTTATAAGAGGGGTGAGGGGACCTCAGGAAAATCTTATAATATTATTTTATAATAAATTAATATTGATTTATTATGGGTATAAAATGCTTTATTTCGAGGATATGGAGTTTATGGGTATAAATCCTCTAAAAAATCGGTTTCAGTCAAGTTTAGGTTACCAATTTAACCTTATCTTTTATATTTAACTCTCAGTTAAATAATTTAACTTTATCATGACTGCTTGAATTCTTACACAATATGGTTAAAAAACTTACTCTAAACATCCAATAGAACCTCAAGTGGTTGATAAATGACATACATAGTATTATTTAATAAATTTTGACACACATTATATTTTTAAGAATATTATATAATTTAATAATAGAATATTTTTTTAAAAAACTCATTTATGTCAATTTTGATACTATTGGGTATTTTGTTTCTGTGAAGTCATAACAACTGTATCAATTAAAAAAATCTTCTAATCAACCCTAAAAGGACTAATTAACCTAGATAATTCATTAATGGATCAAAATTCTGAATTTTTATTTATTATGATATTTATAATATCATCTATTTTAATCTTCATTAATAAGGAAATTACACTATCATCATTATGTCATTAATAAATTAAATTATATAATCTCTAAAAATTATAGAAAATTACCATTATGTATGAAATATTTTTAGCTTTATAATTAATATTTAAATTCTAATATATCTTATTGGTAACACCATATTAAAATGGTTTAGTTAATAAACATTGAATTTAGCACTTTTATCTTTTCATAAAATAAAATATAATAAGTGACCGAATATGATCCAAGTGGACCTAAAAGATCATATTTTAGATATAAGGTTTATTTTGGTTGAAATATACATATCCAATATAATTAGGATGTGTGTCAAGGTAAATATAATATCATTTTTTACCATTAATAACCCTTTTTTAATTTTAACCGTGGTAAATAAAAGTCAAATGTTACTATTCACCATAAATTATTTTCATCTTATTTAATCAAATTTTATATATTTAGGTTAACTGTGTCTCTCATTGTTTTCAAATTCAACTCACAAAAGCAGTAAATTTATGATTTATGAAAATTTTCAAATGCTCCTAGATGGTGGGTAAAATGCCTTAAAATTTTAACAAAAATTATATATATATAAACTTATTATAAAAAGACTCCAGTGATTTAAATTGAACATATATAGGTATTATGTATCTATTTTGACCTAAAATAAATTTAAATAATATATATAATTATTTAAATGATAAGCCGGTTTTAACCAATAATGTAGTGTTTTTCACAATTCATCAAAAATATAATGTTGTCAGAAAAATGTCAAAAATTTACCCTAAGCTAATTTTGATATTACGAATTCAAAAATGAAGTCTATTTTACGAAATTCAAAACATATAAGTTGAATTTATTATTTGAAAATTAATTACCATTTTCAAAATCCAAAAAGAGGGTTTTTAAAAAGTAAAAACAATCAACTGATTGACACATTTTTATGTCAAATTTAAATGTGAAATTACTTATAAAGAAAAAAATTGTATTTAATGATAAAAATATAATTTAAATATACATTCAAAACATTCAAATGTATAATAGATAAATATAAATTATTTTGATTAAAAATGTTGTTTTCAGTTAAAATTTAGTATGTTTCACTATTCGCCCAGGTATGAAAGTTATCTGAAAAACACCAAATATTTATCGAAACTAGATTTTTATGTCCCGATTCTAATGATAAATATTATTATGTAAAATGGAATAAATAAAAGTTTCAATTATTGGATTTAAAATGGGTTCACCATTAAAAGGAGGTAAAGTTGCATTTTTTTAAATACTCTTTTTATCTGAAAAAAAGAATTCGATCTTATATGATGTCTAAAAAACTAATAATATGGATTTTAAAACTATAAGGATTATATAATAGTCAAAATTATGTTAATACAATTCATAACCAATTTTGAATGGCTAGTTTGGTAAGTTGTGGTGCAGTTGATCTCGGTGTTGCGTGTAGCACAAGTTATTGAATCACTTTGAAAAAATAGTGTACTACGAAATCATGGGGTGTTACAAGAGGTGTACAACAGAATCCTCTATATCAACTTGTAGAAGATGTTTGGTTAGAATATGAAGGGTTGTTCGGACAAAATCCCCAAATCTTTCTGGGCTTACTAAATGTTGACTCGAAATTAAAATCATGTGAATCAATATTCCCTAGTGTATGGAACATTGGAAATCCTTCACATTAAGATTAATTTAGCTTCATTAAACACTATTGTCTATAACCAATAGGAATATGAAAAAGTAGTCCAAATTTTTCTGGATGAACTGGAAGAACATGACAATTATAGCATTCGTGCCCTGTATAATCTTGAGAGGCAACAGAACAAGATAGATAGAGATTTCAATAACTATGTTATACCCTGCTCTATCCAACAAGTTTACATGGTTTTTCCCCTGATAATGCAACTGATAACAGACATGAAACAACCAGATTTGGACCTAATATGGGAGCGACCTTATATCATTCACATGGATTACCCAAAATTTTCATTCTCTTAGGTCACTATGTATGGTGAGATTATTACTCTCCCCACCAATTATAAATTACAGAAGAATTATTTCTCTTAAGAGTACATATCACATTATTTACCTCACGGTGGTAAACTGTGTGATTTGTTCAGTATGAAGGACATAAAACTACCCTACACTTCTCTCGCATGATGATAAACTACAAAATGGACCGAGTTCTATAACCTTATATTCAGACCCATTATTCCCTTCTTGATTTTAAAATATATTATCATATTGCATGAAGTTAAACTATATTATCGTCCTAGAAGACATCAAACTACTCATCACAATCCTGAAATACGTTAAACTAACTATCCTCGTCATGTAATATGTTAAATAATAAATGGTACAAGATCGATGGCCTCAAATTATGATCTTTTATGCCCTTGTCAGATGAATTTAAACTACACAACATTTTCAAAAACATGTACGGATTAATTCCATCCTCATGGGATATGTAGGAATTCTTGAAAAATTCATTTGTGGTCCAGCCCCCATGTCCCTGAACCATTTTGGGATTTTGGACCATGTTACCACTTAGTATTGTGAGGTGTGGTATAAAATCTATGTCCTCATTCACTTTAGTCTATTTTTCTCACTCCAAAATATTCCCTTTGATACACTCTTCATTTCCACATCCTTATCACATGATTCTAAACTAAAGGAAATTTTCAGATCTATATTTGGAATGATTCCCATTATTATGGGATATATAGGAACCCCGTAACATATCGTCTTTAGGTCCTTCCCAAAAAATGTCTTTTCCCCCTTGGGTTTAGTTATCATTGAGGGTTTGAATTTGGTGTGGTGTGGGGAAATCTTTGGTCCCCATTCACATCGGGTTTACAACGACGGCATCATGTGCCCCTCCATCCCGAAAATCCTTCATCCTTATGTCCTTGTCGCACAATGATAAACTGAATGACTATTTCCAAACTATATCTGGAATTATTACCATCCTTATGGGATATTTTGGAAGACTAAAACACTTCATTTTCATGTCCCTCTCAGATTCATCAATTCTGTCTCACAGACACTTGTCCTTAGTTCTCTCCTAGAATTCTAAATGGTGTGGCATATGTGGGCTTATGTCTTCATTCAGGTTGGGTTATTTCAACACCATACACATTCCACTTTGATATACCCCTTTTATCAATTATATCCTTATCGTACGACATTAAACTGCATGGTTTTTTTCAGAACTACATGTTTCTTGATTCCCATTTCCATGGGATACATTTTAATTCCCAAACATTTTGTCTTCAGGTGTAGCCCTATCTTTTGGAAACACTTAATTTTTATGACTCCTTAGCATATGTTCTCACGGGGGTGTGTGGTGAGTGTGGAATTATGTTCTCATTCACATGTGGTTTTTAATAACCACGTTGTCTATCTCTATCTTGTTAGATCTACATTCCCCATTCTTTCACTCATCTCCTCTAGTAATCTTCTATCAATTAGGACCCTCGACCCTTTTTGGTGATTCACAAATGTGTTCAGTTGCACTGTGGTATAGGACCTCGAGTATTGGATTCTTAGTGGATATGATTTCTTCCATTTCTATGATTCACTCCTCCCTTTATTTGGGATTCTATCATCTTTCATATTCTCAAGGACACCCAAATGGAATATATTCTTGGCCTTACGACTCGACTTCAACGTTGTGCTGACATACTATATTATTTTGAATGAAGTTATGTGACATGTTACAAATTTTGAATACGATCAGCAGTCAACCGTGATTTGTTGTTCCCATTTCTGGCCAATATGATGTGGGTGTTGTGTTTCGAACATCGTCAACAGTTAGCCTCCATTATTTTTCCACCCCCATCGAACCCTATCTATAAAATTCATTATTCACATACATTTCTACTCCATCATGATAAATTGGAATTCTAATACCTTTAGTGTAATCCCTCCATTCACATTCGTGCTTTAAGAGGATGAAGCAATGTCATTGGGTCATTCTTGACTCTCCATTATTCCCTCATTTTGTGTATTCCACTTTTTCTGGGGATCTTCTCCACCTTTGTTTCCCACATTGAGTATAGCTCATGTGGGATTAGGGACTTGGTCAAGGTTTATACCATCATGGAAGAATATCATCTCCTTCAGTCCAAGCACTACAACGTTAAATTAAGAACCCCTCATTCTTACCACATGATGTTAAACTAAACACATTTTGAGAAATACATCAAGCTTGATTCCCATCCTCATGGGATAAATATGAATGCCTGAACATGTTGTCTTATTGTCCAACTCATGCTTCACAAATAATCTTTTCTATTTTGATTTTTTCATTGAATATTTTGGGATTTCGTGGTGTGGAATATGTGGAATTATTTCATCATTAACATAAGGTCTAAAATAGCCTCACCACACACTTCCTCTTATCAGGGTAGTCCCTCTTATATCCATTTTTACCACATGGCATTAAACAATATGGCCTTTCTAGAACTATTTATGTCATTATTCCCACCCCAATGGGATATATAGAAATGGCAAAACATTTCATCCTCAAGTCCAACCCCATCCCTTTTTATCTCTTCTGGCCTCGGGGCCTGAGGTCCCCTCCGCTAGGGGGTTTCATGCGGTGTGGTGTGGACTGATGGCCTTATTCGAATCGGATATACTTTGTCAAACCATGCATGTTCCCATTAGAACCTCATTCTTTTGGGTGCTTCCAATCCATATGACATTAAACTATACTTCCTGGTCCCACATGACTTTAAACTATTGTGCATATACTTCATGACGTTAAAATTCATGAGATGCTCCAATCATATGACCCTATACAATGACACTATCTTCTTAGTCGCATAATAAAATATGGAACCGCATTGTGTTGTCCTCACTTGATGGTACATCATTTTCAGTATCGGTCATCCATCATGCCACTTTCAAGGCCTACATATGGTTTGATTCCTATTGCAAAGCCCATATTCTCTATACTATATTTGTTTCTATAAAAAACACATCTACACAAAAGAAAAAAAAGATCAAACAAATGTTGCTTCTCTGGGTTCACGAGCCAGACCTCCACAACAATATTTCCTTGGGAATTAATACCCTATCATTATTCTTTCGAGAACTGTGTATGTATTTATTCCCATCCTCAAAAGATACAATGGAAGGCCAAGACATTTCGTCCTTTGGTCCAGACTGAGGATCATCATCCCATTTCCCCCTTCTCGTATGGACTTCTCAACCTCTATTTTTCCTCACCAACATACTCTGATTCACTATGGTTTTGGATCTAGAGTGCTGGATTATAGATGGACATGATTTAATTGATTTCCATGCTTCATGTTTCCTTTTATGTGGGTATCCATCATCATTCATATTCGAAAGGACCCCCGAATGGTATGGATGATCGACCTAATGATTCACATACCACATTGGGCCAATGTACCCTAGTATGTTGAATGACATTACTTGAATGGTTTCACATTTAGAATATGGATAGTAGTCAACCCTCATTTTGTGATCCCATTTCATGCCAAAAAAATGCTTCTGTTGTGTTTTAAACATGGTCAATAGTTATCCACCATCATTGTTCCACCCCCATCAATCCTTAAATATTAGACTCAGGATTCACATCCCTTTCTACTCTATCATGATCAAGTGGAATTATCAAAACAATAGTTTTATCCCACTATGACCCTATTCATGTTAGAGAGGGTGAATAAGTATCACGAGGTTCATCTTTGACTCCACACTGTGTCCCCCAACTGTGTATTTTGTGTGATGAAAAGATCTATTCCGCCCTTGTTTCCCACATCGATCATATCTCACATGGTCTTCGGGATATGGGTATGGTTTTTTGCATAAATAGAAAATCCACACTTATTTTGGTCATAATTCTATGACCATATACTAGGAGCTTCGGTCCCCTTTTCTGGGAAACATGACTTTAATCAATGAGAATTATTATGGATATTTGTGGTATGATTCCGACTATTTCATCCTCTTTCTCATTGGGTCTATTTAAATAACGATGTCACATGTTTCTGCATTGAGAATGTTAACATTTTGGTTCAATATTTATGTCGATAAACTAGGAACTGTTACAACCTTATGGTATGGATCTACGCTATATCTCCAATTCCACGGTTGTGTAATGATTAATTACCTTATCAGGAAGACATTACCCCTTTTGGAAATAGCCTCCTACCGTACTGCATTCAATATCTAGGTGTTGCTTGATTCCTCTATTTTTGGGATATGTAGAGACACCCTGAAATTTCACCTCGGTCCTACCCCCATTATCAATCATGTCTTAAAATTGTTGAGTAGGGTCCATGTAGTACAACCTTAAGATATGTGCAATGTTTTGATAGTACGATGTTAGACTATTTCAGGCATCGTCCTCACTGTATGATGCTAAAATATATTCATATCATCCCTATTTATCCGATGTAAAATTATTATATATCTTAGGTACTCTCCTATGAGGTCCCTCCCAGAAGTAGGCCTTATCTAGATTTAGACCAATATGCTCACCCAATGTACTTTAATCAAGGATCCATAAATTCAGGTGTGATTGAAATTATCCAAATGGCCCATCATTCCATCACAACTCATTGTGTACCCCTTATTCCAGATCCTCATTTCCTCTCAGTTCTGAATGAACCCCCTAACAGTTAGGATGCTCAGCCTTATAGATCTCCTACTATGTTGGGACGACATTCTGGAGGAAATCAGGTGAAACATTGTGTTATTTCCCATGTTTCAAATACATTCAATGGTAGAACCTCATTTGTTTGTTCCCATTTCAGGATAACACGATATAGATGATGGGTTTCTCAATTAGACAAAATTAATCCCCTATCGTCATTCCGTTTTCACTGCATCCTGAATTTTGGGAATCATAATTAATATTCAACATTCCCCTTTGTTAATTTATATTGAAACTACCCTATTGTAATCCCTATCATTCACTATAGTATGTTTAATAGAGTATTTGGGCTATTTTGGGGACCCTGTTCTACGGTCAAGACCCCTCTTTGTTTAAAAAACTCTAGGTGGTCATTCAGACTCCATGTTTTTTAATGTCTATCTGGTACTCTCATAGAAAAAGTGAATAATTATGTAGTCATATAAAATATCTTACAATAGGTATTACCTACGTGATTATAGGGATTGATCGCTAGTTACTTCATTATTATGGATGTAATCTACTAAAATAAGAAAGTAGGAAAATAATATGTCCATGCACGCAGTTCAGAAAAAGAAAGAAAAAAACAGAGATATGTTTGTGAGTTTGACCAATACATGAAACTTAGGGATCATAACCTTTGATGTATTTCTCTAGTGTTTCCACCTACTAGCTATTAGACTCCAGGGATGATTCCTGCTCCTTGAGCTCCCTCTATTCGGTAGAAGCTGTAGAGCGTAACTCATTAGAATTGGCCTGAATTCTCACCTGCACATCTTGGAGCACATTTATTTGATACTGTACCCCACTTACTTTTACTAGGAATCTTATATTTACTCCTTAAACTATTCAATTAGATCATAATGGCTCATGATAAAGGCCACTATTTCATTTTAGTGATCATCAAGGCATCGAACATCTTCCTCATCATTAATGAACTTCTGGGTATTCTCATAATTCTTCAACTCTGGGAAATATTAGAGCACTAAATACCCTCTCATATCCACTCATCCATATAATAATAAATTATTATATGAATACGTTTATTATCCACCCTTTTATCATATATAATACATATCCATTTTAGAAGTGATCCCATTCAGCTAAGGCATTCTTCCTGTGATTCACTATGGAATCATTTGATGCACTTAAATCCCTTGCATCATGTCATATGACTATCCTTTACCGCAACGAGATAAGATTCATCCATATCCTCAAGATCAGTAGGCCGATACCCATGAAAAATAGCCAGGAGTTCAGCAGTAGGGTCCACTTCTGGAACACTTTCCTTTTAATGGCCTAAACCTCACCATCCTAGAGGTCAATCCTCACAAAAGACCCACCCATTATTCTATCATCTTAATTATCAGGTTCTAGGTTGGGTCCAAATAGAATAGTTGGAACTATGATAACTATGGAAATTAATGGTAGGGCTCCCACATATGTTTCAGACTCAACATTTGTTTGAGCCTCATGCCTGAATATCATTACACAAGAAACCAATAAATTGGTTTTCTGAGTACCCAATAAAAAATGTTATCCTACAAAGGATGAAACAAACATGATCCAAGATCATTGGTGTCGAGTTCCTGAGCCATGGTATGATTTTTTACCATATAAGATCCCTCAACACATGTTAATTTAATAATCGTAAATTTCTTCCCTTGTATGGTGGGAGTAGCATGAGTCTCTAAGGTTTTCATTTCAGCCATTCATTATGGTTCATAGAATCACACTACAGTCATGGATAATCTTTCAAACACTTCAACTAGGGTAAGTTCCCTTCCATACTCGATCCCAATTGTGAAACAATGAGGATGATCTTCAAAATCCATGGGTACATTTTCATCCCATGTAGGGGAGGCTACATGTATCTCATTATCGATGTGTTCTTGAATAGGGAAGAGTTTGATCACTGGATTCCGATTATGAAAAGTTAAAGGCACGTAGATATAATTGTTGAGACTAAATTTCAGTTTCTCGGCCAGTTCTGCGTCATATCCTATGATCTCAACTCTCTCACATGGGATTCCATGGTGGAGGACTATTTCCTCATGTATCTCACCTCCAATACCATCACCCCTAGCCACCTCTTCTCTATATTCTTCTTCTCTCTCTTGTATCTATTCCACTTTTTCTCCCTCCTCCTCTCCCTCCCCTTATTATTCTTCTTCTTCGTCATCATTATCCTCGGTCGACATCATTTCCAGGTCATCCTTCTTTCCAAGAATCACATTCACTAGGATATATGGTTCATCACACTATCATCATTTTCATGAATACATATACATGGTTTTCTTTTTTACATTTCGGTGATGAATGTTTAACCTCTCTGCCACCTAAATGTGCCATATGTATTGTAATTCAATCCAAGTGTGCACCAATCTCTCTCATATCTCTTCGGTGGAAATATTCTATCACAAAATCCTACAGAAATACCATAAAGATGGGTTAATTAAATTAGTAATTAGATTTAGAATATACCTTAGTTACTTCTCAAAGAGTTCCCAGGTTGGCCCAAGAGGCCACCCACAGGACCACCCCTCTTCCGAGATCGTAGGTGAATTCTCGTTTCGTGATTCTCTTATCAACGAATTTCCTTCCGGTGTCATTCCAAATACATAGATTATTTCTTATCTCTCCTCTATAATGGTACCGTGTCGGCTTCCCCACTGTACTGACTCCATGTTGACCACCTTGATCTGTCGAATCCTTTTCCGTAGAATCACCTTTGGGTACGTTGCTATCTAATTCTTAATATAATCCATTGATAGGACAAAATTTATATGAGTAGGGAGAGAATGATGAATTCTCCAAAACCAGTAGTTGTGAACACAAGCCACAATTGGTGAAGGATCCATGGATGTCTTTATTCCTAGAATTTTTGATATATTATCTTTGGAATGTGCTGCATGCACCTAAATTTCCTTGAAAACCTTATCAGCCCATATGGTTCACAAGAGATTTTTCCATCAATATGGGCTACCAGCACGACTCCCCTGATACACTGCAAGTACTCTGTCTTCTCTAATGGGCCTCCCCCATCATGTACAATCTGGACAATTGGGTTCAAAAATATGAAGAATGTTGATGTTGGTATGGTTTAAAGTCTTAATGATGATCCCTTCCACTTTGAGCGTCATCAGGTGAATTCCAGTAATATTGAGGAGAGATGGTTGCAGATCGTCATCTAGATGGTGGACGGAATTCATGTAGTCATACCCACTGCAATGAACTGAAACCCAGCAATGAATAATATTGAATGGGTTTCATATCCTCCTGGGCATTCTCCCTCTTGAAATGTGTCCCAAAATGCAGTATAGCCTAGCCAATATACGCACCCCAGATTAACCTTGTTCTTGGCTGCCATAATTCTTCCATTCACATGTGTCCCAGGAAGAATCCTCTTCCTCGATTCCCGTATTGGCAGTATCCACCCAATCAGAAATGCAGCAAGGTACCCAACATATCAAACATTCACATCCCAACATTCATTTATATTGAAGCCCCATGATCGGTACACACCTACTTCTAGGACCATCCAGTACGTTCTCTCCTTCCCCCTCTATGAAATGTTTTGGTACTACCTCTCTCGACCTAGAAATTTTACCTATTTTTTCTCCATTAAACACAAAGAAAACCACCCCATATAGAATATGTACTTTAATATGTACTTTATTTGAAGATTCTCCTTATATAGATCCAACAAATGGCATGTTCGAATTGGGGTACAGATCCAATCCCCCAAAACATTCTCTGTTGGAAGGAACTCATTGTATCGCTACCCTTTTAATGGAATTCCGCTTATGAAATGAATTTTCCACAATCTAATACCTACCACCACATAGAGAAGCTGGAACATATTCATATCGGGAGGCCACTGACTAAAAAACTATGGTACTATGTATTTCTGAAGGTAAAACAAAAACTATGATGTCCACACAACATCGAAAATCAAGATAGACCGCAATTCTTCCCCTAAATCCCTGCATGTCTGGTGTACCCAGTACGCCCATGCCCATTCACTCATGAAATATCCCCCATAACTGAAGTCCCATTCCTGCCAAACATTATTATAATTAGTGATGATGCTTTTGAAGGTTCTCTCAGAGTGATCTATAGATTCCTCGTGGGCTAGATCTCTCTATACCACAATAAAAGTCTTGAAATTCAGGATGTTGATGTACATGTTATTTGTTTCCCTGGTAGGGTGACTGTTTCTCATAATTTTGAACTCTGGAAGGCCATCCTCATGTGGTATCCATGACCATGGCGTATCAGTCTCGAAGTATGGAATTAACACCTCTTCCAAAATATATAATTTTTATATTGGTATTCTATCACACCAAATGTAATACTTTTTATCTTACGTAAGATTTCCAAAAATCGTCTGATTGTCATACATGACTCTTCTCGCAAGATGAATATGATGGTTTTTTATCATCTGAGTCCTTCTTGAGGAAGCAGTAGCTTCCCTCTCAGTGTCAGTTGGTTGAGCAACCATTTATGTAAGTTACTAAATTCACAGAGGAGCTTCTGTGAAATAACATCGTTTTGGAATTCAAGACATTCTGTTGCATGCATGATTATCTTAGGTCGTGAAAACATTTGTCAATGTTTGGTGCGAGAATGGATCGATGGCACGGGAAAGGGCCTAAGGTTGTCAGCAAAACTCTGAAAAAATGAGAGACCATTCACATATATATGAAGATATTACATTCATGAGAGAAAGGGTCATTTCATTCAAAAAAATCAATGTCAAGACAAATCCCCTCCCCCTCAACAAATTTATAGTTATGGACCAGGTCGTTCATGCGAGAATAAGTGGTTTGTGCACTAAAAGATTAGGTTTACGTGATCCAAATGTCAGTTTCTATACATGTTAGCGTGACCCTCATTATCCCATCATTGGGTCCCCCTTCATCTCATATTATGTGGGGGGGGGGGGGGATTTTGGTGTCTAAATTAGGCTAAGGCCATGAAAACCCATTTATAGTAGACCAAAAGAATATTTGGAATCTGTGGACAATTTATAGGTGCATGAGGGAGGTGCATGCATGATATAAGGGATATGTGAATGATTTAAAATGGTGCGCAAGATATTTCATGCCCAATACGATGTAAAATGGACTCTTCCTCAACGATCTTCCAAAAACCATTCATTTCAGTGTCATGAAAGAAGATTCCCCAGCACGCAAGATGCAACAATTTTTACAAGAACTTATGTTCCTAATGAAAAGTTAAAACGACTCTTCTGTGTTGCTCATCTTTCTCACCACCGCTGAGTTTTCCATTTGTATATATAAAAATACACCGAAAAATTAGAGGATGGTGATAGAAGACGAACCAACACTCTACAGTGTGAAAGATATCCCTTCCCTGACCGTTAGAAAGACATGGACCCATGGTATTGGATATTGTGTGATAGGTCTGCCATGGGTCCTCTTTTGGGTGGGCCGACTAGGGCTCTATCCTCACCCAATTTTTTTTACCCCATGGTATATTTTTTCAAAATATTACCCTAGAATGAATTTTTTTTCTTGGTTCCTGTTGAACATTCATGTAGTGTCTCCCCTTTCTTGCTTGCACTCATCTTGCATGCAACCACCCAATCTTGTGCGAAATCCCTAATCTTGCATGCACCCCTTCAATTGTCTGAACGTCCCTCTTTGTGAACTCCATATTTCATCCATACCCTAAGGTATCATATCCAAGACTCTCTTACACACACCTCCCCTATTATGTGCATACATCTCCCATACAACCATCTAGGGTTGTACAGAGTGATTTCAAGGTCTCTTGGGCATTGGTTCACATCACATTGCTTGGAATTATGCTTCTTCACATAGCCACAAAAACAACTTTTAATTCTTCACATATCCATGATAGTGGATATTTATTTTTATCATACTCATGATAATGTGATCCCTTCAATGAATTAGTCCAAAACCCCTTCTCTATTCGACATTGCTGGTTCCTTCCCTTCACTAAGGGTTAAAGCACACTAGTTATGTCAGTCATAGGGGTGAAAAGTAAATCCCCTACGTCCAAGCCATTGGATGTTAAACTACCAAGCACCCTCATCTACAGTATATGATGTTAAACTGTGATAACCACATAAGGGAGAATTCTAGAGGTTACCTTGAAGAGGATGGGAAAGAAAGCCTTCTCACTCCTGTCTACCATTGGAATTTTTCACCATGCGCACCTTGGGCAGTCTCCATGTAGGCCCTATCACCCTCTGAAGGGATGATTTAGGTATGATGGACATATCCACTTCATAATTATGAACCATTACATAGGATTCCCTCTTATAATAAGACACATTATTTACCTCTATAGGTCGTTAACCACGTGTAAGCCCTAGTCTATTCCTCACGGACGAACTATTGGGCCACAATCGTTAGGTCTGTTGTAGCCTCTTATTTCCCACACCAATAATGACTCAAGTGAGCTTAGAGTAAACAATTACCATGATATCCTCATTGGTCTACCATAGTTTGTAATCCCCATGCCCACTTTTTCTAGTCTACATGGACTTTGATCATTTCCCTTTTCAAGAAAGGTATGTATGAAGCCTATTTGAGGTTCTAGCCCATCACCCATCAGACCAAAGAAATTCATGTTCGATGACCCTCATCCCGAATGATGTTAAATCTTATACCCCTTAATATTTCATGATGTTAAACCGTACGCTTTTGAACTACCTGGTTTTTGATCTCTGTCTATAGTGACAGAGTATGTAAGAATCTTAACCAAGGTTCAACTCCGACACTGGTAAACTTCAGTTTCATATTTATTGGGACCCAAATCCTCAGTACATCCCATAGTGGTGATATACCATATCCTGGTAATCTTACCATGTGTAACACCCTTACTCAATTCACACTACTCCAATCAAGAGGGTCCCTCTTATGATGGTTTTCTAACAATATTTAACCCCCAACATTTCTTCTCATCAATTTCCTTTTTGTACACCCAAATTACATTCCCCATCTTGAACTATGTGGACATTGATTCCCCTCTAGAGGGATATATAGAAATCATCCCTAATGTTCAAGCTAGTCACCCATGTCCCATCATGGTCCCTCACTTGAGCGTTTGGGTTTCGGGAATGTCATGCCTAAACCCAAAGGTTCTACTTCCTTTGGGTCTCATCCATGTGTCTATTTTCACAGGTCACCTTCTCAGCTGTCCTGTCACCACATATAATTATATGAACATTGATTCCCCACTATAGTGATTCATATGAAGCATCCATGAGGTTAAATCCTAACACCACTTCATCTGCATGCCATTTCAATCCCACTAACCTAATCAATGTGATCAAATCATCCATCATCCATCTTTATTTTACCAGAGTTGTCACATCCCGGGGTGATCATTTCATCAACCACCTCACTACTTCTTGTAGTACCTGGACCCCTAACCACACGTCAACCCTAATGTGTCTTGGGATGTTTTCCATTTTTTAATCCCTGATACATTGATTTACCCTCTCAAAATATGTGGGTTTTGATCCCTATCTTCTATACATGGTATGTAGAAGGCCTCCAGGAGGTTCCATCCCTTCCCACGGTAAACCATGGTGTCCCATTTGTCATGACCCAACCATAATTGGATCTATCCTCACTAGGAATCTTGATCCATTGATTTGGTAATCCATCCAGGATCTCCCTCATAGGGATTCGACCATATGATACACTCCCATTAGTGTTCTGATTAGTCCGATCAGTCTTCGTGAGAATTTAATCTCATGGCATACCCTGTGTTCAAAATGTGGTGTTGAGGATGACCATGGAGACATTTTTCTGGCATTAAATTACCCAAACATGATGAGGAATGCCTCAGGATATTTCAACCTCAAGGATCCCTATCAGAATGGAAATGAATCCAGGTGTAGCATTTTTTCATAATCTAGACACACTGATGATGTACAATGTTACAACTCCTCCGACCGAAGGATTTTTTCTTTAACATAACCCCTTGGAATGTCCTGAAATTTGCTATGTAATAAACCAGTTCCAATAAAGATGTGGCATCGAGAATAGTTTCCCAAAAAACATCTTAAATCTACATGGGAGACCCAGACTAGGAAATGAATTCTGTGGAAGAATCCATGGAAGAATAGACTGACATCCCATCATCCTATTTTGAATATGGAGAAAGAGTCCCTAAATAAGCGACTGATGCAGCCCGCCTTTAGAATGAAAGAATGTGGGGTAATAGCCAACACATCCCCATGGATTGATGTGCACCCCAACATCATCGTTGGGAACATCCAGGAATAATGATCTAGATATAAAGAGGAAATTTATTGTTTAATGATCCTAGGAAATTGAATATTTCAAAAGGGTACTAACAAAATGAATCAAGGAAGTGAATGTGAACAACGTCCTTATCAAAATCAATCATAAATATTTTACTTCAAAAATAACCTTTTATAATTGAAAATGGTGCTTCTATTAAATGATGGAGTGGAAATCCTTACATGTCATGTGATGTAAAAAGAACACTCCTTTTAAATGGTAAAAGGGTTAGAAAAATGCATTGTTCAAAAAATAACATGAATATTCCATTAAAATCACAGGTAAAACTAAAAAAGTAAAAAATATATTTAATAAATAATTTTTGAAAGGTTCAAAAAATTATTTGAAAACATTTTTACAAAATATGACTTTTAGAAAAAAAATATTCTCCAACATAAGAGAGAATGATGTCGGGTTTTTTTAAAAACAGTTTCTAAAATATTTTATGTACAAAAGGATATAAAATGGTACTAATACTAGAAAAAGATAATGAATATACATAAAAGAGTATAATTTCAGTTTTTTTTAAATAATATACATATAATTTCCTTGAATGGAAAGGAAATATCATTAAAATTATTCTTCAGTAAAATAATCTTTAAACATTCCAATCCGTCACATACTTCTTTGAAACATATTAAGTCATAAAAATCATGAAGGAAATTAAATGATTGAAATTTTTTAATTACCATTTAGATAAACTGAGTGATGATATAATATATCAATGTGGAAGTAGATAACCCACACTAAAATTAGTAATCAATGAATATTACATTTATGTCATAGATATAAAAAGTGAGATGAAAATCCCTTACATTGCATCTAATTTTTCTTGCATGAATTTATATTCATGAATAACATACTTATATTAATTATTTAACGAAATGATAAAATTTTTAATTTTTAAAATATATTTTATTTCAATTATTTCTAATATTTATACCGATATATAATCAAATATTTACTTCGTATTTTATGACCCAAATCAGATTATGTGTCAAAAACAATTTTCAAAGGTCCAATATGGTGAACTTGGTCACTATATTACATAGAAAGAATAATAATTATTAAAGAATTATTATATTATTATATAAATTATAAATTTTAAACCAATTCATAAAAATGATTATGAAAAATGAAAAACATTAGAATCATGGAGACCATAGGTTGTACGTACACATTAGTAACGTTCCAATTTTCCAGTGATCATTATGGAAATAAGGTAAGTAACAATAAATCATTACATAATGATAATTATATCATATATAACACATTATTTACTGATATATACTTATATATCTAATTATCTTGATGTAAAATGAATCACATCATCTGGAGGTGGTGGTAGTCCCCATATCCATGACTCAAGATATCACCTTTTAGTGTGTGAATGTTTAACAAAGAAAATGATGTAAATTATATTTAAAGAAACATATTTATATAAATTATATAACATATATGTTTTTTAATAAGTATTTAATTTAAAACTCTCTTTATACATTCTATTTATCTCATGACTGAATCATAACCCTTTTGGGAGGTAATAGTCTACACTTCCACAAATGATGTTTTCATACACACAACAAAATTGAATACAAAAAGGTATGTGTTATAAAAGAATTAAATAGGTATAAATTAATTAAAAATATCATATATATAATATAAAATAACACTTTCCATCATTATTCCTAACCACAATAGTGGTAAAGGAAAAAAATCATCTTCATTTTGTGGGGTGCTAGTTCATTGTAAACATAATCGGTATGTTCAATACCCATTACATTGAAGTGAGTTTAATTTTAGGTTTAATAATCAACATAAAATTATGCAAGAATATTTATTATACAATTATTTTTATATAATAATAGAATAAAATGATTTTATGGGGTGAATAAAGAAAATTAAACAAAAGTGGTTAAGGGAAGTCGTTACCCCTTCTTCAGGTAACTCCTTTTGGTTTCTATTAAAGGGATTGGTTTGATGGATTTATGAACAAGGAGGTGATTACATTATGAATGAATGGATTTTTAGGATCTATTGTTTTAGATATTTGTCTAGCAAATGTGGTTTTAGAGGTATGGGGAAGTGGGATGAGAAGAGAAATTTTATATTGGAGGAGGAGTGTCAGTCAAGTATATTTTGGAAATTGGAATTCCACCAACAATTTTTCAATTTTAATTGGCCATAATAATGATAGAAATTTTATCAAATATATAAAAGGTTTTATATATGACCATCCAATTGATTTTTTTCATGTTTCTATATCATTTTTTCATTTATGTTTAGGATTTAGTCCCTTGATATGATTAATTTCATCTTCCTTGCTGTAATTAATTTTATTTACATTAACTAGTGTTTTTAAACAAAAACTAAGAAGAACTAATTATAAAATATAAATTACTATTATTTTAGATATGGAATAAAAAATTTCAATTTCATGTCACATAAGTGTCATAAATTATTTGAAAATTAATTACGAATACAGGATGACAATATTGGTTTTCAAAGTAAAATTGCTCAAAAGTTTTCTATGTTTCTATATTTAATTACATAGTAAAATTGATTATAATAACATAAATTGGATAAATTGATAAATAAAAAATTTAATTATACATTTAAAATAATTTAAATTATTATTTTATAAAATAAATAAATTAGGTGAAAAGGTCGTTTTGAATTAAAATTCATTATTTTTCATTATTCATCAAAAAAAGTAATTTCAATGAAAAATTATAAAAATTCACTATAGCCTAAATATTATGTTTATAATTCTATGAGTAAGTTTATTTGTGTGTATAATATATATAAAAGTCCTTAATGTTTTTTGAAAAATAGGTTCACCATTAAAAGGCGATATAAGTGCCTTAATAAAAATATTGTATTTTTTGCGTAAAATTCAGTTTCATCATATTTTATGTCTATTGAATCTATTGGATGAATTTATAAAATATTAAATTTAATATATATATATATAAATATATATTACATTGATATCAATCACTAATTTTAATTAATTTAATTTTTTATGATAAAGCATCTTTGTGAGCATAAAACTTGTTTTCTATAAAAACATTCACTTTATATTTAATTGGATTTTATATTCATTTATAATTAATTAGTAACTAATGAATTAATTTAAAATTTGTGATGACCAAGTAATTTCATAATTTATATAATCCATTTCATAACATCTAATTTAATAGCTAGCCAATATCATATTATATTAAATAATAATAACATAATAATATAATGTTGTATGGTAAAAGTTAGTCACATGTATAATTAAATCCATCAATAAAACTTGTTGTTTTTTATAAATTACATGAACTTAGTGTCATGTACATTGTAAAAAATATATATTATATTTATTTTAAAAAATAAATTTATTTTATCTTCTCAAGATATTATATTTCCTTTTGTGCTAGGGGTTGTGTGTCATAAATGATATCAAATACAATCTTCATAAATTATATTTTAGGGGGAATTACATTGGTTAATATCCCTCTAAATTATTCATATTTAATAGTAAAATATGATTATGGAAAATATTTCTATTCCATGGGTTATACCATGATAAAATTCTTTTGGAACTCGGTTCTCTCTCCACGGTTTATGCTTTGATGCATTGATGATATGATTATGAAACCTATTTTTTCCACTAGTTATGTTATGAGGAATTGTTTATGAAACTCATTTTACATAATCAGAACTAATATGATGAATGTTTTATGATCATAATGATCACATATGTATGATTTTCATTATTTGGTAGGGGTACCTCTATCTCCCTCAAATTCATTGGGAAAATATTGATTTATCATGATATAAACAGGACTGAAATTTGGAGTGAACCAAGATCCTTAGGGGAACATTTCCACTATGATAGTATTATGAGTGAAACATAACTACTACAATGTTTTTTATAGTGAACCCATTATACTATGATAGTCTCTTAAATGAAACTTTAACTAGCTTGAAAATTATTTTCTATTATTATGTGTATTTCACAAATTTACGTCTTATGTTAATGTTATGATCTCATGGTTCATGTTATTTGATATCATCATGATTCATTTCTTATGAAATTATAAAATTTATTCTATGACTTATTTTTATGGTCTATGATAAGTTGGCCATGCTTTTAAAATGTTATTAACATGTAATCAAACCTCTTTGTTCAAGATATATTGATATCTGACCTATTTACCCTTTCTATGAATCTAATTTAACTTTATTTGGATTCCTTTTTTATGGTTATGAAAAATTTTATTTTGTATTATATTTATAGAAACGGTGTTTGTTTTGGACAACATAATTGGAGATGATGTATCTCACATATGGACTAGGTTTTTATGTGTTTAGGTTTCCAAATGCACTATACATTTGAAATACACATGTGTGTGTTTTTTAATGTAATAAATATCCATCTAAACTGCTGCCATGTCTACATATAAATTATTTTTCTATTTATATAAGTTAATAGAGGATAGGTTTAGTTAACTTTTTAATTGGGTAATGAAAAAATTTGTAACAACTATACATATTTTTCTATGAATATGTATGAAGATATGTATAAGGATGAGTCAATGTATAGGAAAATGTATTAGAATTTTGGTAAAGGATATAGAGATTAGTTTTCAAGAAATTAAATCAATATCGTGATATATCAAGTGGATATTTATTTATCATAGAGGAATCCTCAGGTAAAAACTCTTAAAAGGGAAAATTAATCTAGACTCAATCACCTTCTAGCACAGGTCAATGAACCATTCTACCCACATGGATTTCCACTCATGAGGTATATGCTTTGGAAATTTACATACTCATGACAATCAATAATTAATGACTTTAATAGATGATGATAATGGATAACATAGGATAAACCTAGGGTTTCATATATTAAAAATAAGGATAATAATTTATATATTTATAAGTGATTTGAAATTATTATGTTGTTCTCCTTTAGGACTATTGTTTCTTAAAATATAATTTTTGGTTTTAGTAAATGGATACAACCAAAAAGAATCATGTTAATGCTTTTTGCGATGGAAAAAAGATTATTTTTCTCTTGATAGGATAAATGATATTTGGTAAGTAATGAAAACAATTATTTCTATTCACAGACAACATTAATGTGATATTAATCATGTGAGCATCCAAAAGAAAATTTAAGGGAATAAACTTTTATTCTATCTTAATATGGAAAATATCCCCCTTCATAAAATGGGTATGATAATATTCTATTTTCTCAATAATTTATCAATATAACTAAACTGATATTTTCCATTCTCCCATGACTAGATCAATAAAAAATCATTATGGTTGTTAGTTTTTTGGAATCATAAGTATATCAATGGTGGACTCAGATTAAGAATACAAGGTAACATGGTGACATTGAAACCATCTGGTGAGATGGGTTTTAGAGATTAATTTTTATTATGTACGTTTTAATATCCTTTGTATAAAAATAGAGAATAGATTACTTAGGGTAAAATAGAAGGGTGGTGGATTTTTTACTGTTTATAAGAATAATTTTATAAGAAATATGATGTAGGTTTCTCGTATTATCGTCTAAAATAAAATTAAGATTGTTTAATCAAAATTGGATTAAAATCATAACTCAAAAGAGAATTCAACTTAAGGGGATTCAGTTTCTATGAAGTAATTTTTTGATTCTATCTCAAGGTGTAAATAAATATTTTATATACCCATCAATCACATGGTTTTGACACGAAAATACAGATTGAGATAAAATCAAAATACATAAAATAGGAATAATAATAAATGATTATCTTCATTTTAACAAGTGAAAAAAATATGGGGAAATTGTATATAGTATACTACTAAATGTTTTATTTGTTGAAAGTAATTTCATCATGCAATGGATTTTTTAGTGATGTGAAGATAATAGTAAATGACAGAAATAGAGAGAAAGGTGCACAAAATGCTTCACACAATATCCAGTGTTTCAATTGTACGTAACATGGGAAATATACTAAAATTTCCCCAAATACAAATTTTAATTTTGATGATTGATGAAATAATCCTACTATGTCTAGGGACAAGGGAAAATATCATGTTGTCAATATTTTATTATTTGGGGTTCAATAATAACATGATTAAAGGTACACCTACCATCCACTCTAGAACGATAATGTATTATTTGAAAATACATGTAGTGATTTGTTTATGTATGAATAATGTCATAAGGGTATAATGATTCCCCCCAAATTAATATATGGGTAATTATCACTAAATCAGAAAAATAGTATGATGATCACATCTCAAGGATAGGATTCATCTTCAATTGATATTTGTAAGAATATGATTAAGAAAACAATTATTCTTCCTCTAGTTTTAAATGACATAATCATGGGTATGGATATGGTTTCTATACATATATAATAAATTAATTTTTGTGTATCTAATTTTATATTTGATATTCCAAACTACCCAATGATCATATATTAATGTGACATTATGTATAAACATAAACTAGAGATGACATACATTGTATGTTTCTTGATTTCCATTTAAAATGGGTTTTTATCTTATGTGTTTGGGGAGAAACTTAACATTATTTATATGCATACTCTGTAGATATTTTTTTACAAATTCCTATAATATATTTCTAGACTTACAGGGAAATGTGAAGTTGACTTTACAATAGAAATCATAACTATTATCTCAACAATTTCAAATACACCATATTGAATGGCCCCACACACAAAAATGACCATAGTAGAAGGGGTTATTTATTGAAATTAAAGGGGTTATAACACATTCTAAATACGTTAGTGGTGTTTATGAGTAACTGACACGAAGTTTCCCACCTAATATTAGTAGTGGCGGTTCTGAGGAAGTGTTGGTATGTTCGTGGTGAATGTAGCTATAGTTACATTAGGGGGGGTTTAAACCCCCCCTAATATTGTCCAAAATTTACCATAAAATGTTGACATTAGAGGCAGTTATAACCCCAACCGACTCTAAAAAATGGATTTAGGGGTAGTTCAAACTACTCCTAATTTCAATTGCATTAGAGGTGGTTTTCAAAAAACAGCCCTAAATGCTTCACTTTTTTTTAAAAAAAATTGCAATCCACATTTCGTCCCATATCTTATTCCACATACCCCCTCCGATCCTTATCCATATTCCCACTTATTAGCCCATGTTCCCCATTAACTGCATTCCGGCCCATGTACAATTCTCACAGCCTCACCTGTGGGTGTCCTGGTCTAGCCCCAGGTCTCTTGTGAATGTCCCAGTCCAGCCCACCCCTCGGTCTACTATGTGTGTCCCCAGTTGTTCGTGTCCACCCGGTATCCTGTACGTTTCCCAGTCCAGCACCGATCATTTGTGGGTGTACCCGACTCCTCTTGCATGCCTTGGTCTATCCACCTAGTACCACCGCCTCTCCATTGTGTGTCTTGCGGCCTTCCCCTATCCATCCTTCTACATCTGGAAAATTCATAGGGGTTCTAAAATTTTCATCCGAGTGAGAATCAATGATGCTTCTAATCAGTACACCTCATACTCTTAAACCACTACTGTAGATTTATTTTAGTTTATATAACACTAATATTATTATATTTATATATATTGATATGTTTATTAAAATATAAATTATTTTCATAATATATTTTAAATACATATAATAAGTTTATTAAAATATACATATTTATTAATAAACAGATATATATAAAAAAAATTACACATATAAATTAATTATTGTATTTATATATATAAATAAGTATATTAAAAAACATCATTAAAAATATATATATAAATACAAATAATATGTTTATTAAGATAATTATATATATTAGTATAACATATATATTAAACATTTTACACATATAATATATATATTTTTGTATTTATATATATTAATAAGTTTATTAAGATTAACATTGTTTTCATAATATATTTAAGTAAATTAAATATTTTTCATGTATCTATATTTATATATATATATATATATATATATTTCAAACATCTATAAGGTATATATTTACATATATTTAAATAAAATTATTTATGTATGTATTTAAAAATACATACATATCAAGGACACATAAATGAAAATGTTTATTTATATATTTTTTTGTTATTATTTATATTTATTTTTAATTTATTATATTTATTTGAATACATGTATATATATATATATAATATAAAAATATATTATGAATATATATATATATATATTATTAATACGTACACAATTAATATATATATTACATATTTATATGAATATAATATATTATACATTTCTATTTTGAATGGAATTCCCCTATGTGGTCTTATCGAACCCTCCACACATGGAAACCCCCATCCCCCTTAAAGAGGTCACTCCCATGAGGTAGTACCCCAGCATTGGAAGGAGTTGTTTCCAGAAGAGATTACAGAGCGTCCCAGAGGGTGACGACCCGACAACAATGGTCCATCAAGCGACCTGTCAGTGATTGGGTCACGCCTCGTTTTGCCCGCCCAGATGAGACCAGGTGACCTGGAAAGGTGGTTGGATCCTGAGGGAGAGGGTCACCCCAAAATCGGACACCTTAGAATTGAACACTGAACCTCCGAAAGAACAGTGTGGATATGCCACTCTCCCTCACCACCGCACCACCACCGATGTAGAGAATATAATATATTATACATTTTATAAATACATTCATATATGAATAAAATATATAAAAAATATATATATATTGATTTTTTTAACAAAATATTAGGGGTTCAAAACCCCTCTAATCTATCAAATTATAATGTGTTGTGAACCCCCTCTAATGTGAGACATTAGTGGGGGTTCAATAGGGGGCTTTGAACCCCGACTAATGTCTTACATTGGTGGGCGTTTTCAAACCCCCACTATTTTCTTAAATAATGCAAATCTTGTATAACACACACAAACACACTCACATATATATATATATATAACACATCTAAAATGACACTATATATATATATATATGTATAAATATATATATATATATATCCTCTTACCGAATATATAGTGCATGTAATTGAATATATAGCCCCAATAATTATTAGAGTAGCCACAGTTCTAAAATAAGCACCTCTAAAATCCAGCCACATATTAAAAATGCCTAAAATTTTAGAGTGCATTGTGAACACCCAATAAATTCGATAATCAGATGGGGTTTTGAAGAACCCCCTCTAATGTTACATAAAATTAATTTTGACGGGGTTGGCATTACCCCTTCAAAATAACTCCATCTTATGTACTATTTTTTGTAGATCTAATTTATTTACATGAATTATAGAAGTCACTCCACGAGAACCATGATAAGAAACATTCATCCAATGGTGTCACCTTAAAGGGACATATCATTTTTTAAAAGAAATATATAGATATATGTGACTGTACATTGATTATTATGAGCTAAATAATATCACAATCTAGAACAAGTGTCTTATACCTCGTGTTGATGACATATTTGATCAATTGATTTGAGATCAATACTTTTCCAAGACTGAGCTTCATTATGAATATCCTCAACTAGGGTTCATGATGGAGGATATATATAATATATTTTTATGTATAAGGTATGGACACTCTTAATATATAGTGATTCCATTCAATCTTATTAATACCCCTACTATATTCATGGATTAAATGTATAAATTATTAAGAAATTACAATAATCAGTTTGTGATAGTATTTTTTGGTGATAATATTATCCATTGATAGATAAATGAGGAGATTAAAGATAAATTTATAACTTTATAAAAGACCCAAATTAAGAATAAAATATACGAAAAATTCATAAAAAGAGAATTATAATTGTAACTATTTTAATTTTTTGATTCATATAATCTTAATATATAGTATATTTGTATATCAAGCAAATAAAAAGGTTGTTGATTGTTATCCCATACTAATGACATTGAGAGAGATCCATAAATGTATTGGGTTATTTGGATATTATCGATGGTTTATGGATAAATTATCATGAATATCTTCTCCACTCATCAAGTTTACATACAAGGGATCCATTAAAAACATATAATTTATAAATTATTATTTCCTCTGGTTATAAATGTTTTTTATAATATATTATATAGTATTATACACATAATGAATTTGAAAATAATGTATTTAATTAATTAATATTGCAATATTAATGAGATAAAACCAATGAAAAAGTTAAATATTACAATTGAAAAAACATATAAAACATTAATGTTAAAATGGGAAATATTGATTTCCCTAATCTACTGTAATCATTGTAAACACTTCGAATACTATTAAAATGAAAAAATATTAGTAAACCAAACAAAATAATAAAAAATGAAGAAAATATACCTATTAGAGGAATTGAGTTAAATATTGAGTGAATAAATGATGTGGTTTTTATAGATGATAATTTATCCATTGGAATAGTAATTTTCACTATTTGAACAGTAATGTGACTATTGTAATCATTACCAAAAAATTGGGAATAGTAACCTGACCATTAGGAATAGTGACATGACAGTTGGAATAGTAATTTTACCTTAAAATAACAAATTGTTATTTATATTTTTAACATTAATAATTTATGATAAAATAATACTATAATGTATTAAATAAATATCATGATAGAAAATATCAAAGAATATATCAGCACATTTTTATTGGCCTGTATTTTAATTTATTTTGTTAAAAATATAATATTTAAGTAAAAAATTAAAATTACGTATTATATATATTTAATTTGATAATATATATAAATGTTTTATGAAAACACATTGAAATTTTCTAAGGGTGATTTTTTTGTAATATTTAAAATATTCCAATATTCATCTGAACAGTAATAATTTTGTTCTTCTCATCACCTATGTATCTAAATCAGATAAATAGTAATGTAATAATTACATAATAATTTCTTGAACATGTTTTTTCAGCCCCAAAAATATTTATTTTCATAAATGATCCATTATATTAAAATAATCATAGATTCCAAACATCAAAATCATATTCCCAACCCTAAAATTAGAAGTGATCCCTAAAAATAACTTTTTTTATATTTTAACACATTAAATTTAAATTAACAAATTAAATAATATTATAAATAGTTATACATTCACAAAAAAACCAAATTATATTTTTATTTGATTTAAATCTCAAAAAATTAATTATTACTTATAGGACCTTTGATATATTGTTTTAATTGATATTTTATTCTCAAAATATCCTTTTACCAAGTACAAATACCCATCTCCCTCCCCATGGAAAACCAATTATACCTCATTTTACAAACCTAATTATATCCAATTAATTTTTATCAAGTCCCTTAGAATACCAGTAAGTATTTTGGAGTATTCCAACTCAAAAAATTAATGTAATTTTACAATCGTACAAGAGTTGCTACAATGAGGATTATATATGTTCTGAGTAACTTTTATTTCTTCATTATCTTTTTTTAATCCCTTTAAAAAACCACATTGTATTATTTATTATGTATGTTAAATTATATTAATGATTTTATTCTACTTTAAGTGTCATATTTATAATATACATAAATTTCAAACATTTCCGCCCCACTCTACCAAAATTTTCCTGTAAATGGTCTGTTAATCACCTATAGAGACATTGACATGTCAACATATAGTACCGCCATCATAAATTGATATAATGAATTATATAGAGTATATAAGAATATAATTACATTAATTATATTATTTTGGAATTAATTCTTCTAATTTGTAATTAATTTAAACGAAAATAGAGAAATCAAAACGAAAAGGGAAAAATTAATTTAAAAACTAATAGAAAATTCACATTTAACAAAAAATGTTATTAAATACAATCTAATAAGTAAAATAAATACATGTTGTAACAAATGAATATAAATATCTTCTATAACATTGTATTAATTTTCCATTGATTGTTATTCAAGTTGTGGAAAAGAAAAGAAAAAGGCTAAAATTACGGTATCATGATTCTCAAACCAAACTCTTATTCATTTGGATGTCCCTCATTCATGTCATATATTGTGTATAAATTATTATAATGTTATAGAAATATGATTTCACAATTATTGATTTTTATTTCTTGGTATATATTTGTTTCTAATTTAATTTGTATGCCAAATACAAGTATTATCCATGATGTCTTTTATTTAAAAAAATATAATCTATCCATGTGTCACATCATATCCAAAGAAAATTACCTTTTATTGTTTTTGTGATATCCCATTTTCATTTTGGAAGCCCAATGTTTATTCATAAATTTATGCATTATGAAATCCAGATGAAACCTAATCATTTCCAAAGGTTATATCATGACTATGGTTTTCATTCATTATATTTGGCATTCCTTATTATGTAATCTATTATGATTTGAAGGGTGTGTCTATAATTATATATCCCTCCAATGCATTGGGTAATGTGCTCTATTTCCTGAGATAATGTTTATTATCAATGGACATGATAATTGTTTTTTATAATGATTATTTACATACGTTATATGTAAAAATAATGATATCACTATCCATAACTCTATGTGGTATTTGAAAACTATGAAATGATGCTTTGTATTTATACACTGCCACATTCAGAAACATTATTGAATATGTCAATCGTGATGGTGGCGGTGATCATATGCTTATGATATGACACTCATTATTATTCTCTCACATTTTATATTGATTAATGTCCCTTATTCATCATCTATGGAATATTTTAGCTCACCCAATTGTTAGATTTATATCCACTGCTGACAACATGTACTATAGAAGAATTTGTGAGATTTTATGTGGATAAAGTTATAGTATTTAAATAAATGTTTATGTTTTATTATTTAATAGTGATGTAAGATCATTTTCTCATAGATACATAGAATTTTTAGTAAAGGAATGTATTAATATTAGGTTACTTAACTTTAAATTGTCGAAATATTAATTTATGTAAATTTGGGTTCACTATAGTTCGTAAAAAAGGTTCAGTTCTGCTAATTCAGAAAAAAATATTTTATAATGTTAATGAAAACACGTAGCATATGTCTATGTATATGTAAACTTCCAATAATATATTTTTTATAAAAATGAAAAACATATTGATCCCATAAGATATTTATTTATATCGATTTTGGAAAATTGTTAATTATCTAATCATGATTTGATGAAATAAATTTGGGTCAAACATTTTCTAGTTTAAAAATGGTGGGAACTAGATGAGAATAGGCCAAAAACCCATGTGAGGGAAAATGTAATCATTTTCTAATGGACATCCCCAATTAAAATTGAATTAGTTTTCAAAAAATTATAAAACTTTAAACCCCAATGTGTCAGGCTATGTAAAATATCCTATAATATGTGGAACATCCTACTTCACCAAATAAATAAAAAATAGAATGTGGGTACATTATCAAACAATTCCCACTGGTGTTATGTGGATCATCTGATTCACATGTTTCTAAAAAATGTTTTAACTTAATGGATACTATATTTTATGTTCTTCACTATTCTGGGAAAGAGAAGGTGACTCTATCCATCTATTAATTAGATAGGGATGCTCATTAATGGTGGATGATGATAAAGAATATCTAGAAGAATGATGAAATTGAAGAGATGAAAAGGGAACACATAGAGAAAATATATATTACAAAATATTTCTCATGAAATGATAAAAAATATATGGATGGAAAATTAATAGTTTTGATGAAAAAAGATTGAAAATCTATAATAGATTATAAGTAAAACATCACAATGCTTTCATGATAAGAATCATGTTTTGTTTTCAACAATTATAGCATAATATAAATATTGTTTATAGGTTAAAAACCAAATATTTTAAAGTATATATATATATTTGATACATCAATAGTTACGAATAAGGGGATCATTGTTATTTCAAAGTATAAATGGTTTTTTGAGATTAGACATTTCGATGTATGGATAAGAATAGTATAATAGATTTTCATGATGGTGTGTAAAAAGAAAAAATAAAAATTTGGATCCAATCAACCATGTCTCCAAAATATGTGAACAATCATCCTCGGAATTTCCATAATGAGTTGGATAAATGATTCAATTTTGTGAGAGAAGGATATAAAGCTCATGAATGTTGAAGAGGCAGTAATAATATGACCAACATGATGGAGGAATTGAAGGAACCTTCTAATTCATCTCTTGTGGTTAAATGAATCAAATGTTGATAGAAAGGGAACTATAAAATCCATTTCCATAAATTATGGGTCCTTGAGGGTAAAAAAAATTGGAAACCAATAAATTAGAAGGAGAAAGGGAAACAAATATATATGACCCCTACCAAAAAAGACACATAAATAGAGCTATGGGATGGAGGACCACTAAGCCTTAGGTGGACCACCTTTAATTCCCAAGGCTACCAACCTGTAGTGAGGGTGTAAATAAGTGGTAGCACCGATATTATACCATAAGGTGATGCTAATAGTAATGATATATATTAATATACACAATGGAATAATATACCATAATACATTAGAACTATAAAATTCCCTAGTGGAATATGTAACATGCAATATATGGATGTTATGAAATAGAAGTAGAGAAATAATAAATTCTAATAATACACCTTATTTAACTTAAATATCAAAATAAACCAACTATAGAACATGCAACAATTATTTTTATAAAAGATAATAAATAATGGAGGGTCATTCATTGATGACCTCAGTACTTTAATATATATAAACATTCAAATAAAAAATAAAGAATAAAAATAGTAACTCTAGATGATGCAGGAACCTCAATGACACATTCTATTAATCAAATGAAAACCTATGACATAATCTCTAAGGTCTAGCTCATATTTCAGAACACTTAACTGATCTGCAAATAAATTTATATGAACCACTTGAAGGGCTTGTGTAGGGTATGAGATAGGATATGAGTAGGACACCAACAATGTGTGAATATTTTAAATAAATTATTACTATGATATACTAAATTAAACAGCATAGCACAAGAACATTGAATAAATAAACATGATACCCTTTTTTCAATATCCGCATTGAAGCAATGACCTTTTGAAGAAATTTTTAGTACAACTACAGTGGAGAGTATCATTGTCACGTAGACTAAGTAATACCCTAATTCAAATCAGTATTGGTAAACCATAAGGGTCACACTCTATTAGAATCACCATAAACCTAATGCCATCATACACCCTGTGTCCAAAACATGTATCGAAATCCAGAAAGTCTCTCCTACATAATATGATTTCAATCCCCTATAACACTACTAAAATGATCTCATCCACATGAATTCAGATGTATGATGAACAAAAATATTGGTCCTCCCCAGGATCCGGTACTAATTACATATATACATGGAGAGAATTATCCCCAACAGATGGTCTAAATATCGTTAACTAATGGATCCTCACCATCCATGCGTATTTGTATGAAAGGAACCTCCAAAATTACTATTGATCAACACTACCGTTTTTCACATCTTGGTAGGCATCTACCCACTTGTGTGGTCAACACCACCACATCATACGATTCAAACTATGTCACATGACTCCCGCAGTTTGTTAGCCAATCACAGTGTGCTGAAATCACAAACCGCCTACCTAAGACACGTCATCCCAAAACCTATTTACCCTATTAAATTGTTACTAAATATGATTTCCAAAAATAATAAATTTGATAAAGTCCATTCATGTAACCTAAGGAATACATCGCCTCAATCCGATGACCATGTCGCATAAACGGTGAGCAATATCACCCAGAGTATCTGAACGACACCCCACCTTATAATCACTTCGCCTCGACTAGGTGGTCATCACCACCTAAATACTTAGTTATAGACCATTATATTACTATATAAATATTTTAATATAATAATATAAATAAAAAATTCTGTTTAATAAATTTAAACACCCTTGCATACTTTTCCAATTGTCTGAGCCCCTCACAAAGACTTAACAATTTTTAGTCTTCAGTGAGCATGCTCATTTGAGTCACACAATGTCAATTTACTAATTTAACGAACCATCATTTGTTTAATAGGGTAACACATTGATAGTTCAATAAATGGATCAAGAACTATACCCCAAAACATTCACGAAATCATAGATAAATATAAGAACCACATACATAGTGTTGGAAAATGATCACATGGTCGATCGTAGCCACTAACTCGAGAATATTGGAAAAAATATCATTTTATAAAAAAAAATTAAAAAATTTGTAAAACTATTGCATGGAATTATTAGTCTATATGAAGCGGTATAAGAAAAGGGAATAAGGTGGAACCGATGAATCATGAACACAATTGAAACACACCTATCATCCTGAAAATTGGAGGTCAGACATAGATTACTAGTCAAATAATGGGAGGATAAAGAAATGGAGAGAACCCTGCATTACCAACATGAATTGAAGGAGAAAATTTGAGGAGTAAATAATGTTGAAGACATGGGAAAAAATTAATTTCACAATTTTATTGGGCCTACTGATTAAACTCATCCAGATTGGATTTCTGCATACATCCAATGAGGTATCCCCTACCCAGAGCTCCACATCAGACGATTATGGTATAGAGATTGAAAAACAATGGTCAATCCATTATAATCCCTTATTATAAAAAAATTAGGTTCTTCACATCTGTACACCACTTCCAACATTATTTGAAGATCCATGTCCATGAAATATGAAGAGACACATGGTTATGCTTTGGAGGCCACACAACTCGTCCAAATGGTGCGCCCAAATCTCTGACACCAGGATGATTGGGTGTTCGACATTAGACACACTTAAAACTTAATCCAATTTCAATAGAACATTCCAATACTATAAAATCATATTAAAACAAGACCTTGTGTTAAAGGAACTCTTAAAATTATGTTCTAATAAACAGGGCATGAGTTGGACCCACAAAAATATAAAATTTAAATGGGTTGATGATATTGGCATGTTCCAAAAATATGGGACCTTATAATCTCACCACCAAAAAATATCCCATCCCAACGATATTAGAAGAATTACATAGATGTTACTAAACATACCCATTCTGTTAATAACACCTCAGTAAAACACAATCATCATGTCATAGGTAAACTCTCTTAAGGAGCTCCCTACCTTGTATTTACTTTCCTCGATCACTTCCTGACCCTAAAATCAAATATTAATGATTCTGTTATGACCATCCCTAGACTTAGATGTCCTCCTCTGTCGCATCATCACTCTTTAACCTCTTATGGTGCTCGCATCACGTCATGTCACATCTAGAACCCATTAAGTACCACATCTCCTTAGATACTCACCTAATAACCAAGTTGTACATAGGACATATGTGATCCAGCATCTGATAAGATTATCCTAAGATGTTATGGTACCTCAAAACTCATAATGATCCCACTTCCAATCAATTCCTTTATGCTAACTAAAATCTAGTTATCTTGTATCACACTGATTACCGCACAAATCATGTAAACCCACATCATAATGATGTCGATAGACGATCATGGTAACATAAACATCATACATAAATATATATATATATATATATATATATTGTATTTGAGTTGATGTAGTCCTACTAAATAGTATCTGGTTAGTCCGAAAGTACGCCCCACGCACCCAAAACTAGATTTGGTACAAAATTGGCCATGATAAAATTAATAAATGAACCTAGGTCATGTCCGAAATGACTTGTAATCATTATTTTATTACCAGTATGATTTGACCCTAGAATATAAAAAACATGCACCTAGCTGGATTCACGGCTTCCAGAAGCCTAACTTCTCTAGGTTATTACTCCAGACACTACCCACCGACCCCATTATAGGTTCCCACTACTTCCTCCAATACATCATTGTGAAAATGAATCATGGATACCATCACCTTGTACCAATCCCATTACTACCCTAGATGCATTAGTCTACCTTGGTTCTATGCTGCTAAATATTAATGAAGTCTTACTAGAGAACATCCCATGATTCCCAACATAGTCACCTGATAAGCACTCATTTAGTACCCAATCACATTATGTTCGTACATGACCTGGCTGCATGTTTTGGAAGAAAACAATTGATGACCCAATCCTCAATGGCTTGATTGAGTTTTTACATGAATTCCCTTCTCAGACTCATTGTTTCATCACTTAAAAATACTTGAATCATTCATACCTTAATCACCTGATGTTGTCACCCAACTAAATTATGAATGGTACATCAAATTTACCACATCTATGAATACATGATTTATAGCCTCTAACAGTGAGAAGAACTTAAAAATTATTACTTATAATCAAATACAATTGTATAAACTACCCTCGAAACATCTCACCCTCGATGTGTCATTTCCTACTATATAAGAAACAAAGAGAAGCAATTTTTTTAAAGTATTTTCATACTCCCAAATAGACAGGTAATCCCTACTATATGATTAAGAACTCCCAATCTCCCTATTCTCTCATCTTATCTTGGAATAATTTCTCAATGATCCTTTTCTCAATGTCCATCTAGGACAGTGCCATATTTATGACATCTTGAACTTACATATCAAATCCATGTTTAGCCAGTCCTCTGAGAATGTATATCACATGCATCACCCTCTAGACTAGTGGTGTTTTGTGATGATCAAAGGTCATTTTCATTGAATCCACCTATAACCCTCCCTCGAATTTCAATAGTTTTGGGGGTTGTGTCGAGAACACTTGATTCAGATCCATTACAAAATTCTCAACTCCATAGAAATTCCCAAAATAAAACATATCAGGATCTACCTATGATGCTTTTCATTCCACGACCACAAATATGTAAAATATAGTGGCTAAACAGAATGTACATGAGCCTATACATAATCCAATACCTATGGATCTTGACCTAACTAACCCTATGTTCTTCATCTTGACCCTTAGTGGCCTCAAAGTATACTTCTCAAGATGAACAAAAACATTACCGGCCAGACACTCCATCATAATATAGCTTGGTAGAATCCTAGTGAATTAAAAAACAAGGTTATACATTCATGAAAACACTCACACACACATATATATAAATTAGTTATAGAAATTAGTAATAATAAGAGCAATCTCACTACCCATAATCTCCCCAATGTCAACCATGTCATACAACATCTGGCCTCATAGAACCTTACATGCCCATATCAGAACTGGGTATCACATATAAATCTACCCTCACTACCCCTCACCAACCCACAACAATGCCAAGAGCCATGTATTAGTCCCCGTAAACTCTTATCAGATCCATGCCAATGTATACATATATAATATATGATATCAAATCACATACAGGTCTCATCAGAACCACATGCCTATGTTGGCTAAGTAGAATTCCATGAAAGATAGGATAGGTATGAAAATGTTTCATCTCTTACATTATTTAAACATTAATAAACCATACCATATTATCATAATATAGGTTTTCAATGACAATAAAAAAAATTATACCCTCATACATGAAAATATTACCAAATTTCCTATCTACCTATCAAGAAATCATAAGAAATCAACCCTTTCCATTCCAGGATAAGGGTCCATATTCTCTCCCATTCTATACTAGGATAAGGGTCATCTGTCATAATAAATAAAATTCATATCCAAGTTCACTACATATGGGGGAAATCATATCAGATATGAAAAGAGAAAAATATAAAAGCAATTTTCCACCTTACACAAATTAGTATGTCCCCTATCCATGGGGCTAACAGAACCCAAACACGAGCTATATATGTATTATCGAAAACATCACAATCTACAGTATACCATATCCCAAATATTAATACCCAAAAATATGTAAATGAAATTACTCTTGTACCATTATCATTTACCTGACCAATTTAGCCACACGAATAGTGCTGTGGGCCTGATGAGAAATCATACGTTAGGCACACCCCCCCATATTCTCAATGTTGACAACTAAAATTGAGGGTGTAAAGAGGTGAATGTTGTGATAATATTCCCTATGGAGTTGATAATAATAATGGAAACTTTAAATTCACACACAAGGGGAAGAGACACTTAGGAAACTGGACCCATAACCTACCGCATTGGAATCCTAGACAACATTAGTAGCTGAATAATAACTACTAAACATACCATTTGTTGAATTAAATCATCACAAGATACCAATAATTCGTCATGCGTCCAAAATATATCATTCAAGACAATAAATAAAACAGGATCTCCCATGGTGGTATGTGGTACCTTTATATATATAAACATACAAATTCGAAAGAAAGACTCAAAATAGTAACTGCAGTAGATGTAGGATCCTTGAGGCCATATTCTATTCATCCCAAAAAATGCTCGACATGATTCATATAGTCCAACCAATTATTATGAAACCTTACATGATGAAAAAAGTATAAATTTGACATCCTTACTAAATGACCTATATAGGGTGTGAGAAAGGATATTAATAGGATACCACCAAATTGATCCTACCTTGCATCTAGGATTACACATGAGTACTAAAATAGATAAAGTAGGACATTCACATCATATAAAAATATTTTATTCACTTGTTCCCAACTACCACAAGTAACCAGTCATATGCCTCAACCATTATAGATATAATAGTAGCAGAGAGGATACTTAGAATGTAGTTTATGGAATCCCCTAATGTAAATCCACACAGGTGAACCCGCCAAGTCAAAATATTGTAGAATCATATGATACCTCGTGGAAATGAACAACTCATGGCCAAAACAAGTACTGACATCCAAGAAGGAACACCCACATATAATGTACCAATTCCCTCAAACCCCTTCTTGAATGCTTCCATTCGCTTGAAGAATTATGTCTAAAGAAAAAAGGCCAATCCTACCAATTATATTGGCCCTACAACCTCAATACATGGGGAGCCTCATCTGCCAACTGATAGTCTCAACAATGCTAACCGATGGGTCCTCGTCGTCCCCATTTCCTTCTTTGGAAAGAACATCCAACCATAATTGTGGTCAACACCACCCTAAGATGTATCTATAGAGGATACTACCCAAATTAGTGGTAAACTCCACCTTATCATACAATTCCTACTATTTTCACAAGACTCCAACATTGTGATGACCTATCATAGTGTGAAAAAATCACCAACCATGTACTGAAGCCTTATTATCTGGGAACCACATTCCCCTATTATAGTTAAATAATTCTAATGGAAAACTATTTCCAATATCACATGGTCCAAGCCCATAACATAATGACCTAATCACCTTAATATGATGACCACATCACCCCAATAATATTCATAATCACCCATAGTTTCTAGGAAAATACAAACAAGATGATATGAAACACCTCAACCAGGTGGTTATCACCACCCAAATCATTATTCCAAGACTAACATATTTCTCTAGAACTACTGAATTAAATTATTATAAATAAAATAATTTAATTTAATTAATATTAACACCCCATCCAAACTAGGACAAGGTCAAAGAATCCCCATATGCCTCAACTATTTTCTGTATTGTATGAGAATTCCCATCGGCATATCACAATGTCAATTTATTAATTTTAATAACAATATTCATTTTATAGGCATTGTCTAAGACTAAAAAATGCTATGCTCAGGAATGAACCGCCAAAAAAATATTCATGGAGAAATATGATAACCACCTTCCTTAAGTTAACTTTCTCACGCACATGGATTTTTATCTTCTAACTCAAGTTGATGCAGATGAAAATAGTGATTTATATAGATGCCTGGAAAATATGATAAAACGTCACACATTGATTAAGTGCTTCATATGGAGGGAGACAAGGAAAAGATATGAAAGAGGGATTGATGATTCATAGTTTCTGTTTAAATTCATCATTAGTCTTAAAAATTAGAGCTTATATAGTGATTTGAGATCAACATATGGGAGTATAAAGAATAAGGGGTTCCCCTAGAATACCATATGAAATAAAGGAGAAAATATTAAGAAGATATAAAACCAAAGGAATGTGAAAAAATGTAACTGCACAATTTTTTTAGGATGAATAGTTACCTCACATGGTTTTTCTAATTGTGTGCATCCTATGAGGTATCCCATACCCAAGGATCCACCACACATTAACATGATACATAGATTTCCAAACCATGCACAGACTATGAAAATCCCCTCTACAGAAAATTGTTGACATGCTATACAGTCATGAACCACCTCCTGCATAGTTTGAAAAACCAAGTTCAAAAGACTAGGAGAGTTTCACTATTACTCCGATAACATTGTATGTTTTTTCCAAAACATGATCACCAATCTACACACCCCTAAATGTTGTGTGTCCTGCCTTCACCGCACCCAAAACATAACTAGAAGCCCAAGGAACATTTTTTGGAACTAAAATCTTCTAAAAATGAATGTATGTAATGTAAAACCTTAGAATTATGTTCTAATAAAAATATAAAAAATGGGCTTAATAACCAATTTCAAAAATTCAAAAGGAATGATTACTTTTACCAACTCGAAAAACCCATGATGTAGAAACTTATTCCATCCCTATTTTCGAATTATATCATGAAAATATAATCATAAAAAAGTTAAATTCCAATTTAGTCATGAATAGAAAATGATTAATTTGATTTCAATTCATTTAATTCCATGATATCCTATATTTATTTCTAGAACATTTTAATCGAATACTCGATTCCATTAAGTAGACATATTTAAAAGAACACCTAGTGGTTTGATCATTATAACCCATGTTTGAGAGTATTATCCTATTAGTGTATGTCGTAATATTCATATACATAATATAGTAATCTTTCATTTGATGTAAGTTGAAACTATAATAGCCACATATTGGTTCTCATTATATATATATCAAATCAATTTTATTGAAAATGAAATATATTTTCTTATTCCAAACAATTCCATATTCACAAATAAATTAATGTAAGATCATGAATCTCTATTGGATAATCTCACAATGGTGTGGGTGTTGATACCCAATAAATATGAATAACATTCCCAAATACTTTATTCATAGGTATCTATCAACCATGAGGGAATTACCATTTTGAGGGAATTCACTAATGTATTTCATGAATAATTACCTCAAATTCCCCTAGACCATGTCATAGATTTATCAATATATAAGTTTCAAATATCGAAAAATATATCTAAATTCCTCAACATGATTTCTCCAATCCAACAGGGGGAGTAAAAGGAGTATAAAGACCATTTAGAAGATATGTTTATAAGTAATAGTGCATCAACTTGGGGTGTTCTGGTGCTCTTAGTAAAGATGTATGATGGATTAATGTGGATCTCTATTGATTATTGGGAGATCAACAATATCACTAAAAAATGAATCATCAACCATGGAATGATTACATGTTTTATCATCTATGAGTATCTCATTACATCTGAAAGGTGGATCATGAATGTAGATTTCATCGACTAAAAGTGATGTGGGAATAAATATTGAAGATTTATTTTTATACAATGTATCGACATTGTGTCTTAATATTGATTACATTAATACCTTATAATTCCCCTTCAATATTTATATATTTTATCGATATAATCCATAGATACTACCTCGAAAAAAAATAGTGTTTATTGATGATATAATATTTTACTCCTAGAGAAAGGATGTACATGAATCACATCTATTGTTTGTACATTACTCAATAATGAATAAATAAATTTATGATAATTTCAGTGTCTATAAATATTGGATTCATCACGTCACATTCATGGGTAACTTTATCATAATTTGGGGAATTTGGGGTTACCCTTCAAATATATTGGATTATGTGGAATGGACCAAACCCAGAAGTTCTGAAAAACATATTTATATTTTAAGGAATAGTAGGATTCTACTGACATTGTTTTGAGAAGTTTCTCATGATTTTATATCCTTCCAACTAATTCAATACAGAAATTTTAAAGTATGTATAGACTGAAAATGTGAGGAATGATTAGAAGAGCTTAATAAAAGGGTAATCAGTGTGAATGTACTCATCAGAAAATCATGTTGAGAAGGTTTAGGGATATAAAATAATTATTCAATGATATTATTGGTTGTGAACTCAAGAATAATGAAATGGTGAAAGTATATGACACATGATAGATGAAGACCCATAAGAAAAACTATTAGACCCATGATCTGGTGTTATTAGTTGTCATATACTACTTGAATATTTGGTGGCACACTATCTATGGAGATAAGTGTGAAATAAATTCCAATAATAAGACATTAAAGTATACCTTCCCATAGAAGTAATTTAATAAGAATCAAATAACATGGTTACAAATAATCCTGGACTACGATTTCCCTATTCACTAAAATTTATGAAAGACAAAAAATTAAGATAATTCTCTTAGAAAAAAATCACATGCTACTTTGTACTTCATGAATATTGATAAAGAACATATCTTCATGTATAAAAAATTTTATATCTTAAAATAATAGTGGCACGATATATATCCTACCTTACACAAATTATTTCCCAACCATCTATCCTAGAGATGATAAAGAGGCACAAAGGTATGGAGTGGATCTAAAAAATAATTTTAATGAAATAATGGTAAGTTACATCATTTTCACGTCGATGATGATAGTGTGATTTTTTTGAATGAGTTTTTTCAAGCCTTCATAACATGAGATCAATAATGATCTATTGGATAATTCACATTTCTCAACTTCCTCTATCCATCACAGAAGTACCAAGTCATACTGTGATCATAAGGATCATTTTGTGATGTAAAAAAATATTATCGGTATATTGGAGTATATTTCATGACCCCTACCTCCAAAGATACCCCTCATAGAATTGAAATAAATAAAGGGTGATAATGATCCCCCAATTCCAACCTTCAGTAGGCCTCGGTTTGGCGACGAACTCCATGGGTGTAAAAATCTCACAATATGAGAGGCATTGACCTCAAAAAGAAATCAGGATCGGGAGATAAATTGAGTCTTATATAATGAAACTGTAATAATTAATATAAATGAAATTGAAATACCATTGCATATGCATTTTTTAAATAGAACTTAGACAATTCAAAAGTCTCCAATGTAAATACCGAATGTAAACCTAAGCAACAACACTATAATTGTCAACATCTGAGCTAGTAAAGTTTAGAATGGTCTGTGAAATACTCCGAGGAACCTAAAAAGATTATATACATTGTGTGACTATACATGTATACTTATTTGAGAAATCCAAAGTCACTTTTTCACATGTGAAAGAGGCATACTAATGAAAATTTCAGAAAATAGTAGAACCAAACAACACCTAAAAAGGTTTAAGAACCATACCATCCTCACCAATTTACACTCACCATGTAATGATAACCATTTAATATAATATATTATAAAAAAATATCTATTAGGGTACCATGCACCACTTTATTACTGTTATGCCACTCTCTCCCAATGATGAATGTCATTGTGCTCCCATCCCTTCCATATACCCCATCTCAACACACCCCACACACCTGGACCTCACAAAAAATATTTCCCACACATTATGGCCAAAATTCACATCACAACATACATTCACACACTTGAAATCATAAAAAAATTTCTTCTGTACACACATGGGCCTCACAACACATCATGCTCTCACACACATATGACACAAACCATATCACATGACATATTAAAGACACATGGGAAAGAAAAAACAACTGTGCTAGCAAAACCTGGGCCATTGCAACATCCATCTAAAACACTAGCAGAACTACGACCACCATATCCTATTCCATAACTACATTCCCTGAAATAGATACACGAAAAGAGTTGAAACCCAGCCATCTGTACCCCTAACCATATGTTGGGAAAGAAACCCTCCACCATGATAGGAGTGTTCAGAACATAGTTCCAAAAAAGGGAGGTATGCTCATAGAAATCACAAGGAAAAAACAATTATATAAATATATGATATCACACACTCAATAACAACTTATGGTTTCTTAAATACACCACAATATCACAACACTTTCACCTTTTTGTCAACCCTTAATGCAAAACAATACATAAAAAGTCACAAAACTCATTTGACATTCCATACGAAATTTATTTAACCATATAAATTCATTATAAAAAGATTCAATTGTCTATTCCATCACTACTTGGGAAACTACTAAACACATAAGACAAAAGAAAATAGAGTTTTAAAAGGTGAAGTACCCTGCAAGATTCTGATGGCTTCACATTTACTCACAATTTAACATCTATTTAAGATATAACATATATCGATCTCTAGATAAACGATGAATCAATTTAAATGTTAATAATAGTAAATCACCCATACCCATCACCACCATCTTTATTGAATTTTATCTTTCACAGTCCATCCTTCAAGAAAAAGCAGCCCCAAAATGACAAACCCATCTATCAATACCTTAAATCACAACTAATTTCGCAGCACTGCTTCACAACCATATCACACCATAACTACAACATCAATAGAACCAACCACATATCCACAATCGTGACCACTACCATATCACCGCACTAACCATGGAAAAACATATTCAATATTTAAAAAAGCATCCCTCCTTTAATTCCACATTTTAATTCAGGTGTTATCATACAATCCATATGATCCTACGGCATCCATTTATTAGTTGATTATATGTGGTTAAAAATGTTCATATATAAATATTTCAGGGAAAAAATACCTTCCATTGACCATTATTTTCAAAAACATAAACCCACAACAACCATTTTTAGTGGTTATTATTCCCATAAAAATCATAATATCAACAACGATAACAAACTAGAAATAAAATGGGTAAATTTTACCAACCCCCGTATGTTGATCATAAACAAGTTAAATTATTAATTCAATTGACTTCACAAGGAAAACATTCATACACCCATCCCCCAATAATGAAAATAAAATAGGGATGAAGGCAAATATTCCTGGAAGAAGGGACAATAGATACTTCTGGGTTGTTTTAAAACTACGGCATGCATGTAGCGGGAATAGAACCAAGGAAACATGATCCAAAAGCTACATCAAATTACCCTGTTCCTCTGGGAATAAGGGTTTACAGTGTATCGTACAAAGCGAAAGGAAGAAGAATAAAACTAGGGGGAAATGTATCACGATATTTGGCAATTTCATGGATTTAGATACATTTTTTATTTTTTATTAAAGGGGGATCTAGTAAAGATAATATCTTTTGTCTAATTTAAAGGTCCAAGGACCATTACGAGAAAAATGATCAGATCTAGGGGCATTGAAAAGGTTCCAAATACCCTAAAATAATGAATTAAAGGCACTTTATGTAAAAAAGGTTTTAAGATGGATGAAATAAGAGGAAACTAAAAATATTTTCCAGATGGCATTGTTAGGCGAGGCACCACTTGCAAGACACCATTAGACATGGTACCACTGGTTGAGTGACCGATATGTAAGGCACCATTGGAAGAGTGACCACTAGATGAACCAAATTCCCCCATCAATGAGTCACCACAAGGCAAGACACCTTTGGATAAGGCACCTATGGATGAGTGACCGCTAGTAAGCCACAGCTAGTGAGCGACTACCAGCAAGTCATCTCCAGCAAGCAACTGTTTGTAGGCGACTGTTATTGAGTCACCACCAGTGACCCATGCCCGGCGAGCCTCCTCCAGTGATCCACCATTAATGAGTGACTACTATGGGGTTCCACAATCAGAAAACATCGAAAATTGGGAATTTTTAAAAGTGTTGAAATTAGTCACATTGACTTCTATATTTCTACAAATACCAGATTTACATAATTTATTGGAGAAGAGAGTTTTGATCCATTACATTAGATATCTCGATAAATATTTTCTCCCTAAAGAATTATAAACCGGCCCAAATGGAAATAGATGATGTTTCCAAACAAACATCACTCGAGATACCACTTAAGGATCACACTACACATGAAAAGCCACTAAACAAACCAATGTCTAATGATAACCTACCATGTGTTTTTTAAAAACAGGAGTGGAAACCTCTACATCCAAGAACACATCCTCTGACATATTCAAACCAAGATTTTGTCAAAATAGGTGTTGATGAACCAACCCTAAATAACACAAAACACACTACCCAATCACAATAACAACGCCATCCTGAATAAAAAAATTATGTAATTCCAACATCCATGTCAATATACTATAGGATTTTGGTAGAACAGACTCACTCACATGGGTTTAATCACATCATAGTTAATTTATCTCAATTATGTCCCATTTATTACCTTGTTCACATAAAAAAACATTATCATAAATCATACAAAATATATCATAATCCAAGGGATAATATCTCATATCATAATACAGGGATCAAATATCACATTATAATGGAAATTAGTGGATGAAAAAACATAAAATAGCTTCAGGTACTAGGCATGTGTATGCGTCTCTCACTCCCATGTACTCTCATCGTGGACACTATTCCTCCATAGCACACAAACCATAGAAATGGTATGCCCATGAAAAACATTCTCTCTACTAACGTGCATATCTATTGGCCATTATATAGATGTTGTTTCATACTCAATATCCAACTTTCCCCAGTCAAAAACATGGGCGTCGTCATGAATATATCGATGAAGCTGAGATATATTGTGAAAGAATTTGGGATCCTCTATATCCATGGAGGCCACACCAACTAATATAACACCACGCCAACACATTCGATCACCTCAAAGGGTCTAAAACCCTAGGTGAAATCATACTCCATCTTTCAATCCTATATATCACACATCGATGAGAAACAATCAAGAAAATGTGGTCTATAACCTCGAAATCTAAGGGCCTCATCCTATAATTAGCATAATAATTATTTCAGTCCTGTATTGATTTCATCCTCTCATGAATAGGTTGTAATTTCTCATTCATGTTCTCCACCACATCAGGACCATGAATAGATGTCTCCCAAACCTCCATCTATAACAATGTAGAACGACATAGTCATCAATAAAAATATTCAAATGGAGCCATTATAATGGAATAGGGATAACTATTATTATAAGTGAACAATAAAAAAAATTTGATACCCAATATCAAAAAATGTCTAAGATGCACACAACCAACATATAATCCAACATTTGGATAGACTTCACTATCTTCCCATCTTTCTAGGGTGAAAAGCATTGTTTGTGTGTATGGAACAGCCCGAGATTTTATAAAAAAATATTCTTTTTAATTTCATTAATGTATTGTGTTGTACACTAAACCAAAAGAAGCTTGCTCAACATGAATCCTTGACATGCCTTGCATTACACGCAATCGCGACCTTCCTCGATAGCATGTGTAGTACGCAATACCGAGTTTCACTAAACAACGATATGCTATTAAAATATTATTAAAACTAGCCGTTATGAATAGTAATAACAACCTTTTAAAATTTTAGAAATTTTAGCTCTCAAAATGGACTTCATTTTTGGATTCGGAGTATCGAACTTAGCCTAAGGTGAAATTTTGGTACTTTTCGGATAACTTTCATATTCTGATGAATAGTGAAAATTACTAAATTCTAATTAGAAACAAATTTTTTAATCGAAATAATTAATAGTGCTAAATTATTAATTTGAGTGGTTTTAAAGTATATTTAGAATATATTTTTACAATTTAATACAATGTTGGTCATTGGATGTAATTTTACTTATAAACCAGTCACAAACAAGTGTCAATCTTTTGATAGTTATTATCTCTTTAGAACACGCTATTTATTTTGACGACGGGAATTAATTTTTAAATTAATTAATGCAACTGATATGTTTTGAATTTGATAAAATAGACATCATTTTTTAATTCATAATATCAAATATATCTTAGATCAAATTTTTGGTATTTTTCTGGAAACTTTCATTTTTTGATGAATAGTGAAACCACTAAGTGGTAGTTAAAAAACTGAATTTTTCATAAAACCTAATTTTACCGCTTCTATGAGTAGAATTTCGAAAATCTGAGAGACACGGTTGATGTCAGTAAGTAAAATGTGGTTCAATGAGATGAAAATAATTTTTTGATGAATAGTAACTTTTTATTTTTTTTACCACGGTTAAAAGTAAATAGGGTAATTAAGGGTAAAAATGATATTATTATTACCCTAACACATGTCCTAATTCTATTGGACAAATGTAATTCGACCAAAAACAACCTTAGGAATAAAATATGACCATTTAGGCTCAATTGGATTAGATTAGGACATTTATTATTAATTTATTTAAAGAAGGTTTAAAATAGTTAAAATCAAAGTTTAATAAGTAAATCATTTTTAGTATGGGGTTATACATAAAATAAATTCGACTATAAATATTCATTAGAACGATAAAACGATTTCCGACATAATGGTATTTTATTTGTAATTTTTAGACATTAAAAAAGTTAATTTATTTATGACACAACAATGATGCAGTAATTATCTCATTAATGAAACATTGACATAATTGATGCTATTAATACCCAAATAAATATAATTTGAGACTTTTTATGAACTAGACTAATTTTATAGGTTAATATGACATGTTAGGATTGATTTAATTAACTTTGGTCGAAGTAATAATTCTGTTATGAGTTTCAAAAAAATCAACTATTGAATAGTGTCAAAATTGACATAAAATAGTTTTTAAAACAAATATTATATTATTGATTGTTATTTTATTCCTAAAAATCTAAGGTTCGGAAAACTGACTTAGATAAGGTTATATATATTAATAAAATACAACTTGGGGGTCTCTTGGATGTATATGGTATGTTTATTAACTATATAATATAAAAATACAAAGTGACATGGTAAATGTCAATCTAAATAACTAAGAGTTAAAACTAAAAGATAAGGTTAATATAATGACCTAAACTTGTCTAAATTCTATTGGATGAGAGGATTTCGAGCCTTCCCCACCTTAGCTTATAAATAACTCAATTTGGAGCTATTTATAACCGAACTTGACTTTATAATAAAATAATATTTTTTGTTATTCCAAAGGTGCCCCTCTCCTCCCTTATAAAAGGGCACCTCCTCCCCCTCTTCCTCACACCACTTTGAGCCTTCATGCTCGGACAACCCCTGACAAATTCTTCTCTCCACTTCCCTAGAAAAATCCTAGCGGTTTTGGTGTTCTTCAAAGACCTATTTTAGTGCCCTAAAAGGAGGTCTCAAAGAAGCACTTCAAAGAAGAGGTAATGTCCGTTACCGATTCTTTCATCTTTATTTCTTCTTGCACTTATTCTTCTTTAGTTGTTTCATTATGAAGTAATAACATCAGTATCACTCATATACTGATATGTTATTATAATTATGAAAAAACCCTATTTCACCATCTATCCATCATACGGAAAAAGAAATCACCGCGCGTGCGTACGTACGAAATACCGTCTCCACGCCGTGGTGTAATCTATTTTCCACCACCACCTTACTTTGATGGGTATAATGGTGTAAATAATGACTATATATGACTATTATAAAGTGATATTGATTCTGAAATAGTATACATACACTCCAATACAATTCCACGATCATAGGAACGATATCATCACTCGTGCGTACGTACGGAATACCGTCTCCACGATGTGATGCGACTCGTTCTACATGATCTTAATTTCATAATGACTATATAAATGAATTGAATGAATTAATATGAAATATATTACAATAATACCATTCTGGAAATGAGGTATCTATAACCTAAAGTGAAGAATAAGAATTTATTCGACAAAACACCCATAAGAACAAAAAGTAATAAACACCAGAATAACAAGTAGTAATGAAATATAACTAATAATAAGATAAGAATATAACCACATATGATATCATAAAAATACGTATGATTCTGTAATAAGTCAATAACATTATTTAAATCATTATACAGGAGGTTCAGACACGTAGAAAGCATATCGGACCAAAGGTAAGGGAAAATATCACAATCTCATTTTTATCCGAGATTGTTTATATTTTGGAATTTATTGGGGTGTATTTTATCGTCCACATCCATGTTTCCTCAATATGTAATATTTATATCCTTATACAATAGTTTATATCCAATTTTACCCTTCAGTGAGTTTTTAGTAAAAGATATGAAAGGAATCTTTTTTCGTTTTTTGTACGAGGTACTTTTTTACTTTTCTGACAAAAGTACGAGGAATGTTTTTTTAACTTATACGGCATGAATGGATTTTTAAAACATTATTTACAAGAATCTTCATTTTAAATGTTTTCAAGTTTATTTTTAATCAACTTCTTTTAGTTATAATTTTATGAAATTTTAATAAATAAAAAGTGTTTTTGAAGTAGAAATGATATTTTCCTCAAGAATGGAGTTCAAGTGTTTTATCAAAATTATTTTCCATCTGAGATAATATTGGGTTCTGTTTCTATCCCTATTATTACATGGATTTGATTATGTTGTGATGGAAATATTTTAATGAATTACTTTAACTTATATGAATTGTTTTATGATATCATGTTGTTTAAGAATCCCATTTTTATTACATGGGTTATGCTATAATGTATGGTTTATGATTTTGTGGCACATATAATAATGGTATCATTTTGAGATGGGTGGGACCTATATCTCCCTCCAATGCATTGGGTAAATATTTTATATCTCATGAGATAGACATGGCTGGAACGGTATGTTATACCGGTTCAGTGAAATAGGACTGAAACGATGGTGACTCGGTTCAGAAATGGACTTTGTCCACTAAGATAGTCTTGGAAATGAGTCTTGACTAATAATATATGATTCTCTGTGATTATGTGTGTTTGACACAAAGTTTCATGTTTTAAGTTATGATTATTGGGATTTCATTTCACTACTATGATTTATCCAATGTTATGAAATTATGCTCTCTTTTGGAGGTTAAGATTTCCAAAATGTTATGTTCTTATGAAAATGATGTGATTGATATTTCTTTTGTTTACCCTTACTGAGAATTTGAGCTCACCCTTTTATGTTTTCTTTTCCCCAGGATATAAAGAAAGGTTTTAGGTAAAAAAAGGAAGATCTTTATTGGAGATGTTGAAGATCTTTCACCACGAATAGAAGATTATATTCTGAGTTTCCAAAGACACTAAACTATTACGATCCTTGTGTGTGTGTTTTTGTTATGTACTAAGTATTCTGCAAAAGTAATGTAATTTCCATGCACATCAAGCTTGGGGTCTCTACAGTTGGTATCAGAGGAAAAGTTTAGTCAACCTTTGGAAACTAGGATGCGAAAACGTTAGTGAGATCCCTAGATATATTTCTAAGGTATGTCTAGGGATGTCCCTAAGGATAAGTATACGTATAGGATATAGTCCTAGAACTATGGTAACGGTATTAGATTAAACCAAAGATGTTAGATATTGAAGTTAATCCCCCTTTATTATGATTTTTGCCTCTCACACTATTCTTTTTGGGTTTTAGAAAATGGCTGGAAACAAGATGATTCACGATAATGGAGGATATGATGGACAATGGAATGATATTCTTCATGAGCAACCAAATGAAATGGGAATTGGAAGTCTAAACATAATTATTATGCCAAATCAGCAATCTCATAATATGATCAATAAAGTAAAATTTGGTAAGTTTCCTGACTCGGCTAATAAGATAAAGATGGAGTTTCATGATGATCATAGAGGAAAGAAAGTCCAATTTCCCCTATGTAAATCATGTGGGAAGAGGCATCAAGGAGAATGTTTCAAAGGTACTGGAAGATGCTTTGGGTGTGGAAAGGAAGGACACAAAGCCAGTAAGTGCAAAGGAAAAGGTTCAGTTAACACCAGGGATGAGGATAATGGTATTGCTACAACATCAACAATGGTTAAATGTTTTAAATGTGGAATGTACGGGCATTATGCAAACCAATGCCCTAAGGGAAAGTCTCATGAAGAGAAGCAGTATGGTCATATGGGTAGTAATTATGTGGATGATGATGAAGAGACTACAAATGATATGTGAGATGAAAGAATTGTTGAATCTTGGTCAATGGTGTAAGAATGTAGTGGAATGATTACATGTTTATCATGTGTAATGTTGTATAAGTAATCTCATGGTACTATGGAATAAAGAGACATCTAAGGCTTGTTACACTGTTGTCTTTCCTTGAGTTTTGAAAGTGTATGATTAATGTCACCAGTATCCATGAAATGTTATTCAGATATTTTTGGAATGTAGATGATATGCGCATAATGAAGGGATAAGGAAAAAAATTAAATGTCTGATAGTATTCATGAGCTCATGACTGATATAAGGAGAAGGTTATATCATGGTTTGAGTATATAGAATTTTTGGATTTTGGTATTTGGAAAGAGTTATCTTTTGACAGCATTCCTGTTTTCACTAAGGTTTAATGGGTATTCATTTTTCAAGAGAATACATCATTAAGGTATTCACATGATTGGAATGTGACCAACAAGATATATGGGGGATAAATGATGGTATTCACATGCTTGGTTGACGACATTTCAAGTTATCGTTTTCTTTATTCTATGAGCTTGGACCGAAGTATTTTAGATAAGCCTAAAGATTGGAATGGATTATGTTAACCATAAGTTAGTATTGTTTACGGGTAGAACTTTTTTTGATATTATTTATGTGATGTAATAGTAATGTAGTTTTAGAAAAAGGACAACCTGTAGGACGGGCGATAGCCCATCGCGTCGGACAAGGCTGTGGGAATTGAACCCACAACAGAAGTGCGACTGGCCTTTATCGCCTACCACTGGCCTACAGGAAGTCCCTACTTTGTAGAAACTAGTTTTATTATATTAAGTAGTATGATATATGAAGTATAAGTCAATTTTAGGAACTATATATGATTAATCTCACTATAGATGGACTTATGTATTTTTTGTTAACTTTTCTAACCTTTTGTTTGAGACAGATGGAATGACCCATCATTTTATCACATGATCTACTAACACATCACGAATGACAAATTCAACTTCATTTATTTAAGATATGAAGTGAAAATTGTCCAAAGAATTACAAACGGTGAGACTATACCAAAATCACGAAAGTATTTCTTCTAATTTCATCAACTTTAGGAAAATTATCTTGAAAACCAAAAATGTTGTCCTAGTGCTCTTATATCTGATGAATCAGATGGTACCTTAGATCATCACAAATTTATGGCTTTGTGATTGCTGGCTTTTCCATAGCCATGTTCTCTACCACTCTCCATCAGAAAATGATGGTAAGATTTCTCTTCAATATCCATATTTTCACCTATGTGGAAACCCAGTGATTAGTTAATTTGGGAAATCATTACATTTAATACTTTAGTTTTTAAACCCAAGTTTTGGTATTCCTTTTTACGATGTGGGTTTCTATTAAAGAAACATTCGAGTAGTAAACCATTTATAACCCTGATGAATTTCGAGGGCGAAATTCATTTTAAGGGGGGTAGAATGTAACAGCCCGAGATTTTATAAAAAATATTCTTTTTAATTTCATTAATGACATGTGTTGTATGCTACATCAAAAGGAGCTTTCTCAACATGCATTCTTGACTTTCCTTGCATTACACAAAATCGCGACCTTCCTCGATAGCGTGTGTAGTACGCAATACCGAGTTTCAGTAAAAAATGATATGATATTAAAATATTATTAAAACTAGCCGTTATGAATAGTAATGACCACCTTTTAAAATTTTAGAAATTTTAGCTCTCAAAATGGACTTCATTTTTGGATTCGGAGTATCGAATTTAGCCTAAGGTGAAATTTTGGAACTTTTCGGATAACTTTCATATTCTGATAAATTGTGAAAATTACTAAATTACAATTAAAAACAACTTTTTTAATCGAAATAATTAATAGTGGTAAATTATTAATTTGAGTGGTTTTAAAGTATAGTTAAAATATATTTTTACCATTTAATACAATGTTGGTCATTGGATGTAATTTCACATTTAAACAAGTCATAAACAAGTGTCAATCTTTTTATAGTTATTATCTCTTAAGAACACGCTATTTGTTTTGACGACGAGAATTACTATTTAAATTAATTAATGCAACTGATATGTTTTGAATTTTATAAAATAGACATCATTTTTTAATTCATAATATCAAATATCGCTTAGATCTAATTTTTGGTATTTTTCTGGAAACTTTCATTTTTTGATGAATAGTGAAACCACTAAGTGGTAGTTAAAAAACTAAATTTTTCATAAAACATAATTCTACCGCTTCTGTGAGTGGAATTTCGAAAATCCGAGAGACACGGTTGATGTCGGTAAGTAAAATTTTGTTCAATGAGATGAAAATAATTTTTTGGTGAATAGTAACTTTTTACTTTTTTTTTACCACGGTTAAAAGTAAATAGGGCAATTAATGGTAAAAATGATATTATTATATCCCTAAAACATGTCCTAATTCTATTAGAAAGGTGTAATTAGTCCAAAACAACCCTAGGAATACAATATGACCATTTATGCCCACTTGGATTAGATTTGAACATTTATTATTAATTTATTTAAAGACGGGTTAAAATAATTAAAATCAATGTTTAATAAGTAAATCATTTTTAATATGGGTTTATACATAAGATAAATTCGACTATAAATATTCATTAGAAAGAAAAATAGATTTCCAACATAATGGTATTTTATTTGTAATTCTTAGACATTAAACAATATAATTTATTTATGACACAACGATGATGTAGTAATTATCTTATTAAGGAAATATTGACATAATTGATGATATAAATACCCAAATAAATATAATTTGAGACTTTTTATGAACTAGACTAATTTTATAGGTTATTATGAGATGTTAAGATTGATTTAATTAACTTTGGTCAAAGTAATAATTCTGTTATGAGTTTCAAAAAAATCAACTATTGAATAGTGTCAAAATTGACATAAAATAGTTTTTAAAACAAATATTATATTATTAATTGTGATTTTATTCATAAAAATCTACGGTTCGGCCAAATGACTTAGATAAGGTTATATATATTCATAAAACACAACTTTGGGGTCTCTTGGATGTATATGGTAAGTTTTTTAACTATATAATATAAAAATACAAAGTGACATGGTAAATGTCAATCTAATTAACTAAGAGTTAAAACTAAACGATAAGGTCAATATAATGACCTAAACTTGTCTAAATTCTATTGGATGAGAGTATTTAGACCCATCCCCACCTTATCTTCGAAATAAATCAATTTGGAGCTATTTAAAACCGAACATGACTTTATAATAAAATAATATTTTTAGTTATCCCAAAGGTGCCCCTCTCCTCCCTTATAAAAGGGCACCTCCTCCCCCTCTTCCTCACACGACTTTGAGCCTTCAAGCTCAGCCAACCCCTAAAAATTTCTTCTCTCCACTTCCATAGAAACATCCTAGAGTTTATGGTCTTCTTCAAAGACCCATTTTAGTTCCCTAAAAGGAGGTCTCAAAGAAGCACTTCAAAGAAGAGGTAATGTCCGTTACCGATTCTTTCATCTTTATTTCTTCTTCCACTTCTTCTTCATTAGTTGTTTCATTATGAAGTAATAACATCCGTATCACTCATATACTGATATGTTATTATAAGTATGAAACAACCCTATTTCACCATCTATCCATCCTATGAAAAAATAAGTCACAGCGCGTGCGTACGTACGGAATACCATCTCCACGCCGTGGTGTAATCTATTTTCCACCACCACCTTACATGGATGGGTATAATGGTGTAACTAATGACTATATATGACTATTATAAAGTGATATTGATTCTTAAATATTATACATACACTCCAATACAATTCCACGATTATAGGAACGATATCATCACTCGTGCGTACGTACGGAATACCGTCTCCACGATGTGATGCGACTCGTTCTACATGATCTTCATTTCATAATGATTATATAAATGAATTGAATTAATGAATATGATATATATTACACTATTACCATTCTGTAAATGAGGTATCTATAACCTAAAGAGAAGAATAAGAATTTATTCGACAAAACATGCATAAGAACAAAAAGTAATAAACACCCGAATAACAAGTAGTAATGAAATATTACTAATAATAAGCTAATAAGATGACCATATATGATATCATAAAAATAAGTATGATTCTTTAATAAGTCAATAACATTATTTAAATCATTATACAGGAGGTTCGGACACGTACAAAGCATATCGGCCCAAAGGTAAGGAAAAATATCACAATCTCATTTTTATCCGAGATTGTTTATACTTTGGCATTTACTGGGGTGTATTTTATCATCCACATCCATGTTTCCTCAATATGTAATATTTATATCCTTATACAATACTTTATATCCAATTTTACACTTTGGTGAGTTTTTAGTAAAAGATATGAAAGGAATCTTTTGTCGTTTTTCGTACGTGGTACTTTTTGACTTTTCCGACAAAAGTACGAGGAATGTTTTTTTTAACTTATACAACATGAATGGATATTTAAAACATTATTTCCAAGAAGCTTCCTTTAGAAGTTTTCAAGTTTATTTTTAATCAACTTCTTTTAGTTATAATTTTATAACATGTTAACAAATGAAAAGTGTTTTTGAAGTAGAAATGATATTTTCCTCAAGAATGGAGTTCAAGTGTTTTATCAAAATTATTTTCCATCTATGATAATATTGGGTTCTGTTAATATCCCTATTATTACATGGATTTTATTATGTTGTGATGGAAATATTTTTATGAATTCCTTTATCTTATATGAATTGTTTTATGATGTCATGTTGTTTAAGAATCACATTTTTATTACATGGGTTATGCAATGATGTATGGTTTATGATGTTGTGGAACACATAAGAATGGTATCATTATGAAATGGGTGGGACCTATATCTCAATCCAATGCATTGGGTAAAGATTTTATATCTCATATGATATACATGGCTGGAATTGTAGGTTATACCAGTTCAGTGAAATAGGACTGAAACGAGGGTGACTCGGTTCAGAAATGGACTTTGTCTACTAAGATAGTCTTGGCAATGAGTCTTGACTAATAAGATATGATTATCTATGATTATGTGTGTATGCCAAAAAGTTTCATTTTTTAAGTTATTATTATTTGGATTTCATTTCACTACTTTGATTTATCCCATGTTATGAAATTATGCTCTCTTTTGCAGGTTAAGATTTCCAAAATTTTATGTTCTTATGAAAATGATGTGATTGATATTTCTTTTGTTTACCCTTACTGAGCATTTGAGCTCACCCTTTTATGTTTTCTTTTCCCCAGGATATAAATAAAGGTTTTAGGTAAAAAAAAGGAAGATATTTATGAGATATGTTGAAGATCTTTCACCACGATTAGAAGATTATATTCCGAGTTTCCAAAGACACTAAACTATTATGATCCTTGTGTGTGTGTTTTTGTTGTGTTCTAAGTATTCCGCAAAAGTAATGTAATATCCATGTACGTCAAGCTTCAGGTCTCTACAGTTTAACTAGGTTCCAAAATCATGCTACAATCAACTCCAAACTCATGAGGTAAACCAAACATCCCTATTTGAGACAATGCATCTCATAAATTAATGTAATCACACCAAATCATCTATATACCTATTGGAAAAGGAATCCACTATGTCAGATTCCTTAATTTCTAAGATGTGGGTTTGTTTCGTTAATTAATCCACTACCAAATAGATATAATTACTCACTTCAAGATATCTGGGAAACCCTGTGATGAAATACATTGGGATGTCATCCTATTTTTACATAAGAACATCCAAGGGATGAAACAAACCACCAGGAACACGGTGCAGGACATTTACCTATAGGAAAACCAAGAACTTTTCCAAAATCTCTACCACTGCCCATTTCATCTCATGCCACCAAAACAAAATCTTCAATCCATGGTAAATATTTAAAACTCTATCATGTACATAAAAGGGTGTGCTATGTAACTCATGAAGTAATCCTTGAATATCCAACAGAACTAAAAAATTCCCTTGAAAAAACATCGAGTTCTGACAATCTTCCAACCATCCTTATAGAGCATCAATATGGCCAAATTTATTGTGCATCACCTCTGCCTATGTGTTACCCACCGAGACTCTAACACCTCTTACATTACAAAATAATACACCATAATTTTAAACAAATATCCCTTATCACAATCCACTCTTCCTTCTAGGTGAAAGGATTTCAACTCATCTATCACTCTCCAAGCATCTGAAGACTCCCACACTCTATCATTCTGTGACTTTCTTTCGAATGAATTGTCCATGAAATTTTCCCTTATTGAGTTGTAAGAGATCCTAATAGCATAGTCTTAAATAACATGTATCCACCACCTATTTCATATATTCCTGTCATAATGGAAAACGAAATATGTTACGCTCTTGTGATTGGTGATGACCAAAAAGCACTCCAAAATGAGGTAATGATTCATCAAATTTAGCGTGAAAACAACTACTGCAAACTCCATATCATGGGTGGCATAATTACATTCATTGGGAAAAAACTACCGAGAAAAATTAGTTACTAATTCTCACTACTGCAATAGTGCACTTGCGAACCCTGGAAAGGAAGTGTCAAAAAAACCACAAACACCCCCTTCCATTGTCGACTAGAGCACTGGTGCACTAAAAATTTTACCCTTAAGGTAACCAAACACATCCTGAAACATAAAAACTAAAAAAATAAAGATTATTCCTACTAAAAAATTTCAACAGTGTATCAAATGAAGTAAAATCATGTAAAACCACTGATAATATCCTTAAAGTAAAAGGAAGTTATGAACCTCTGGCATGTTCATGGGTTATTAACATGAAAAAAATTCTTCTACCTTGTAATGGTCTACAACCACACCCAACTCGATGACCACATTCTAAAGTAAATATGCCTATTATGTCTAGAACATTCACATGGAAAATTTTGCATAGAGATTGTGGTGTTGAAGAAAAAGTAAGATACTTATATTATCCTTGGCATGCTCCTCCTCTGAATTTGAGTAGACAATGATTTCATCAATGAACAGGAATATAAATCTGTCTAGAAACACTTCAATAAAAGACTTCAAAAGTCCTATGGCTAGTTTGTTCATACCACCAAACGACTTGACTATAATGTAAAAGTACCTATACATACATATGAAAGTATTATTTTGGATATATACCTAGTTCACAATCAACTGGTGATAACTAGACTGTCGATCGATCATAGAAAACCGAATTACCCCATTTAGTTGGTCGAAAAGATAATATGTCCTCTAAATATGGTAACTGTTCTTGATCGTTACCTAATTCAACCACCACTAGTCTACAGTCAATAGTATCACACCATCCACATTATTTTCAATAAACATTGGAGAACCCCATGGTGACAAACTAGGAAAAATAAAAACCACCTTCATCAGATAATCAATTAGAATCCTTTACACCCGCAACATAGAAGGTGAAATCTTATAAAGTGCCATTAAAATTAGAGAAGCACCAAGATGATAGTCTATATCGATGTCAAAATTACGTTGAGGGCGTAACATCACACCCTCCTCATGGAAAATATCCTGGAACTCCATAAATGACCATGGGAACCTCCACTATCCCAACATTCCCCACTTCCAATATCATCCATGACAACAAAGAAAAAAGGGGCTTGATATGTCGACTTTCCAACAAACAACTCTGATATCCAACAAAAGCAACAGGTTGTCCTTCCTCATTCGATAACATGACTATTCTCTTGAAGATGTCAATAACATCTCGTAAGGATTATAACTTGCAGATTCCAAGAATAACATCATATGGATACATATATAGCTATAAGGGAACCCCATGGGACTGATGTGGTCTTATCATCATTCTACACCCTCGGCACACATCAACTAGGTTGATCTGACTAGAAAACTCAAAACAAGGGTAATATCATTCTTATCTTTTCATAATCTTAGATAATGTGCTACGGGGGTTTAGTGATGGAGTGTGAATCTCTAGAATCAATCAAATAACAAGTTAGAGAACTGAACAATCTAATCATACCAGTTACATTCTCTGGCCCCACTAGAAGTATTGCCTTTTTGTGTGGAATATATTATAATCGAATCCATTTACCTCTATGTTGTCGACCACCTCAATGGACATGATTATGTCACGATTCCTAAACATGAGGAACATTCTAAGGTCAGACTTTACCTTCTCTGTCTGCCCTCAGAGGAGCAAAATCATGATTCTCGAGCTTCTGAAATAGTCTCACCGACAATGGCTGCTGAGGAATATGCTATGCCTATCCTCCTCCACCAAACTAGGCCTGAGTACCTATTGGGAACTAGATTTCAAAATTTCCAAGATCCCCAAAAACAAAACAAATAGTCACAATGCTCCCAAGAAAAGAACATAACCCACCAAAATTAGAAGGCTATAAAGGAATCTACAGAGGTTTTCTCCCATAGGACAAAATCTTTAAAGTTTTAGAGAATAATATATTCCACTGAGAACTCTTCCTCTAGAAGAACTATGCTAGCTCCCCTCTTGCAGTATATCTCATAATAATTGAATCTTCTTAATCACTTATTCTCTCATCTAAACAGTTATATATGCTGAAAATATAAAAGTAGTAACATTATTCTGGATAAAGTATGGAGTTTCTCATGAAGAGGAATTGAATGAGACTCCTCAAATGGAAAGAGATATAATGAATAAAATAAGTATATCTTGGAACTTGATCCCATGCCCCTGCACTAATATTCTCCCCTTCTAAAATAAGACAAGCTCATGGATCTGATTTTACTTAATGTTTGATGAATGGAACCCCACTCAGAAATCATATTTGTAGTCTACCTACAACATGTCTTCCTCCTTATAGTTCCCAAGATACATCATCAACAAGTGAAGTGCAGCTCCCTAAATCTAACTGACTATAAATGGGACCCAACAACTTGTCATGGCCTATATAAAACTGACGGTGATCTCATGCTCATCCAACTAGCTCTCTATCTCAACATCTGAACCACTACCCTCATACATTCCAATGGCCTTCTACTTGAAATCACACACCATCATTTTCCACTAATCCTTATCCTCTAATGGATCAACCCTATGAAGATCAACTGTATTGTCTTGCTAAACCTAAACTGACCGAGGAACATTAAAAAGGAGACCATGATCTATAAATGGAAGGTAAAAAGGGTTTCCTATGTTCGTTAGTATGAAATTTTATTAAGGGTTATTTTAAATTTATCTCATTTATAAATATTAACCTTACCAAAAATAACCCAATTAAAATAAGAACTCCATTCACTATGATGCATGTACCGTTCCTAGCTCATTACCTTACAAACACGTCCTTCTAACATGACCATTCAATAGGCTCATAATCTAGGCACTAGATCAAGGGGACACTAAAATACTATTCCCTAATTCTTTTTTCAGGCCTTGGTCATGTTCTAGGGTAAAAAATAATTGTATACATACCATCCCATGAAATCCTCAATGTTCCTAACTCCAAACTACATCATATCTCTCAAACATCACTTTTGATACTATTTTTTCATTACCCCTCCCTCCAAAGATAACTCTATTAGGATTTAAATGAAGAAATGGAGAAATGATCCCAGAGACCCACCTCCCATAGACCCTCGAGCGGGTGATAAGAACCATGTTTGTACAAATCTCACAATATGTGGGGGCATTACCCTTTATAAGATAACAATATTGTGAGATAATATGAATCACCAACAATGAAAATCCAGGATACATTAGAAAATAAAATGAAATACTATCCCACCTGCATGTGTGAAATAAAAATGACACATTAAAAAATTATAGAATGTAAATATTAAAATTTAAGATATGGAGTGACATGGAAACAATCAATATCGGAGATAATATGGCCTAACACAGACCATGAAATCCTCATGAAAAACTAAAAACGGATTATTTATGTAGGCTGAGCAAAAAAGTATACTCAGTAGGAAAATCAAAGTATCACATGAACGTGGGAAAGAGGCATACTATTGCAGCATTGAGAAAACTTCAAAACCAAACTACACCTATGTACATATACTAACCATACCAACCCCACCAAGGTAAAATCAATATGTAATCAAAGCCAAGTAATATAATATGTTATTAAACACATCAACAATGGTACCCCCACAACTTTTCCACTGATATTCATCTCTCCCATAATTATGAATGTTTTGGAACTCTTATCCCTTCCATATACTCCAAAACATCATTCCCGTACAAAACTATGCCTCCCAAAATAACACTTCATCATACACTTGGGCCGCACAACACATCTTGCATGGACACAATGGGGCCACAAACCACTTCACATATCATCCTGAAGACACATGATAATGAACAAGTGAACCAACCCAAAAACCCATGGGCCATCAAAATCTCCATATAAGACAGTAACAATCCTGTGATAATCACAACCTGTATCATACCTACCTCTTCTGGAATGAAGATTGGAAATGAGTGGGATCCCATCCTTATGTACTCCTAACTAGATGTTGGGAAAGACACCCTCCCTATGATGATGGTGGTGTTTAGAACATAGTCCTCCACAAGGGTGGGGTGTGAATCAAAATCAAATGAGAGTACAAGTATATACATATATGATATCGCACAATCAATGTAGACCCATGGGTTCTTATATAAACCCCCCAATTCATGATACTGTCACCATTACTTCCACCTCAAAATGAAAAACACCACCATAACAATTCATAAAAATAATTTTACAATACCCAATAATTTTCTTTAACAATTTAAATTCCTTGGAAAACAATTCATTTATCCATTCCATTACTTCTTAGGAAACTACTAAGCATAACACACAATAGGAAAAACAGTTTTTATAAGTTCAAGATCTCTAATAGATAAAGGAAGCTTCACATTTCATCACTTTTTAACATTAATTCATGATATATCTTATATTAACCTCTAGATATGAGGTGAATCTTTTTGCATGTCATTAATGTCAAAGAAACCGTACTAATCACCACAATACTTCTTAATGTTTTACCTTTCCACTCAATATGTCCATCCAAAATGACCCCAAGTCACAACCACATACAAAAAACAATTAAACCATATTCAATTTTAAGCACTAATGAACAACCATAACACATGAAGAATTACCACATCAACAAAACCAAAACTATTTTCACAAATGTGACCATAACTACTTCACCACCTGAGCCAAAGGAAAACATATTTAAGATTAAACAAATCATCAATACATTAATTCCACTTATCAATTCAAGGGTTATCACATAAACAATAAAATACTGGGGAATCCATTTATTAGCAGAGTATACATGGTTTAAAATTTTAATATATAAATTGTTCGATGAAAAACAAAGAACACGAATTTCCTAAACCATTCTATGCACAGACATGGAACCCCAACTATAACACCATAAGATTTTATGGGATATATTATTTTTAATTTTATTAAGGTCTTATGTTTTATGAAACACCAATATTATCATGATCTATACACAACACTGTATTAGATTGTGGTATACATGACACTATTCTTTGTTTGTGTTACACGCAAGAGGGGCCTTCATTGATATATTGCGTTGTATGCCATACCAAATTTCATTAACCAAAGATATATTGATAAAATATTATTATGGGATATGAACTACCAGTTAGGAATAGTATTAACCACATTTTTAATTTAATATAACAATAAAATTTAAAATATGCATTTGATAGACACGATATTATAATAATATCATTTTTTAGATAAAAGAATTATTTTTCAAAAAATGCATTTTTGCGGCCATTTGACGGGGAAACCATTTTAAATATCGTTTTAGCACTTTTATATATTTTATATGAAAATATAAACTTATTCATTTTAATAGGGACATCAAAATTTACTTATGTTGAATTTTTGGTATTTTTCAAATAAAATTCGTATTTTAATGAATAGTGAAAATACTGCATTTTAAATCCAAACTGGATTTTCATCTAATATATTTATATAGTTATATCATATTTTTATTTTGTTTTAAAGTTTAATTGAATTATTTATTTACCATTTAATCAAATTATGTTCATTGTAAATAATTTCCCATTGAAATTGGACATAAACATATCTAAATATATAAAAAGTTATTCCTTCTTAAAAACCAACTTTTTTGTTTTGACAATGGGAATTAATTTTAAGTTTAACAATAAAAATTTTGTGTTTTTAATTTTAAAAATGGATTCAATATTTAGAATCAGGGTGTAAAAATTGTGTAAATATGTACCTTTTATTTTTAGACATTGTGAATATTAACATCCATAATTATTTTATTTACCTTGGTTAAAGGGGAAATCTGGTAAATAAGCGTAACAAATTAATATTATAATAACAATGAACTACCCTAAAACTTTTTATAATCGAATTTAATGATATATTTCGGATTATGGGAATCCTTGGTTTGATTTTTGGGCCCCCTGGAGTCACTTAGATGTGAAAATTACAATTTATAAGAATGAATTTATTGTAAAGTGAAATATAACATAACAATGTATCATTAACTAATTTTTTAAAAAATTGGGGAATATAAGTGATATATTCGAATATAAATAGTAATTATTAAGCTAAAATTATTTCTTACACCATGATATTCTATTTCTTATTTGTAGATATTAAATAAATAATTTTAATAATGACATAATGATTATGTAGTGATTGCTTCATTAATACTGGATTCAAATAATTGATATTATAAATGTTAAAATAATTGAAATTCGGTTATTTTGATGTCATCCAAGAATTTGATGGTTGATATTTACATATTATATTTGAGTTGATTTCTTATATTCGAGGGAACCTGGTTGTTATGAATTAATAAAAATTCATTTGTGAATAGGGTCGAACCATGACATAATTTATATCTTAAAACATAAAATTGTTAATTAAATGAAATTAAATTCCTAAAAACATAAAATTATGAAAAATGGATAATATATGTAAAAATATTTCATAAATAACTTATTTTGGGTCTTTTTACAATATAGGTTAATTATATTGACCCACAATGTGTAAATAGCATGATATCACGATAAGATTAAAAAGGGTAAAATAAGGGTTAAACCAAAAATATATGGATACAAAATATTAGAAAATTGTCTATAAATTATTGGATGAGGTGTATTCGAACCAAAATAATCCTATATTTGAATTATATGTGTTTTGGACCTTTTTTAATTCAAATTGAAATTATAATAAATTAATATTTCGAGTCTCATAAAGTGCCCAAATCCTCTCTTATAAAAGGGAACATCCTCCCTCTCCCCTTCACTCTATTTTGAGCCTTCATGATTGAAAACCCCCTGAATATCTATCTTATCTACTTTTATATTTACATTCTATATGTTCTGGTCTTCTCCAAAGAACAACTCTAGTTCCCTAAGAGTAAATTTAAAGGAGGAACGTCAAGGAAGGGGTAATATCTTCTACCGATTCTTTCAAATTTCTTTCTTCATATAATTCCACTTTTTTAGTTGTTTCATTATAAAGTTATAAAATTAGTATAAAGAAAATTAATATATTTAATTGGATGTATGAAACTATTCAATTTCACCTTCTATCTATCCTATGAAAAATGAAATCACCGTGTAAGCGTACATATGACTTATCATCTCAACATCATGGTGTAATTTGTTTATCACCACCACCTTACATGGATAGTTAAAATGAAATAAATAATAACCCTATATGATTATTATAACATTATAATATTTCTGAGATACATGACACCATTTAATTCAATACCATTCAACAATCACTGGAACTATATCGTTGCTTGTGTGTACGTACGACTTACCGTCTCCATGATGCGATGAGATTCATTCTCCACTTTAACCATTCAAAAATGATTATAAAGTATATATAATAAATAATCATGAAATATATGAAATAATAATTCTACTTCATCTATGTATATATATTTTACTTACTTCCACTCAATTCAATAAAGAAATGAATACAACGTTCATGCGTACGTACGACATACCGTCTCAATGAACAGTGTATTCTATTTAATTTATCTGTATATTATATATATATATATATTAATATAGTGAATATATATGATATATATATTTTTTACATTTTCGAATTAATTAAATCCTGACCTATGTAACAATATCATAAATGACATGTCCAAACACGTACGATAAATAAAACGATCATTACTCAAAATCTTGTTTTAACATGGAATTGAAAAATGAAAAGGTAATATAATATCATAACCAAATCATATATGATATAATAAATATTATCATGTATCTATTTAAAGTTAATAATATGTTTTAACCCACTATACAGGTGTTTCAGAAAAATACATAAGAAACCAGACATATGGTAAGGGATAATTTTGCAATCTCATTTTTTATCCGAGATTTTTTATACATAAGTTTTTATTAGGGATATATTTATCATCAATGTCCATGTTTTCTAAAAATATTTTCATAAAATTTATACTACTCTTATATGAATTAATAAATTAATTTTTACCCATTTTTGACTTTTACAATATGGAAAGGAATGAATCTTTCTTTTATTTACCCTATAACATACTTTTTGAATTTTTCATGAGAATTACGAGGAGAATGTTTTTTGAACATATATAGAATGAATGAATTTTTATGGTCTCTTAACACATTATTTTGACGAATCTTCTTCCACATTATTTCAATATTATTTTCAAATAAATTATTTTATTTTAAATTGCACGCAATTTTGTGAAAAGGAAACGTTTTGAAGAAGAAATGATATTTTCTGTAGAATTAAGTTCAAGTGTTTTATCAAAATTATTTTCCATTTAAGACGACCTAGGTTTATGTTTCTATACCTATTGTTACTATTATTTTATTGTTCTTATAATATAATTATTTAAATGAATTCCATTTATTTTATATGGAATATGTTATGATGGAATGATGTTTAAGAAACCCATTTTATTTCATGGTTTCATAATAAGATGGGCGGAACCTATATATCATTCAATGCATTGGGTAATGATTTATATCTAATGAGATATAAATTACTAGAATGACATGTAAATATTGTTCATTAATACATTCCTATAACGATAAGTAAACCTGGTGGGTGATGAACTTTGTCTACTCTACTGGTCTTGACAGCAATGCCTTTACTACTATAAAAATCATATTATGTGCTTATTATTTTTCCAAAATTACAAGTTTTATGTCAATGATATTATATCATGGTTATTGTTCATTTGTTATCTATTAATTACGTATTTTCGTGATTTATTTTCTGACTCAAAATTTTGATGTTTAAAATTTATATTCATGTTTTTTTGGTAAAATTTTTATGGTATGTTTTATATTATCTATGTTTACCCTTAATAAGAATATTATCTCAACATTTTTATTTCATCTCCTCCCCATTATATAAATAAAGGTTTTAGGTAGGAAAACAAAATGGGAAGATCATTATAGTAGATATTGAATTTATTTCACCAAGTTAGAACATTATGGTCCTAGTTTCCAAAATAATATAAACAAATACTATATTTGGGAATATATTAGTGTAATGTAATATATATTCAAAAATATATATTAAATGTCCATGTACATAAAACATGGGTCATTATAGTTGTTATCAGAGAAAAGGAGGTAGGAATGAATTTGATCCTTAGGAACTCTCACGTGTGAACATTGGACGAAGCATGACTCTCTGCTCTAGGGCTTCATGAGGAAATGGATTCCACTAGGGATAGTGGTGTACCAGCACAGGGGGTGTAGCCACCCATGTATGAATTTTATAGGTATCAATTCTAGTCCAATAGAAATAATTCCATACCATTAGAGTTGGTATCAAAGAAAAGGATTATCCGAACGTTGTAAACTAGAATGAAAAAACTTTAGTGAGATCCCTATAGATATTATTATGGTTTTTTAGGGATGTCCATAATGTTAAGTATAACTATTTTTTATATTCCTGGAATTTTGGAAATGATAATTAATAAACTATGATTAATCTTATAATGTTAGAGATTGAATTTACCCCCCCCCCCTTATTATTTTATTTTCCTAGTATGAATTTTTCCTCTCACCCTATTATTTTTTGGATTTAGACGACGGCTGGAACCCGAATAAACTGTGTTAATGATCAATTCACTGGGAAATGAAATGGTTTTCCTACTGAAAATCATAATTTTATGGGAGATGTAATGAAAAATCATATATCTATAATTACAGAAGATATGAATATTTTTGGACTTCCAAATGAGGAGAGAAGGGAAAACAATCTGTTGAATCTTTCATAAGGAAATGTCCAACTTATTTCAATGGGAATTTTGATCCACATGTTGTTGAAGAGTGGAACAGTACCATTGAAAATATATCTTCCATCATTATATTTTCAAAATGTGAAAAAGTTTTTTGGGATATATATATATATATTACATGTTGAAGTAGATCAGCGGTGGAAATTATTTAAGAATACAATATAGCAATATGAAATAAGTTCTTTCTAATGGGATGAGTTTAGGAAATTATTTTTCAATCTGTAATTCCCTCATATTCATTAAAAAAAGGTGGAAAATGAGTTCCTTGAGCTTACGAAAAAGGAATATGATTCTGTTTGTACATATGTGTAGAATTTTACAAGACATTCAATGTATTCTTCTGGCATTATCATCCAACATAAAAGTAAAGATGGTCGATTATTATGTGGAATAAAAACAAGTATTTGAAGGGAATTAGCTATAAGAGACTTTAGTTTATATGAAGATATTTTGTATTGAGGTATCTAGGAAGAACTATAATTTTTTATTACATATCCATATCATGGTTTTGACAACAAACAAAAGATGGAGTACAAGGGAAAATTATAAAACAATGGTGAAAATAATATGAGTGTTTCCTTAAGTTCAATGTGTGGAAGGAACCATGGTAGATATTTTTATAAAGTGACAGAACAATTTCTCAACTATGGAAAAAAATTTCATCAAGTAGTTTAGTGCTGATGTAATAGGGAAAAGGTTCCTAATGACGTGAATAGTGAAAAGACTACAGAGAATGCACCACCCACACTCCAATGCTACAGGTGCCTGGAAATTGGTAATTATGCTAACCAATGACCAAATCCAACGGTTAATGATGATGATCATCATCAAAAACCTCATTAAGAAAAATATAATGGAAATTCACATGTGATCTGTATTGGTGATGTTGAGTATGAAAACAGAGTGGTGGAATGTTTAAGTGTTTATTTAATGTGATTCCAAAATAGTGTTGTGGAATCCCATTTATAATATTATGGAACATTGAAATTTCTAGGTATTGGTACATTGTGTTTTCCATAATTATATAGTACCACTAACCATGAAAAGTGATGGAAATATTATGGGAAACCACATGATATGCACATAATGAATGGATAAGGATAAAAGGAGATGTTTGATATTATTAATGATCTCCTGACTGATATGAGGACATTATGAACTCATATTTTGAGTAATATAATTTTAGGTATTTTTGTTCTGTTGAATGATTAAATATAATTCATGTCTTCACTAATTCTATGGAAATTCCAATTATTATCATGTTTCAAGAGAATACATGATTAAGGTATTCTTATGTCTTGAATGTGACAACCAAGAACTTAAATATGAGTTATGGGAGACAAATGATAAATCAATTTAGTTTTCCTAACACTAATATTTTATATTTTAAATTTTTTAGGTATTGAAATATTATCCATTTATGGATAGTATAATTTATATTACAGTTCATGCTTATTAGATTAATGTATTGTCTAAATATAGTTGGAACTATGCATATTTGACAACCTCTTCTAATCTTTTTGTTCATACATATGGAATGACCTATCATTCTATCTCATAATATTGTAAAACTTCATGAATAAAAAATTCACATAAATTTTGTTAAATAACAGTTGAAGTGAAAATTGTTTAGGTAATGTCCAACGGTGAGATTGTACTGAAATCATGTAAGTATTTTTCATCATGTAAAAATTTATTAGCTTTAGGGAAAAGAACACGAAACTAAAAATGGTTTCATAGTACCTCATTAGACGATGAATAAAATAGTACATTAAATAATCATATATTTATGTATTTATATTAGTTAACTTTCTCCCAAACTTATTTTCTATTAATATCCATCAGAACAAGATTGTTAGATTTCTCTTCCATATCCATTTTTTCACTTCCCACCTATGTTCTCCAATGTGTAAACCCAATGATGAGTTATTTTGGGTAACCAATATGTTTATAAATTTAATTTTTTAAATTATGTATTATTATTCATGTTCACGATATGGTTTTTCATGAAACAAACATTCATTTACTAAACAATTCATATCCCTGAGGAATTTCGAGAGAAAAATTCATTTTATAGGGGGTAGAATTTAACACCATGATATTTTACGGGATAGATTCATTTCATTTTCTTTTAAGTATTGTGTTGTATTCTAAACTAATATAATATTGAGTAATATGCAACACCGTATTAGATTTCAATATATGAAACACTATTATTGGTTTACATTACAGTCAAGAGTGACCTTCCTCGATTGCTTGCGTTGTACGCCATAACAAGATTCACTAAAACATTATATGTTGTTAAAATATTATTATGCGATATAAACTAGCCATTATGAATATTATTTAACAATTATTTAATTTTATACATAATTAACATTTATCTTATGTATTTTCTAATCTTGATATAAGAATAAGTTCAATTTTTTGGATAAAATTTGTACAATAAAGAAAATGCAGTTTTGCTGCCTTTTGATAGTGCACCCATTTTAAATATAATTTTAACAATATTATATATTATTTTTGATAAAATATAATTATTATATTGAATAGGGACATTAGAATTTACCAATGTTGAATTTTTGTTATTTTTCTGATACAATTAATATTTTAATGAATAGTGAAAAATACTGCATTTTAATTAAAAAATGCATTTACATATAATGTACATATATAGTTAGCTTATATTTTTTATTTGTTTTAGAGTGTAATTGGATTTCTTTTACCATTTATTCCTATTTTGATTATTGGAAGTAATTTCCCATTTAAATTGGACATAAACATATCTCAATATTTGGATAGTTGTTATTTCATAAAAACTCGGTTTTGGTTTTGACAATGGGAAATAATTGTAAATTTATTAATGAAAAATATATTAATTTAATTTTTAAAAATTTAATCCATATTTTGATATATGAGTTCTAAATTTTTTAAATAATTACCTTTTGTTTCTAGACATTATCAATAGTAACTTCAGAAATTAATTTATATCACTTGGATAAAGGGTAAATATGGTAAATAAGGGTAAAAAAATAAAGTTATAATAATATTAAACTAGCCTAACACATGTAATAATCCTCTTTCATGTGATATGTCTGACCATGGTCATCTATGGGTCAATTATGGGACCTCATGAACACACATAGATGTAAAAAATGACATTTTAAAAGAATTAATTTACTGTAAAGAGAAATATAGCATACACATGTATCTTTTAATAAACTAATTGTTATATGGGCTTATAGAAGTGATCTAATATATTATAAATATTAATTATAAATAAAAAATTATTTCCTAAATCATGATATTTTATTTATAATATTTTTACATTAAATTAATAAATTTAATAATGACACACTGATAATATAGTGATTGCTTCATTAATAAAGGCTTCAAATTAATGATATTGTAAATGCTAAAATAAACATAATTTGTTTATTTTTATGTAGTAAAATAATTTTATGGAAGATATTGATATATTAAATTTGATTTAATGCCTTATTTTAGAAGTAATCAGGTTGTTATGAATTTTTAAAAAAGCAAAGAATGAATAGTGTCCAAAATTGACATAATTCATAACTTAAAACATAAAATAGTTTATTAAATAATATTAAGTTCATATAAATCTTATATTCAGAAAATTATTAATATAATTCCAAATATGTCATAAATAACTTTTTTTGAGTATTTTTACGTGATATGGTAATTACATTAACCCACAATGTGTAAATAACATGATATCATGGAAAGATTAAAAAGGGTAAAATAATGGTTAAACGAGAAATAAATGGATACTTTTTTAAAAAACATGTCTCAAAGATATTGGATGATGGTTATTAAAATTATAATAATTCTATGTTTGAATTATATGAGTTTTTTTCTATTTGTAATAGAAATTGAATTTATAATAAATTTATATTTTGTGTGTTTTCTAAAGTGGCCCTCTCCTCTCTTATAAAAGGGAACATCCTCCATCTCCTATTCCCTCTATTTTGAGCCTTAATGCTTATCCAACCCCAAATATATTTATTTTCTAAACATCACTAGTCACATTATAGTGGATTTGGTTTTCTCAAAAGGCATACTCTAGTTCCCTAGGTGTTAATTTATTTGAGGCATGTCGAAGAAGAGGTAATATATTCTACCAATTCATTCAAATAGATTTCTTCTTCTAATTTATCATATTAGTTGTTTAATTGTAAATTAATAGAAATATTATCACTCATATAATTTTATTTTTTAATAAATATTAAACAACCCTATTTCACCTTCTATCCATCATATGAAAAAAGATACAACATCACGTGGGTACGTATGACTTACCGTCTTCACACCATGTTGTAAGCTATTTTTCACCACCACCATACATTGGTGGGTATAAATGAATGAAATAATATCTCTATATGATAATTATAACATGATTCTATCTTTTATATACTATACACAATTCACTTCAATACCGTTCATCAACCATGGGAACAATATCATTGCCTGTGCATAGGTACGGCTTACCATCTCTCGGACACGATTAGATTCTATCTCCATATAAACAATTAAATAATGATTATAAAGTATATATAATAAATAATACTATAATATATGACATAATAATTCTACAAGATTTATTTATATATAGTCCATTTACATACTTCCATTCAATTCAATAAGAAAATTAAAACATCATTCTTGCATATGTACGACCTACCGTCTCTATGAATGATGTATTAAATTTAATTTACCTATTATATAAATATATATACTGAATATATATGATATATAAATAGCGTTTTACAATCTAGAAGTATTTAAAACATTATCTATGTAACAATATCAATAATAACATGTCCAAACACGTTTGACAAATAAAACGATTATTACCTTAAACATTTCTTTAACATGGAATTGAAAAATGAATGGTTAATATAAAGTCAAAAGTGAATCATATATTTTATCAAGAATATCATTATGGGTTTGTTTCATGTTAATAATATTTTTAAATATACTATACAAGAGTTTCAGAAACATACAAAAAAATGGACATAAGTTAAGGGATAATTTTCTAAGCTTCTTTTTTTATCTGAGATTGTTTATAAGTACATTTTTATTGGGGAAATATTTATGATACATGAACAAGTATTCTATTTTTTCATAAAATTAAAAATATTGTTATATGAATTTATATATTCATTTTTTCCCATTATTCACTTTCACTATATGGTATGGAAGGATTATTTATTTTATATATAATAAAAGGTATCTTTTGACTTTTACGAAAAAAGTACGAGACATATGTTTTTTTATCTTATACAGAATTAATGTATTTTTATAGTATCATCACAAATTATTTCAATGAAGATTAATCTACACTATTTAATGTTTATTTTCAAATAGATTCCTTTTTTAAAATTTCGTGACATTTTTGGAAAAGATAGTGTTTTTAAAGAAGAATTGATATTTTCTTCATGAATTATGTTCAAGCATTTTATAAATATTATTTACCATATAAGATTAAATAGGGTTATATTTATATACCTATTGTTATTTTTATTTGATTGTGTTTATGATGGAATTATTTTTATGAAATCCATTTATTTTATATAGATTATGTTATGATGGAATGATTTTTAAGAAACTTATTTTATTTCATGGGTAATGTAATGATGAAATATTCTGGTTTTTGTAGAATATTTAAATTGTTTTCATAATAATATGGGTGGGACCTGTATCTCCAACCCATTAATTGGGTAGAGATTTATATCTCATGAGATACACATGAATCAAAAGAAAAAAAAAATTTAGTTTCAGTAATATAATTTTCTCACTATGATAGTCTTTTAATCAATTCCTTGGTTACTATAAAAACCATATTATGTTTATATTAGTTTAGAAAAATTACATGTTTATTCCAATTCTATTGTATCATGGTTAATTTTCCTTTATGATATATTCCTTATGTTCTTTTAAGATTTATTTAATGACTCAATATTTTGATGTTTAAACATTATGTTCATGTTTTTTTCTCAAATATTTATGGTATGTTTTATGTCATCAATGATTAAACTTAATGAGAATTTGAGCTCACCCTTTTTATGTTTTCTTTTCCCTTGAATATAAATAATGGTATTAGGTAGGAAAACAAACGGGGAAGTTCTTTATGGGAGATGTGGAAGATCATTGACCAAGTTAGAAGATTATGTTTTGCGTTTCCATATATGATAAATTAATACAGTCTTTGGGAATATATTTATGTAATGTATTAATTTTCCCAAAATGTTATTTAATGTCCATGTATATAAATCATGGGTCATTATACCAATATCCTTGACTTTTTGTGGGTAGTTAGCCCATCAAAATCACAACAGCAGTAGAGATAACAAAATAATAAGAAAATTAATCAACTTTCTCAACACCTATATACAAATCATAAAATATTTTTATTATTAATTAAACTATTTTCATATGGGAATCATTCATACACCCACACTAAATGATGCAGAAATTAGAGGGATGAAGGAAAACCTACCTAGAAGAAGGGATGATCGACTCTTCCTGGTTGTACCAAAAATAGGGCATGAATATAGTGGAAAAACACTAGGGAAACTGAACAAAAAGATATATTATCTTACTCTCCTATTGTGGGAACAAGGGTCCGGTGTTGCTCATACCAAGAGAATACAGGAAAGAGAATACATGGGGAAAGGTATCTCATCATTCAACAAAATCCAATATTTTGATACATTTTGGAATTCTCATTTATTGTAGATCATGTTATGAAAATGTTTTTTGACAAATTAAATTCCCCCATACCCTTAGGAAAATAAATATTGTATTTATATGCCTTGAAAAAGTCTCAATTATCTTTAAATAAGACATTAATATAATTTTAAATAAAAAATATGTAAAATGTGTGAAACAAGTGACTGTTGGAAACACTATAAATGTGTAACATTTAGGCGAGGCCCAACATATGAGCCACTTTAAGATGAGGAACCAATGTATGAGATACTGTTTGGTGAGGCACTACTGGATGAGAAACCTCTATATGAAATTTCTACCACCAACAGTGTGTCACCACGGTGTGATAAACTACTGAATGAGGCACTACTGGCGAAGGGACCACTCGTGATCCATCACTAGTGAGAAACTTCCACCGAGTCACTACCAAAGAGTGACCATTATAGAGTAACTATTAGCGAGTCACCAATAGTGATCCACTAACATAGAGCCACTGGTAGTTATCCACCTCCAATGAGTGACCACTAGGGTGAGGCACTATCTGAAAACATGGAAGAAAATAATTTTTTGAATTGTATAAATGTGTCACCTAGACCCCCCCCCCCAGAAAAAACAAATTTATTACCAGATTCTCACAATACAATGGACCAGAGAGGTTTGATAAATTAATTTATATGACATTATGGTTTTTATGTCATCATGTTGAAGAAGATTGACATAAGTATAAAGGGATAATGAAGCCATTTCCTATACCCACATCAAATTGTGATAATTTCACTATTTACATAGTCACTAATCTCACTAGGACATCCAAAGGAAATAATACAATATTGGCTATGGTGAACTGACTCACCATGACTACCCACATAATTTCTATTCATGAATATGTTTCACTAGAAAAAAATTACAAGATATGCATCAAATATTTCTTAAGGCCTCATGGGTTTCCACATTCAATAAACTCATATTTTGATCCATGTTTCACCAATAAATTCTTGAGAAGTCACCATCATGATTTGAAAACCTAATTGATTTTCAGTACGACGTATCACCCCTAAACTAATTTATAACCATAAAAGACATTTAAGATTATAAAAAACATGCTAATATCCTACTCAAATGAATTAAATGGTTGATGGGACTGACATCTACGATTAATCGAGTTTTTATTCTTCAACAATATCCCATCATGTTTTCAAATTGACCCACATGAATATCTATATTGGAAGAGATGTAAGATGCTATATTATTGAGATTAATATTTCTAATAAATTATACATGGAAATGATTGTACGAATGATATTATATAAAAGGATCAAGATAGAAAATAATATATAAAAATGGATTAGAGCATTAAAATTATCAATACTAACAACCCTCAAAGGTCTTAGATTTTGATTTTGGAGAAATGTTTTCCTTTGAATATAATAAAGGAAGAGAGTCATGTAATATATAATGAAAAGGATTATTATCCCTAGGTACATTAGACCCATTGAAATCCTTGAAATAATAGGATTAGTGGCATATCTTATTACACTTCCATCAAATATGTCTCAATTTTAGGATTTGTTGAACGTATCTCTCCTAATTATATGTACACTCGATCCCCAACACGTACCTAATATAGAGTGCAACAACTGGAGAACGAGCTCTCATGTGAGGTTAATGTAATGAAAATATTGGAATCTTGAGACGATGTTCAACACAATAAGCTAACTGATAGTATCAAAGTGTTGCAAAATAACCATAAGTAAGAATATGAGATAAGGGAACCAACAGAAACAATGAACCGAATTACCCTCACCAATAATCAACTGAGAACATGTGTTTAATGTTCCTATTTTAAGCTTATAAATGGGGAAGAATGTAAGATCATTGAATTTATAAATGATTGGTATCTATTGAAATAAATGTGTGTTATAATATACTGAATATTGTCATACATATAAACAATCCAACAAAAATTATTTAATTGAATAATAATGTTGTATTAATTATAAAAAATAATTAAAATTCCAAACATTACAATTGAAAAAAAACATAATATAGAAAAATCTAAAATGGGGAAATATGGATCTCCCCATTCCACTAGAATCATCTCACCTATGGAGAAAATAATATAAATGAAATATAATTTTTGTAACCCAATAAATATCTTAGAAAATAAAAATATAGAACATTGTAAGGAATAGGGTAGAATATTGATTAAATAATGTAGTGGTTTTTATTGGAGTTAATGTGACTATCATAATAGTAATGTGACTATTTGGATTGTATTGTGATCATTGTAGTAGTAACCTTACTCTTCGCAATAGTAACCTGGCCATTAGAAATGTATGTTTACGTGAAAATAATTTTTTATATAAATAATATTTACCATGATTAATTTATGGAAATATAAATATTATAACTAAAAAAATTAAATATCATTACTAAAAACTTAGAGAAAATATAAGTGTAATTATAATCAACATTATTTTAAAGTATTAAAAAAAATTTAATATTTATATTAAAAAAATAAATTTACATATGTTTGATATTTATTTTAATATAATAATTATAATATTTTTAAATCATCACGTCAAACTTTTATGAGGGTCATTTTTGGTACTGTTCTAAAATACATCAATGTTAAATTGAGTAGTAAAAATTCCATTTTTATCACAATTGTTGTAACTTCAGTTACATCGTTCACTATATAATAATGGAAAGTCCTTTATAGAAAATTAAATTTAATGAAAAAATATTTATTTGCATAAATAAGTCATTATAATAAATTAAACATAAATTTTAAACCTATATATCTTTTTCTAAAACCTAATGTGATAAGTGATCCCTTAAAATAATAATTTTTTTCGACAATTTAATTTTTAATAAAGTGATGAATTATAATTATAAAGATATTTAATGTAATAAAAAATATTATTTTATAATTATTTTTGATATATATTTTCTAAAATACAATATTACATATTTTACCATGCATCAATTGTATTATTTTATATTCTATTTGAAAAATAAACATATCCTTATGTGTAAACATACCCTCTCCCTATCCTTGGAAAAAAATTCTCTTTCACATTAGAAATCCAAATTTCAATCAAAATATTACTTATCAAGACACTTATAATACATATAGATTTTAAAGAGTAATCCAACTCCAAGAATAAATAGTGTCTTTACTTCATATAATATAATCCACACCAAGGATAAAGTTATTTTAGTTTAACACTTTTTATTAAATTTCTTTTTTTACACCTCTAAAAAACTAGACCATGTAATATTAATTATGTAGTAAATTAAAATTATATTAATTATATTAAAATAGTATATGTATTATATTTATGACATTTATAAATTTCAAACATCCATTTCTTACTCTCCCGACCATGCCCCATACAAGTTCGATTTATAACCTATAGGGACATTTCCATGTCAACACTAAAAACATCATAGTAGAGATATAGCGACCCTAGCCTTTTACAAATAAAATTTCATTATTTTAAGAATAATTAATCATCAGTGTACAAGCCAAGTATCGTTAATTTTGGTGTCTTAGATGACTAGGTACATATAACATAAAACATGGGGATAAAAAAAATTCTTTATTTAATCTCCATAAAGAGCATCTAACTTTCTTTGAGCTCTTACATCTGCATAGGGTACCCTGGGGAACACATGAACAAAGAGATGAGCTAAAAAGCCCAGTAATGGAATTAACATAAGGATACATCTCCAGAACACGAGTTAGACGACATGACATAATGATATTCAAAGCATGAAACATACAAAATAATTTATTATAAGCATGGGATCATATAAACATGGAATCATATAAATGTGGCAGAGTCAAAAATCATATCTTTAGTACGGGTCAAGGCTAACCGCCAATCACGTTTCCCATTTCGTTATAGGGTCAAGGATAACTTCCAAACCCATTTCACATTGCATCTCATGGGACTTATACTTACACAATGCATTGGAGCACTATCTGGGTGCACCCATCTCAACATTTTCATGAATATTCATGGCAGATAAATATACTTACCACATATACAATCATACCTAATCAACCATACATAAACATTAGGTCACCTATGGAAAGAATTGGGTACCACAATCATGACATAAATTATAACTAATGGGCGTATCATGAAAGCTTCCATGTAAGCAAATTATTAGAAAATACATGGACGATCATAGGGTAAAATAGGCATGTAACATGGCAAGTGGTGTCAAACATAAGTGACAACATATTAAAAATAATTTTAGAACATTAGCATTAAAACATTTCTGTGCGGTTTTAAAGAAAACACTCTAGATCATTCCAAATAGAAAAGAGGAAATTATTTTATATAAAACCGGAATTGAATCAAGAAGGTTTTCATAATTAAAATACATATTTTATAAAGACAATGGGAAGTCCCCTTAAAATAGGTTTTCTTATCGGAAAGTTCTAAGGAGGGAATCATTCCAAAACATGTATATCCTTGAAAGAAAGTGATGAAAGGGTATTTATATTACAATATTTTACAACTATCCAGAATTATTTTGATTCACATAAATATATATGATAACACCATTTTGAAATATTGATAAGGCAACTCAAAAGAACAAAGAAGGTTTGGGCAGAATTCATTACGATTTTACCGGAATGGTGTCGGGTGTACCCAAGAGGGCTTGATGACAGAGATAAGGGGATTCTCATCACTTATAAAACCTTAGGTCAGTATGGGGAATGTTTATAAACATACCCCATCACTTGGTATTACACAAAAAGTCATATCATAGAGAATAATCTTGCCTAATAGTGAAAGGGGAGGAACCCTTATCTTAAATCTGTTGGTGTTCTCTACTTGTTATTAAAAACCTCAATAAAAAAATTCTGATTATTAATTAATAAGTCTATAACCTCTTCAATATGTAATTAATTTATTATAACCCTTTTTAGTTCATTCATATCCTTTTTGATTAGTTATAAGGTTCAATTTCATTGTTCGGACTCGTTTGTTTACTTGGCTTTAAAAGATCAGTTCCCTTATATTCAAGTTTGGATTATATGAAAGAAGAAAGTGGTTGTCCAGAATTGAATTTATATTATTTAGTTAATATACAGGGTATTACATGGTTTTAATTTTTATTAGGTTATATAGAATGATGTTTCATTAGAACATCTATAAACTTAGTGATAACCATTTTTTTTATTCGGAGGGTTTGATTACAACGAATGTGTTTTGATTTATAACATAATTCCATTTGTACAAAAGTATTACAGAACAAAAAATAGGATATATTACACATATATAATAATTTGGTTCAACCATAACACAAATATTTTCATGACCATAATAAAAGATAATAATGGAAATTAATAAATCGTTGTCCTTGAATGTGCTAAATCAGCACATCTCAAATGGTGCTTTCATTTTGTTCAAATAAAAGGGTGGGGAAAGGAGAGAAGATAATGAAATATACCACCAGCGTGAAGGCATTCTAGTACATGTATGTTTCTGTATTTATCATTCTATTATGGTGAAGGTAGGTTAGGAGAGAAATAAAAAAGAAAAGTACTTAAAAGAAAAGAAGAAATTTTGGAAGAGGAATTTACCTCTTGAGACTTCCTCTTTTGAGAACTTCTTATGAGGGGAGAGGTTTGGGTATTTTGAGGAGGATGCGAGCTTTTGGACTTGGGGCAGGATATTGGGAAGATATTTGGTCAGAATTTAGAGAAGGATTGGTTCTGGAGAGGAGTGGAGAGAAGAGAAATTGTAGGGGGGTTTTTATTTTGGAGGAGAGGAGGGATTTCATGATATTATAATCCTTAATTTATTATTTCTTCACAAAACAAAGAATAGTAAGTATTCCATGAACAATAATAGTAAATGGGTCATGTGAATTCGAAACAAGGGTGGTGACATCATCCATGATTCTAGGAGTACTCTATTTATCTTACAATGTATATATACTGTAAATTATCGTATTTTACTATTCACCAAAAATTCAAGTATTTCAGACTAATCTCAAAAATTCACCCTAATCATTTTTCAATGTGTAGAATTAAAAAATGAATTTGATTTTTCAAAAAAAATGTTCTAAATATGATTATTTTAATATTTAATTAGAATCATAATTTATTATATAAACCCAGATTTAAAACATGAATTAACCCATTCTAAAGCATAGGTATATTGTACTTCCAACCTGAATATTATTTTTATACTATCATATTTGAGGTTACTATTAATTAGGCTATATGACTATTCATAAGGGTGTGTTAAAAATCATTAGGGTAGGTTACTATTCACCAAAAATTATTTTTTTCTTATCAGACTCCAAAAAACATATTGAACACAACCGTGTATGTCAGATTTTCAAAATTCCAAACACAGAAGTGAAAAACTTATGTTTAAAAGTCTCTTATCTCTTAGTAGTTCATTGTTATGTGATCTTATGCCATATTTATAAGATGGGAATTTCCATTAAAAACATTGGGACGTTACAGTCTTCCCCCCTTAAGAAATGTCTCCCTAAAAATTTCATTTTACATGCAAGACCAAAAACAGATGTGGGTACTTTTCCTTCATTGCTTCCTCTAGTTCCCATGTTGCTTCCTCAAACGTGTGGTTCCTCCAGAACACTTTGACATGATGGGTTTTCTTGTTGCGTATAACCTTATCTCTCTTATCCAGAATCATTAATGGCTGCTCTTCATAGGAGATATCATCTTCCATCTACACCACCTCTTAGTTTAGTACATGTGAGGGATCAATTATGTACTTCCTCAAGATTGATATTTGGAAAACATCATGAACTAGAGACATATTCGGTGGATTTGCAAGCCAATATTCCATATCTCCTATGCATTCAAGGATCTCAAAGGGGCCAATATACCTTGGGATTAGCTTAACTTTCTTCCTGAATCGCTTGAGTCTCTTCCATGGATATATTCTAAGGAAGACTTTATCCCCAACGTCGAACTCCAAGTCCCTTCGACGGTTGTCAGCATAGCTATTTTGCTGACTTTGAGCAGCTTTGATGTGTTTCTGGATGAGTTGAACCTTCTTTGTCATCTCTTGAAAACGATCGGGTCCAAGTAGCCTTCTTTCTCCAACTTCATCCAAACAGGTTGGAGTTCTACATAGATTTCCATACATAGCATCATATAGAGCCATCTAAATACTCGAGTGGAATCTATTGTTATATGATAATTCAACTAATGGTTGATGCTGATCACATAAATATTTGAATTCTAGAGAGCAGGCTATAAGCATATCTTCAAGAGTATGAACAGTTCTTTCAGACTGGCCATCAGTTTGGGTGTGATAGGTAATGCTGAAATTTAATTCAATACACAAAGAATATTGAAGGCTCCTTCAGAATTTAGATGTGATCCTTGGATCACGGTTAGAGACAATTGAGAGTGGAACACCATGCAATCTCACCACTTCCTTCACATATAACATTTAATGTTTTTCAAGCCAGAGATCTTCCCAAATAGCGATGAAATGGTATGTCTTGGTGAGTCAGTCAACCACAACCCATATCGCATTATTTCCCTTCGACGTCTTCAGGAGACTCGTGACAAAGTACATAGTAAAATTTTCCCAATTCCACATGGGTATAAGCAATGGCTGCATCGTACCTCTAGACTTTTTTCACTCAGTTTAAACTTGATGACATACCAAGCACCTTGATATATATTCTGCAATCTCCTTCTTCATGTTATCCAACCATAAGTGTTCTCGGAGATCACGGTACATTTTGGTAATCCCAAGATGGATAGAGAAGGTCAATATTTGAGCATCATTCAATAGATCCTTCTTTATATCTGGATGAAATGGTACACATAATCGTCTCCCAAATCTTACAACTCCTTCATCATCAATTTTGAAATCAGAGGATTTCCCATTTTTAATAGCTTCCACCCTTTTCTAGATTTCCACATCCTTTCTTTGATAATCCTTTATTTTCTCCAAGATTGATGGTTGAGAAATCATTTGAGAAAGGATTGATGATTTTCATCCCTTAATGATTCCCATGTACATCCTTTGAAAATCTAAGAAAATCATATCCCTTTCAATTCTCATCATTGATAAAGATGCAGGATCCTTTCTACTTAGATCATCTGCCACCTTGTTTGCCTTATCGGGATGGTAGTGGAATGAGCAGTCATAATCCTTGATGAGCTATATCCTTCTTCATTGGTGCATATTATGCTCTTTCTGTGTGAATATATATTTGAGACTCTTGGGGTCAGTATATATCTCACATTTTTTCCCATAGAGATAATGCCGCAAGATCTTCAATGCATAGATCACAGCCGCCAACTCTAGATCATGTGTGGGATAGTTTTTCTCATTGATTTTCAGCTACCTTGAGACATATGCTATCAATTTATCATTTTGAATTACACACAGCCTAAGCCTTTCCTAGAAGCATCACTATACACCACAATGTGTTCTCCACTTGAAGGGAGTGTGAGTACCAGCGAAGTGATAAGCCTCTTTTTCATCTCCTTGAAAGAATCTTCGCATTCCTATGTCAAGAATAACTTTACTTCCTTCCCTTTCAGCTTGGACATTTGGTTTGACAATCGTGAAAATTTCTTCACGAATCGTTGGTAATACCTAGCTAGAGCTAAAAAGTTGTGGATCTCCGTTACAGAAGTTGGTCTGAGTTACTCTTCAATTGCTTTCTTCTAGGAAGGGTCCAGAGATATCCCTTTCCTAGTGATAACATCCCCCAAGAAAGATACATCCTCTATCTAACACTCACATTTACCATACTTTTCATACAACTTCTCCCTTCATAAAGTATTTAGCACAGTTTCCAAATTCTCCTCATGTTCCTCCTTACTCTTGGAGTATATCGGAATATAATCCACAAATACCACCAAAAATATGTCGAGGTAATCTCTAAACACTCTATTCATTAAATCCATGAAAATTTCTGGAGCATTAGTGAGTCTGAAGGGTATCACTATGATCTCATAGTGTGCATACCTCGTTTTGAAGGCAGTCTTGGGAATATCTTCCTTCCTCACCTTTAGTTGGTTATATCCCAACCAAATTTCCACCTTAAAGAAATAACTGGCCCCCCGAAGTTGATCAATCAAGTCATCTATCTGTGGAAGGGGATACTTGTTCTTTATAGTGATTTTATTGAGCTCACAATAATCAATACAGAGGCGCATTGATCCATCCTTCTTCTTGATGAAGAGGATCGGATCACCCCACAGTGAAGCACTCGGGCGTATAAAACCCTTATCCATATTCTCCTATAACAGATTCTTCAGCACTTCCAGCTCTATGGTGGCCATTATGTAAGGTGTCTTTGAGACTAGCATAGATCCATGTATAAGTTCAACTGATAACTCAACCTCTCGTTCTGGAGGAAGACCAGGAAACACTTTTGGGAATACATCAGTGTAATCCCACATGATGGTCATGTCTTTAAGCATGATTCTATCCTTTGTCTCAATCATTTGAGCTAGGTTTGCATGCTCATAAAGAAGCAATATCCAAACTTGAGATGAAGATTTGAAAGGAGATTCATATTCATCCTTTCACTTGAAATTAATCTGAGGATGATTCGGGATTTGAAGAGTTATCTCCCTTTCCCAGCAGTCAATATTGGCTTTGTATAAAGATAGCCAATCCATGCCTAAGATAGTGTCAAACTCCACCAATGGAAGTATGACAAGATTTTCTGGGAGGTTCAGTCCACCAACATTAACCGGGGAGGAGTTATAATCTATGGATGCAACGATTTCCCCATTCGCTATTCTCACAGATAACTTTTCATCTAGATTTTGAGCTGGTGTTTTAATAGTTCTACTAAACATGAAAGATATGAAAGAATGTGTAGAACCAAAATCAAATAGTATGTTCGCTATTATTTAATGAATAACTAGAGTACATGTCCCCACATTGTTTGTTGGATCCACCTAAGAAGTAGTGATAGCATAATCCCTTCCTTGTGGCCTTGGAAGTAGTTGTTGATTGCCTCCGACAACCCTCAGTTTAGGGAAATTGTCCGCATAATGACCAAGCTCCTTGCAGTAATAGTACTGCACTGCAGGCTGAGTGTTGATTTGAACATTATTTTCATCTTCAACATTAGCGGGATTTTTCAAATCCCTTCAGGAGTTCTTGGCCAGATGGCCAAACTTCCCACATTTAAAGCAATTCCTGGTTTCCTTGAGACAGTCTCCAAGATGCTTCTTCCCCCAATTCTTGCAAAGGGGAAAGTGAGGCTTCTTTCTATCATGGGATCTATTTGATGAACCACTCATGTTGTTTTCCATTTTCCGCTTCTTGTCACTAGGCCCATGAGACCACTGAGAGTCTCAAATTTCCATTTCAACATTGAGGGCACAATGAACAATTTCCTCATAGCTGTCAAAGTATCTAATTTCCAACACTTTTCATAGAATTGGCTTTAGTCCGCTAAATAAGTGGTCCAACTTGATTTTAGTGTTCATGAAAAAGCCAGAGGTGTACCTTGAAAGCCTAGTAATGTTCGCTTCATACGCCCCGATGGACTCATCTTCCTTCTTCTTGAGTCTACAGAACTCTCTTTCCATCCTAAGACGGAGGGTTTGAGGAAAATATTTGTTGAAAAACATTCTCTTGAATTCCTCTCATTTTATGGAATCAATTTCTTCTTGGGACATCGTATTCTTGATCATTGTCCACCACTGAGCAGCTTCCCCATCAAAACGATAGACTAACATTACAACATTCTATTCTTCCAAACATTAGAGGACAGAGAAAATCTTTTTAATGGTGTTAATCCATTGTTTTGTGAGGAGGGGATCAGAAGACCCGCTAAACATGGGAGGCCTTCACCGCATGAAGGAAACTTGTTATTTACACGGAGGAGGAGGATGTTCCACCTAATTCATGTTAGTATTCATAACTCGACCCAGCTGATCAGGTACTTCCATGAAGTTTTGAGCACCCACTTCTATCACATCAGGCATGTCATTAGGGTAATCATCACATTCCTATTACATTGGTTGTTGGAATGTGTTTTTCTATTTCCAGCCATTAACTAATAAAAATAACGTATAATTATAGGTCTTGAAAAATTATCTATTGAGCATAAAAATGAAACATTGAACATTAAAGAAAAAGCTTATAAAGAATAAGTACATCCTAACATGTGATTCCTTAGGTTTATATCTAAGTTATCCTTGATCTATTTCTTAAATTATATTCTTTCAAGATTTTTTTGTACCTTAATAATGGTCTTTACTAAGCTCGTGAATCTACCGAAATATATCCCCCCCGGAGTGTTGTAACCAAGAGTGCAGCATGGCCCATTATCGTGCACCATTTCTCGTTCGATTCTAGCTCAAAGCAGTGTTTCCAGCTTTTACCCATAGATACATCTATGCCAGATCTACCTCTACCTGCTCGTATCCAGACAGGGATGTATTTTCTTGATAAACCACTTACTCTATACTCACCAAAATTTTGGACTCTTTTCTTATACATAGTCTCATCCTTAAGGTTCTCACTAAGGTTCTTTATTCGTAAAATTTAAAAATAACGTGACCATCCTATGATACAAACTATAGAGAACCAAGCCTTTTAAATATAACATTTCATTATTTTAAGAATAATTAATCATCAGAGTACAAGCCAAGGATCGTTAAGTCTAGTGTCTTGGAAGACTAGGTACATATAACATAAAACATGGGGCTAAAAATTTTTTTATTTAATCTACGTAAAGAGCTTATAACTTCTGTTGAGCTCTTACATCTGCATAGGGTACCCTGGGGAACACATGAACAAATGGATGAGCTAAAATGCCCAGTAAATTAATGAACATAAGGATAAATCTCAAGAACATGAGTTAGGAGACATGAAATAATGATATCCAAAGCATAAAACATAAAAAATAATTTAATATAATCATGGGATAAAATAAACATGGAATCACATAAATTTTGCAGAGTCATAAATCATATCTTTAGTATGGGTCGAGGCTAACCGTCAATCCCGTTTCCTATTTCAGTACGGGTCAAGGCTAACCACCAATCCCGTTTCAAATCGCATCTCATGAGACTTATCCTAACCCAGTGCATTGTAGCGCTATCTGGGTGCACCCATTTCAACATTTTCATGAATATTCATTCCACATAAATATTCTTACCACATATACAATCATATATAATCAACCATTCATAAACATAAGGGCACCCATGGAAAGAATTGGGTACCACTATCATTACATAAATCATAACCAATGGGTGTATCATGAAAGTGTACAAGTAAGAAAATAATTAGAAAATACATCGATGTTATTTGGGTAAAATATGCATGTAACATGGTAAGTGGTGTCAAATATAAGTGAAAACATATTAACAATTATTTTAGAACATTATCATTAATACATTTTTGTGCGGTTTTAAAGAAAACACTCTGGGGATTTTCAAATATAAAAGGGGACATTCTTTTATATAAAACCAGAATTTAATCAAGAAAGATTTCATATTAAAAATACTGATTTTATAAATACAATGGTATATAAAAACATAGGATATAGTGAACATGAAATTTGGGTAAAAATTTGGGATGTCCCCTTAAAACAGGTTTGCTTATCGGAATATTCTAAGGAGGGAATCTTTCAAAAACATGTATATCCCTGAAAGAAAGTTATGAAAGGGTCTTGATATTATAATATTTTACAAATATACAGAATTAAATGGATTAATATAAATATATATGATAGCATCATTTTTAATGAAAGATAAAGAAACCTGATAGAATGAAGAAGGTTTGGGTAGAATTCGTTAGAAGTTTACCGACATGGTGTCGGGTGTACCCAAGAGGGCTTGATGAGAGAGATAAGGGGATTCTAATCACTTATAAAACATTAGGGAAGTATGGGGAAGGTGTATAAACATACCCCATAACTTGGTATTTACCAAAAAAAAGTCATAGCAAAGAGAACAATCTTGATTAAGAGTGAAAGGGGAGGATCCCTTACCTTAAATCCGTTGGTGTTCTCCACTTGTTATTAACAACCTGAATAAATAAATTAGGCTTTTTAATTAATAAGTACAGAACCTCTTATATATTTAATTTATTTATTATAACCCTTTTTAGTTCATTCAAATCCTTTTTTATAAGTTATAAGTATCAATTTCATTGTTCAGGCTCATTTGTTTACTTGGCTCTAAAAGATCGGTTCACTTATATTCAAGTTTGGATTATATGAAAGATGAAAGTTTATGTCCAGAATTGAATTTATATTAATTAGTTCATATCCAGGGGGTTACATGGTTTTAATTTTAATTAGGTTACTTATAATGATGTTGGATTATTACATCTATAACCTTAGTGATAACTGTTTTTGTTATTCGGTGGGTTTGATTATAAAGAATGTGTTTTGATTTATAACTTAATTACCCTTGTACCAAAGGATTACAAAACCAAAAATAGGATATATTTAATATATAATAATCTAGTTCAACCATAACAGAAATGGTTTCATGACCAGAATTAAATATAATAACAGAATTTGATAAACAGTTGTCCTTTAATTTGCAAAATTAGCACATCTCAAATGGTGCTTTCATTTCTTTCAAAAAAAATGGTGGGGAAAGGAGCGAAGATTATGAGATATAACACTAGCATAAATACATTCTAGTACATGTATGTTACTGGATTCATCATACTATTATGGTTAATGGAGGTGAGGAGATAAATAAAAAAAGAAAATTACTTAAAAGAAAAGGATATATTTGGGAAGTGGAATTTACCTCTTGAGACTTCCTCTTTTGAGAACCTCTTTAGGGGAGAGGTTTTGGTATTTTGAGGAGGCTGAGAGCTTTTGAACGTGGGGGAGGACTTTGGGAAGCAATTTGGGCAGAATTTAGAGATGGATAGGAGCTTGAGATGAGTGGATAGAAGAGGGAGTTAAGGGGGGTTTTATAGTAGAGGAGAGGAGGGATTTCATGATATTATAATCCTTAATTGGTTATTTCTTCAAATGACATAGAATATTAAGTTTTCCATGTAAAATAATAGTAAATTATTCATGTGAATTAGATCCAAGGGTGGCGACATTATCCATTATTCTAGGAATATTATATTTACCATATAATGTATATATACCGTAAATTGCCGTATTTTACTATTCAACAAAAATTCAAGTATTTCAGAAAAATCTCTAAAATTCGCCCTAGTAATAAAACTAAAATAAGATACAAAAGAAACAACTAAACAAATGAAATGGAAATTGGACATATACATTTAGTTTATATATATATATATATAATAATAATCTAATTGGTACAATAGGCCCTCAGGGCATTGTGACGTTATGGTGTTAGGGCATTAGGGTGTTAGGGAGTAAGGCCATTATGGTGTTAGGTCGTTTGGGAGTTATAGAGGTAGGGTGTAAGAGTGTCAGAATATTAGGGTGTTAGGGAATTTTTGTTTTATGGTGTTAGGCCATTAGGGTGTTCGGCCATTATGGAGTCTGGCTATTATGGAGTCAGGCCATTATGGAGTTAGGTCGTTAGGGTGTTTGGCCTTCATGGTGTTTGCCCGTTTGTGTTTTGGGAATTTTTCCAACAGGCAGAGTATCCATTTATCCAATTGTCCATTAGGACAATAGGATAAAATTCTATTTGGCCATTTTTACATTAGGCCAGAAGTAAAATATTTCATTAGAATAATAAGACATTATACAATTAGGGCAATACTCCATTTAGGCCATTTTCTCTTAGTCCATTGGGTTATTAGGATGTTAGGGCCATAGGCCATTATGGAATTTGTCCATTTGGGAATTTTGTAATTTGTCCAATGGTACATGTCTCTATTTATATAATTTTCTATTAAGCAAATAATCTAATATTCCATTAGGTCATTTGGTCATTAGGCTAATAAGGTAATGTGTCATTAGGCCAATAGACTAATACCACATTAAGCCAATGATGAATTTGGTAATTAAGTATGTAGTCTATTTGGCCCATTTTATATTAGGACATCAATTCGTTGGGTTATTGGGCTATAGTTGGTTCGTTAGGTCGTTAGGTCATTAAGGAATTACGTCATTAGGGAATTAGGACATTAGGGAAATATGTCGTTAGGGAATTAGGGCATTAGAGCATTACAGAGATAGGGCGTTTGGCCATTAGGGCTCTTGGATGTTAAGGAGTTTGTCTATTAGGGCATTTATCCATTAGGGCATTATGTCGTTAGGGAATTTCTCCATTTGGGCAATGGTGAATTTGGAAAATTTACCAAGTCTCTAGTTACCCAATTTTCCATTATGAAAATATTCTAATATGTCATTAGGATATTTGGTCATTAGGCCAATATGATAATATGCCATTAGGAAAATAGGACATTAGGTATTTAAGACGTTATGTAATTAGAAAAGTAGTCTATTTGTCCAATTTTCCATTCGGTCGTTAGGTCGTTAGCGCGTTGGGCCATTAGGGTGTAGGGGAGTCATGGTGTTAGGGTGTTAGGGTGACAGGGTGTTTGGGCATTAGACCATTTGGGCGTTAGTCCATTTTTCCAATTGATCAAGTATCCATTTTTCAAAATGTCCATTATTCCAATTTTGAGAGTATTACATTAGACTCCCCACTCTACTCTAGTAGGGATCTATTTGTTGATTGTACACGATGAGGTGGTTTGAAAATTGATTTATAAAAAAATTCGACTGCATTCTCTAGAAATTAAAATATATGGTTTAATGTTCAGTACTAAATAGCCCCCATAAACCCACCCCTCCCAAACCCCAACTTCCCCCACACACACCCCCAGGATTGCCTCCCCCCAACCCTAGACATCCCCTACCCCCAAAAAGTCCCCACTCCTAACCCCCCACCAGATATCCCCCTGGACATCCCCACTCCCAACACCCCTGGACATCCCCCACCTTGAACAACCCCTATCAACCACATCCACCCCCCAGAATCACCCCCCAGACCCACTACCAACCCCCTGTAGATATCTCCACCCCCACATAGTCACCCCGGACACCCCCCCCACCCAAACTACAACCATACAGGCCCCACCCACCCACCCAAGACCCCCCACTTCTGGAAAACCCCCACCCACAAACCCCCTAGAAATCCCCCCCCCCCACACCCGGACAACCCCCACTACCAACCCCCTTGGATAGCCCTTCCACAACCAGACATCCCCCACTCCATACCCACCACCCCCCCCCCCCCACTCGGACTCCCCACAGTCCCCCCCCCCCCCCCCACAAGAAAACACTATCTGGACTTCCCCCACTCCCAAAACCCTCCCCAGAAAGCCCCCACTCCCCACAGACCTCTACAATCCCCCCCCCCATGACACCCCCCACCCTGGACATCCCCCCTCCCTCCATTCCCAAAAAATCACCCCCCAACATCACTTCCCCCCCACACACAAAATCTCCCTCAGAAATCCCCCCACCCATGGAATGCTATTTTGAAGCTTCATATTTATCTTGTATACTAGAAAAATGGGGTATATAAGTCTCAAACAAGTTTTTTAGACCATAATTTATTAGTAGTAGATCTGTATCTATGGAATAAATAATTGATATTTTCCCTATGTTGATTACACAACATGCTGTATGAGCATAAATTAATACCAACTCACTAAAGGAGGTTTTCTTTTGGGAAGCCTAGCATGGATGATTCTCCAGGAAAGTGTAAAATAGGATGAAATAATCCAAAAACTATTTAGAGGTTTTTCCTAGAACTTAGAATGCACCTACATATCTATTTTAGTGGCAACATTAGATGTTAAAAATTCACAATGTGAATGTTCCCATAATAAGTGTATTTACCATTGATAAAAGTGTGATTCTGAATGATATCATTAACTTCATTCATAATATTGTCTAATGAACCCTCCATTTCATCCTTGATCAATATAGATTTTTCAGGTAAGGGATCCAATGAATTTATAACTGCAAATAGTGGCATGCATGTCCAATTATCTTACTAGAAATAGAGAAAAGTGTTGATGTTTAAAATTTTTGGGAGATCAATGTAATCATAGATAAATAATATTTGAGATCATGAAAAATAGAGGCGTCATTGTAATTGATAATTCAATCATTGACCCTATTTATAAATATTTTTCATAGGAAATAATGAGCCTCAAATTTTTTAATAATGAGACTCCACATAGCACGTATTTATTGATTGAATATGGAGATATTTTTATGAAAATACATCCATGTTCATCTAGTTGACAACCCACACCCAGCCCATGGACGCCCCCCATACCCCCAGACAATCCCCTCCCTAAAAAACATTCACCAGACAGACCCCCCACCTTCACAGAACTCCTCCTCCACCCTATAGAACCTAAAAACATTGTTGTTTTCAATTATACATGATCAATGTGTCAATTTTATTATTATAAAATTATAACCAACACCAGATTCAGTAAACATGACTCCTAATCCACTATCCAATTAATTAACAATCCATTTAGGATTTACATTCTATACTAAATTCTGTGAAGAACATCATGATAATACACTACATAACGAAACATACTAACAATAATATTATATATATATATATATAATACACTGCCTAGCAACAGAGTAGAAAACATTCTATCATGGTATAAATCCACAACATTGGTCATTAGAATATTATGTCATTTTTTCATTTGGGAAAAAGGAAAATTGGTAATTTGGTCATTAGTCCAATAGACTAATATTCTATTAGGCTAATAAGACATTATTTAATTAGAACATTAGACCATTTGGACAATTTTTCCATTAGGTCATTAGGCCATGAGACCGTTGGGCAATTGGGGGTGTCAGTCCATTGGGGTGTTGGGCCGTTTGTCCATTGGGCCATTGGGGTGTTGTGATGTGTGGGAATTTGGATATTGGGGCATTATACTGTTGGGGTGTTAGACCATTCAAGTCATTAAGATGTTTGTCCTTTTGGGTAGTAGGGATATTCAAACATTTGGTCGTTGGGGTTATAGGGTAGTAGGATTTTCGACCCTTAGACCGATAGGCCATTAGGCAATTGGGCTATAAGGCCATCTGGCCATTGGCCATTGGGCCACCTGGCATAATTAATATCTTCCAATGGGGATTCTAAGAAATTATCTATCCCAATAATATATCCAATTACTAATGATACACTTAAATTTAAAAAACATTATAGCTTTTTAAAACATAAAAAGGCCTTATCTGAAACAATTCTACGTTTAAATTCTAAATCAATATATAACATTAATTCAATAATAAATATAAAAAAACACACATCATGAATATGATTCATCGTGAATGTTCACGGGTTCTACCACCATCTGTTGTTCCAGGGGCCTACAAAAAATAAAAATTATTTTTATTTTAATAAAGAAAATAATAGAAAGTAAAAAAATTAACTCAATATAAATCGGTGTTGTATGATCCCCTGCATAGTCACCCAGAGGCACATATTCTCATTGTTTTCTATCCTTACTGATTAATTGCATATTTAACTCTATAGAAGCATGTAATTGTTCCTCAAAATATGATAGTTGTTGTCTCATCCGATCAACAGTAGGACATGAAACCTTAGTGAATGATACTAGAGAATGAGGAATCCTCTTTCCATAGATCAAAATATAACTATGTCTGTCATGACCAATAATGAAATGGAATATCTCATCCCTTCAAGTGGGAACCTGTCGCTGGTCCTCTGGAAGCTGTTCTAAGTCAGCTTCAAATTGAGCCTCAGCAATATTTAAATATATATAAATATATATGTTTATATAATGATTTATGTAACTATTAGTAATGAGTATAAGAAGTTACTATAAGATCTGCAGCCTCTGGATCATTTAGATCACAAGTTCTCATCCACAAAGAAATTTTATCAGTAGGTGCACCTTACACTCATAAAATTTTACCAACAAAATTTTAAAATATTACAGAAATACATATAAAATAATAAATTAATAAATTAATAATAAATTCATCATGTCGGATCTGAGACACGTGGCGTGTCCCATGCCTATGAGGTGGTCCCTACAATGCCCAATTCTTGGAATGGAATGTTGAAACCTCTTACATTCGATAAATTCAAATTTCCCACAAATATTATATCACACATTCTTGAAAATTTATATAAAAAATTAAATATACTTACTAAAATTGCCTCAGTAGAACAAAATAGAACTAACTTGCACCACTGAGATGGGAGATCACCTCTCGGGACATTTTCGAGAATATATTGGGCACCAATTTTGGGACCCAGTTCTCCCTCTTGACTTTTTTTTATAATACTTACATATCATATGACATTTTCCCAACCACACTGGCCAGAATTCATTCGGTATCACATTCAAATTATTATATTTTAGAAAAAATTCACACATGTTAGTATTTTTAAGGATACCAGTGAATCTAAAATGGTCTTATTACCTAAAATTCCCTCTAAAACAATGTATTGTATCATAGGGTATAGAAGCTCAATCACATTGGAAATCAATTTGGGTCATGTAGGATATGACTCAACTAATTAATAAATGTAGCAGCAATCAGTTCGACAGGTTGAAATATCTAGTCAACATAAACATCAATGGTGGCGTGAAAATTCTATGATGAAATGCCATGACCAGGGCCTCTCTTGCAGAGGGAGAAGTGGTCAATTATGATACTATTGAATACAATTCTATATATAATATGACATATGTGCATATATATATATATATATATAGAAATTGAATAAGATATAAACAATGATGCATTAAAACATACCTCGACCCTGAGATGTAGATCACTCAGATAGATGATGTGGATGTGTTGCATGTTCCCCTAACATTGCTATAGTGATAAAAACATTTGTTTGGGGGCCATAAAAAGTGTAAAAATAATAAATTGGATTGTTTTAAAAAAAATAAAACTTTAATATTTGTTAATAAAATAGAATGGGATAAAATAATTAGTTGTAAATGCATTTTTAAAAAAATAGAAATATAAAAAAATGGAAGTAAAATTGAGTAAAAAAAGGATTCTATTTAGATGGTTTTATTAAAATGAAGTGATTTACAATTGTGGAATATTCTATATATTTATTAAATAGTCATATAATAGAATACTTTTACCTTTTCCAGTAAAAATATATTTCTAATTTTACAGTATGAAGCTAAAAAAATTATTTTCACATGAGTCGTTGTGGGGATGTATGTGGTTGGGAGGTTTGGGGTGGGGGTGGTGGGGGTGTGGTTGGCGGGGGGGGTGGTTAGGGTTGGGGTGTCGACATTAGGGGTTGAGAGTGGTTCTGTCCAGGGTGCATTGTCTAGGTGGAGGGGGATGGGATATGTAGGTGTGGGGGTAGGGGCTGTTTGGGGGGAGTTTTTTTAGGGGTAGGGGGGATATCTGGGATCCCTAAAATAACTAACATAACATATTCAAGTGGGAAGCCCATAAATATTATTATTGGTGACCAAATATTCAAGTTAACAATAATTATAGAATTTGAAACAATATTTAGAATAGTTTCGTTATTTCATGAATGAAGCCAACTACTACAGAAGATCTAATTGAATTTGTTCTAAAAATTACGATATATATATATATATATATATGAGTTCCATAAGAGGTGATATGAAGAAGTTATGAGTACATATGTGTGAAATTCGTAGGTTTCATTCTAATTTGAATGTTACCAATGGAATTATTATGGTACCTTAATCCCTGTTACGGCACATCGTACCATACATCTGAGCCAAATTTTTAGGTCTTCGACAAAAGCTTGAACAATATGTTAAAGCTTGTAATGTATAACAATAACATAATTCTCTAAAAACACCTTAAATATATTGTAATTTTCATTGAACCTTATGAATATTTTCTGAGGAAATTCATAGAGTTTAACAATTGAAAAAATTTGAGTACTTCATAAACTAGAAATTTGTGAATTATAGAATATTCAATATTCTAAATAATTTATTCCAGAAGATGCTAATGTCATTATTTCACTCTTAATATATCATGATTCTATGACAAGAAATGATCCATGATTTGAGTTGATGAAAACAAGAAGATGATTTAAGTAATGTGTTCTATAAAATAATCATGCAAGTTGAAGTGTATGAGATTTTCATAATCCTCCACACCGTAATGAAGTGAGCCATGCAATAATCTGGTGCTGATATATATTTTTACACATTATTTATCGATTAAATTCAAATATTAAATGGTGTATTTTTTATTATAACTCGATCCAACTAGATAAAAAATTGAATATATATTTGGTTGTGATAAAAATAAGATAAATAGAAGAAGGGTACTTCTATCAATTTTTGGAGACCATTAAGAAGAAACTGAACTTTGTGAATTTGCATGCAGTTAGCAAGAACAGACCTAAGTCATTCATTGTTAATCCTCCATGTATAATTGTATGATGATCTATTTATGTGCATAATGAAGAAAGAAGATATACCACCTATAGGAGGTGTAGTAGAAGATATGATAAATCTATTAATGTTGATTCCTCTGGAAATTCAAGTTAAATGGATGCATTGTATTTGTTGGATCTTCACAATGTGATGAGATAAAGGATGATGCCACAAAAAAATTTAAGGTGAATATTACACATAAGAACACTAAAAATGGGGGTAATATGATTTTTGAACAATTTCCGGATGAATACTCTAACTTGTCTTATGTTATGTGTAATGTAAAAAATTCTACAAATTCTCTGGACTGATGATATAACATGTTAGCATGTGAAACTCAATGGACTAAAGTAAGGGGAGAAAAACTGAAACAAAGAGAAAATCCATTGTATAGCTACAAAAAATGCACAATTTTTCATGCAAAAACATTTTTGATTATTTGGGAAAATTCGATGATTACTACAATGAATTTGGTCACCACTATGATGTTTCTTAGTAAGTACCAATACAACTCAAAACTTATGATATTGAAAAATTAATGCAACAAAAATTGAATAATCAATCAACATCGAACCTTCGTTCATGTGAGGGGCTGTGGAGGTGGGGTCTATTCGGGAAGAGTGTTTTTTTGGGGGGCTGTTGAAGGACAGATTGGGAGTGGGAGCTGTCTGAGGCTAGGGGTAGGGTTAGGGGGTATCGAGGTGAAGGGGGAGCGACTGGATGGTTGGGGGGGCTGTACAGGGGAATGGGGGATTCCTAGGTGTAAATATTGATTCTGACTAATAATAAATAAAAATGCTTATATAACAAATTATTTTTAGGTTGTTTTAAACAATTTTAAAAAAAGGATATAAACTAAAAAGAAATAAAACAATTATACTATTAATTAAACATGAAAATAGACAGTTTCTCCTTCAACAATCACTCTAACCTAATAAATATCATCTTCACATTGAAGTATGATATATTGATCAATCTATTGGGAAACAAAGGGAATAGTCTCGAGTTCTTCTTGTTCAAATAAAAGCACTCCTCACCAAGACATTTTAACAACAACTTTCCAACTAGGATTTTAAGGTAAAGTAATGAAGAGTACTTGTTCCACTTGTGATGTCAAAATAAAAGGTTCATTATCAACTCATTAATTTCTATATAACATATTTTTAAAACTCACCAATATAAACTGATATTGATCTACTTTACTATGCTACACTGGATTTACCCAATAACACTTTAACAATATGTACTTCAACCCGTGGGTTTATACCACATAAATGATGTCTAGAAATTGACCATAGTAAAAACCAGAATCAAATAATGGATAACCGATTGTACTTTATTCTATTTCTCATTTGTCTTCAACATGATTAATTGGAAATCTAAATCCATTAGAATCAATAGCTTTATAAAGATGAGCAGTTATATATGGAACCTCAACTACGTGATAAATTATTTAGTTAGCATGGGATCACCAAAATACCATTGGTTATAAACCTACATAATTCACAGAATTCAGTAATGATTTATACCAAAAGAAATTAGTATAATAAATCACTCATAAATAAAATAAATTTATACAAACAAAATAATTGAACCAATCATGAAATGACACGTAATGAGATTGTTGAATTAGATACTCAGTCGCATGAGACATATCTTCTTTTAGATCATTAATGTGTTTCCTTCAATTGATATCACGATGTTTAAATGATCAAATTATGAAAACAAAACATGTAAAAGTTAAACAATAAATATCATAAGACACTTACTATGATAATGGTGAAACCGATGGACTATTGAACAAGTTATATCGAAGTGCTTGAATCATCTCAATGTTGTCCGTATTAAATATGGTTCCTTCTCTAACTGGACCACCATGAATCCAAGATGTCTTATATAATTTTTTTTCATCACCTATATGATATTCTAATGAAATATTAGTACAATAATCCATTAAATAACCATTGGATATTTATACCTCTTGACGAGATCTGTTGCATACAAATCATTTCAATGTATTCAGATACCTCTCAATAAGATACATCCACCTGAATTGAACTGGACCAATAGCCATTACATTATATGTTATGTTCACTGTCAAGTCAACCATAAAATAAAAAATTAAGGGGGAAATATTTTCTCAAAGTGACAAAGCATAAGTTCAATTCATTCCTTCAAAAATTTTAAATCACTCATTCACTATTTTATTAAATAAATCTATTTAGAAAAATTGATCAAATCATTAAACGGTTGAAAGAAATTGGTTGATTAGTAATACAAAATTATGATTGGAATCAACTACTGAAGTAGTAAGTGATTTTCATGAATTTTCATCCCCTTTAATGTGCTTCTAATCAGATTCACGCACATTGAAATATTTGAAAAATAACCATCAGTAACCTTGAGCATCTTTAAAATGGAAATAAATGTCACTTTCTAATTTGTAGTCATCGTATACTATGAAGGAAGTATATATGTCTTGTTTCCCTAAGCTAACTATAAATTCAAATTCTTCCATAAAACCATTTCTTCCAAATCAAGACATGCATTATCATGGACTTTTTATATTCCACTGACACATAAAATGGTCCAGAATATATTATCAATTGTTTTTCAAAGTAAATGAAATCCAAAATACTTCTTAGCATAATAGTTTTCTAATAGGGTGGATTTTAAAAAAATAATTTTCTTTTTTCAATTTGGACTGTGCTATCTACCCACAACAAAAATATTAGGTAATTGATGAGCCACCTAATCCTGAAATTCATATACCGTGCAGATATTTTCTTCCACAATATGAAAAATACATTTTGACTCCTGTCATGATCTTTGGTGCTGTGATGAACTCTCTAGAAACATTAAATGCAACTCTTCCCTTTCTGAACCTATGGTTAGGGGGTATAAAATGTTTGTGAACAATGTATGACCAATATTTTGAATGATTAAGCCAAATTTATTGTTTAATTTTATTTTGAAAAGCGAAATAAAATTCCACTTTTGTTCTCTTACTTGACAAATTTGCATTAGCTGGGAAGGAATTGATTGTCGAAAATAATGTAGCATGCAGTTTGAACCATTCATTCATTTCACAGTCAAATGATATCACACCATCACCCCAAAACTCATTCAACTCATCAATTGATGGTTGAACATAAACAATGATATTATCCCCTGTATTTCAATGTACATCAATAAGATTGTAATGGAATATAAATTGTTTCTTCATACAAATCCAGAGAGTAAGATTATACGGAACTAACACCATAAGCAATTTTTTGTGAGTTTCACCATTTATAGACTTTAATGGATTGAATCCATTTTCTACAAACCCAGATTAGAGATTATTAACATATTTAGCAATGTCAGGGTGTCTCTTATTGAAATTTTTCCATGTATGAGATTCTACCGGATGGGTCACATATCAGTTTCCTTATTACTTTGTGCATGCCATCTCATTAAATTAGAAACATTATATGAAATAAAAAAGATTTTCAACCTCGGATTTAGAGGAATTGAATGAATTTTATTTATAGCAATCGGTTTTCCCAATTTTGTAAAGTGACATTGATGAGTCAGATTTCCCCTATTATCATTCCACCTAGAAGCGCCACATACCGTTCAAATATATAAATGAGCAGTTTAATTTTAGAAAAAACATATGGTTGTTTTCACACACGTCTATGTTATCATATGTAAAAACTATGTTCTATTTCAACTTACAAGCATAGTAATCTAACCCAAGAATCTTAGCATCAGTAAGAATAGAATTTTTCAATATCACCAACAGCATGCCGAATGATGTGTCTGACCACTAATTAGATGTCTTAAAATCAAAAACTCTATGATAAATGGAAATTTATTGTTTTTAGTACATGGAATATATAATTCAATTTTTATATCATCATGTACTTCATAAATCCTCCTCGAATTATGATCAACAATAGATCACCTATTTATCTCACATGTATCAGCATTCTAGATGTCAATGACTTCATAAGAAAACCCCAAAACCATTTCAGTATGCATTTCATGAATTGGACCATTCAACATCACATTTACAGCCATCTAAACTGCATCTATATTTTGAAAATGAATATATTATTCCCCATGATGGGCCCAATCTTATAATTTTGTAAAAATATGTTCATGAATAGGTTCTCCCTCATGGTATCATGTGTGAATTTATTTTTGTTTGCAAATTTTCTACATGGAAAAATAATATAGTCACTTTGAAATCCTATAGTGAAATCAATAAACTATATAATTCCCTTTAAATATTCTCCAGATGTTCAATTTGGAAGATCAATCCGACTCATATCCATAAAAATTTTTATATAAGAAAAATTTACATAAGGCTTCATACTACATTAATTTTTTAAATCAAATATATTTAATGTATAGACTAACCATGTGCCTATGGACCATTAATAAAATAAACAATTTATATCTCTGAATAATAACCAAGTGAATAGATAATGGAATGACTGTGAAATCCCAGGTTGTCTCTACCATGTTGGTATGGTAAATCTAATGATGATTCTCTATTCAAGAGTCCCTAATCGTATTTGGACTAATTTTTTTTTAAATGGGAATGAAATATTTCATGACTCCAAAAATATTAGATGAAAATATGTATAGTAAAGAAACAATATTGTGAATAAATTTGGTCTATAATTCCATAGTATAAACATTTTTTAAGAAAGGAGTATTATAACTATTGAAGCTCATTATTCAAACATATGGTATAGTAAATTTTTTACAAATGATTAATTTTTCCCAATGATGGGTTAATATTTATCCTAAGGTCACCAATTGGGTCATCCATAACAATCCTATCAACATTGTGCTGTGAATTTTATGTTTTTTTCTCCAATTTGTTTCCATAAAATGACACACACTTATCATATTATCCGCTAATAAACAAGATCATTGGTTCCCTTTAATATAATTTTACTCATAATATGGATTTGGATAGATCATAGGTCATATATAATGACATTACAAAACTCAATTAATCAGGTTGGTGGGTGAGTCAATTAGTTTAGAAAAAAAATATATTATATATTCTGTATACTAAAAAATTTCAAATAAACATAAACAATAAGGAATCTTTGGTCCACTAATATCATAATCCATAAATTTTGATACACTTTAATCAAAACTTATAAAGCAACTATAACTATATAAAGTCAAATGCTAATAAAATTAAAAACTACATAATAAAATGCATACATATGTGAAACATGAATCAATTCATGAAATAAAAATCTTGAACTATCAACCCTAGTGAATAAGTTAATGCCTACCAATAAATAAAAAAATATAATTTGTGATGAAAGTTCCCAAAATCAATTATTGATGAACAATCTTCTCAAAATCAGAGAAACTTTATCTTTGTACAAATAATGTCTCATTTTCTCTTGGATTCATACTAATTTTGTGCCATTAGAGTAAATAAAGATTAACCATCAAAGATAGAAATCAATCTCTAATTTATGGAAATCTACTAATCTATATAAAGGATAACATAAAATATAAACAATTTTAGAACAAAAAAACTAATATATCATAACTTATGTTATCAATAGAGAATGTTTGTGATAATTAATGTGATTCCCAATACTGAATTATAGGGTTAAAGACAGTGTTCCTCATGGCCTCAAGCAGGTATCCTTTTATACAGGATGTTTGTTTCTAGTATTCAGGGTTCTAATTTCATCAGTGTTGAAAATATACCCTTGTAATCAATAAATAAAAAGATAACCAATAATATATTAGAGTAAAAAAACAATTAAAAATTATAATTCATGTTAGGTATCTCATGTTATATAGTAAAAACCCAAATACCCCCAACGTGTTAGGTCAATAGAAGTTTGGGAAATATATAGAATGTGAAAAATATTGACACATCAATCTAAATTTCATTCCAATTATACCTATAAACATCATTCTCTATATCCAAGCCTCTATCATCATAATATTTTCCTTTCTTGTATTTCAGACTATGATGTCGTCACATGCATCGAGATTTCCATCATCATCATGTAAATTTTTATTCAAGGAAATAAGTGAAAAGGGTAACAAGAGAGGACCGACCCAAAATCCCTAGAAAAGTGACATAAGGTGGCCAAAAGTAGTGTAGTCCAAGGGCATACCCTCGAAATAGATTGATTCCCTCATCTTTCATGGTGGACACATTGTGAATACAAATGGGGTCCAGACATGCAACATCATGTGAGGAAATGTGGTCCACGACCTTGTTCCCTTCTCGCCACATGTGGTCCACACAGGTACTTTTTCTAATTATGCCCTTCCTCTTTCTGATGATGTAATGGATAGACCATAGGATGGTACCCTTTCCTAGCAAGGCGTTGTAGATAATTTCAGATTATGTAAAGGATAGACCACGAGATTTCCATGCATGGTGGGAATATGAATGTTGAATGAAACCACCAATTTGTCCATAACACATATGGAATGGTATAAAAGTTTATGTTGTGATAATAAATAAATTTAAATGAAATAAAACACACAAAAATGGTTGGAGTGGTCAAAAAATAAACAAACTTCGGTTCTGTGATGGGGATATAGTTTTAAAAAATTCATGAACTTATTCAACCACAATGTCACTTCATTTATTCCAAAAAAGGTAAGTGTATAAATTCAAACCATAGAAGGCCAACAAGACCCATCTCTCTCTCAATTAATCCATAAGTCCAACACATTTTTAAACTACCTTGGGCCTTCGTATCCCAAAACTACATCTCAAGTCAGGTCCTTGAATACCATCAAGATCCATTGTCTCTTCAAGTTCCAGATCACATATGTTTACCATTACCCTATGTGAGGCTAACAAAATACAATATACCCCATCACCTATCTGAAAAAAATATTTATGTAGTATTCATAATCTTATCAAACTCCCCCTTAAGGGATACTGAGCCCCGATGGTTACACCAGAAACACTATTCCCATGAATAGAACACCACAATATACAATATACAGAGTTTGTCACATTGAAACATGGAATATAACATAGAGGAACAACATATAATATTAATTTTAACCTATAGTATCAAAACACACACATGTGATAAAAATAAAACATGGGTCACATGGGCTATGAAATCATACACATGTGGTCAAACCTCAATAATTTTCTCATTGGATACACATAGAGAGACATGCGACAAACTCAATAATGGTATAAATCAAATAACAACACAACTTTATATCAATACAGTCAAATTATACATGGAATCTACATAGTATGTAACATACAACCTCATTTAATGTGTGATGTCTTCTCAAAAACACACTATCAACACACGTTGTTTAATAATTCTTCATACACACAAGCTCGTATACATATGAACATCCATTTCCAAATATTTTATTCACACAAAATATTGATATAATCATCATGAATTACAAAGGTGTGATGTAAATTTCCAAAAAATTAAATCCCAAAAATGAAAATTATGGTATACCTGATATCGTGACAAATTCGGAAGTAAGGGGAGATGGAGGTGGCGTGGTGAGGGAGAGGAGGGGCAATGGAGGGGAGACGAAGCAGGAGGCGCTGTAACGAGGGAGGGAACGAGCGATGATGGCAGTGGGGAGTCGGACGAGAAGGTAGTGAGGTAGAGGAAATATAATGAGGTAGGGTAAGGGAGGTGTGGTGAGGGAGGGGAGGAGTGAGGATATCAACAGAGAGCCTAAGGTGGAGGCGGTGTGTCATCGGCAGTGTGTCGTCGCATGTGGATTTAGGGATGGTATGGGAGGCAGCGGTGGTGCGGCGAGGGTGGGGATGGGATGCTGAGGGGGTAGGGTTTCAGGATATAGAACGAGGGGGTGGAGGGGGCACTGATGTTAAATTTATTTTGAAAAGCCTTGTGATCGCAAATGGAGGTCTCCCATGTAAGGGGTCTTCAAATCCTCTTTTTATTGTAGTGTTTTGATATTATTGAATCATATGATATGTTTCAGGATTTACTATGTAGAAAATAATTATTACAAAATAAGTTGGAAAATAATGGTTAATTTATCATGAATAACATTTAATGAGTAAGAAGTCAACATATAAAGGATTCAAGAGTCATGATACATTTTAGGATGATGAAATGTTTAAATGTATTAAGCCTCTTTTTATGATGTGATTACTTTGGAAGACATTTTCTAGTATGTGTAACCCAAATTATTGATATATGAATATTTTATTCAAGAAAGTATTATCTTTTCTTTTTTATACATAATGGATAAACAATGGGGTTCATATTATCTTATGTTTTTTAGGTGATAAATTGTTATTACATTTTGGGATACAAACTGAATGGTATTAGATAACCTTTAAGGATAAAAAGGTTATTGTTGTTTTTAGGAAATTAGCTTCTTTTTGAGAATGTTATAAGAATGAAATGGTTTTTTAAAAATGGAAACCCACAGGATGGGTGACATCCTTTCATATCCAACATGGCCATGGGAATATAACCCACAGCCGAAGGGAGACAAGGGCACATCACCTACCACTAGTCTACGTGAAGTACCTAGTTAGTATGACTAATTATATTTAGTTAAATGATATTTTATCAAGAATATGTTTAATTTGGGAACTTATTATTTATAAAATGGATATCCTTAGTATAGGAAAAATATTTGGTGATTATGTGATAAATCATATTTTATAAGATGTCCACTCTTTTGGGAAAACTGTATGCCTACAGAAAATATAATACTATGTTATTTCATTTGAGGAGTAATGGTGGAATTTTTTTTGGAAGAATCAATGATTTTATTGTGGATTTAGTATTATTTGGGATCTTTATGGAAATTATTAACCTATTATAGAATATATATTATTATGTTAATTATAATAAATATGAGACTTTAAGAGTATCTGGTGGTATTTGGAGATAAATGTTTTGATTTTTATAAATGACTATGTGATCAAATCCTTCTGAATTTTGGGTTTCAAACATTTTTTTGATTATTCAGAATAATTTGAAAGTCAGGTATTTATTGAATGGTATTTTTGAGATTTGTGTATTTTTTGATCAATTTTGTAGATCAAGAGTTGTTTTTATTTTTATAAAGGACTATCCTTGTGGGGATTATCTAATATTGTAATAACCATTTTACCTTTAACAACTGTATAATGACTGGGGAAATATATAGTTCATATTTTGTGGATTATGTGGTTATCTACATGTTGATTCTAGTACTTCAGGTGTGATCATTTCATCTTGAATACTAATCATTTGGAGAAAATATGAGTTTGTGGTAGAAATTTATTAAAGGATGAAACTATACTTGAATGGTAAGAATATTTCCATATATTCTTAGTAAATCTCATAAATAAATTCTACCACTTATTGAAAGGGAACATAAAACAAATATGTTGTCCATTCAATTTTCCAAAAGCAAAATCATTGACTGTTTATCCCATCACATGTTTATAGAATTATTTTAGTTAACATTATCTTAATCATGTTTCAATCACTCTCCTTCATAACATGACACATAGATTCTATACCATATCCATATTTTCTTACATAGAATACTAGTATGTGTTATCTCATGTGATATTTTTACTTATCATTCCTTCATTTAATGTGGTAGTTTTATTAACTCTTTTTATGATGTTGGATTTTCAATGAAGTTTCCAAGCCCATTTTTAAAATTGTGAGGACTCAATTTTTAAATGGGGGAAAGGATGTAATGATCCACATATATATAGAATGATACATTTTAATAAAATTTAATATTTATCAATAATATGTTAATTTTATGATAAATACGACACGTTGTTTGATAGCATACTCGACATGAAACAACAAGCTTCTCTAAAAACTTATATTGCACACAACATTGAGTTATAATAAAAAATAATCCAATATTTTTTATTTTTTATTGTATTTACTTCCTAACCATTTGAATGCTGGGAATGAAGAGAATCAACTGAAAATTGAAATATGGTTTACAAAATTTTAAATAATGATTCATTGGTTACAAAAGTTATTATAAATGGAAATAAAAACTAATTAAATTCAATGGATGTGTTTTTATTAAAACATATTTAAAAGAGAATAATTGTTTTTTCATATAACTATTTATGGATTTTTAATTAATGAAAAATATTATATATAATCAATGTAATGTTTTAAATTCGACTTATATCTTTTAAGATATGATATATGAAAAAAATATTATTTTTTCGAATAAAATATGTATTTTTATGTAAATTCATTTTTACTGCCTTTTGATAGAGAACAATTTTTAAATACAGTTTCTGAAACATTAATTTGTTTTATTTGACAAAATAAATTTAGTCATTATAATAGGAAATTAAAAATTTACTCTGGATAAAATTTTAGTATTTTTCTGCTAATGTTATCTTTTTTATGAATAGTGAAAAATACTGCATTTAAACACAAAACTGCATTTTAATATATTATATTTATATAGTTATATTGTACTTATAATTGATTTTAAAGTTTAATTAGATTATATTTTTATCATTGATACAATTTTTGTCATTAGAAGTAATTTTACTTTGAAATTGGACATAAACACATGTCAATATTTTGGTATTTTCTACTTTTTAAGATCATGCTCTTTTGGTTTTGACAATAAAAATTAATATTAAATTAATTTTGCAACTTTTTAGTTTTTAATTTGGAAAAATGGATTCTATATATGGATTTAGGAGGTCCAAATTTTGTAAATATGTATCTATTATTTTTAGACCTTATGAATAGTAACATAGTAAAAAATTTATTAACTATGCTTAAAGGGTAAATCTTGTAAATAAGGGTAAAAAATAAATTATAATAATAAAAAATTACCCTAACACATGTACTAACCCAATTAGATGAGATATGTCCAACTATGGTCATATATGGGGAAATCTTAGGACCCCATGGAATCACTTGTGTGTGAAAATGACATTTAATTACTTTAAATTTAATGTTAAGGAAAATATATCATAAACTTATTGCTTTTATAAATAAATTATTATATGGGTTTATATAAGTGATGTATTAATCAATAAATATTAATTTAAAATATATAATTATTTTCTTCATCATGGTATTTTATTTATAATTTTTATACATCATATAAAAAATTTATTTCTGACACAATGATGATGCAATGATTACCATATTATTGAATGTTTTAAGTAAATGAGATTATAAAAATAAAATAAATTTATATTGAATCTTTTTATGACATAAATTATTTTTATGGATAACTAATTCTTGTTACCTTTTAATTAATGATGGTTTTTAAAAATATTAATGTTACTGTGGATTTTTTGAAAGTCATGATATGAATAGTATATAAATTGACATAAATGAGTTTTAAAACAAATACAATTTTATTAAATGATATAATAGACCTAAAAATATAATATTATTCCAAATGAATCAAATAATGTTTTAAATATCATTAATAAAAAACTTTAGGTTCTATTTTTATTATATGGTAATTATATTAACCATTTAGTGTGAATAGAAATGAAGACATAGTAATAGTTAAAATAGTTAAAAAAAGGGTTAAAACTAAATGATAAGGTTATATTTGAAACCAAAACTAGTCTAAAACCTATTTCATGAGAGGAATTAAAAACATAATCATACTATCTTGGAATTAAATTACTTTTGGACTTTTAATAAATTGATGTTATGTTTAAAATAAAATAATATTTAAATATATACTTAAAGATACCATCCTCCCTCATATAAAAGGCCCCCACCTCTATCCCTTACTCAAGCTTCTCATGACCGCTTGGCTTGTCCAAAATTTATGAAATTAAGCTCCCAACATCATTATATTAATTTTATAAGGATTACCATGGGAGGAAAAAAAATCAAGAAGGCCTTTTAGATTAAATCAGAAGGAGTTACCCGATTTGATGTGATGTCTTCTCTCAAATTTCTTACATTTTTGTCCTTCTCCAATGTAACACCCAACCCTATTTACCCCATGTTGGTTCTTTATTACATTACATTTTCAAGATACAAGGAATCATTTCCAGAAAGACCGATTAGTTTTGAAGTATTTGATATAAGATGCATATATAAGTTCAACATCACAACTTGAAAAGAAATACAACAATAATTTGTTCCATTAGAAACCTCCAAGTCTCCTAGATTATGCCTTAAATTCACTCATTACTAACTTCTTTATATACAATGATAAGGAATCATAAGAAATGGATGAGCTCAAACATTCAGTAAGGGTATGAAATACAACAAAAGATAACATAAACATTAGGCATATTGAATAATTCCAAACTCATGCCTTTACAAATAATAAACATGAAAACTTTATGGAAGGAATATGAGATGAGTAAATAATTCCTTAGTGAATCATAGTCATGGGTATTGAACTAGTCGAACAGCCACATGAACTATCATTATTATTTTCATAATGAGGGAATGTATAATTCCCGACATTCTGAAACATCTTATCAAGGCCTCGACTATGACATCTAGACAAAATTAGGCCTCCTCCAAAACCATATATCAAATTGGTAAAGGTCTCAACCAATTATACATCTAATTGCCTCATGATACCTACCTATGCACCAAGAAACTATTGCGGGCTCCATACATCACATACTAAGTCCAATACATTCCTCATATGAACAGGTTGAAACATAACATAAACATTTGTATTACAAATAGCATACAAAATGTCAATACATTAACTATAAAGCATGAATGGTATAAAAATAACACAACCACAGTAAAAAATATCACAAAACCTTAAATACATTACAGAATATTTGTATCATAATATAGAAAAATCAAACGTGTTTAAAATCCATCAATGGATGTTGACGTAGATGAAATGAAAACTATTTGAAAAAAATACCCATTTATATTTTGAAAACTTTTAAAAGTCACATAATTATAAAATAAAACATTTATATTGAAAGTATACTAATAATATTGTTTGGGATGCTTCGATGATTTTATAAAGGTGTAAAATAGTTTCACCCATTGTATCAGTTAAAAAAACATTGTTACATTAATTTTCTCGAAAAGGTCATAAATTACCATGTTTGGAAAACGACAGAAAGATTCCTTTCAAAACATATAATGCCAAATATGTGTATAAATGACTATAACCCATAGTCTAGTAAATATTAAAAATGTTTTGAAATATATTTTTAAGAAAACACAGATGTGTATGATAAAGAAGTCCCAGTAGATACATACTTAAAAATAACCTCGGATAATAAAGAGATTGTGAAATTATCACTTACATTATACATTTCTTTAGTCGATGGTATTTTAAGCACCGGTGTAATAGTTAAAACATTTTTATTAAATTATAAAAGAACTATATTTTTAAATATGATATGATATATTATCTTCGAATATTGCTTTGTTAATAGTATTTTATTAGTATCATCATTTCAGGTGTTAACTGATTCATTTTCCTTTATATGATTGGTTATGTAAGCCATATTTTATGGATAGAATATATTTGATTCATATATATAATTTTATTATGTTCATAAAAATTATTTTTAATCATAAAATTAAAATTATTGTTGAATGATTATAATGGGGAATTAATCTAATCGTGTTCGTGGTGACGATAATCTGTACGTAAACACGAGTGAGAATATCATTATATTGAAGGTGAAATTGTACGTAATCAAATAATATATATCATATATATTGAATAATTAGAAAGTTATATTTATTAGTTATATTAGTTATACTCATTATTGTACCCATCCAAATAATGAAGTGTTTGAATAACAACTACACCATGACGTGGAGACGGTAAGTCGTATGCAGGTATGGTGACTTTTTCATTCATATGATGAATATTGTTGAACCATTTTTATAATAAACTCACAGTATATAGAAGATATTGATTTAATTATTTTTGAATGGTAACCACAGCGAATGTGGAAGTGGAAGAAGAAAACAACTTGAAAGAGGTGAGGAAATATTTACTTCTTCTTCAGGTTCTTCCCTTTGATTTAATCAAAATCTGTAATTTTGATGGATTTATGACCAATGGATGGCCTATAAAATGATGCAAGGAAATTTTGGATGATATTTTGGTTGTTTTTTGGTGATCCAAATGGCCTTGGTTCTGTGAAATTAATATTAGGGAAGGTACTATTTTATAAGATAGGAGAGGGTCACATTAAGAAAAAATTGAAATATTATTTTATAATAAAATAATCTTCGTTTTATAATAGCTAAATAATTATTTATTTCATGGATAAGGTGAGTATGTATGGAAACCTCTCAAAAAATAGGTTTTATATAGGTTTAGGTCACCATATTAACCATCTCTTTTAGATTTAATGATATGTTAAATAGTTTGACATTTACCATGTGTCTTTGTATTTTTATATTATATAGTTAATAAATATACTATAAACTACCAAGTGAACCCACAGTTGTTCATTATTAATATATATATCCTTATATAAGTCCTTTAGATGAATCGTAGATATTTAAGAATATTATATTATTTAATAATATAGTATTTGTTTTAAAAACTCAATTATGTAAATTTTGACACTAATTAGTATTTGATTTTTTTAAGATCATAATAGCATGATTTATTCAAAAAAAATATATTTCATCAATCCTACGATGTCATATTAACCTATAAAATCATTTAATTCGTCAAAATCTTCAAATTACATTTATTTAGATATTTACAATATCAAATATTTCAATCTTCCATTAATAAGGTATTTACAGTATCATCATTGTGTCATAAATAAATTAACTTATTTAATTTCTAAAAATTATAAATAAAATAAAATTATGTATAAATTATTCTTACCATTCTAATTAATATTTATAGTCAAATTTATCTTATGTGTAACCCTATATTAAAAATAGTTTAGTTATTAAACATTGAATTTAACTCTTTTAACACTTATTTAAATAAAATAATAATAAATGTCCTAATCTAATTCAAGTAGACGAAATGGGATATTATTTTTTTGTTAAATTTTTTTTGTGGTCTAATTAAACTTATCCAAAAGAATTATTACTTGTGTTAGTGTAATTATAATATCTTTTTTACACATAATTACCCGATTTACTTTTAACTATGGTAAATAAAAGTAAAAACATACAATTCACAAAAAAATTATCTTATTGAACCAAATTTTACATATTTATTCCATTGTTTCTCTTAGATATTTAAAATTCAACTCACAGAAGGGGTAAAATTTCATTTTATGCAAATTTGGAAAGTCTCCTAGGAGGTGGGTAAAAAGACGGTAAAATGTTCAATAAATTTTTATATATCTAAACTTATTATAAAATGACTCCAATGAATTACATTGAAAATATATAGGTTTTATGTATATATTTTGACCTAAAATTAATTTAAATAAAATAAATAATTATTTAAATAAAAATTTGGTTTTAACCAATAACGTAGTGTTTTTCACTATTCATCAAAAATTGAAGTTTTCAGAAAAATAACAAAACATTACCCTAAGTTAATTTTGATATTTCTGAATTTAAAAATGAATCCCATTTTGAAAAATAAAATTTCAAAAATTTCAAAAAGTGGGTATTACTATTCATGATGGCTATTTTAATTTGTTGTGGTGTGTTAGAATCTCGAAGTTGTGTACAATGCAGGCAATTGCATTATTCAAAGGGAAACATACCATGGAATCTCGGGGTGTCACATCCAACCCCCTAAACACTAATTATTTCATTATTTTATAGAAAAACCAGTATTTTAATTATACATGGATGTTTTTATGATAAGTATTCATACTACACTCACACACACCTCCATCTAATGGATTTAGAACATTCTTTTTCTGTGGACGGTGAACTACTGCCTCACGAAACAATGATTGTTCAATTATATCTTACAACCCCTCATGGTGGGAATTATGATGGAAATGTATTTATATCATATAAAATATTTTTATACCTTTATTGTTCTGTAATTTTAATTTACTACATACTTGTATCCTTTTCATGATATGTAAACACGATAATATCATTTGATGAAGCACAGACCACCGCCACTCAAACTCAAATGACTCATTCATTCCATAAGTGGAATTTATAAAATATGGTGTTAATGAACATTTTAAACATATTTAAGATATTTTATTATAATATAATTATAATATACATATTTATAAACAATTTTAAATTGCATTATATATTAAACAGGATTGTAAGTTGTGTTAATGCGTACGTACGACTTATTATCTCCATGAACGGTGCATTTAATTTATTTACTCCAAATGTTATGGAATGTTATAAATAGATATATAATATATATATATTATACAAATATCTAAATATATATAAATGATATTCCATGGATAATTTAATTTTGACAATAGGGTCAAATTATAATTATAGTAAGATCATTTTCGACTCAAGTACCCAATATCGACAAAACAGTCGATATTAACTTAAATAATTATGTAATTTTTATAACATGGTCATAAGTTATATAAAATGAATAATAAAATTATACAATGATTCTGAAGAAAATAAAAATATACTTAAGTTTATTATTTAAGAAATTAAATAATTTACGAGTTATGTCGGACATGAGGTATGGGACTTCATCTCAATCTATTTTCATTGAGGTATATTTTGATAATATACACCTCATTTTTTAGATGGTGTATAATAATCCTGGTTGACATTTAATTTCATTCAAATGGAATCTTTTTTTATGAAGTGTTTTACTAAATGAAAAAAAGGAATGTTTTTAACATTTTAGCCGAAAATGAACTCCCCGCCTCCATAATCGTTATTTGGATTCCTCTATTAGCATTAATATTTTTAAATAAAAAAATCCCTTATTCAATTTTTTTTGGGATTTGGTATTGAAAATGGTCATTTAAATGGATTGATTATTTCAATATCTTGAAATGATTTCTTGTGATTTCAAATGAAATTTTATTAGTGAAATGTAGATATTTTCAATATTTTATGTGTTATGATTAAATAATGGTACTTGGACACCAGACATGTGTTTACGTGATGAAAAAATGATGGGAGGTTATCTGATAAATCAATTGAAGGGTGGTTACGTGATAAACAATGTATGGGGGGTTTCATTATTACATCCAATTCAATAGGTATGGATGTCGGTTGTATGTCTATTCCATTTAGTGATATGTGTGGAATTCAATCGTATGGTTATTCCATTAATGCATATAAATGTCCCATTTTACCTTTATATATTATACATTGTTTTATGTGGGCATTATAGTACTCTTTTGGTTACAAAAATGTAGGCAATGAGCTTATATTCATAAAGTGTTTTTTCTACTTCTTGATGGTGAAAAGTATTACTTTATTATAATGTATTCTTGGTTAACATGTTGTATTTAAAATCTAAGTTTTGTATTTCTTTATTTATCCCTTACTAATAATTTTATTCTCATCCAATGTTTTGAAATGTTTTTTACAAGACCTAAAGTTGAATAGGGTCAAGGATGGGATCAAAGAAAAGTCATGATATCTAAAACATGGAACTAGAAATGTTTATATTTTAATAGTTGTTGATATATGAAAAAATCGATAGTGAGTAGAGGTTTCTAATTGTAATATTCATGTTTTTAAATATATGTTATGATTTAGTTCTCTAAGGCTATAACCCATAAATGATCCTCAATGTGAATTATTAACTTAATTCCAGATTATGTAATGTTTAATGCTGATGCCTTAAATTTAATACTCCATATAATTCTGAAAAATATGGTTAGTAGTAGAAAATAACTAAAACCCTAGAGTATCTGTTGAGTTCGTATTCTCTGAAATTTGATGGTTTTTGGGATCACACGTTCCTCTAGTTGATTTTCCTTATAAAAGTGACTTTCACTCTATCATTTAGATGGATCCTTATGATTCTACCAATAGTGTAGAGTTACAATATTCATGAATAAGGACAAATAAATAAAGAAATTGGGACATGAAATAGTCAACAAAATGATGGAGAGGTTTACATATATTCATCATCACATAAGGAAATTCCAATGGTGACAAATATTTTATGTTGATAATCATTGAAGTGATTTAAATATTGATGTAGGTTAAAAGGTGTTTCTAATCAGTTAATTATGGAATAATGTAATGATATTTTGAAGTTTGGGAACACTAAAACCTAGTAATATCATTACCATTGAAATTATTGATCATGTCATGATAAAATCTTATCGGTTCACGCTTCCAAAAAAACTTCTTTATTATTTATGATGTGTTCTATGTGTCTCACATGAGGGAGTATAAACATGATCCTTTACATGCAATAATATTAGAGGCTATACAACTAGAGAATGATATTAGTATGAGAAATAATGTTTTCATATTATAAATTATATAGATAAATGTATTTAAAATATTACCGATCACCTTGCTAATGTTTTAACTCAAAAAACCAGTTTGAGGAAGGTATATGTGATCTCGAGGATACTATGTGGGAGGAAAATCCACATTTTTCTATATCATAGTGATAGAATATAAATGGAGAAATTAATTTTTAATTATGTTGAATGTAACACCCAGATATTTACAGAAATATTTTTATTTGAATAAATTAAATTTTTTTGATAGCTTGCGTAACACACATCAATTAGTTTTAATAGACCACAACCAACTATTAATATTATTATATAAACAAGACCATCCTTAACTAGAAACAGAAAATGGTGGAATTAATTACAATAAACATATTTTAAAAAATACTTTTTATGGTTTTATATAAGGAAAACAAATTAATTTAAAATTATAATTTTTTGGTATGTCTTAATATGTTTTAAAAGTACTTTTTTCTCAATTTTTTTTTCTTATTACATTTTATGAACAATAATAAAATTATTTTTTAACCCTTTTAAAAAATAAATTTTATTAAATAAGCTCCATTTATGAAATGATCCTGTAAAAATTATTCTAGAGTGAATGTTTTAGATATTTCAGATATGATTAATTTATCGAAGATTAGTGAAACATACTAGTTTTAATAGAAAATATCCTTTTCAATTAATGAATTTATAAGTTAAATGATTTTAAAAAAAGATTTATAAAGTAATATTAGTTAAAAATTTATATCAATTATTCCAATTATTTCATTGGAATTATTTTTCTTTAATTTTAGAATAAAAACGTTTTATGCTTTTGAACATTTTCCATTTGAAAAATTCTTTTCTCTTCATTTATGCATGTTTAAATTTTAATTAAAATATTCATCCCTGCTGAATTTAAATATAATAAATTGGTATTAAATATGTATAACAATACTAATTTATATTATCTAATAAGGCTTAGTAAATTTTATACAACAATGAATATGAAATATAGTAAAAAAATATTTACCATAGTGAAGGTAAAAATAGGTTTAATAAGAGTTAAACTAATATCATATGGTTTAAAAATGACAAAAAACCATATCCAAACCCCATTTTATGGAAATATATAGGAAAAATTGAATAAATATATATAATGGTTCATTTTTTATTCTTTTTTAATATGAAAAACGTGCGTACAAATTTTTCATTCCAAAATGTACAAGTATACCCCCGACATCACTTATAATTGGCCACCCCTTTTCCAATCTAGTTCAAAAATACAAATCAATTTAGATTGACAAACACCTAAAACATTTATTACATACTTAACTAATCTCATACTATACGACACATTTTTTTTCATAAATCCAAACAAGGATGGTTTTTGGTGCAATTCTTAGGAGGTTAACCGAAGAAGAGTTAATGTTCATGAATGGTCATTTTCAATTTATTTATTCTTCCTTATAATTAAATAATTTTCAAAACATGATGTTATGATATCCTTATAATATAACATATAATATTTTATTAACTTTAATGAACATAAACCATATCCACTTCCATCAACTGATATATAAAATCATCCTTTATAGGTATAAAGTTCTACCGCCTCAGGAACCGGTGCTATTCATTTTCCATAACCACCTCTCAAGGATGGATATAATGATAGATTAAATTTACAAATATGTTATTTATGATATTAATATACTAAAATATTTTCTTTTATCACATATATTTTATATCATTAAATTCATTGGAAATATGATAATGTCACTCGTGTGTGCGGTAGACAACCACCTCACAAAGAGATGTGATTCATTCACAGTTTAAATGGAATGTATAGTGTATATGATTAATGGAAATATTTCATATATATAACATAAAATTAACCCTTTAACTTTAATATATTAATTTACATTAATTATTTCAATCTGATGAGAAAATGAAAATATATTTTTTGTGTACGTATGACCTACCATCTCAATGAAAGATATATTTTTCACCGTATCAAAAATTTTATAAAAAATATACCCACATTTATAATAAAATATATTATATTTATATTATTTAATAAGTTATGTAGATTATATAAACATGTTAATCTTAATAGGACTACAAAATAGTAAACAATAACACACATTAAAACAACGTAGTTATTTCGCCAAATGTGACATTAACAAGGATTTGTTAAATAAATTTATTAAACGATCATAATTAATTATTATATGGTATGATATATACATAATTTTATGATTATTTAAAATGTTTAATAAAAACATATATATATTATACTATATTTTTTAACATGTACAAATGCAGTCGATACATATGGTAATGTATTTTTTCCTGTTTAATTTTCGGTGAGACAAAAACCAAATCAAACACAAGATTATTTTATGTGGTGTATATTATACACATGAATGCATATTTTTATTATCCTTATAATATTATGTATTTACCTATAATTATTTGGATCACTCTTTCACAGGATTTACAATTCATGTTTTACCATAAAGATATGATATTTTGACTCCATTTTCCCTCTTTAAGATAAATGTTATATTGTGAACCTATATTTTTATAGATGTTACAAAAATATATTTATTGAAATTTAATGAAAACAATTATTTATTATAATGATATTATTATATTAACTTAATGGTATTATTTATGGGGGGTTACGATTCAAAGTTACTAGATTTGTAAGGGTTTTTGTTTCATTGTATATTGAGATTTCTCATGATGATGCATCCAAGGATATCATATTATGATCTAGATGAAAAAAACAAATTTATATTATTCACTAACGGTTACTTATGGAAAATAAATGTTTTTGATTAATTTTAGTCTCCATATTATTTCTTCGGATTTTAATAATGTTTTAGAAAAATAACCTTTATTTTTTTTCTTATTTTTAAAAACACTTTTCATAAAAAATGTTTTTTTCTATAAAATTTGTCAAAAAATGTCATTGAAGTTAAAAAATGACTTAGGAAAATAAATTTTTAACAATGCTTTACTTTTTTAAATAAATAATGGAATATGGTATATTGTCATTTTATAAATAAGTACATTTATTATTTTACCTAAAATGTGAATGAATCATTGTTTTAATATGTAGTGAATGAATTGAAATATCAAAAATACAAGGAAATTATTTCCTTTGAATATTAAATTTTGGGATTTAAATGTTGGTTTTAATGAAATAAATTTCCAAAACTATTTATTAGTTTTTTATTTAAATAATTTTATTTAAAAAGAAATAATATTATCCTCAAGAATCATTCAGTGTGATTTTTATTTCAAAATTATTAATCATACAAGATAATATAATACTATGTTATATACTGTTTAATTTGGATATGATTCAAGGATACCATTATTATTATTTTACTAAATGGTTTGTTTTTATGATGAATATATGTTTCCCAAACATGTTTCTCTTCCAGGGGTTAAACCATGAATTTTTTTATGAATCTTGAATCTTTTTCCAAGAGGCCAGATTTGATAAAATGATAAAATGATTATGAAACATGTCACTTTCCCAAATGTAATGTTATGATTTCATATTTTTGAAATCCATTTCATTTGATATTGTTTGATATTAATAATTTTTTATGAACTTATGGAACACATATGTATGATTTTCAGGATGTGACTTGTGGGTAATATAACTCCCTCTACTTATATGTGTAATGATTTATTTATCATGGGATAAATATGACTCTAATTGAAGTGAACCTTGTTCAATAACGGGATATTTATAGTATTCTACTCTTGGAGAGATCTCGAACCACTATAATGGTTCTAGATGAATGAAATCATGTATGATAGTCTTGAAAACAATTCATGAACTACTATGGGAATTATTTTCAATACTTATGTGTATACTACAAATATATATATTCTTTCAATGTTATTATATTATGATTCATGTTTGTTGATTCCAATATGGTTAATGTCTTATGAAATTCCATGATTTATTCTATGAATCTTGTTTATAATCTATGATATGAAAATTATATTTTTTTATTGTTATTCCCATATTCTTATACCCCTATGCTCATAATATGTTGATATCTCCCTTATATATCATTATTGATCATTTGTGTTGTTCTATTTTTATTTTTCTTTCGGATGGTTATGATGAAAGGCATTATTTATGATTTTCATAATAAGGGATCTAGTAAATAAGTGCATAATGGTGGATGATGTAGCCAACTTATGGAAAACTTTTCTATGCTTCCCTTTTTCCAAAGGTACTATAGTTTTATGATCCTTATGTGTGTTTTTGCGTAATGTATTGAATAATCCTCTGAAAATATTTAAGATCAGTTTTTTAAAATATTATGTCCTTATTGAACCTTGACGAACAAAAATGTTATATAACTATTCTATGAATAATTATTTTATTATATAATAATTATAATACATTTATTGTATCATATTGGAATTAATTTTTTATAAAATACATATGTTACATTTATAATTTTCAATATGTATTATATAGAGAAGAATGATTATGTTTTCCATTAAAATTACATTGAATACATTAATATTTTCTTTTTATTACTCATTAAAATGATATATTTGGAAACATTATGTCCAAATGAAGACAAATTTAATTGAAGGTTGTTTTAAAAAATATTTTTCAGTGGATACTTTATAAAAATGTGTAAAATGTGTACATGGATATTGGTTGAAGGGGGTTCTATCCAAAAGCAAACATGAGATCCATTTTATAAAAAATATATTCATTAAAAAGTAATTAAATTTCTCATGGAATCTATAACATAATAGATAAAATTATAAATATATGAGAAGTGGAGTTTCAGAAAAAACACCACCACATCTTTAGTATTTATATTTCTAATATTTTTTAATATTAAAATATAATTTACCCTTTTACCTCACATTGACTTGTACCCTTATATCAAACATGTTACCACAACAAAAAAAATTATCACTAAAAATTAGGTTATATATTTTAATTAATTTCAATCTTATTTTCCAGCACATGAAATCCATTTTACTAGAATGAATTACTAATATAATTATTAATTAGAATTAATATTCCTACTCATAAAGCATGAAAATGAAATGTTTACATATATATATATATATAATAAAAATTAATTTACATTTCGCTTAAGAAGATATAATGATGAGATAATTGATAATTTGTTCAATTATATATAAAATTAATTTCATTAATATAATACATCAATAGATAAAAAATAAATTTATTAACTCATAAAACAGAAAGAAAAAATATTTTAGTTAAAAGAAACATGTTTCAATAATTAATGGATGTCATAAATATTTCTATTTAATTAGTTTTTAATTAATTTTATTTTTTACTATATATCAATAAATTTTATACTCAAAATATGAAAATTGTAACATTTGAAAAAAACAAATAACATAAAATATTTTTTTATAAGAAAACATTAATGATTAGAAAAAATGAATGAAATTATTATTTATCATTGTAACTAAATTATTATGTTGGGGGAAAAGATTTATTTTCCTAAAAATTCACTGAATTTAATTAATAAATTATATTTATTTATTATTCTAGATATAATAAATAAAATAAATAAAAATTTCCTAACTATAGTTCTATTGTTGTTAATGGAATTTTACATTTTGAATTAGTAAAAAGTTTTCAATTAAGTAATAAATTTTCTTGTATTAAATTTGTTAATGATAATTTAAATTTATATTTTTTTCATAATGCATGAATAAAAATAATTTTGACACTAAAGATTTATTTGATGGGAAATACATACTAATATTTTGGTATCTAACATTATACCACTTTAATATAATTTATCCTTTAATGTTTCTATACATAGTTGAAAACTAATTATTGTTCTTTTAATTATCAATATCATTATCTTCCCATGTAACATCCTCAAACAAGTGATTACACTAGACAACATTAACCAGGAGACTATTATAGTTTGTATTACAATATATTTAAAACATTGATTTCTATGAGTTTTTCATTACAATATAGATCATAATCTAATAGAAATAACCTCAGTTCAGTAAATTTGATGGATCAAGTATTAACGTCCTCAATAGTAATACATGGATCAATATATTTATTGAATGGGGTCTTAGTTGGGTTGCATGTTGATGTTCTAAAATCGTGAAATTATAAAGGATTTTGAAGGACCCTACCTTTCATTAGGTAAAAATTCCAATCTCTCTATGTAAAATAATCCTCTTCCATGATGATATACAAACCAATAACAAGTATCTCACATTAGAGTCACAACAGAATCGATGATTATAATCTTAACTACTATACGAACCTTTTGATGATTTTGTTGAATGTTTTAAATCATATCTTATATAGTGTCAGATTGATAAGGTCCCAACAACATAGTCATTTCAAAATCATCCCAATATGGTTTCACCTATTCTCCTATAGAGCATCATATAGTTCAATTTGATTACCTAAATGGAAGATTATATCATATGATAACTCTACCATAAAAAGTTGTTTATCATAAAATATATTTAAATTAATTAAACATATTCATGTGATATACTTAATGGGTTTAATATTACATTCATAATTACAATATGATTGAGTTTTTTGGACTTTTATAATGGTTATCATCATATCCATTTCTTATGTAAATCCTATAAAGAAAATTTATTTAAGCCTCATAACTCAACCAAATAAAATGGTATGTAAAAATTAATACATAATTTTAAATATATACAAGATATGTTGATCATGATTTAGATTCACGTGAATAGATATTAAAATCCTATGAATTTATATTGAGATCTAGTTAAGAAAAAATTAATGTTATAACCCATACAAGTCATGTGGGTACTGCCAAAAAAACATGTTATTTTTATCCATTTATTTTAGTTGTATAGGTAATAATTGATTCATATCCTTAGACATTTAAAAATCATTTTTAACATAATGGTATGCCATTAATTAATTTATATACTCAACAATATCCAACATTTGGTTGTTGTAATGCGTATTATTTTTTTACAAAATTCAATTTTAATTAAATATATTTAAATATTTATCAAATTTTCATAGTAAATATAAATAATGTGGTTTGAGTGAATGGATTTTCAATTTCCATTATATTTGATCAATATCAATGTTATAAATTAATGATATAAAATTTTTTTAACTAGTATTAGATTGATAATTGATCTTCAAATAAACGCATCATCCTAAAATTGATGGTAAAAAATAGAAGACATTTTCGAACAAGGATTATATTTTTGGATCATAATAATATTGTTTCTTACAATACCATATGAAACACCTTCTCATGAAAGAGATATTATATGAAAATAGTTTACATTATATAATACATATGCCACTATATGAGGCTAATTATATGAATATGTATGTATAAAAACATGTTACGATGATAATTGATATAATAATATGTTAGGGATTGATCATTCTTAAGATAAACAATTGTATATGTTATCTATTAATGACACGTTAGAACCTCTCAATATGATAAAAATACTATAAAGTAATAATAGGTGGTATTTGGTGTTTGAATTTAAGGGCATGGTATTATTTCAAATTTCATTGTGGAATAAGGTTATGATATTCAACAAGAAGAAATCATGTATACCAAAATACATCAACCATAAATCAAATCCTAGAAAATTATTAGATTGAGTAATATTGTCTTCAACATCCATTATGTAACTAAAAAATCCATTCTAAAATATTAAATTTCTTGTTTTGAATGGTGGTATATCAAGAAGAGTTTTTTCTAAAGGAGCATGGAATGTGGATTAATATTATAGAATTAGGTTATATTTTGTGTTCTATGTTAAACTACAGAGGAAAATATTACATATTTTTAACCATAACATTTTTTTCATATTGGTTAGGAGATATATATTGTTCTAGAAGATTTTGGAAGAGTAATACTTGACTTACACAACTATTGTGTCGATCTTGGAGTGTATAGTTTAGTATTTCTTCAACAAAGGTTATTGTTTCCCTCTACTTCCCAATATACTCTATAGACATTTATGGGAATGAATTATATGACTATATCTTTTTTTAGTTCTTTAATCTATTTTACATTGTTGATAAATGGTTTTGATCTATGGATTATTTTAATAAAATTATTTTCATGGGTGGTGGACTTGATAAATCAATTATAATGAGGGATTTAGAGTGTATGGTTTTTGTTGTTCTTTGACTTTGAATGATTTTGTTCCATTGAACAGGTAAAGTAGTGTGTGCTGAGTTGAGGGATTATTTAATGTATAAAATGAAATGATGTTGTGACATAGTGATGACACATATTCTGTTACACTCCCATGATTATATCATAGTATAAATGTTTACATGGTTTAAGAGAAGAGAGATAATAAATACATGCGGCATGATTTATTATGATTCATCCAAATTATACCCATTAAAATGTCAATGTAATGCTTTGAAATAGTTTTTAGAGAAATTAATGGCAGTAGTTTGTAATCTACCATTGTTTAATGGTATATTTTTTTTCTTGATTTGGAAGTAAATTTGATTCTACATATAATTCCTTACTATTTATTCAATTCTAGTCAACAGTTTTTTATCCTTGTTTTGTTTTAGAGGTGTTCTAGTACACAATATCTTTACATTGACCGTTGATTTTTTGAGATTCCATATTCAAAATATGAGGTAAAATTTAACCATATTCTCTTATATGTCAATCACTTCTTCTAACATGTGTGTTTTGGGAAATGATGATTTGTCTGATTTTTTAGATGTTTTTATGATTTTTATGGGTTTTTGTGATTAATTTATATTGATGCTTTCAATATAAGGGTTTTTTCATGAATTTATCCCACTCCCACATTCTCATCTTTTTAATTTTGATTTGTATAGTTGGGTAAGGGATTTGAGAATACACTTTTTCTTTTTGTATGTGGTTGAATTATCATACACAATTATACATTGTTCTGGTGGTATCAATAATATTAATGATGATAAAAAACAAGAATAAAAGTTATAATGTGGATTTAAATTTATTTTAATTGATTAATATTATTATTTTATAAAGGATTATTTTATAATGAAATTGTGATTATAAAATAAATAATAATGTGTGATTAAGAATTTAATAATTTTACATGATATAATTTGTTAAATCGAGAATTGATTTGCTGATTATAATAATGAGATTATAAAATGTATATAAAAACAAGCCAAATGAAATCCAAAAGTTTTTTTTGTTAGATGATATTTTTGTCATCCTAAAACTATTTTGAAGCATTGGTAATGTGATTATCGAGGATAGGGTTCACTGGGATGTAGTGTATATTGGAAAAATTTGGGTAGTTAGTTATAAAATATATACAATACGTATAAAAGAAAAATTTTGGTGTTTGATATGAAATTGTATGTTTGGGTATTTATATATAATATAGATAAGATTGTGTGGGATTTGGTGGTTGTTGTATTCTATCGGGATATAGGGTTCTATTGTAGATTTTATTTTGGTAATAGAGGATGTGGTAAATGAATTGTGTGTGATTGAAAAGAATATAATTCCGTCATTGTATTAATTATTATTTCTTGAAGAGGATGGTTAACAAAGAAAAATATGTCTAGTTTTAATTTCAGCAGAATAGTTAGGGAAATTTTTTTTTATTAAAGATGTAAAATAAAATACAAAGAGAGATTGGTGGGGTCATAAACTAAATCATTCATTAATTCCACGAATAAATAGATTAATGAAAAACTCAAATTTCAAAGTCACATTGATAATCACTATAATAATCATAATCATAATCTAACGGACCATTAGACCTGGCAATCAATTTTCTCTTCAAATGTGAGTTATCATTCCTACAAACTTTCTTATGAGGAATAGGTTGAAAAACATCACCATCCACAATGATTTTGTTTTCCTTAAGAAAAAAACAGGTTATTGGTTGGTTTTATTGATGATTCATCTTCTACATCAACCACCTTCCTCGGATGCATGGTATCTCATTTAATTTAATAGTTTCCTCTTGATTTTGTGAATGATTTGCACCAACACTTGGAGTTTTGGTTTCTCCAAGATCACAAGACTGGAACCTTCCTGTGTATTCCCTAAAACCACTCTTGATTCCATGCCACCCTCATTTTTGGCATTCACACCTTGCTCAGACACGAACATTTGGGCCACCCTTATCCTGGATCTAATCTTAGGCCCACATTTCTATGTGTACAGTAGAGAACCTTGTTAGGTGTCCATTACCACATAAGGCTCTTGTGAAAGCTCTTGGGAGGCATCTTCCACTAATTCAACACCCATATACTCATTACCTCTTTCAGTATGGGATTTCCATCCACAAACTGAATGCTCATTAAGGTTTTTTAATAAACATCGAAATGAAAGGTAAAATGAATAAAATTTCATTAACGAACAATAATTTTAGACATAAGATGATTTCATGAATCAAAATGAAAATTTTTTATAGTTATTATGATTGATTTTTCTTTTAATTGATCATAGTATGGTGGAATATATTTATTAAAATTTGTTTTTTGTACCATTAATTGTTTTGTTGGAGTGGTTGGTGAAATATTTTCATATTTATGTAAACCCTTTAGGTTAGTCTTGTTTGTTCGTAAACTATTAGATGTATATTTTTGTTATTTTTATACACACCAATCCCATGTTAGATATATTGTCGACCAAAAGATTTTTGATATGATTTTATTACACAAACATCTATGATTGGGTTGAATAGATGACTTACTATAGAAACTTCTCTATATTAACTTCTGGATATAATATGACATTTATATATGTTTTCTGTATATGGTGGAGGTTGTATTGGACTGAATAGTGAATAATGTCAATTTCCTTGAGATTCACAATTCTACAGTATACTGATTTTCTATATTAAAATATATAAAGATTTTATGATTTAAAATAATGTCAATGCATGATAGTGGAATCTGTTATAGGTTGTGATAGGTATTACTATGTTCAATTTGTTTTTATATTAGCATGAGTATTTGGATTGATTCTAAAAATATTTTTTATAACCACCAAGATGATGAGATAGATATGTATATGGTATTATACATATTTGTTATTTCATGATATACATACATATTATGTGATTGTAAAAAACAAAAGTTATATAATATTAAGGAATATTTTTTTATGCTAAAAGAATGATAATCCACAAGGAAGTCTTCTGGGGAAACCCTTTTATTTAATGTGTAATGACCTGACCCATGTTTCCTAGAGCTAGTTCCTTGTTTGGTTACAATGGCATATAAACATGGATAATAAATTCTAAAGGACCAAGTATTTTAGTTTCTTTGGAAACAAGATAAATACATATGTTCATTTTTACAACTTCAAATGGAACACAACATATTAGTTGAATGTGGAACATCCAAAAATCTATGTTTATCCATGTGAGTCATTCATAATAAAATGCTCCATGTCTTGAGAAAATGAAACATAATAAAGGGGTGAGATTAAATTATCAATAAGGGTATGATAAAAAGAGTAATATATCATAAACAAAAAAATTATCTGGGGTGGATAACTAAAAACACATTCCTTTAAAAATGAACATGAACACATTATGAATGGAATAAGAGAAAAATAAATAAAAACATAATAGATCAGAATAACTGGTATTATATTAGTTGAATAACCTCCTGAAATTTCAATATCATGTTTCATAATGATTTAATGCATATTTTCAAACATCATAACCATAACTTCAAGGCCACGTTCCAGGACCATAGCAATTAATTTGTCAAGTCATTATGTCAACACTATAGTTTATCTCATTAGACATACCGATCCATCAAGGGGATATAGCGGGCCCCACCCATCACATAATGAGCCCATTTAATTCCTCATATGAATGGATATAAACATAAAAGCATATACATTCATAATTAAACTGACATATTAAATGTATATAACTTTCCCCAAACATTAAGCATAAACACTAACCAGTCAAAGTAATTTGGTGACTGGTTTTAAGACAGTACACCACATCAATGCTAATAATTTAATATTAAATTAAATATTATAGATTATATCATAAAATATTAATCAAAATGATAAATAATGATCAACAAGAGTGTTGAAAAAGATGAATATACACTTATAGAATCATCAAGTAGTTCGGTAGATCAATAATTTTTCACTTAGAAAAAAATATTAATTTTGGAAATTCATTTTCTAAAATATAAAGTAAAATAATATATTTTTTTCAAAATAAAAAAAATTTGATAAAAATAATTCTTTCTTAAAACAGATTATAGAGTTCCGTTGAAAATAGTTGTGAATTCGGGGAATTCTTTTGAAATGGTCATGTATTTCTGGAAGAATTTTTAAATGATCCTTTTAAAACATATTACAACCCATAAATGAAGGTATGAGTTTTTCTGGGACACATATATAAAAAATGAAAACATAAATTATGAGGATTGTATATGAATTATTACATAAATAATTAGGATATTGAGAGATACAGTAAAACCTGAATAAAAATGGAAGTTTGGGTAATAAACCATTACAATATGTCTAAATGTTTTCCTCCCTTGATATTAATTACATGAATAATCAAATTTATGTTCATAAATAAATTTATTAAAAAAGGAAATGTCCTGGTCAAAGATCAAGACATAAATTATTAAAATCATGAAAGTAAATTACATAAGTCCAAAAGAGAAAATTTTATTACTCTCTTTTTCATAGTGAGGAAGAGGGACAATCAGCAAATTGTCGATCAACATAATGGGATGATTGATTCCTTTTTTTATCACAACCATCTTCCACCATATTCTCTTAATGGTAGGAGTGGGTGGCAATTCATCTAAGCTCCATATGTGAGTCAAGGCAGTTCTTATAACTCACAGTAAGAGGCCAAGAAAAATGAACCACCCCATTCCAAATTTCATGAACAATGGTGGTGGAGTTACTTTCAATGCAGATGTTGTTCTAGCCTTTTTTTAACAAATTTAACAGCGTGAATCAATGCGAACATCTCATCTTCAAGGGAAGATCTGGCCCCATATCTTCCATAGAAATAACTATGCCAACAACATCGAAAGTCTCTAAAAATGGATTCACATCTCGCGAGACCTGGATTTCTTTTAGAGGCACCATCCACATTGATCTTGATCCATCTAGAAAGAGGGGATTTTCAGACCACCCCAGAAAAGTGTTTTGGGTGAGTGAAGATGCCATCAATCCTAAGACGTCATAGAATGACAAAGTCACCAATAGAGTTGTCACAAGGAGCTTTATAGATCGTGGTGGCATCCCTAATGGTAGTCAGAGTTCTCGCCCGACCTGCAATATGGTTTGAAGAGTAATTATTATGAATAATGGAATTTCTATCATACCAGATAACATGTAAGAGCTTCTCAATTGAAAATAAGAAGAATTTCACGATTTTTTGGGAAGAATTAATCTCCACACATCATATTAGCTGAGAGAAAATAGTGTTAGTAAATAACCATCTTCCATCAAACATTTCAGTAACATAATTCCAAATAGCAGAGGTCATAGCACATAACAGAAAATAGATGATTAATATCCTCTCTATATAGATGAAAAAGATGAAATTTTGAATATAGCTTGATAGCAAAATATTGGAGACAAATCTCGGTAGTAGTATGGTTATGCAAAATATACCAAATGAGATTATGTCTTGATGGTTAATCCTGAGATTTTTCAAATGACTTCCACCAGGAAATATTAGACTCTGAGTTCAAGAAACAATGATTGTAACATTTTATGGAATCCAGAATAACATTGTGTGTTGGTTACCAAATAAGAAAATTGTCATCATTAGTGAAAGGGTAAAAATCAACAACCTTTATGATAGAGTCACGGAGATCCAAATTACTAGATTTATAAACCTCCTTTATAGAGTAGTAGATATTGTCTGGAGAGGTATTAGGAGGTAACTTGGAAATAAGGGGAGTTCCAGTCTGGTTGTCAAGCCAAGAGCGTATGGTGGAGTCCAAGACAACCTTCCATCAAGATTTATGCATAATGTAGATAACGTGTTTCTAATTGAAGGCCTAACATAAGAATTTATAGAGTTCAAATTCCTTTTTTTGATTCTCTCTAGGAATTTATATTTAGGAAGGCTATGGAGTCTGATTTATTATTGATCAGTCTCCATGTGAGTTTGGCTTGGAGTGCCTCCTTGAAAAGTTTTAGATTTTTAATACCCAGGCGACCACCCTCAAGAGGATTGTAGTAGGACAACCAGGGAATGGTGACAAGTTTCCATTAAATAATACTTCTGGTCCAATTTTTTTTTCAATATAGGTATTTACTCTCTTGAGAATAACAAGTGGAAATTATTAGATCATAAGAGAGTAATCCATTTTGGAGAAAATAGCAAATTTCACAAGGTATATCCTGACATCCATGGAAAAGGATTTCCCTTTCCACATGGAATGTTGATTAATCACCTGATCAACAATAGTGTTGATGTATATGGATTTAGGCCTACCCCCAAAAAATGTATACTCCAAAATATGTAAAAGAAAGGGAACCTTCTTTGATTATTATATTTTATATGATTCAGCCTTTCTAAAAAGTGGGGAATAGTTTTCCAAATAAGATAAATGATTTGTTCAAACTAATTGATTTACTCCACACCTCTTCATAGTGGGATAGTGAATTTTTAAGGGTAATAATATTTCTTTTATATCCATTAAGGAATAGTTTTATTTCATCGATATAATGAAGGTGGGTAATAATGTTTAGATTTATGGCCACTTTTATAGTTTTGAGTTTGTTTTGGTGAACACGAAAGGCGATCAGTCTACTAAGATAGTCTTCCATGATGGAAAAGAGGATGGAAGAGAGAGGGTCACATTAGAGAACCCCTTTTGAGAATTTAATATATCCACTGGGGGAGCCATTGACCAGAATGGTTACCGGGGATGATTTGAATAGATAGTGAATCCTACATATGAAGATATAACTAAAACCAATACTTTATGGACTATGAAAATGAAGGACCAATAGATTGTATCAAAATCATTCCTAACATCGTCATTAATGGGAATATTTCCCCCTCTAGACAAATTTTTCAGAGAGTTGGTGCATTCCGAATCAAGGAAAATAAAATCTTGTATGGATATACCTTTGATGAACCCGAATTGGATCCAATATATAATTTTTTCACAAAGAGAGGAAATATTGTTGGTGAGAAGTTTGGTAATGATTTTTTAAAGAGAGTTGATTAGAAGAACAGGTATAAATAAATGGATTTTTGGAGCATTGGTCACCTTGGTAATTAAGGTGAGGAATTGGACCATGAGACAATAAGGAAAGATACCCATATTAAAAATATATATATCAAGATTGGAAACATCTGCATGAAAAACCTCCCAGTGGTGCTGAAGAAAAACATTATTGAAACCATCAGGACCTCGATCACTATTAGGGATAATATTAAAGATAGTGGCTTTGATTTCATGGTCTAGGGGAGTACTCAAGAGGAAGCAGTTGTCATCCTCAGTGACCAATGTTGTTATGATCCCAGGGAGAATATTCTTCATAATATTTTGATCATTAAAAATATTATCAAAATAAGGGACCACATTATTAGTTATATCTACCTTGGAGGCATAGAGATTATATATTTCTTTAAAAAATGATAGAGGGCAACTAACTTTCCGAATTCTTTATAGGGCATCGTAGAACTTGGTGTTTATATCACCATCTGTGGGCCTCTTAGTTTTTAAAACTTGTTTGCGAATGTTGTCTTTGAACAATAAAAAGTAGTTAATCTTAATAATGATTTTTATTTAATTTTAATGATCTGAGGAAAATCAGAGTTAGTATAGTTATTTTGAATTTGATTGAGCACATTATCATGGTTAGAAATGTCTCGGTCAATTTGTTTTAGATTTAGCATTACACCAACACTTCACGATATTTTTATAATGCTTATCCTTGGTAATACAAGAAAAGGCATCAGAGTGCTGATTCATAGATTCCCAACAACTTTGGATAGGTTGAGAGCAGTCTAAATCATCAGACCAAACATTTTTATATCTGACGGGAATATTAGGTTTATCACTTTTAGAGTGAAGGCTAACAAGAATAGGGTGATGATAAAAGTTAAGTTTGGATAAGGTGATGCTAGAGATGGTGTCCCACACATCGACATTCATGACATTCACTAGATCCCTATCATGTTAAATAGCAATGACCCAATTATAATGCCTACAATACCAGGTGAATTTAGCACCTGTAAGATGGATTTCGACCAGATTACACTCTTCTATCGGGCCTCGAAATTCTCTAGAAAAAATAGGAGAGGGAGAAGTGCCTTGTTTCTCACTAGGGGAAAGAATGGAATTAAGGACTCCAATCACCAACCATGGATAATGGATGTTTTTAAATAAATAAGAGAGATCATTCTAAATAGGCCTATGATCTTGGTATCTATTCATGTCATAAACTAAGGTGCAAAAGAAATGCATGTTATCATAGTTAAAATCACAAGTGACCAGTTGATTAGAGAAGTTGAAAATATTAGAATGTTTCAAAGATGTGTGATAAAAAATACAAATACGTTCAAAACTACTACCATTATTGTAAGAACCAATAAATCTATAACTTCCAGTATAGAGATGTAATAATTTTAGTGTAAATTTAATTTTCGGCTCACCTAGAGCTATGATTTTTGGTTTATGAATCAAGGTAATTATTTGAATCACCAAAAGGATTTCAGAGTTAGCTATAACTAGACAGATCCAAAAAATCACATCCATTTAAAACATTTTTTGGGAGGAAAATCTCCACTTTTTATTTTTAAAACCATTAGATCCCTTGTTATTCTTGGATATTCAAAGCATTGAGGAGGAGGTCAAAGGTTTCTTCATAGCATGTTTTTCTATATGATAAATATACAAGATGTTAGTAGAATATGAGACATTAAAATCATATATACTAGCATGTGATTTAATATAATGAGGTTTGGTCATATGAAAATAATGTGTTGCTTCATTAAAGATCATGTTCTGAGGAACAATATGCAACATAGGGTTATCCTACTGTTCTACTATCCCAGTAGTCCCAAGAGGATAAAAAAAATTGTTTTGGGAATCTGAGTTAACATTCAGAGTAGCAAAAGTAGTGGCACTACATGCATGGGAAGTATATGTGCTCAATGAAATGTTTAGTTAAAAAATTGGAACATGCAATTTGGGAGAAGTCATAATAGAGCTTCCAGTCTTAACAGCATTGTCTTGCCGAACATTTTTCTGGAAAAGAGTGATTTCTCCCTCAAATTGAGCTGGATCCAGTGCATGTGAACCATCAGCGAGTAAGGGAGCTTCAGTCCATAAGAGATTCTGGTTAGATACTACCACCATGTGACTGATTTTCACAATCACCATCACATTAGAAACATTATTTAAGGCAGAATCCATTGGATAATAAAAAGCATATAACACCATTTGCTCGATGTCCTCTATAATTCCATTGTCAATCTCGGTGACTTCCTCTTCTTCAACCTGAACAGCCCTGGTGACTCATGAGCTCTCCTAAGAGAAATTATATCTTTTGACCTAGACATCCAAGGATTTTTTGGGAGTGTTAGGGATGACAGTGGACATATATTTGTTTTTCTTTTTACACATGACATCAGTCCATCCATATTTGCTCAGATGTTGAACCTGACTCTTCATGACTCTGCATTTCAGGTGGGAGTGACAAAAAATCTTGCAAAACTCACAGTACAAAGGCATTTGTTCATAATTATATGAGTCAAGAAGCTCCTATAAATTTAATTGATATATTATATCCTTAGTTAGGTTCATTCATGTCATTTTGATGGGTCCAGTGATTAATGTTCATTGTTTGGGAGTGTTTTCTTTCTTTTTTCTCCTGACCATTTTACTATTATTCATGTACGAATAGACATGTAGAACAAGAATGGTTTTCTAGAATAGAATTTAAATGTTTTAAGTAAAAAACCGTAATATTTCATGTATATATAATTACTTTTTTTATTGGTAGGAAAGATTAATCAATATAAAAAACATTAATGAAAATTGTTTGGCTTAATTGGAGGTTCATGATGACAACGAACTCATTTTGATTTATAAATTAATATAATATGTACAAAAGGAGTAAATAACATTATTTAAGTTATAATACATAGATTATAGCATGGTTTAGCTATAGAAATGGTGTCACTACACGAATTAATGATAGTAATAGAAATTGAAAACCTTTCGTCCTTGAATGTAATAAAATTACACATCTCGGATGGTGTTTTAATTTCTAGTACAAAAGAAGGGAAAACAGATATTATGAAAAATTATTAAATTATTATAACATAATTCTACAATATGTAAGGTAATATAATCATAAAACTATTTGGGTAATAGGATGTGAGGAAGGAAAAATAAAAAAAGGAACTTGAAATAAAATAATTGAAAATAGGAATTCATCTCTTGAAGTTATCTTCAATCAGAGTCACATTAGGGGAGATGTTTTGGACTTTTTATGAGACCAAGGTCTTCTGAACGTGAGGATGACCTTGGGAGGATATTTTAGTATTATTTAGTCAATATAAATATTTTGAGAAGTGTGAAGACAAGAAGTAGTGAGAGGGGTTTTTTATAGTGGATGAGAGGATGGTTTTCCCATTATTTTACTCATTTTTTATATTATTTTACCAAAGACATCCAATAGTATTGATTCATGTGACCATGAATAGGAATATGTGAATTTTAGTTATAAACCTTTGGTCATACATCATCTATGATGTAATTAATAGTTAATTTAACTCATAATTTATTATAACGACAAATTACTGTATTTTACTATTCATAAAAAATTTGAGTATTTTAGAAAAATATGAAATATTCACCATAACAAATTTTTGACGTGTAGAACTAAAAAATAACATGAATTTTTTGAAAATATTTTTCTAAATATTTTTAATTTAATTTAAAAAAATTATAATCTATTTGAAAAATAACAATTTTAAAACTATAATTTGTTTCAGATCACCTTAAAATTTTTATCATGATATCATTGTCATATAACCTTAAGAAAATAAAATAATACGATTTACTATTCATAAAGGTCATTTTACTATTCACATTACTATTCATATGTGTATGTTACTATTCACGAAAAAATATATTTTTCTATCAACCTCTAAATATCTTACTAAACCCAACCATGTTTGTCAGTTTTTCAAAATTTTAATCATAGAGGTGGAAAAATATGTTTACTGGCTAGGATATAACAAAGTGGTGTTTTGAGGAGACTCGGTGTTTCATGCATTCAATATCAAATTTATTTTCAAAATCTAGGGCTGTTACATTTTCCCCTCCTTACAAAAATTTCTTCCTAGAAATTACGAGAATGTTACTTCATAATAATAATTGGGTAGTTCTTCATCATAAACTCTTTTGGGTCCCATGTTGACTCTTTGATTTTATGATTTTTCCAAATTATATTTACCAGTCAAGTTTTCTAATTCCTCAACACTTGTTTTGTAGTGTCTCGAATTTAGATAGGCTCTTCCCAGAAAGACATGTTAGGTTCTAATTCAATGCCTTACAAAGTGAGGACATGTGTTGGGTCTAGCATGTGCTTTCTCAGTAATGATTCATCGATCACATTGTGTGATTTAGACTATTTATATGTCATAGCCAAATGATATGGGACAACTCCAATTCTTTCCATAATTTCAAAAGTGAATATGTACCTAGGGGTCATTTTAAATTTCTTCCCAAATATTTTAAAACCCTTCCATGGAGATACTTCTATGAAAACATGATCTCCAACTTGAAACTACAAATGCTTCCTTCAATTGTTATCATATTATTATTTTTTTCTTTGAGCTAGTTTGATATAGCCATGAATATTATTTACCTTCACTATTGATTCCTCCACAAGTTATGGACCCACAAGATTCCTTTCACTAACTTCATCCCAATATGTTGGCCTATGACAATTGTTTCAATACTATGCTTTATATGGTGTCATTTGAATGCATGAATGGAAACTATTATAGTAGGAAAACTCAAAAAAGGCTAAATACCGATCTCACATTCTTTTAAAGTTAAGAGAGAATGATCTCAACATGTCTTCTAATGATTGGATGGGACATTCTACTTGCCCAGTATTTTTAGGATGAAAAGTAGTACTCAAACGAAGCTTGTTATCCAAGGCTTTGTAGAGACTTTTCTATAATTTTGATGTATGTCATGGATCACGATCAGAGAGTACTAAATGTGGTGCACCATAAAGGCTTACAACTTCATTTATATAGAGTCGTTCCATCCTCTCTGGTGGAAAATCCTCCCTTATAGAGAGGAAATGATAAAATTTTGAAAGATGATGCACAATTACCCATATTACATCAATATTTCTGGGTGTTTTGAGTAATACAATGAAAAAATCCAAACCGATGTCACCATATTTTTATTTAGGAATAGGTGTATGTTGCATGACTCCTCCATGATTTTGTCATTCGACCTTCACTGGTTGACATACTAAACATCATGTTACATAATTATAAATTTTCCACTTCATGTGGTCCCAACAGAAATGTTCCTTCAAATATCTATACATTTTAGTGATACCTAGATCTATAGTGAAATTCAAGCTCCAGGCATCATCAAATAACACCCTTTTTGTATTGGGTATAGAGGTAACACATATTATCTTCCATAACATAATAATTCCATCTTCACATATGAAGTCATCCAACATCCCATCTTACAGAGAATTAATTTTCTTTTGATGGTTATCATCATCAGGTTGAGAGCCTTTAATCCTTTCTAATAAAGATGGTTGGGAAACCAATTGAAAAATTAATGACCTTTCACCATCATTGAAAATTCCCATGTCCACACTTATTTGATCAATGAATATAGTACCCCTTTCAATCCTTACATTGTTTAAAACTCAATGATCTTTCCATCTCAATACATCAACTACCTTATTTTCTTTTACTAGGTGGTTGTGTATGGAAAAATCATAATCCTAGGGTAGTTCTACCCATCTCATTTTCCTTGTATTGAGTTCTTTCTCTGAAAAGATATAATTAATATGGCTGGGTTCGTATATATCTCACATCTTTCCCAATAGCGATAGTGCATCCATATTGTTAGAGAAAAGAAGACATCATCTAACTCAATATCATGAGTAGGATTCTATTGTTCATGAATTTTTTAATTCATTGATTTATAGAAAATGAATCTATCATTGTACATAAAGACACAACCCTATCCTTTCTTTGATGCAGCACTACAGATTAAAAACCCATCATTCTCCAATAGTAGAGTTTGGATCAGAGAATTTACTAATATCATCTTCAATTATAAGAAACAACCCCCACATTCATTTGTCCATACAAATATAACCCTTTTACATGTATGATTGGTCCTTGGTATGGAAAAATGGGAAAAGATCTTAATGAAACATAGAAAATAACCATCTAAACCAATAAAACTATGTACCAAATTTATGTTCATTGTATTAGGACATTCTAGAACGTCATTTTTTTGTCACAAGATCAACAGATATTCCATCCTTATAGAAAAAGTGGTCGTGAAAGGAATCTAATTGATGCCAAAATTCTTACTTTCTAAACATCCCATATACTTAATTTCTTCAAAGACTGTTCAGAATACTGAATAAGTGATTTTCATGGTCTTTGTAGCTTTTGATGTATACCAACAAATCATCAATTAATACCACCAAAAAAGTCATCAGGTTTTTCCTTGAAAATTATATTCATTAGATACAGGAAAAATAATGGTGCATTAGTTAGACCAATGTGCATTACTGTAAACTTATAATGCCCATACCTAGTATGAAATATTGTCCTTAGTATGTATTCCTTACTTACTCAAAAATAATGATATCCATGTAAAAGTACAATATTCAAAAAAAAATTTATCCATGACATTGATCAAATAAACCATCAATGCACAATAGGGGATAATTGTTCTTTATTATTATTGCATTGATCTTCCTATAGTCAATGATCAACATAGATCCATCATTCTTATTTATGAAAAGGACATGGCCTCCCCATGGAGAAATACTAGGGTGGATAAATCTTTTATCACTTAATTCCTCTAGCTGTTTAATCAATTATACTAATTCAACATTGGTCATTCTATATATAGTCTTTCATAGGGTCCTTCAATTAGTATATAATTCAATGGAAAACTTGATTTCTGGATCAGTAGGATATCCAGGTAAATCCTATATTAACACATCAACAAATTCTTACACAATAGGTACGTACACTATCTGAATATCCCTTTCCTAATCCATTGATATTACATACCTTCTTCACCAATAATTGAATTATGTAGAGCTACTGGGGGTCGATATTGATAATAATAACTTGGCATCGTTTATTCTCTAAAGATAATGGATTCATCACCTTTCTCAAAAATCATAACATCCCTCTACTTGCAATAGATCTTCGCATCATATAGTGAAATCCAACTCATACCAAGGATTTTATGAAATTCAATCTTGGGTATGATGATAAGGTTAGAAACTAAAGCATTTTAATGTGTCATAAGGGGGACTGGTCAAAACATCTTTTATACAATGATACATGCTTTATGAGTTTTTACTGAAACCTCCTTTAATAAATCAAATTGAACATATCTAATTTTTTGGAAAACATGAAAGATATAAAATAATGCGATCATCCAGATTCAAACAATGAACTGGCTATGTTTGAGGAAACAATTAAAGTACCTACCACAAAATCTTTGGGAACCTCAACCTCCACTGTTGTGACTGGAAAAGTTCGGCCTTTCTGCCTTGTCCATCTTGGAGGAATGTTTCCTTGATGCATAGGAAAATAATTTTCACAATATCCCCTATCCCTAAAATTGTATCATTTAACATTGGTAGCTTCCTTCATCTCCTTGAAAGGACGATATAAGTGTCCTTTTGCCACACTTATAACAAATTACAATATCTTTTAAGAAACTAACAATGTTTATCTTCACACAATTATAATAGGGTTGAAGGAAAAATCATTTATTCTTACCCATTTCATAATTCTCATTTCCAGAGTTTAATGCTACCCTTTTCATCTATTCAATTCCCTTAAATTGATAAGACATAGAGAATTCCATTTCCATCCGTGTAATACTAGACACAATATCATCATATGATGAGGAAATTTGAGAGACTAGATAACTTTGGAGGAATGCTTTTAAAACATCAAATAATTGATAAATATTTCTCCTTGGATTACATATGTAGTCTGTGGAATGTCATGATAGCATTGAGAAGTTAACTTCATACTTTTCATCATTCTCATCCTCTTTTTGCCTCAGATTCTTAATCTTCCTTTCAATATCTACCCACTGTTTATGGGAGAAGTATTTTTATAATAATATTTCTTTAGAATCCCTCTATTAAAAATTTTAATTTCTTCCTCATCATTTGTGTTTTGAATTAAATACCACCACATATCTACATCTCCATATAGAAGATGAATGGCCATGAGAAACTTCTCTCTATCGTTACATTCCAAAGTGATAAATATCTTTTCAAATGAACATTTCCACTACACTACTACGAATGGGTTTGCAGTCCCATTAAATTATAGAGTATATTGTCACATAAAGCATTAACTCATAGCTCCTCCACATTGTGTATATGAATTCACAATACGGGTCAGATTATTGTAAATAACAAGTGTCTATTGTCTCTGGATAGTTATATGGTTCCCAAAACCAATCACAACACTAGAGACAACATTATTACCTCACATATAAGGGCTTTCCATACATGGGTCACATGCATTCATGTTATCTTCATTCCTTACATTTTGTGTCATTTATAAATAATGGCATTCACTGGATTAGGTTATGAATCACAATGAATAATATCAATGTATAAAAATATATAGAATATCTAATCTCATAATAATAATCATGGTTTCATTGTGAAAATATTTACATTTAAATAGTTTTTAAATACATTTAAATAAAATATGAAATATCATATGTTTAACCCCTTAGAGTGTCAAACTAGGTGTGTATTAAGGCCCGTTGTCATGTACCAGGATACCCATGGTCAAGCTCGAATATCCTTGTTGTAGTTTTCACTACTTGTTACATATGTGCTAGAACCACATCCACTAGTAGTATCTATACAAGTATTTATCTTCTAGAAATATCCAAATAATATATTCCTTATAAAAACTTCTAATATTTTCTTGTATTTTCATCCTAAAATAATAGCTTAGGTGGTTGTTCCCTAATCTGCATTTTATAATACTAGTTTTCATGTTTTCTACTAATATTTTTTTGATACTAACAGTAAGGACCTGACCCCAGTTACCGGAAGCTTGTGCTGTATTTTATTAGATTGGAATATAAATAAGAAATATGTATCCTAAATGACTGAGTAGTTTAGTAGAATTGGAAAAAAGATACATACATAAAATCAACATTATAACATGAAATGAAACAAAACATATATGTTTTATTGGGAACATCCAAAACTATATGTTTATCCCTCCGGGTCAATCATAATAAAATTTTTCACATCCTAAGAAAAAAACAAAAAATAACGAGGTTATATAAAATTTTGAGTAAGAGTACAAAATATAAAAAAATGTACCATAAACATAAACATTAGGTATAGTGAATAATTAAAAAAACATTCCTCTAAAAATCACTTGAACACATAATGGAAGCAGTAAGAGAGAATTAATAATTCCCTAATAAGGATTAATAATGGGTATTATACTAGTCGAATAACCTCATGAGCATTCAATAAAAAGTTTCCCAGCTTAGGAATACATAATTCCAGACATCATAACCCTATTAAGGTTTCCTAGTGTCAAGACCATAATAATCATTATGTCAAGGCCTTGTGCCTAGACCGTAGTTTGTCTCATGAGACCTACTAATGAATCAATGGCTATAGAGGTCACCAACCATCACTTACTGAGTCTAATGCATTAATCATATGAATTGGGATAAAAATAAACAAAAAAACATATACCTTCATATTGAAACCACCATATTAAATGTAAATAATATTCACCGAACATTAAGCAGATCCACTAACCCTTCAGAGTAAATTGGTGAATGGGTTTAAGATATCACGTCCACAGTCAAAAAAATCATAAAACATTAAACTAAATATGGTATATGATATCATTAAATATTGTCTCCAATGATAATTAAGAATAAAAAATTGTGTTGAAATAAATGAAGATACTATTATAAAATCATTGAGTAATTCATGAGATAAAAACTCTTTTACATTTAAAAGAAGAGTTCTTTTTGAAAAATATTTGTCTAAAAATATAAGTTATGTAATATATTTTTTTCATTTAAAAATGAGTTTTTTTTTAAATAATTATTTATTTAAATATGTTATATATCTCCCTTGAAAATGGGTTGAAATTTGGAAAATTGAAGTGAAATGAGCTTGTATTTTGGGATTATTTTTTGAATGATCCTTTTAAAATATATAACACCCCAAAAATCAAGGTCTAGTTATGGTTTGAACACACATATATATAATTAAAAAAGAAATATTAAATATTAAATACGAATTAAGATGAAATTAATTGGGATAAAGAGTGAAAAGTAGTAACCTGAATGAAAATTGTTTATCGGTTAGGAAACCCTTACATTACGTCTGAAGGTGTTGCTCACTTGATCTTAATGAAATGAATAGTCATATTTGGGTTCATAAATTAATGATTCCAGAACCTTATGTACATATAATTGTTTTATTATAAACGTTTTTAGGTTCATTTATGGACTTTTTATGTGTTAATATACTCAATTTCCTTATTCGAGAGAGTTTTCATCATTGTTTTTCATGATTGGTTTACTTATATTCATGTAAAAATAATGTACAATGAGAATGGATGTATGTAATTTAAATTTTATGTTATTTGTTAACAACAAGATGATTACATGATTATAATATACATTTGTTTATTAGAAGAGAAGATGGATCATTAAATAAAACTATAATCACAATTATTTGGGTTCAATGGCAATACTTGATCACAATGAACCCTTTTTGATTTATAAATTAGTATCATGTGTATAAAAGGATTATTCAACCTTAAATATGTTATAATACATATATTATAGTCTAGTTTAACCATCAATATTATTTCATGCCAATAATTGAAGATGGTAATAAAAATTGATAAATTATCATCCTTGAATGTTATAAATTAACACATCTTGGGTGGTGTTTTGATTTCTACTATAAAAGAATGTGAAAGGAGATATTAGGAAGAATTATTACTTTTTTATAACAATATTCTAGTAAATTTATTTTACTTTAGTCATCATAGCATTTGGATTAAAGGAGGTAATGTATGAAAATTAAAAAATGAACTTGAAATAAAAGAAATGAATAGAGGGATTTGCCTCTTGTAGATATATTTATTGACCACCTCATTAAAGGATAGGTTTTGGTATTTTTATGAGACCAAAGGCTTATACACATTGGGAGGACCTTGGGAGGATATATGACCTATACATAAAAAATCACAAGGCTTGAGAGGAGTAAAGAGAAGAGGGAGTGAGGTGGGGGGGGGCGGTTATGGTGGATGAGAAGAGGGTTTTCCCATTATTTTTTTCATTATTTTATTATTTTTCCAAAGATAACAAATAGTATAGATTCTTGTGACCAATTATGGTAATTTGTTTATGTGATTTCTAACCAACTATTCTAACATCAGCTATGATTCTATGAATAATGAATTTATCGGATAATGTATATATACTGTAAATTACACTATTTTACTATTCATCAAAAATTCGAGTATTTCATAAAAATATAAAACAATCTCCTTAAATTTTTTCTGATGCAAAGAATCCAAAAATTAACTCTATTTTTTAATAGAATTATTTAAATATAAATGATTTATTTTTTATATAAATTCCTAATTTATTCAAAAAAACACATTTTTTAAACTATAGTTCTTTTTATATCACCATGAAAAATTAATCAAGATCTCATTATCTTATAAACATAAGAAAATAAAATAATATTATTAATAACTATTCATAAGTGTCATATTAATATTCATATTACTATTCATAAGGGTATGTTACTATTTAGAAAAAAATTACATTTTCTTTATTTGACTCCAGACATCTTACTGAACGCAACTGGGCATGTTTGTTTTTTGAAATTAAAATCACAGAGGTGAAAATATTATGTTTACTATCTAAGTTATAACAAACTGGTGTTTTGAGGATACATAGTGTTTGATGCCATCAATATTAAATTTATTTGAAAAATCTAGGGGTGTTACATACTGAAGGCATTATTATATATCAGGTGTATGTTATTTTTAATGAGAAATCCTTGGTGAGTTAATGTCACAATTAACATGGTAGCATCTCATTTTTTCTACTATTTATTCAGAAGTCAATTAGTATACTTATACTTATTGTGTATATGAGGTGTCGAATGGAATCTAACCATGTATAATTGTTATACTCACTTCTTTATATATAAATATATATTTTACTTTTCTATTAGGGACATGGTTATCATGATAGATAATGTTTTCTTCATTAATATGTTTTATATTAGAACTATTTCTTTATGATTTTATCATATAATTCTTTAGATAATTTTATTATATGACATAAGATTTATTTTGGTTTATTATTTTATTTGGGATATATTTTTTATGGATTTTATTTGTTGATTTTTTATTTTGATTCTTGTACATATGAGTTTAATGCCTCATATCTCAATGAATGCTTCAACGATGTTGGTTTCCAACATAGTTTCAATTAGTGTAAGGTCATTGGTGTCACTCTAAATTACACTATAGTCTTAGAATTGAATCATTGTGTGGATGGGTCGTATAAATGTGGTAGTAGTGATTTTGTGGAGTTTATGTATAGGCTATAGATTTATGAACTCATGAAGTCATCGTGGGTTGGAAATGAAACTATATTAGTTGAACATAGACTATGATATAAAAAGGTGTGGTTATCTAGAAAATAATATTTTGGGATCCCTTTCTTATATGTATAAACTAATATCGTAATTATTTTTTTCATTAGGGGTTATTAAAATTTTGGTATAGTCTTATGGGAGGTATATGCATTACCATTGGTTTTTTCCTTCTATATTCATTAATGGAATCCTAAAAATTAAATTCAATCAAATTAAATAAAATAAAATAAATCTATATATAAATGTATAAGAATTTGATTCTTTCATAATAATATTCTATATGGTCATGTCCCTTATTGGGTAGAGGATATAATGTTTCATTAGGATAAGATGTATGGTTTCTAGGGGATCTATCTAGCTATTGGAGAAATACATAGAGGTATATATTGTGAGATGCCCAATGTTCGTGATTCGCTCTATATGAATACAATATCTCGTAAATTTAGATGTATTACTTGATTGAGGTGACTGTGATACACTCATACTTGATTATTGAAAGGTAAATGTATTAGCATCCAATAATAGTTATAAAGATATGTATTGAGAGGTTTGATTTATATATTCACTATCAGGGAGCGAATAATGTGGTTATATATCATGATATAATTTTAAAATGTTGATTGATGTTTACTTTCTCCAACAATGATCAAGGAAGTTATGATTTATCAATTTCTAACCCTAAATCTGGGTAGCCAAAGTGTGTTGGAGATATATATCATATTCAAGGACATCATTTCTATTCTGCCTTGTGTTTTTCAAATAGGGATTCAATATAATATATTTATAGGAGGAATTTTTCCTATTAATTCATTATGTAGTTTCCCAATTAATGATTCATATGTATTTAGAGATTCAAATTTTTGTTCATTTTTTTTATGATGGATACACATCTAGGAAAATCTCAGTTGGAGAGTTATAAATATCCATAAAGAATATGGCTGTTGGAGATAAATCGCATATGTTTTGTCTTCAAGGTTTTAATTAGTTGGGTTCCATAAAAGAATTGTTCAATACATTATTATTGATCATAGTGTTCCAGAATATAAAATGGTTGAGTATTATGACATATTATAATAGTAGATATCATGATAATTGAAATTATTATCTCATGTCCATCTTCATAGATCAATTTTATTTGGGTTATTAGTTTTTATTGTATCCACTAAAGTTTTTTCTCTAATATATTTATATGGAATATTTAAAATAAAATTATTTTTCATCAATTTGAGATAGAGCTGACATAGGACAACTCATGTTCTCCCCCACGGACATGGAATTGGGTTATAAATGACTAAGGAGGTGGTTTTCATCAATGTGGTAGGGGTTCTAGGTGACGAATGTTTTATAATATGGAGATGAAATTATTAGATAGACCATAGATATACCCATAAGACATAAGATTTTCATATTCTATGGAATGTAGATTATATGATTCGAGAACACCATACTCATTTATTTTTCTCACTTTTCTATGTAATTTGGGGCTCAATATAAGAAGTAAACTCATTACTTAAGGGTTACATAATCATGTTAGAGGTTAGAAATGTTTTTTAATAGTTCTAGTGTCGTTTGAATATTATAGAGAATAATTCTTCATCTGGTGACACTTTTTTGAAACATATATTGCCCTAAAATGTCATCATGGTAATAATATATTTTTATATTTTTTTCATAAAATTATTAATTCCTTTTGGAATATAGTTGGGTTCTATAATGAGGAGGGTGAAATTATTTAATTTATCAAGGAATTGTTTAATCATATGGGTCATATATACATAGATCCGTTGATTTATATGCTGAAATAATTATAATTTTACATTGTATTTTTTAGGATGAAGTGTTTCATAGAATTATCAAGGAACTTTCTAATTAATTTTCCTTGGAGTTCATAACACAACATCCTTGATTTTATATGAGTTTGGGATATTTTTAGAACATGATGCCTCCATTATTTAAATTTCTACAAATTAGATGGAAATATCTTGGTGATGGAATTTGAGGACCCCAGTTAATATTATAATTTGTAAGGGTAAAAACATTTATAGTGTGTCTTTATATGATGATCCTATGATTTCACCATGAATGTGAATGTTATATTAGGGTTATATGTATAATATAAAAGGTTTATCATGTTGATGATCATGATCTTTTACATAAATTCTAGGATTGGTTATGTATTTCATTAGTTGAATGGAGAAAAAATGTTTTTAAGTATTGATTTTAAGTCTTGTTTTCACAATATAATGATAAATGAGATAAATATCCCAAGAAAAACATTCATGTTATATAATTGACACTTTTAGTTCTTTCATTTACTATTCAATTCCATAACCACTTGACCAATATTCGAGAGACTCGTATACTATTTGTTTAAGAGTTCTTATATTATTTTTTGTAGTTTCATTCTTTGATTAAGCCATTTATTCTATGTTAATGAAGGAGATTTTTTATAATCAATGGGTCTTCATATAGTTCCTACAACATTAAATTATCTATTTGAAATTATCCAATATAATATTTTGGATGTTTTATATTCCATTCATAAAAAATTTGATGCTGCACATGGGAGTGGATAGAGAAATTTGGACGATTGAAGCCATTTATTTTTAGGAATCACCCAATATTTTTATAGATTATCATGATTTACTAGTTATCGTGACCTAGTATTAGAGGTTTTAATATGATCTCACTCAATTCAGACAGTTTATATTTTTTACATTAATATGAAAAACCTTTATATATATGTCTCAATGTTATTTATATTTTAGCAATATAATGTTGAGGCTAATTAGGGATCACATCCTTCGACTACCAGATAAGGGGATTATGTTAGATTTCAATTGATTATTCTAATATCTATTTGGGTTTCATCATGATAAAATAGAGTGATGTAAAATCATATGGATATAAGATTTTATGTCCCTATGAGTTTAAATAGGTATCAGATGTTCTTGAGTTAGAAGTGGTTGAATTTTTTATAACGATATAGAAACATTACCTCATCAGTTAGTGCATTGGAGTCTTCATATATCACTAGATCTAAAGGTATATATTTTTTAGTATGTCGAAAACATATATTGGATATGATGGTTAGAGTTATTATAAGAAAATGGTTATTTTATCTTTTATACTCTATAAATTGATAATGTTATTTCTTATGAAATAATGATGTAATCATGAAGACATTTCTTCATAGAGTCTTGGTAAGATTAGATTGATATTGAGGAGCTTATATTTATGTAATTCAATTACGATCAACTGAAATCCATGTTATAGCGAAAACATAATTGATGAAAAAAGTAAAATAATCTCAATAGGGAGACATATAGGTTGATGTGATATGAAAAAATCTCATCCATTATTATTATCTATAGGGTTAGAAAAAGGATGACTCAAATTAGATGATATTTCATGGGATGTTTTTATTTCATTAGTGATAAAAAAGGATGTTGTTAGTCAGAGTAGGGATTTCAAGAAAAATTGCATTGAGTTCCTATAATAATTTCTGTTAAAATTTTTATTTAAAATATTTCCCCAATTAAAAAACATGTCAGTAGACCAAGGTAGTAAGATTATAATAGTTTGGTTGTTCAACTATTATCTCAAAAGACTGATTATTTCTTAGTTATAATAATATGAGATACTGATACAAATTTTTAAGTAACACTAATATGAAAAAATAGTTATAACTACTATCCAATACTAACTATCATTGTAAAATATTATTTTATGAAAAGTGATTTAAAACAGAGAAAGACCAATTTGAAAGACACAGTAGATAAAACAACTGGTTTATTCCCAATCTGATACATAATCCACTACACTTGGTGATCAACAACCACCAAGAAATATATATAATTCATTGACCTGCACCTCAGATCTGGGTTAACAACACTACAAAATATTGTCCATGTCACAAGACAACACCCACTATTCTATGTTGGAAAAATAATAATCAAGTGACAAAAAGCCTCATCCAATATTATAAATGGGTGAAACCAGGTATAAATGATATTTGGTTGAGGATAACATGTATCTTCTAGTTCAATGTAGGATATTGTGAGTATTTTAATACAGGTATACACAAAGCTCAAAAGGTAATAAAAATATTACATAACAGGGAAAGCATAATGAGAAAGGATTCCAAATGCTCTTAGTGTTGTTCTATGAATCTATGGACTTATATAATATAGAATATGTGATTTAAGATATTTTTAGTAGAAAAAGTGTGTCCTGAGTCTCATTTTCTAGTTTACAGTTCTAGGAGATGTGCATTATTGCTCTTATTCTTCTTTGAGTTGCTATTTCAAGGATGGTTGAGGTTCTTATCTACAATAGTTCAACCACCAGGAATCAAGGGCTCATCATGTGTTATTCAGTGTATGTTCTTTCATTCATGTGTTTTTATCTTTTTTCATGCAATCCTCTATATTAATATTCTTTTTCTACTCGTGATCCCATTTATTTTATCTTTGGGGTGTATGTGTTATGGACTACATAGAGCATGATCTCTATACCTCGTACCTCGTACTATCTGCTGATAGGACTATAAAAGAACATGAAATATATCAGTGTCATTAAATAAAAAAAATATGATTATTAGAATGATTTTTAATTTAATTGAAGATGACAGATAAATGGTAATGTATAGAACAATGTCAAAATTGTGGTGAGACAGTCATTTTGAGATAGTCATGGTGAGACAGTCACTTAGAACAGTGTCAAATACTTTTCTTTTTAGCAGTGTCACTGGATCAGTGTCTAGCATTTTTTCAATTATGGAACCCGTATCATGTGATAACAGTAGCAAGATTATGTTATCATACCATTTGTAAAAATATGGAACTGATAGTACAGTTACGGTGTCTGATCCTTTTGAGTTCTGGAACAGGTAGAAAAAGTTACTGTAGGAAGTGTCATATTATCATGTACTTTTATAAATAAGTAAATGGTTCCATGTCCTTTGTAAAAATATGGAACTAGTAGTATGATTATGGTATCACAGAGGTAGTTAAAATATGGAACTGGTAGAAAATTTAGGGGGTTAGAAACATATCGAAATATATTTAAGCTGTCTAAAGAAACAATATTTATAGAATGGATTAAGATTAAATATAATCACTCTGAAACATGATAAAACAATATTAATCATAGTTTATAAGATTTATACATGGTTTGTGATAAGTTAGACATGATTTGTGAGAAAACAATCTCCTAATATGATTTGTGAGCAATATAACATGAGGAGTCCATTAATCTCTCCCTTTTGAGGAAAAAAATCATGGCATTTATCATACATATATTTTAGAAATGACAATATATTTGAGTACATATGTGATAGGATATATAAAAAATTATTCTTCTCTCATGAATATCTATTTTCCATAAATTTTTTCTCTTATTTCTCCCCAATTTGGGATTATCAAAAAACAAAAAAAAAAGAATTACTGAATGAAGGAAAGTAAGAGAATAAAAAATAGCTCACATTTTATTGAATAAGAAAGAAATAATTCATTACAGGCATGATAAAACAATATAAAACATAACAATAAAAATACATACTTGACTTCTCTTTAGATCCATTAGACTTATCATTTCTTTTTGTAGAGAAATCACAATGATCCACAAAAGCAGAGGTAGATGTGGTATAAGGGATTGATCCAACTATGAGAAAGGTAGAAGGAACTCTTTCAAAGATATAGGGTGAAAGAGATGGTTTAGTAGAAGACCGAGGAAATGGATGCTCAATAATAACACGTCTGATCTGGCTCAAGACTGAGATATAGACATGGAATTCAAAGAAAAGGTAGTGGAAGAAGAAGTAGTTTGACCAGGCCCTAAAGGGGCAGCTACAGGAGCCACTTTGGTAGTTATTTTCACATGTAGATATGGATTTAACATCTTAATGAAATATGAGATGAGATCACCTCAATAAACCATAGCTTTCTCAATGTCATATTTGTTCTCTAGGAACAATCCAATAGAAGAGTGAAGTATTTTAGCTCCTAAACATCAGTATTGAAGGCTTGAGTGAGAGGATGAATTTTCAAATTCTGTAAAGATAATTGAAGTTATTTTTCAGATCATGCTAAGAATAAATTCTACTTAAGTAGAATTCCACATTCATATAGATTTATTCTTGAGAATCATTGGAAATATTTGAATGAATCCTCAAAAAATCAATCACTCAGTCACAATTCTTGATGATAGTAGAGAATCATTCCTTATCAACACCACTCAAAAAAAATTAGGGCTTCTATTTTAAAACTGTCTTGATCAGATCAATGTCCAAAAAACAAGTTGAAAATATAGAGCCATGTGAAGATGTAAAAAGTGATGTGAGATACATTAGTTGATTTAGATCCTTTTATAGACATTATTTATACTCGTCAGTCAGTTTATTAAGTCCAATAACAAGTACAATCATCTCATTTACAATATTTCTGTTGCTATCAGCCGATTTTTCATATACTTTTACCAGGTTTGGTTGAATTGGAGATACAACCATATGTGGGGTTTGATCAACAACATCCTTAACCAGATGATCAACATGATCTTTTCTTGTTTTTAATATTTGTCTTCATATATTCGACCATATATTTTTGATACTTCACCACATCACTCAACTATTTGTTCTTAATCCCAACATTTTAAATTTCATGAAGTATCTTCAGTGGAATATTCCATATATTTTTTCTAATAGTAGGGATACATCTCTTTCACTTAGATTAGTGACAAGGGTTGGCTGTGACATCATGAATTTTTCAAATCCATTCAAAAACATGTTTCTAATGAATTTTATGTCATATTTACTTACAAAACAAGGAGTTTATTGGGTAGGTTCTAAAACAGGAATTGATAATGGTTCTAATTTCATTGAGAGTGCAATTTATCTATCAATGATTTGATTGATATTAATAACTATGGAGGGATCAGTTAATTTAACTGAAACTCCTTAAGAATAAAAACGATCAAAATATGATGGAAATCTGTACAAGGTATCCAATGAACTTAAATCCACAGGGTGGTCATTTTAATTCCTTCCAAAATTGGGATATGTTTCCCAACAACATGTTCTTCTGGGATAAGAATAAGATATTCAGGTTTTTTATCTATTTTCAGATTCTCATCTCTTTCAGGTTCACCCATATCTTTTCAAGATAGCTGAAAGAACTTATCCATTATCTCATTAGAAAATGAAATTATTTCAATTTCATCCTATTCTTCGGACTCTTCTATAGTAGAAGGTTCTTCATCAATAATAAGATCTTCCTCAAAAGTAGTCTATTTCATTATATCAATACTTCTTTTAGCATATTCCACATCTTCAGTAGACACATCTGGTGGAAAATGTAAGCCATGGTTTTCTTTCTCTAAGAAAGTTCCTTCCTCATGTTCAAATTCTTAATATTATAGTCAATCATATGAGTATTCATAAACATGATCATGTTCCAGACCAGGTTCAGGTACATTCTTAGGTCTTTAATGGATTTCAACAGGGTTGAAACTTTCATAAATCCTTTAATTATTTTCCACCTAAGATTTATTTCACTAGTTCCATCTAATTTTCATTCTTTTAAATAAGATACTTTTAGATATAGAATTCATACCAATAAATTACATATTCATTCAGTGAAACTACTACCTTGGAAAACATCGTTGCAGAAGTTATCCTTGAAAAAAACATAGATGTTGATTTTGAAGGTGCCTTGATCATTTCACACATGGGATTTATGATATACATATTCATATTTATCTTTTTCCCATTCTTCATAAGATGTATCAAAATCACATCATGATACATAAGGGTTTAAAAATACCCTTCTCTTAGAAAATTATATGTTAAATAAACTAAAATATTAGTCTTGTCTTACCATCCAACTCAGTAACAATTTACCTTCCCTTATTATTATTTCTATTTAAAATTCCAAGAGGAACTTCTAGGTAAAACCTGTAACAAAGTGGAGGAGGACCTCATTGGTAATACTTGAAAATTACTTCATGGGGTATTCCTATGCTTCCATCCAACTACCTCAATGAAAATGTAAACCTTTGATAATTAAACAAGATTCTTACTAAAAAATCATCATCAGGGTTGCACAAGAACTGAACATGATGATAAAAAAAGATACTAGCTTCAGATAAATGGGTCTTTTAACTGTTGAAAACTAGTTCAACCATCCATGTTCATCCAATAATTTATAATAGGAAACTTAATTTTCAACTTCTATATCAGACAAACTTATTTCTATAGCACTTCTATTCGATTTGCACTTCCTAGATTTCACGGGTTCTCAAGAAATATCTTTTATGCCTTTTTCACTTTCTTCAAAGACCTATGCTTCTCAGGAGTCGATGAAGACTTATGATTCATTATGTTAATCCAATGTGGGATAGAGAAGGATGAAAGGTTGAATGAAGGATAACATCTCAGGAGATAAGGGTTTTAGTTTTAAGAGAAGAGAGCTTGAGTGATGAGTTGAGTGAAAAATATCGAGTTTTTATAATTTAGTGATTTCAAATGTCGTAAACACAAATACAGAAAATAAAATCATTAAAATAATTCATATAGTGATAAGGTAAAGAAATTTCTTAAAATAAATGTTTGAGTTAGTATGGTGAGATCATAATAGATAGTCGTGCTGTCAGTATTTTGGATTGACTCTGAATGGTGTGACCATATCCATGAGGCAACATGTTTGAGACCGTAACTAAGAGATAGTAACTATGAGATCGCATCTGAGGGACCGTATGTGTGAGACAGAAACTGTATGATAATAAAATGTGAAGACAAAAATTGTAAATATGTAAACTGTGAAATAGAAAACAGTTCACTTATGACTTATCATCCATAACGCTTATATTATATAACTTATCCTTTCAGATTTTAATGGCTTTGTTAATATATAAAGATTTAATGGTCACTACCAATTAATTCCAATGTGATATCACCTTTTTGACAATGATCTCTCAAAAGGTTATATCTTACATCAATATTTTTATTCGAGGAATGTGAAACATGATTATTTGAAATGTTAATTTCAATAGAATTGTAACAATTTATAGGTACATTTCTAAATTGATATCCATAATCTTTTAAAGTGTGTTTTATCCATAGAATTTTTGTACAAAAAGTACCAACAACTATGTATTTAGAATCCATACTAGGCCATGCAACATAATTTTTCTTTTTACTAAACCATGATTCTAGAGACTTTCCTAAAAAGTTACATGTTCCAAAGCTGATTCATTTATCTAACATAAAACCACCAAAATCAGCATATGAATAGATAACCATGTCAAATGATTTTCCTCTAAGATCAAAAAATCATAAAAAAATTTATGTTTGAGGTATTGGAAAATTATTTTCACAGCACGAAGATGTGACTCTTATTATTTTTTTTTTGAAAACAAGAAAACATAAAAACAATAAACATTATATCATGTTGACTAGAAGTTAAGTAGAGTAAACATCATATAAATCCTCTATATGTGATTTGAAAAATAGATTTATCATTTTCATTATGATCCAACTTATAGGTAGTACTCATTGGATTATTACTACTTTTAATTCCATCTAAGCCTAAAAATATTACAATACCTTTTGTATATTTTATTTGATTTAAGATAATACCTTCTTGGTTTTGAAAAATTTGAAATCCAAAGAAGAATTTGATTTTACCCATTAAACTCATTTCAAATTTATTTTGCCTCATTTTTTAAAAATTAGTACATAATGAATATCATGAAGATCCAAAAATAATTCCATATACAAAGATTTGAATAACATAAACATCTTTAGAAATTTTTTTTATAAACAGAGTAGGATCGAAAGTACCTTTTCCAAAACATTGTAAAATAAGAAAACAACTTAATCTATCATACCAAGCTCTTGGAACTTGTTTTAGAAATTATAAATCCTTTTTTAATTTATAAACATGATTTGGAATGTGAGGGTTTGTAAATGAATGGGGTTGTTCAACAAAAACATTCTCATATATGTACCCATTTATGAATGAAATCTTGACATCCATTCGATAATGTTTGAAATGGAGATTTTCTACATATGCGAGAAATATTCTAATGGTTTAATGTCTAGAAAAAGGTGCAAAATTTCCATCATATTCAATTCCCTCTTCATGACTATAACCTTGTGTAACCAATATATTTTTGTTTCTAACTATGTTTCTAGCTTTAGATAACTTATTCCAAAAAACGTAGTTAGATCCTATGCTCAAGTTGTGTTTGGGTCTATCCACAAGTTTTCAAACATTATTCCTTTCAAACTAATTTATATCTTCTTGCTAAGACATCAACCAAAATTAACCATTTATATCATCATAGATGTTTTATAGTTCTTATTGTGATATAAAAGCTTGATGTTCAACCTAATTTCTAATTGAATATCTATTCTTTGTTCTTTTATCAATGTATCCAAATATTTGATATAAAGGATAGTTTTTGAGGGTTTTAACAGATATTGAAAAAGAAGGGCTAACTATTTTAGATTCTACAAAAGGTTTGGATTCATTATGGATCAAATCTGTAGACTTTGAATAACTAGAAGTTTTAGCTGATTCATTTATAAGATGGTCAGAAGATCTAGAATTAATGTATATATTTTACTAATCATCCTCTAGATTCTCTAGGGTGGTCATAGGTTCGTGTGGATATATTTCATCAAATTTTTCATGTAAAATTCATCCACAAATGGGGTTCTTTTACTAAATACACTATAATCATTACTATTGATTGTATATCTTTGAAAAGTTCATTCATCACTCTTGGATGCAAACTTATCAATTTTATCCTTAGTATTATGAATATAGACTTCACAACCAAAAACATATAAGTGGTTATCTTTGGGATATATGTTAGTCTAAAACTAGTAAGGTGTTTTCTTAAGAATAGGTCTAATTATCAATCTTTTAATAAATATCATTCTATAATGAAAGTTTCAGGAAACAATTAAATAGGTAGGTCATACTCAATAATCATTGTTCAGGAAATTTCTTGTAATGTTATATTCCTTCATTTTATGACTTTATTTTTCTGAGGTTTTCTAGGGGAAGGTAAGTCATTACTATAGCCATTTCATGAGATAAAGGATCCAAAATCATGGTTTCCAAACTCTCAAACTTGCTCACTTCAATGATATTTTATTCTATGACTACTAAAATTTTCTACATTACTATCATACATCGTAAAACTAGAGTAGGATTCTATTTTTTGATCCAAGATGAATCTTCAATTATATCTAGAATATTAATCTACAAAAACATATACATAGTATTTCCCATTAAGACTTGAGACTCTGTAAGGCCCAATCAAATCCTTGTGAACCAAATGGAGAGTTTGAGATGTTCAAACTGCTTTCTTTGGACTAAAAGAGATTTTATGCTATTTACCCTTTTGATAAGGATTACAGGATTTATCATCTAGAAATGCATGTTTCAGTAGATCCCTATCAAAAACTTTTCAAGTATGCTTTCTAAGGAAGTGTATATCATAGTTTCCTAGTCATCTATTTCAAAGCCAATACACTTTTTGAAATACACTTATGCATGAAATTATTTGATAATCTAATGAATCTATGTTAACATAATAAAAATTTTCATTTCTAAATGCATAATATAATAAATCATTTTTTGAGTTAAAAATATTACAAGAATCATTTTCAAATTTAACAGGAAATCCATTATCACATAGTTGTTTTAATACTAATTAGATTATATTTTAACCCATCAAAAAATAGTAAATAAAAAATTAAAACTAAATTATAGTTACCAATCTAGTCGAGGCCAACTATTTTTCATTTATCATTCTCTCTGAAACTGACAGGAATACCACCAACATTTATTATATTCTCGAAGCATGATAAATATTTTTCCATGTGTCTTGAACTTCCAATGTCTATGTACAATAATATTTTAGAGGATCTCTTCATAAAAATCCTCAAAAATAATTAAACAAGAAAAATTAGGTACTCATATTTGTTTTGGACCAATAACGTAGTAATCAGTTCTTGAAGAACCCGCATATGCTTCATGGGTTTCCTATAAGTATTATGTAATATATTTGAAAAATGGAATCTATTTGGATCATAAGACCTAGGGGTATTAAATGAAATTCTATAATTAGAACTAGAATAAGAATTTTCATATTTAGGTTGAAAAACATATCTTCTAGATTAAGTTACAAACTTGTTTTAGGTGATATTTCATTACCCAGGTTGGTATCCTATTCTAGTAGTATAACTAGGGGAAATTTGTTTACGAAGCATCTATGTCTGAGTATTTTTCCATTGGTCAATTTATATATGTATTTTTTCAATTTATCATTAGATAACAAAATTTAATTTATCTCTTTGAGTAATTGATCAATTTTTTCTTTCTCTATTGCATGTTCAGATTTAATAGTGGTTGTCTAGGAATGTTGTCTCTTTAAATATTTTAATTTATATTTTATCTCATTACAAGTGTCTCCTAAAATTTTATAGTATTAAAATAATTATTTAGTAATAATATTTTCACAATCAATTTAATCTATATAATAATATGAATTTTGTACTGGAGACACAAAGGTAACCTTAGATGTGTTTTTCATAAAACAAGTATTTTCTTTTTCAGTCTTTTCATCATGTGAACACTCTGAGTCACATGAACTATCCTCAAGATCACTACATGTTTCTTTTAATTCATTTTTATACTTTCTATCATTATCCTCACACCTCTTCTTATATTTTAATATGGGATAGTCATCCATTACATGCCTCTTTATGTTACATTCATAGCAGATTATTTCATCATATTTTTTACATATTTTCTAATCGATCTTCTAATTTCCATTATGATTATATATTTTTTTGAATTTGGGCTTTCTGAAAAGTTTCTTTCTTCTTTAAAACTTCATAAATCATCATGATAATTGTTCCATTTTGTCATCACTAACTGCTGATGATTATTCACTACTGGAAAATTCTGTTGGGGCTTGTAATTTCTCTTTTTCCTTGTATTTCAAGATAGTAGGCAAGAATTCCAAATATTTACTTTTGGGTTCATCCTCCTCTTCTCTATTGAATTTTAATAATTCCTCATACATCATCAAATTTCTTATCATCTATTTGAATGATATCTCTCTAATATCCCATGATTATCTTGCTGAAAGAGAGGTACCTCTCTATATATATGGAAAGCATCTGAGTAGTCCCAAAATATGTTTCTTGGTTATAAAATCTCTTCCCAAGGAGATCATAGTGCTCGCAATATTACTAAACCTATGATACATTTCAGAAATAGGATTATTATTATTCATTTTAATGATATCATATTTAATAGTATATTTGTTAAGTCTCATTTCCTTGACACTAGATGTTCCTTCATTAGAAATAAATAAATTATCCCAAATTTCATGGGCTATTTTACATATAAAAATTGTATTAAACTCTTCATATCATAATGAATAGGATATGGAAGTCATGGATTAACAATTTTTTTGTTATAAAAATCCATAGTTTGATCATCGCAATTATGCATATGAGTAGAAGTAATATTATAGTAATCTATAAGTGAAGCCTGTATCTCAAAACCCATATATTCTAAGTGCATTTTCGTTTTAATTTTCCACTGAGCAAAATTTTTTCCATTAAAGTATGTTGGTCTATTTGTTTTATCAATTTACAAGCTATTATCCATGGTAAAAATATTAGGCTTTTAAAGAATTATAAATTTAGATCTAACATAAATTTAAAAATAATTAAAACACAATTATAATCAAAATTGGGAACTATTTTAAAATGATTAAAAATTTTGACAATAAGGATTTTTAAAGCGTCATTGAAACCAAATATTGGCTGGAGTATGACGCTCAAGATAGAGGTGAATTGAGTTTATATAAAAATTAAAATTAAAAATTTTATTTAATAGATTCCACAAATTAAAAATAAAACATGCCAGTTTACAAAAATAGTAAAATTTTAATAGTTTGATAGTTAAAATAGTTTCTCAAAATATTTATTAATTATCAGTTATAAAACTATGAGATATAGAATAAACATTTTAAACTACTCTAATAAGGAAAAAATATATAACTACTATACAATAATATATTTCAAAGAAAAATTTGGTTTTCTAAAAAATGAATTAAAATTCAGAAAGACTAAATTGAAACACACAACAAATAAAACAAGTTACTTAGTCTGAAGTTGAGAGATAATCCACTTTACTTGGTTATCACCTTCCAACATGAAATTTATACAAAGATTTAATCCACACCTTGGATCGGGGTTGAAAAATTACAAAAGACTATCCAAGTTAGAAGACCTCTTCCACTGTTCTACATGGGAAAACTAATAATCTGGTTACACAAGACCTCTTCCATAGTAATACATGGGTGAATCAATGTATGAAATATATTTTGGTGAGTATATATTTTATCTTCTAGTTCAGGGATGCAGATAGTATGTGTTTTAAAAAAGGTATGTACACTATGTAAAAATAAATAAAACAAGTACATAAAAGAGAATATATATTAAGAAAGGATTAAAAATACATTTAGTGTTGTTATATGAAACTTTGGACTTGTAGGATTTAAGATATTTGATTTTTTTACCCTAGTGAAAATAGAGTGTCATAGGCCTTGTTCTATGGTTTCGAGTTCAATGAGATGTGCTATGTAGCTCTTTTTATTCTTAAGATTATTTTTACAAGGATGTTTGAGGTTTCAAACTACACCAGTTCAGCCCCCATGAATCAAGAGTTCCTCATGTGTTCTTTAATGTATGTTCTTAAAATCATGAGTTCTACTCTTTTACCATGAAATATACTGCATGTATTTTCTTTTTCTACTTGTGCACTCATGTATTTTATCTTCGAGATGTATGTGTTCTGGTCGACAGGGAGCATGATCTCTACACCTCATACCTCATACCATTTGCTGACAGAAATACAAATAAAAATTCAATATATTAGTTTCATTAAATGATTTATATATAATATTTTGAAATTTTTTTAATGTTAATTGGAAAATATAGAAAAATGGTCTTCTATAGAACAATGTTATAGTTCCGGTGAGACAGTCATGGTGAGCTAGTCATGAAGAAATAGTCATGGTCAGAAAATAAATTGTAAAGGTGTCTATTAGTTTACCTTTGAGAGGTTTCATTCGAGCGTTGTCTTGTCCTTTGTTAATTGTGGACCCGGAAAAATGTGATAGCACTAGCATAATTTCTGCATCATATCCATTGTGAAAATATAAAAACCATTTGCATTGTCACAGTGTTAGGTCCATTGAAAATTCAAGAACTAGAAGAAAGAGTTATAGTAGGATGGGTTAGAGTGTCAGATCCTTTTCTAAATTAAAAAATTGTGTCAATTACTTTGAGAAAATCAAGAACCGGTAGTATGATTATAGATTCACAAACATATTGAAAATCTGTAACGAGTAGCAATCTTATGATGTCATCGACATAGCCAACAATCTATAAGCTGTCCCAAGATGAAATATTCAAATAAAAGATTAAGAATTAACATAATAATACTGAAACATTATATAAAAATAAAAATCATTTTTTATATTATTCAAACATGATTTGTGATATGTTAAACATGATTTTTGAGCAATCAATCTCTAAACATGATTTTTGAGCATTAAAACATGAGGATTCCAAGTGATGTTTTCATGGTGTTTTATAGATTTTTTTGGGAAATGTATTCCAATATATACAAGATATATCATTCCTAGAGGGGTTACAAATATTTATTCATGATAAAGTGTTTAGTAAAATTGTTTATATAAATATTCTTTATATTCAAGTTGGTAATGATGAATCATCATGTTCAATTTAGGTTTTGTTTTTATTAGATGGAATCATAACAAATTAGTGGACATATTCTATTATTTTATATCAATTTACCTTGATCGAATTGATGATGTGATTCACATTAGGTGATTGGAGATTTTATTATTATGTTTTTACCACTTCTAATAGATTATGGAGATTAGTTTCATGGTGAATTTAGTGAGTCGGTATGTGGATTAAGTGGTTAAACATCATGAGGTATAGAAGGAATTAATTTATTATTTGGATTCCCATTTCAAATCATGGATATTTGGAGGTATCCAATATGTGTTTTGTTCTAAATGGTTACTAAAACTTTTTTCAATATTCAAATAGATAGAGCAATTTGGTGGTATATTTAGAAACTGGATGACGAAATATAATATTACTTCTATATTTTTATGTATCATGGGTAATGGATATAATTTTTGCAGATAGATAATATAATTTTATTTCTCACTTGTCTATTATAATGGTTCCTTTTGAAGTAATTTCTTCTAATCCTTGTCAACCTCTTTTGTGAAGGAAGAAGACATGAGTTTTGGTGGTCCTTGGACTTTAAATGGTGAATAATAAGAATGATATTGTAATGATTAATTAACAGCGTGTTATAATTTCATAGTATGGAAAAATATCAAATGATGATCAACAGAGGTGACAACATGGGTTTATGGTAAGAATTCTCGTGTTACTATGGGTTTCTATTCATCGTAGGTAAGAGTGTCTGGGAAGAAAAAAATATTATTTCTACCTAATTTATCAATATTATTGTTGTTTTTAATAATGTTTTTAATGTTTCTAATTATATTTCATATTATGCATAGTAGTAAAATTACTTCCATGTCTTTATCATGTCTCAACATCATTGATATATGGAAGATGATTCCGATGTAATTTATTATCAATGTTAGGTGTCAGCAATGATGTGACATCCATTTATTATATATTTCTTGTAATGATCCAAAAATTTAGAAATGAAAATCTCTTATAACTAAATAAATGTATTCTTTGTTAAGTTATGTAGTTATAAAAACACATGTACCATATTTTATTTTTAATTTTGGATGATAATAAAATAATCCCATTATTATTATGTCGACTTTAAAAGACTATCAAGAATCATAATCATTTCTAAGAAAGAAATTAATCATTGACCATAAATATTAGTCTATATAAAAAGTTATAATATTATTTAATTGAAATATATGGATGAATCAGTAGACTTGAATAGTTGGATCAAAGCATAATAGGCTTATTTATCAAAGCAGTTGAGGGATATTCCACTATTATGCATAACCCATGACCGTTCCCATGTAGAGATTAAAAATTTGATACTTGAGTGGAACATTTTATGATAGATGTTCTTGGATTTAGAGATCACTAACCAATCCATGTTCATTAATCATCCATTAAAATGTACAACAATCACACACCTTTATCTTTGGGTATATATTGTTGTAAAATGGGTTTATTTATCAAGACCAAAGTAGTATGGATATTTGTAAAACCATATTTAGAAAACAATTATTATGTTGATCAATTTCCTTTAATACTTAATATATATGAATAATGAGTTTAATTAAAATTTTATTTATATATAACGAAAAAATTCCTTCTAGTTTTGGGAAATATATAGTTTCATTATAAAAAATACTTTTAATAATTGTAAGAGTTCACATATAATGTTATATTTAAGGAAATATTTATATTAAATATTATTTATTTAAATAAATGATTTATTATTGTTTAATGATGTCTAATTTAATTTTTTTATGATATATAATGTTGGAATTTTCTTAGAAATTAATATTTATTAATAATTACGGTTTTTTATGAAATAAATAGTAAAATACTTAGAAATTTAGAATATTATAATAAAAATACTTCTGTAAATCAAAATGTTGAAATTAGGTAGTGGTGAAAGTTTTATAATTTTTTAAAAAGTGGATTTTTGAGGTCAAAATTATGTAAAGATTAAATATATAGTTCATCCTTTGACATGATAATATCTCTAATGTGATGTAATTAATTCTATAAAATGTACACATGAAAAAAATAGGTTAACACTTTAAATTAATGATTTTAACTATATTTCAATAATTTTAAAAAATATTAAATAATCCTTTAAAATCTGTATTATATTATAATATTTTTTAAAAAAATCATTATGAACATGCCTCACATCCACATCATGGATTTTTTATTTTAATAAGGTCAATATTTATACTAAAAAATTATAATAAAATACTCATCATTGGTAGATACTATGGTAAAATTGCTAAGTGTGGGTTGTTGTTTTCATTATATTATCCCTCATAGTCCCAACCAATGTTTAGAAATTAATAATCCCTATATAATTTTATATGAATACCCACTCAACCTGACATTCCACATCAATAATACCCCATTTATGATAATGTTCCTCTTCCTCCACCTCATTTTAGTTCTATCATGGGCCTCCCATGACCTAATTAATCTCTCCCCAAGCATTTAGACACAATTTTTCATATAAGGGATTCTCCTTATTATTCCTATTCATTCAAGAACCTCTTGTTATATTTAGCCTTATGAATCTCAATTGATTATCTGGTCATGTAGTTATAAATATCTCATTACTATCCAATTAGTGTTCTATAATTTTACGATTATTTATATCCTCACATAATCACCCATAACAATTTCACTATTATGTTAATGTAATGGAATATCTCCCTCTTTGTATTTATTTATGTAAATTAATTATATAATGTATTTATATTTGAAACTATTTATGTTAAAATACATTTTCATAAATTCCAGAAATTTCTTATTATTCCAAAATAATGAGTACCATCCTGACTCTCAAAAATATATTCCATGAACCTCTATATACACCAATCTGGATACTGAATTTTTCACTTAATTTTCCATGAGAAAATTTTCTATTATGAATTTCAATCACCATTTGAACTTAATGTTATTCACCTAATTAGAATATATATCATTAATTTGTACTATCATTGTACATAGAAACTACCCTTAATCATGGGATTAAATGAGATGAAATAAATTATTATGTTTATGATCTATGTGGAAAACAAAAAGATGTATGTGATATGAATACAACAAGTTGGAACATAATTATATAGCTATTTAATTCGATGGATAATATTTTTCTACATCATGTGATAACATGTGTCGTGCTCAATAGGTCATCATAATAACACTATGTTATGATTGTATTTTGGTTACCTTTGACATATGCATATTATGTAATGACTTATGTAGTTTCCACATTCTTATGATGCCTTGATGTTATCATCTTATATCATGACTTGTGTTCATGATTATGATTCTCAAATTTTTATCCCACTATGTTATTCCCCTTGAATCACAGGTAAAACATTAACAAATTCTTGTAATTTATTATTAAATTAGTTAGATTTAAATGACACTCCTCTCTTATGTACATCCTGAGGATATCCCAGGTAGTGTTATAAGATCAATAGAATATAATGACGTGTTATAGAATTTTTATTAAAAAATTTTATTTAATAACTGTCCAATTTGATTATTTTATGTATCTAATTATCAAAAGACATTTTAACTCTTCATATTTTTGGATTTAGATATATATATATACATATGTAATAAACCAATAAATAATTTAAATCAAAGGTATGGTTTGTTATAGTCGGTATAGGAGAAATATAAAGTTATTTTTAGGTTTATATATTAAAAAAACATAGTGAACGAAATTGGGAAATTACCAAACATAGGAAAAAAAGTAAAATTTTTAATGAAAATTGTGACATTTTCCAGAAAATTAAATCCTTTTCATTATATTGAAAATAGGAACATGATGTGAAACTTATATAGTTAGTGGTAATAATTCAGAAAATGTTATTCGGGTTTAACATATACCTCTTGCATGATAATGATACATGATAATGAAGAGCTAGCTAGACATAGTTGTGGAATATGATATGGTTAATCATATTCCTATTAAAAACCATTTTAATCCTAAAAAGGACAACTTATATTTATAGTTCAGAAATATATCATGGATAACATAAATTGAAATAATTAAATTCATAATTTTAGGAATACACGAAATTTATGCCTAATCTCATATTTTTTTTTGGTTTCCCATTTAAGTGATAACTATTTTGAATATTATTATCTATATATATATATATATTATGGACAAATTAAATTATTATAAATAGATTAAAATAGTGAATGGAAGTCTACTATTCAATTCATGAACTACATAATAATTATGTGACCATTGTTCTATGAAGTATTTTAAAACACAAATGTTTTGAAGAAATATTGATACTAAAAATCAAAACATGGAAGTTGGGTTTTTTAGTCAAAAACAAAATGTTGAAATAATTACATCTGTTTCATACAAATTTTCCCCCGGTCATATTAATGGGTGGTGTTTACTAGGAAACCTTATGGTACTCTCATTAAAATAATTCAACGAAATTCTATATTGGATCCAAGGATATTACTTGCTGTAAATGGATTTTGGATTGTTTTTTATCAATCCTCATCATGTAATATTATGGAGTAAATGGAATATTAAGGATATTGTATGAAGATGGATATTATAGTTAATCTGGGAAATAGTATTTAAAGTGGTGTAATTTCACAGTGTTTGCCAAATTTTTGGTGTCCAAAATCATGTTGTTGGCTTCCATTGTGAAAAGTGGATTTCCATGTAGGATTTATGAAACTATGGAAAGTGCATGAGTTTTGAGAATAATTACTACATGAGTTGTGTTTCAGGAATTATTTATGAATTCTAATGGTGTGCTCCATGATTATGATGATCATTGCAAAATATAGTTTTCTGGAATGATGTATTCATAAATATGGAATAGACTTGGATTTCTCATATACTGGGAATGTTCTTGCGATGATGATGATCATTGTGAATAGTGATGGGGTTTATATGTAATTATGATATGAGGAGCATCGTGACTTGTGTAGTTTTTATGGAAGGCTTAGTGGCTACGATGATAATCACAAACAGTGAATTTTATTTGAGCATAGCGATGGGAGGAGCGCCAAAAAATGTTATTAAAGTTTTAAAAATAACTATGGAGGTGGTGGATCATCATGAATGACCGATCATATAAATTAGAGGTTTCCACTCTTTAATCAACAGTAATTCTTCCAAGGAATATCTAGAATCGCTCAAATTTAAATTAGTAAGGGGAGCTTCATGAAACTCATATTCAATGTGATCGGGATCATAGAAAAAACACTTGTTGAATATTAAATGATGCTAATTTTATTTGTTAATGAGTAATTCGTGATAAAGGAGTATACCACGGTATGTGATTCAGAGGTGAAGGACCCTTAACCATTTATTTAATGAAGGAAAAGGTATAGTAAGAATGAAAAAGAATATCGATGATAATCTTACCCGCATCGAAGAACTAGATCCTACCGAAGTGAGACAATTACATATCTTATTAGTCATATCCTTCAACACCTCTATAATCAGTTGTTTCCTCTATATTATCTGATTCCCAATCAGAACTTTTTTAATTTTCTTCATGAAGATGATGTACCTATCTCTTAGCTTCAACTGTTCCAATGATAAAGCCTATTTATTGGATTGTCCACGACATTTTTTTAGAAGCGAGGATGGCCCCTATTTTCTTCTAAGATAATGAACTTGTGGTCACCTGTATTGGTTGGTAAGAATAATATTTCATTGTTCTCCTCCTTGGTTGTGTAGTCCTAGTTCCATCACTTTCAAATGTCTATCTTTTCCCACCTTGAAAGATTTCACTATAAGAAGGTATTATAATTCCAATTTATTCTATGTCACTATCAAAAAAGCTTCCCCATTTCCCTATGTTTTTTACAGAGGAAAAATTATAGGCTCCATCATCGTTTCTCACTAGAATACTCTTTGTAGTATCCAAAATATCTCACAGATCAGATTACTTGTTATGGTCCATCGGGGAAAGAACCTGATGATTCTCCACGTTTTCATGACTCCCATGAAGATATTTCTCAAATTCCTTCATACCATCTTCCACAAGGAATTTTATTACATAAAGGCATAGGTTCATGAGGCAGTTTTTTATTCCAACATAGGAGAGCATGGTGATGGTGGTTTATTCTACAAAGGTAGGGAGCTTCGAGAAGAGAATGAAATTTTTGAAGGGCCATCCTGAAAAGATATTTTGAACACAAGTTTTTCAGTTAATATGGTTTTTATGTGAATAAACTCAGGTCATCATTGCAAGAAGAGTCTTTTTCTATGTCAGGAAAAAATTTCTTTTGTGGATGTTCATTGAGGAGCCCTTCATGTCGATAAACTATGTGAACATTCACCCATAGTAGTGAGAAAGGGGAAGTCAATGGATTTATTCTGTGGGATGTAGTGTTTTAACCCTAAAATTATTGTAATTGAATTATAACAAGAAAAAAGTGACTATTTTTGAATTATTGTACTAAAAACTATGGATGATTAGTGTAATTAGGTATAACCAATATAGTGTTGGAATATGCTCCATGGACTAGATAATAGTGGTGAACCATGTTAAACTATTATGTCATCTCTTTATATGTAATTGTTTGATAGGATTAACGGGTTCATACCAATGTGGGAATAATACCTATATCATTAAGAAGAAAAATTTGACACCCTTATTAACCCCTCCCTTCTCAGGGTGTTCTGGGGTCCTTTATCCTATGTATGGATTTTCTTTCCTTATAGATATAGCTTTAATTTCACGGAGAAGTAAATCACCCACTATATAAAAAATCTCCTTATAATTCTACACAATTGTAGGTTGAATAATGGATCTTCATTTTAATTATAAACTAAATAATGTATATAATTTCATTGTGATGAATATTTTCTAGATAAAATGATTAAGACTTCAGAAAAAATCATTATTGAATAAATTACCCTTATTAGATAATAGTACATTGTGTTTCAAAAAGTGTTTTTATATAACTATCCATGTTGATAGGATTGGTTATCAATCATTGATATTCACATAGAATTACCCATATTAAAGAATCAATAAATAATGGACAATATTGAACTGAAATATATTATGAATCAATTCTAATGGAATATAGATTATGGTTTTTATAGACCCATGCGCATTACCATAGTGTTCATTGGAACCATTTAATAAGAAGGAAGATGGATCACTTCACCTTTTCATTGATTATTGTGAGATCATAAATATTATAATTAAGAACTATTATCCATGACCACATATTGATGAATTGATTGATTATCTTTATAAATTATGGTATGGCTATAATGTTTTCTTTTGGTTGGGATAATATTAAGTAAATGTGTAGGGGGATAGAAACAATAAAATATTTTGTTTAATTTCTAGGAAGTATGTGTTAATAGTGATTCTATTTAGAAAAAAAATTCTACAATTATTATCATGGTCGAAATTAATATATTCTCTTGGTATTACCTAAAAAAATTCACTGAATTATTTATAAATAAAGTCTTATCTACTCCAAATCAAGGAGTACCGTTTGGTGAATTACAATATAGTCAAAGATAAATTTAAAATTTAAAATTATGTTTTGATGTACATTATTATTGAGTATTGTATAGAGAAAGTATCATTCTTATGTTTTTTTATCTCCCATTAATTGATCACTTTGGAACTATAGAAGACATAAGCAAAAAATGGATAGTCATTGCCAATATATGTGATAATGATCTTTAGTTACCTCATAATATAAAGTAATTATCTTCTATTTTTGGGAAAATTCTCATGTTTATCAAACACTTTATCAAAGATAACTTAGACGGGAGTGAGGTCTCTATAGATTTATGGATTTGTTTAGATATTTAAATTGATAAATAAGAGTCTAGTCAATTACACTTTTCTCACATTACCTTCTAGTGGATAAATATCGGTGATATACATTGATGCATCCCCAAAAGGCATGGGTTATGAACCCATGAAAAATGAAAACATGATATTTAATGTCTAACCATGATTAATGATTCACAAGGACATCCGGATCCATTATTTTGAATAAGATAAATAAATATTCAAATTGACGATTTTAAAACATTGTACCTACTTGGTCAAAGTGTGACATACATATAGATAAAAAAATTAAGTATATATTCATTCAAAAAGGTATCAATATTCCCCAATGATGATTTTTAGTATTGATCAATGAGTAATATTGTTCTATACATTACCTTTCAGGGATAATAAATAAAGTGGAAAATGTTCTAAGTAGAATGGATTTCATATCCCTAACCATGAAGAGGATTAAAGGTGAACATATATTAATTCAAATAAAAAAAATTACATGGGAATCATAAAAGATACATTATCTCACATTGATCAAATAACTTTTCAAAATATCCCGTCTTGATAGGATTAATAATGTGTAAAAATACAATGAAGATATATATAGAATGGTAGTGAATTTTTTGGTGTTCAAATTTTATAAATATAGGCTAATAAGTTTGGGAACCCTAATATGTTACCTATTAAAGACAAAACTAAAGAGAGAACATCTAGATGATGAAAATATATCGTCATTTTATATTTATCCAAGAATCACTAAGATATATAGATATCTAAATAAAAACATCGGGTAGGAACACATGAAGAAATAAATTAAATAATATGTATCCTAATTATTTTTATTCCAATTTCACAAGGATGAATGAAATTATTTTAAGTGAATAGTACAACCATTTCTAATACCAGTGTAGAATAAAAGTGTATTCGGATACCCATGGACTTTTAAATCAAATAACATTATTTCTGTGTCAGTTTTCGGCATTATATTACCATTTAATTCCATTACTATGAATGAATATTTCTCCCTTGATAAACTCATTATAATATAAATTAGAGAAGTGGTATGATTTCATCAGGTATATCCCTATATTATTTTATCATTATCTAATCGCAACTATGAGGTTCTGCATAAGCCTTCAATAAGCATGGAATGAAGAGATAATTTTGAACAATACAAATCACCTATTGATAGATAGTAATATTGTATGAACTATTCAGTTTATAGAGGATATGAGGTGATCATGTTTAATAGATTTCTATGGTTGTTAGGATCATCTCCTTCCCCTAGTGATGTTTTCAAATAAAAACATCTTAAATTCTAAAATTCATATTTTTTTACCAAAATTATTTGTATAAGAACATGAGAGTTATTGTTCTTATCCATGGTTTGAAATATATATTTCAAACCATTAAATTTTATATGACATCTATGAGCGGCCAATGGAAAATTATTGTAGTGAACCACAAATGAGACCTAGAGTTCATGGTCTCCAACTAGGTGTTCCTTTATATTCCACCATGGAATAATGTAATGAGGTTTGGATTGAAGAAAACACATATGAATTGATACATATTACCATTTTTGAACCATTACCATATTGTAGTTAATTCTTTTCAACTAAACATATGACCTCACTTATCTCTTGTATATTATTTTTTTATATCCTTCTCAATGAAAGTACATATGTGACCCCCCACATGTATTTATTCCAATTGTGGTATCTTTAGATAATGATATTTTATATGAGGAGTAACCACTGAATGTCATATATCATAGAGAAAACGTTTTAGGAAAAAATTCAATGAACATTGTTAAAGTATTTTAGGTGAGCCACATTTTTTAAGAGGAAACATGGGAAGAAGAAGAGGCAATGAAATAGAAGTACCATATTCTACTTTAAGGTATGGAATGAAATTTTTAGGGTGAAGTTTTTAATGTTATAAAAATGTAAGAACACAAATGTTTTTAATGTATATTCTCTATTTAATGTTAAAATTTTTAATTACGTTATGTATTTACATAAAATCATAAATTATTTTAAATTTTTTATTTTGGACCATTATAAAATATAACTCTAATATCATTATCCTAATTGAAAGACACTTTAGAATAATTTTAATTATGATTATAGTGGTTCTTTATTTTATATCATGATTACTATATAATATAATTTATAATAAAATCTAAGTAATATATAAGTAAAAGGAGGTTGACTTAACTAGTAGGATTATACCATTTGAAGCCCATTTATCAAAGCTTCTGAAGGAGATGGAATCCCATGGTTCCACACATGACTTATTAAAAACTCAAATTAAATAACTATAAATCGATTGGAAACATATATAAAAAAGTTATATCATGATCACTACCCAATCAATATTCCCCAAACCACCATAAAACGTTTTACAAGTGCACACTAACTCTTAAGGCGCATTCTGGTGCAATAATGAGTCATATATCTTCATTATAATTGTATGATTTTATATTTTATCTAAAATAATATAATTATAATATTTTTCATTTTCATCATTATTATATATACATGGATGACTAATAATTTTGATAAATATTAGATTTTGATATGTAATAAATTGTTTATGTACTTTTGGAAAATATTAAGTTTTAATTACAATGATATTGTTCATAAATCTAAGAGATATGAAATAATTTTTTTTTTTAAAATATAATTTATAACAAAGATTTATTTATAAATATATTTTAATATAAACTAATAATTTCCAATGTTTGTTTTATATTGTTAGGAATATTTGTTTGGTAGTAAAAACTATTATTATGAAAAAAAAATTATTTAAAATTTGAGAATATCATTTTAAAAAATTATTATTGGGAAATTATTATTTCCTTTGAAATCAATGTATCAAAATTATCAAATTGTTATTTGTTCATAATTTTTAGATAAAATTAATTTTTTTCATGTTAATGACAATATATAAATAAAAAGTAAAATTCATAACCATTGAAAAATATATTTTCCCTATAAAATTTTATGCTTTTACATATTTTATTTATTCTATAAGCCCTAAATGAATCCCTCATTAATCATATTATCTGTTTAGTATTAAAATTAAATTTTTTAATAACATTAATCGCTTCCAAATGACAAATGTGATTGTATAAACTATCAATATTTAAAAAAAAATTGAAACCACTCATCTTTGGAATAAACCATGGTAAAAACAACGAGAAGGTCTATAGTTTCAATTATTTCATCACTTAGAGTCCAATACCTTAGAATAAATATTTCCCACATATATTTATATAATTAACCAACCTGCCTCCAAATAAATTTACTCTAATCATATTGAGCATTAATTTTCCCTCCATATCCCACTATGATTACCTCCATAGGTTCCACAAATGTGAAACCCTGAGATATTTTGAATTATTATTTACCAAATTAATTTAAACATTTTTTTAAATTTTCTATTACACGCATCACTAAATATAGTTTTGTTATATATTAAATCACTCTTTATGGATTTCATAGACTGCATTCAAGACCTAGATTAGATTTTCGTACATGAAACACTATGTTTGACTTATTTTACACACAATTCTGAGCTCTTTTGATAGCTTACGTAATACACAAGGCCGAGTTTTTACCTAACTACAATATAATATTAATATTGTTGTAAAAATATTATTATAGATACAACCTAGTCATTGGGTTGTATGTTAAGAATAATAATAAATAAATTTGAAAATATATTTTAAACATATATTTATATTTATTCAATTGGGTCTCTATTATAATAGGTAAATGAAGAAACTTTTAGAAATTAATGAACATTATTTTCAAAAAATAATAGTTTCCTATGTACATTCATAGTTTTATCTAAATAAATTTAAAAAATATATAGATTAATTTCTTAGTAAAACATAGAAAAAATATATTTTTAAAATATTATTAATACATATCTATCATATTTGATAGTTAAAAGATGATAATAAATGCAATTTTTTGAATAAATATATACATTCATCTAAAAAGTAATTTTACGGCCTCTAAATTGATAATACATTTCAATATAATGTAATGAAAATTTATGTATTTTTATGTCAAAATAAACATTATAATTAAATAAAGAAAATAAACTTTATCTTAAGGTAAATTTTTCGTTTTTTATCTAATGTTATATTTTTTTATGAATATTGAAAAGTACTATATTTTTTTTCAAAACAAATATTGTTTTATATAATTATTTTATAAGGTATATTTATATTTTTAATAGTTTTAAAATTTAATATAGATAAATATTTCATTAAATAATCCAATTTTAATTATTTCCATCAATTTCACTATGAAATTAAATATTAAAAATCACCATGCATTTGAAAATTTTTACATTATAAACCCTCTTTATCATCCCATCTGCTGGATTAAATTGGAATTAGTTTCTACCACATATGTGATTATGAGTTGGAAAAAAAAGATTCCATATTTTGAATTAGAGTAATATATAATTTCAAAAATGTAATCTTATTTTTTGAAAAAAAATTATTTATTGTAATCAAAATTTATTACAATGATTTAGAGGAAAATTATCTTTCTAAGTGACTATAACATACAATTAAAAACCAAAATGACCTTAAAACATGTCCATAATCCATTTTATGGATATATTCTGATCATATACAACCATTAATATAAATTTATATGTTATTGGATAGAAATTTCATTAGAAAATCATTGGTGAATTTTATTTTAAAATATTTACAAGAATTCCACTCCTTCTCCACTGTAAAAAGGCACAATACCCACACATATTTACACCACTAAAGCAGTTATTCTCACCCAAAATCTTCTCAAAGGATCTCCAAAAAATCATCTATTCCACCTAGAAGCCTCTCATTGGGTTTAAATTTTACCAAGGAATCTATTTTGTTCAAAGAAAATGAATTACCCAAAGAGAAGGTAACATCCTTCCTGAAGCACAAATCATTATTTTAGTTCTCCACAACCATAATTACTTGTATTCCATTATTATATAATAACACCAGTGTCATAAATATAATTATATTTTGATATTATATCTATTATACATTCAGTTATACAAAGATTAGTCTAACGGGTAACAAAATTACAGTTATAGTCCATGGAAAACTACTACCTCACAAATTGATGTTGTTTTTTCATTTACCACCTATCATTGTTGATTATTATGACAGAAAATAGTTTCTTATATCTTAAATATGATATTTATGAAGTATTTATTCTTATGGAATATTTATACAACAAATACCGACATAATTTCCATTTTTGTAAGTATGATAATTTCGATTAGGAAAGTGTAGTCTACCACCTTTTCAAAGCAATACGATTCGTTCACACAATACATGGAATGTTTTAAGGATGCATTTAGTGAAATTGTATGATATATATTAAATAATAATTATAATATAATTATAATATATATATGTGTGTGTCTTTTACATTCATTCTTTTAATACGATAATAAAACCGCAACAATGTTCATACGTATGTATGACCTACCGTATCTATAAAAGGTGTATTTCATTTCATATTTATATATTATATAAATTATTACTAATAATTATTTATAGAATATATAATATATTTATAACATGATATATATTCTATAAATTATAAAATCATGATCTCAGTAAGTGTATCAAGAATATAAAATCAAAACACACACAAAACATCATGTGAATATCACCAAGAATATAACACGAACATGGGGTTGTTAATAAGCAGTTAATATACATTTATTAAAAAATAATCATTGGTATAATATATAAAAATATGGGATTTCTATACATTTATAATATTATTATTTTTATTATACATAATTTTTGAACATATAAGAAAAAGGCAATACTTAAGGTAATAGAAATTCCATCACCCTTTTTATTTTGCTTATATTGATGTCATATTCACCACTATCTTCTTTTTTATGGTGTATATTTTTAATGATAAAAATTAATATCATTAATATTTTTTATTTATTTATAATTTATTTTTTAATTGATGTGATTCTTCTAGGAGGACCATGATTAAAAAATTACTCTAGTATTAAGGGTTTTATTATCTCACTTTTAATTTTAGTGTGACACAGGCCACTTTCATCTCATATTTCATATATATTGAATGTATACTACCCATGTAAATATTCTATAAATATTATAAATATATTAATGGGTAATTATAATAAATTTTTATGAACATTATATAATGATGATTAATATTCAAAACTCAATAAATTGGTAAATTAATTGTTTTCCAATTTTCCTTTTCTAGATATAAGGCAAGTTATACACCAATATTCTTCTACGCGGTCTATATAAATAAATTTGAAAATTTATATAATGAAATTGATTATTTTCATGAATTTTTTTAGCATAATGTAATTTTATTTTCATATATGCGATTTTTAATTCTGCGTTACAAAGTGGAAGGAGTTTTATAAAACAATCTCATTATTTATTGAAATTGTTTATGAATATGTTTACATTGATTACAGATTACGATCCATATCTCAATAAGTCTCATTATATATACTTTCATTTGGTAAATTATGATATATTCATGAATTATTACCAATTTCCTATATTTTATACTTTATATAATTTATAGAATCACAGTATGAAAATATTATTTAAATTCTCTATTCGGTCAAAAATATATTTCTTTTAAAAACAATGTTTTCAAATAATAAATTAAAAAATGATTTTGAATTGGTATTTAAAGAACATTTTAAAGGTAAATTTATTTATAAAAAGGTTTATGATTTTAAAATATTCATTTATATGTTTTAAATCAATTTTCAACGAAATAGGTTACAAAAAATTTTAAATATGTATTTATAATTGTTCTATGTTCATTTAATTAAATGGTTTTAAAATTTTTTTGAAGCATTATTTATAATTTTTTAAAGTGTTTTCAAATTAATTTTTTTTAAAGCGTTTTTATGATTTCCTTATATGTTTTCATAGTTTTTTCAAAAGAATGATAATCAAAACATATTTAGTATTTCCTTATAAGTATTCAAGTTTATTGTAAATGAAAATGGTTTTCAAAATATTTTAGGTTTTAAAAATATATTTCAAAATAAGTTAGTATATTTACTCAAGAAATGATTTAAATGATATTTCAAAACTATTTATCATTTAAAATGGAATCTTCTGTTGTTAGTCATGACTTTCTGGGGAATTAAATAATTATTCCTTTTATATTCATTCCCTATGTGGTATATATGTTTATGAAATTTGGTTTATGATTCCCATTTCTATATAATTTTTTATGGTTTTTTAAAAACCCATTATTCTTCATAGGTTATATAACTGCGAAACCCCCTCGTTTTTTGACATTTATTATTTTTATAAAATAATATAGAAACCGGTAAATTATTCTTTTGGTAATGATATTATTAAATTTTTTTGATATATACATATATTTCTTGTCATAGGCTATGATATGATTTTTTACGATCTGGTGAAAACTTTTTGTATGGTTTAGTTATATGATGCGTGAGACCTATATCTCCTTCCAATGAATTGGGTGATGAATTATATGTAATGAGATAATAATAAGAATCAGGTTGACAGTATACATCCACTAAATTAAGATGTGAAAGGCTGATCCTCCATTGGAAGACGGAGAAACGTAAACTACTTTGGGTTTATGGGGATCCTAGTCCACTATGGAAAGATGGGGAAACCTAATACACTATAGAAAGATGGGGAAACCCTATTCCTTATATAAAAAGGATTGGAATAGGGGATTCTTGTGCATCCCTCAAACTAGGTGTAGTCCCCACAATGTTCCCTGATTAATTTGGCAATAAGTTTTGTCTTGTAAGGAATGATATTACGTGTTTATGTATATTCCACATATATATGTACTGGGCCTATGATTTTATTAAATGTCCCATGTTTATAATTATCTTATGATTTATGAATTATTAACTACAAATATTTGTAATTTGTCTCCTGATTATGTTCCTTGATATAAATGGTGCGATATTAAAATGTTATTTTCAAGTTCATATACCACTATGTTCAGGATATTCTTACACATTTCTTTTATTTACCATTATCAAGCATTAGATCATAATCATTGTGACATATTGTTACTAATTTTTATTTTTTTGTACCCAATGATTCTATTATATAATGATTGGGTATGTTCTCATGACATTTATGGTGGTTTTTCTGATTTTTATGATCTCAAGGCTACTACGTGGTTTGCACATGGTTTAAACAATGTGTGAACCCTATTGTGTGGGTTGTGAATAGTGTATACATAGTATAAATAAAGTGTTAATTTTCTGCATGGTTTGATCATGGATTAATTAATGTGTGGAACCTATCTAATGGTATATACATCATTAGTACTAATATTGTGAAATTTTCTAGAAAATCATGCAATCAGTAAATGATGTTACTAAAATCTGAATTAATATCTCAAAACCCCCAAAATAACCCAAAATCCACCCAAATTATCTAAATCTAATTATTATGGTACTAGAAGTCCAATGGAAGAATTTTTGCTCTCCCATACCCATACCTTGGTGGATCCAAGTTGCAATCAAAGTGGTGTTCATCTTTTAAAGAGTTATTTTATTTTTGATCTTCGATCTATTTTATTGTCTTGATTTATTGTTACTAAATTTTGGGAAAGCCTTTTTTTGTTGGATCTTGATTTAACGGTGTTTAAATATAGATCTAGGATCTCCTCTCTCATCTTTCATGATCTATCTTCTTAGATCAGTTGATCACCATCGAATGTGATACATCTCTGATTTGTTGCGGTTGGATTCCATAATTTACATGTAGGTGTTTCTATGATTTTACCTCATTTTATAATAATTATTTCTAGATAAATCATAGATACATGTTATCAATTTTATAATACATGTTTAATAAAATTAATACATTAAATAATATTTACATATTTCTTCCAACCTATTATCATTAAATTGATTATGGAAAAAATTGAATGACTATAATCATAATCCATGTCACCTTTTTATTAATAATTAAAATTCCATTTTTGTTAGGATTTATTTTTAATGATATTTTATAATTTATCTTCTAAAATTGATGTATATTGCTAAGGTTTTGATTTAAAATATTAACATCGATTATTTTAAATAAATTATTTAAAAAATTAGATATAATGAGGATCAATGTTAATATTTTTCTTAGAAATTTATTTAAATTATTTACTGTTATTTTGAGTTTAACATTCTATAGTAGTTATAAGGGTATCCATTTAATTAATGTTTTATGTCAGTAATTGGATATATTTTTAGAGTTTAAATTATTATCTCTTCATTAGAGTATTTATATGTATTGTATAACTTGTGTTGACCTTTTGTTGTGATAAAAACAAATGAAAAGATCATACATTATATTAATAGTTCTCATTATCTATAAATGATTTAGGAATGAAAAATTATCCTTCATTTAATGTGATGGTAGATGATGTGGAAGATGGTCAACGAGAAATAAAGTGTGTGATTGTCCTAAAATCAAGTAAGTATATCTTTACATCAAAATTCATCATATTTAGAAAAATGATGAAGAAAAAAATTGTTGTTTAATTCCATAAATTTTTTTGAACCCATGAACATTAAATTATCAATGAGTTATGAATTTTAAGCCTTTAATATTCAATTAATCAGTCACTTTTTTTATTGATGACCTAAATCAATCCCTACAAATACTTATGATTTTCATCTAAGCCTACGTTTACACTTCATACATATGTCACCCTTTGGTGAAACAAAGATACATATTAAATTGGGTAATTTTTACCTTTCAAACATTCATTTTTTAGGATTTTGTAGTGTTCATTTTTTCAAAGTGGTTTTCTAGGTATAGAACATTCAAGTAATAAACATTAATAAATCAGAATAATTTCAATTGAGAAATTCATTTTAAAGGTGGTAGAATTTACCAACCATATAATTTTATTTTATGTTTATTTATTATATTTGATATATTTATTTGAAGAGAAAAATATATACTTTTTTATCTTAAATCACTAGGTTTGTCTTTCCTAAACTACGTGAAATACACGGTTAAGCTCAGGTATATAGAACACTAGTTTTGGATTTTGTTGCCCATAATTCCTAGTTCATTTGACATCTTTCATAACACACAAATCTTAGTTTTTTTAAAAAATATAATAAATATAATAATATTATTATAAAATTTTTATATCTACAAGTAAGCCATGGGAATTGAAGTTATGAATATGATTAACTAAATTTTAAAAATATTATTTACAAATTTATATAAAACAAATACATTGGTTATCAATAAATAGAAATAAAATTATGGAACATTTGAAAATAAAGAAATTAATTTTAAAAGAAATATATTTTTCAATGTGAAAATATAATTATATATTTTTATATTAAAAAACACGTAATATCTAGGCCTGAATCACCCCAAAGATGGTGGACAGACTAGTGGGTCATAAGGCCTCAAGAATGCCTCCCCATACATCAGATTTTTCTGACTAGAAGCGACTGTGTAAAGGAGGTTTAGTGGGTAGACTATAATATCATAATCTTAATTTCATTGTGGAATATCTCTACATAAACTGCAGCTAACATTAAAACCAGAAAATAACTTAATGAAAAAAAGAAAAACATAATATAATGTCAGAATAAAATGAAATGGAAAACATTAATTCTATATAATGGTTTAGGTAGTGTCAAGTGTTACTAAAAGGTTTAATGAGTAAAAAATATAAATTAAAAGAAAAACACAATGGTCAATTCCTCGAGAATCCAAAGCAAGAGCACAATCATGTTCTCAGTTGCTCCTATATACACAAAACAACAAAAATAATGAATCTAATGACATATGATATATAATATATACTCGGTTTCCAAATAGTACCTAAGAAGGGTGTGAGATCATAATATCAATAGGTCGGCACCAACATTGTATATCCCAATCCATTAATTGATATAAAAACTAATATAGTGTGTATGCATAGGAATAAAATAAGTGATGAATAAATAACAACGACCCCCACCCCCCCATGTTCATAAGGGACAAATGGTAGCTATAACTACTTTAAAACCCCTTTAGATATTTATTTCTGTGTGTATATCATCCTCCATCAGGATGGATCACCCAAATTGGTGGAAAATGCTTCTTCTAAGCATTAATCATTCAGAATATTCCATAAATATATGACCTCCACCCTCAAGCTAACAAAAATTGATTCTAATGCACAACATGAATATCTCCATCAATTATCATGTGACTATGCATATTTCACTCAGGTATCTGAAATAAATAATTAATCTTCCCTCAGGTATTCGGTACCAGTGCACCTATCCCTCAGAAAATATGAAATCACACATCATGCCCTCATGAATCACAATAATATCCCCCTCAAGTATTTTGTTACTATGCATCTAGCCCCTGGGAATCCAACATAAACTAAAAATATTCACTCATGAATTCAGTACCAGTGTGCCTTTCAATCAAGTGGTAGAAAATGTGCACCAATTTCTTAGGCTAAAAAAATACAAGAGTCCGTAGAAATCCCATATAATCGTATACTCTTCTATCGAGAATTATGTACCTATGTGCATTTCCCTCACGAATTAAATATTAACATGAAACAATACATTATGTTTCCACATTAAACATGACTCATATCTAAAAAATATAAACATTACAACCCGTATCAAATCCTTAGGTATCAAATATATTGATATCACATACTCTACAATTTTAACAAATAAAAATCACAATTCTATAATAAATCAATGAATAATTATCATCATAAGACACAATGATAAATATAAAAAAAATTACCACATATAAAACAAATTCACTTCATTAATACACGATCATAGTTATCATAAGTATTATATAAAACATGATTTATTAATAATTCGAACCTAATGTCATTAAAGTAATAAATAAGTATTTTAGACAAGGTGATTCTACAATAATAAATAAAAAAACAATTATGCCAATTCAAAAGTTTAAGACAATAATAAATCGATTTATCCAATTATTATAGGGCTTAATAATCAAATAAACTATGTGGTAATTAAATAAATGGTGGAACACCTATTTGGATGTTGCATGTCTCCATATCTATACCTATAGACCCATATATATTCATTAGTCATTAAAATAGATTATTATAGTTTAATATGAATTTTATAATTTATCTAGTCATGCTTGATTCATGCCAGTGTGATCACACATGTCAAAAATACTTTAAATAATTATATCACATAGAAGGAGATTAAATTTAGACAACCCACATCATTTCCTTTCAATGCATGCAACATCCACGAAGCATGTCATTTAATTTATTCAAGTCATATCAATGAATCATTTTATATAAACTGTGCTTATTTAATCATAAAAATAGGCATGGTTTTACCACCATAACAAGTCCCATTCGAATTAGTTATGTTAAAAAAATCAAGGAATTAAATCCATTGTGTAAATACATTATATTCAATTCATTCCATTAAATTGAACAAGTTAATAAATTTCAATTAATTCTATTTTCATAAATAAGTCCATGACATTGAATTTATTATATGGAACAAGAACATAGATGTTGTCTGTTTTCATTAAGAATTTATTATGGAAACTACTTTTTCAAATTACAATTGGGGCCATGTACTATAAACATTCAATATATCAATTATAGATTCTAAGAATAATTAAATATAAAAAAACAACCTAGAAATAATTTATGTCTAATCACTACATTTATCCAAGAAGATAGGGTACCTCCATTAGATGTGTTATATTATAAAAACATTACATTTTTTATCAAACAAATCATTTATCATATTTATGAAATCGATTTATGGTTTTTAGAAAAAAAATTCAAAGGACAAAATATTCCATATTACTATGAAAAGTAGTTAATGAATTCTAAAATTTAAATCGTCAATGATAGGATCCTACCTAACGAAGAAGACCTTGACAAAAAAATTTCACCTGAAACTTTCTACCTCAGAGCTTCTTCCCACATTCTTGCACATTCAATTATACATTTATACACCTTAATCTAATGTAAATATTCCCCTCCCCAATAGGTATTGAGTACAATGATGATATATATATATATATAAACACACACATAACTATATATATGAGTAAAAGACTTCAAAGATCCACAAAACATTCTCGAAGCGAAAAAAACAAGTCAGAACCATCGTGGTGATGCCGAAATACTAAAAAAATACTAGGAACAATAAATCTATGAGAACATGCCAAAAAATAGTGCAACTATTAAGGATGTATGGAAATATTACACTAAATAGATGTTGGTGAAACAAATAAGTCCAATCATCTTTTCCTTCATTGGAGGATTTTGTAACACGAATAAGGGAGCCTTGAGAGACCCTTCTCACAAAATAAAATCAGAGGAAAACATGAAAAACATTAATATCCCAAACCATAGGCTTGGCAGAACCTCACTGGGTGACAAAAAGGTGGAAAACCTCCAATGCGAGGGAGGAGATGAGGGAAGAAGACCTTAACATGAGAAATCGAATACAAATATTGAAAAATCCATGTTAATATCATTTAATAAAGAGGAGTCAGGAGGGGCTAAATTTCACACTAGAGTGGAAGAGGAAGAGGGTACGTTGTGCTGATAGATGTGCGGGAGACCCTATGAGTCCCTTAGGAAAAACCTAATAATAATACTAGTATTTTTACTATTATTAATTTTGTAAACCCCATTTATTTTCATTAAATTTTAATTTAATTAATTTAATTTCTTTAAGAAAACACATAGTTGTGTACATAATCTCCAAAACTTTTCTGAATATTAGTTAAAAAAATAATCAATCAAGTAAACCAAAAAAAATATTTCTTTGGTTTTCTAATTGGTTAAAAACACAAAATGTTACAACCCCCCCCCACACCTTATAAATTCTCATCCTAAAGAAGTATTTAGAGAATAAAATAAATATCACCAGAACTATAAGGGTCATGAAGTCTATCTTAGATGATGACATTTCATTTCAAAAACACCCAACACACCTCTACGATTTTTTCAAGAATATGGAACTTATTCAATTTAAATATGAGACAATGATAAATTTTTACAAACCCAAATATTGAAAATATGCATATCAAATCTTGTTTATCTAGATAAATGACCATGTTTTTATCAATTAATAAAAATAACTTGTGGTTTTTCCTAGTATACGTCTCAAACATTAAAAGTGGGACAATTCCCAAAATCGCCACCATCACCATCGGTTGTTTATTACAATTCATACCACTAAGTGGTTGAGTGACACTCGAGGAATGATTTTATTTAACACAATAAACTCAATTACTTCTAGGGTCATATCAGGGACCCCATTGTATGGTAACATTAAATTCCAGATCGGCCAAACAGAACTGGTCTTGCAAGATTTCTAGGATGAAACTTCCTACCTTTAAAACACTACCACCGTAACCCAAAAACATGCTTAAAAATGGTATCTTATGACCTTTTACATTAAAAAAAGATAAAATAAGTGATACACCTATGACCGACTATCTGAATGGTTTTTTATCATAGAAAACCAGTGCATTCAAACTGAACATTGATGGATAATTCTAAGGTACCAGGAATTCCATAATAACATGTCAATAGATGCTGATACATGACTTCTAGTGACATTTCTTGTTTAAGGAATCACCTAGGAGCATGAAAAATAGACTATGATATCCTTATATTGAAATGACTAGAGTTTAAATATCAACACTAATGTATTATGTACTCCATCATTATGAGTGAGGCACAAATATATGGCTAGGTTGTCCACATTTGAACACTGACTGAGCATAAGGAGGTATTATTCTTGTAGTCAAGTCAGAGGAAATTGATGTTGTACAGGTGTTCCTGCAAGTAATTCCTACACTAGAATCCCAAGGTCACTCAATATTAAACAAGCATAAAAAATAACCATTCATTAATAATGAAACACTTATAGTCCACTTGAACTTACCGTCAACTTTTAAACTACATAATAGAGTAAGGAAAATTCTCTCTTAGTGTATAGTTGATGAGGTCGATATTGGGGACATGGTGTCTTTCAAAAAGTGGTACACAAAGAGGATTGTAAAACATACCAGAAGAGAATTGGGTGATCCACTACTGGTCAATAACATAGAAAAAACTCAACTTCACCTACTAATGCACTGTCATTAACGAATCACTAAGCCTTTTCCACCGGTGTTATCTCCTGATCAATTAAGATTGAAAACTATAGTCCACCCATGAAAAAAATCATTTATCCATGGATTCATCCCCCACTAACCACAAAAACATCATTCTTTTCAGAAATCCCCATTGTGATTTAATGTTCACAAGTCACACAAGTAATTAAGATAGCCAGACCATTCTCTAATGGTCCACTCTGGTAGTTATTATTATATTTAGAAGGAAACATATATAATAGGTCTGACATGAAACTTCCCATCTCAGGAGTGTCCTAAATGTAAAAAATTAATAGATATACTATCCTTTTAAAATTATAATCTATTATAACCTCTATAAATAAAAACATTAAAAAATGGTATAATAACCAAAACCAAGCTGACTAGTGTTTCAAAACACCATGGTCACTAATATTCTTCCAGAGCATTGTGATGAAATTTATTTCCTTACACTAAATTAACTATACTATAGAAATGTATCGAGACCACACTCAATTGCATAAGGCTAAATAATCCTACCAAAATCAACCAGTTTATTACATCATTAAAAACTCAATGTGTATTGTGTATACTGACGCATACTAACAAGTGATTTATTAAGATGACAGAACATAGTGAAAACCATACCTTAAATGTATTCCCCAAAATTTCAAGAATATGATGTTCCATACATGATATTTACCCAATGTCATATTTCCACATATGACTAATAACCTTGAAAACCCATATCATGTTGTTCTTCATAGAGGAAAATAAAGGGTTAAACAACCTAAAATACTATCAACCATGCCCGATTCATGTCTAATGAGATGAAACAAAATATTAATCAGTTATAACACCCATATCAAATCCAATAATTCCACGAAGACCCATTTGGAAAATGTCTCATTAAAAATGTAATATTCCTACAAGGGACAATTGTAGTAGAACAACACCAATATCCAAAAAACACATGACATTGAAAAGGAATATATATTCTAAGGGTGATACCCACCATCGTCTAGCCCATTTCTATGGAGAAAGAATCAACAATATCACTAAGTCATGTCTAATATATAATTCTCTAGTCTCAATATATCACCATTTATACAGTTGTTAAATAGAGATGATTCATATGGAATATTCCTGTTATAAAGACCTAACCTTAAACATTACATAATCTTGAATTACGTTACTAATTCACATTGATGATCTTTTCACGTTTAAATAACTAGATAATTAGGTCATAACATAAACATAACTAATTGAATATTACATGTAGACTCTTCTAATCAGTACCCATTTTTTCATAAAATAATAACTCTTTCAAAAAAATCGTCATGTCTAGTTCCATGTTTTAGACAACCTAACTTTTCCTTGATCCCATGCTTAACCCTCTGATACATTATGTCCTTTGAAAAAAAAATTAAAAATATGGGATGAGTATAAAAATCTCAGTAAGTGATACACAAAGAAAGAAAACTGTTAGTTTTTCAAAAAAATGTAAACCTTCAATACCATGTGATAACTATTTATTTTCACTTTTATGAATTAGTAAATACTCTTCACTGAATAAAAGATTCATTTCATACCCATTTGTAAACAAAATATTACCATAAAACACATATATAGAACACACAAAAAATATAGTTAACTTGGGACATCAATGTATATAAATGGAATAAAATACAGTCGACTTCTACACATATCACTAAATGGAATATCCATACGGCTGACTTCCATACCCAATTTGTTGGAGGTTATAACATAGCCACCTTTCTTGGTTTATCATGACACCACCCGTCATTGTTTTATCATGTTCCCATCTATAAAATGTCTATGTATGATTATAAAATCATAACACCTAAAATATTGAAAATATAAACATTTCAATAATAACATTTCATTTTCAATCACAAGAAATTATTTCAAGATATTGAAATAATTAATCCATTTTTAAAACCATTTTCAATACCAAAACACCCAAAAATATAATAAGGGATTTATTTCATTTTAAAAACATTAAGGCTTATAGAAGAATCCAAATAATGATTATATCGACTTAGAGGTCATTGTCACCAAAAATGATAAAAACATTCCTTTTATCATTTAGTAAAATTCATCATAGAAAATAGATTACCATTAAATGAAATTTAATGTAAACAGGTTTTATTCTATACCATATAAAATAAGGAGGTGTATATTATCAAAACATGCCTCAATGAAAGAATATTGATACAAGGTCTCTTACCTCATTACCGAATTGACACATTCATTTTTTAATTTCATGAGTAATAAAACTAAGTTAATTTATACATTCATAAGAACCTTTTTCATGTCTATTATTATTTTTATATAACTTTTTACCTTTCTATAACAATTAGTTAATTATTTGAGTTCATATCGAACATTTTTTCCATGTTCGGAAGATGGGTTAAAAATGAACTTGTTATAATTACAAATTGTCAATTTCATCAAAAGTACATTATCTCCAAAATGATATTCTAAATTTATATATCATATATATCATATATATATATATACACTATATATATTTATTTATAACAGTACAAAACAATTTGAGTTAAGATAAGAAATTAAATGCATCGTTCATAGAGATGGTAGGTCGTACGTACACATGAAAGCTACATTCATTTCTATTCCGTATTTTAATGGAATGAAAAAATTATACATAGGTATTTTATAATAATAGTGTAATATATAATTTTGAAAACTCCAACCTTTATACATCCCACATATGTCATGAACGAGTCATATCATTTTGAGGGCGTGGTAGTCTGCACTTCCTCAAATGAAATTATCGTTTTTACCCATTATGGAAACCATAAAGGTATTATATAAATGAAAAATAAAGAAGAATGGAGACAATATAAATTTAATCCTTATTACATATAAATATAGTTCCATCATAATGGAATTCATAAGAGGCGTTAGGAGATAATCAAACATTCATTGTTTCGTGTGGCAGTAGTTCTCCTTCTAGAGAAATAGTATGTTCTGCACTCATTAGATGGAGGTGTGTGTGAGTTTAATTCGAATCCTTCTCATAAAAAAACCTATTATATTTAGGATACTGGTTTTGATATAAAATAAACAAATAGAAATAATTTAGGTCGTTGGAGATGTAAATAAAAATAAAAGATCTTAACAAAATATGTTACCTTTAAATCGGGTAACTCCCTTTGGTTTCAACCAAAAATATTTCTTCAAGTGCCTTCTTCCTATGGTGAGGCTTCTAAGAGGAAGATATGGATGTATGGAGCTTAATTGGGTAGATTTTGTATGAGCCAAGGGGATTGATAACTGTAAATAATGGGTTATAAGTGGTGTCCTTTTATAAAGTGGGGGGAGAGACTCTATAGGAATGTTTGAAAATATTATTTTATTATATGATGATTTTCGGTTTCTAGAGGTCCAAAACTCATTAATGTAAAAGATAAGATGAATCATGTTAGAAATAAAATCATAAAATAATAATTTTATAGGGTTTGGATATTTTTTAATTTTTATAATTTTATTTATTAAAATCATTCATTAATGAGGTAAACAGTTCATCATCATTTTGTCATGAATAATCTTTTTTATTTTATGTCTAAAAATTATAAATAAAATACCATAATGTAGAAAAATTAATATATTTCGAAAGAATATTTATAATTAAATATATAAATTATATAACCCCATAGAAAAATTGATTTACTAAAAGATATATGTTTAAGTTATCTTTTTCTTTACTTAAAATTAGATAATATAATTGTTCATTATCACTCCCATGTGGCTCCATGGGGATCCCAAATAGAAAAATGGATGACCATGGTTGGAATTGTATGAATCTATAGGAATAATACACATGTTATATTAATTTAATATTATTACAATATTATTTTTTTCACCCTTATTTACAAGATTTACCCTTTAACCATGGTAAATAAAATATTTACCGAAGTAAATATTAATAATGTATAAAAATAAAAGTTACCTATTTAGACAATTTGGAACTCCTGATTCCAAATATGGAATTGATTTTTCCAAAATCAAAATACGGAATTCGGATAAATTAATTTAAAATTAATTCTCATTGTAAAAAAAGCGTGCTTTTATGAAATAATAACTTTCAAAAGATTGAAACTTGTATATTTCCAATTTCAAAGTGAAATTACAACCAGTGAACAAAATTGGATTAAATGGTAAAAATATAATATAATTACACATTAAAAATAACTAAAACATTACCTAACCACATAAATATATTAGATTAAAATGTAATTTTGAATTAAAATATATTATTTTTCACTATTCAATAAATAAATAATTTTATAAGAAAAATACCAATAATTCATCCAATGTAAATATAAATGTTCTAATTCTAATTAAAAATACTATTTTTTCAAATATAATATATAAAATAGGTAAAAACTATATTTAAAAAGAGTTCTCCATGAATAGGCGTTAGGTCAACCTTTAAAAAAATATTAGACTATTTGAACTTAACATTAGATTCATTCACATTTTAAGCATCTAACATTTATTGGATGAATGTAAAGACATTTGAAAAACATGTATAGTTATATAGTAGTTAGTTATATTCATTCCCTCCAATAAAACTGCTAGGTGTTAGCTACCATTTAAAGTATTATTATAATATAATTTTTCGGTGTGACACAGCATTCTTTGCAACATAAGACTTCAATGAAACCCATTGTTGCGTATCAGGTACACCATCAATCATTTCATCCCCATTTATGTAAGATTAATATTTAATTCACAAATATTAATAAATTTAAAAATGTATTATTCATAATTTACCTAGGATGTTACATCCTTCCCCACTTTTGGAAATTGCATCTTCACAATTTTATATACATATCAAATAAGTGGTTGAATTTATCCCCCATAGAATTTTAATATTCCCTCATTACCTTTTTGACTATATGGTATTTTCACAAAACCATTACATGATTAATTACCTTATTCCGTATCAGATTTTCTCTTTGGTCAAGAATATGGACTGGTTGCTCCTCAAAAGAGAGATTCTCTTCCAACTGAACTACCAATGGGATCAAAAAATGTGATGAATTTGGAATATACTTCGTCAACTTTAAAACATGAAAAAAATTGTGTAACTAGGATAAAAATGGATGTAAAGACACTCTGTATCAAATAGATTCATCTTTTTCCATCATTTCATAAGGTCCAATGAACCTCACCCAAAACATTCCTTTCTTTCAAAAATGCTTCATAATTTAATATGGAGAAACGTTGAGAAAGACATGATCACCAACCTCAAAAGAAATATCCTTCTTTTGGTTATCAACAAACCTTTTCTACCAGCTCTGAACTGTTCTCGTGTTCTTTAGAATCATCTGAACATTTTATGCCCTCTCTTCTTCCAATTCTTCTCGCATCAACTTCCTTCACCAAATTTATCCCAAAAATCTAGAGTTTGACACCTCTTCCCATATAATGCCTTAAATTGAGCCATTTTTATACTGAAATGAAAAATTATATTTTATGGAAATTCATCTAAAGAAATATGTTGGTCCAAAAATCCCTGGTAATTCATTGAACAAGAACGTAATATATCTTCCAATGTCTAAATTTTTCATTCTCACTGCCCCTCTGATTGTGGATGAAAAGTTGTAATAAAATTTAATTCATTATCCATGGAATTACTAAGGAATTTCCAAATGTTATAATTAAACCTCAGATCATGATCAGATTCAATGGAGAGGGGAACTCCATACACCCTAATTGTCTCTTTAACATACAACCGTGAATATTTATCTAGAGAAAAAGTATATCGAATAGGAATGAAATGAACAGATTTAGTCAATCAATCAAAAATTACCCTAATTGCATTATTACCTCGAGATGTATTTGGTTATCCCAAAAAAAATCCATGGATATAATTCGTCATTTCAACTCTAGCACCGGTTAAGAATTAAACAGCCATTTCTATAACTGTTATTATGCTTTAACCTGCTGAGAAGTCGTACAATTCACTGTAAAGTCATCAATATCTCTTTTCGTTGTATCCCACCAATAATACTCTCAACGATATCTATATATCTTTTTACTACCAGGGTAAAGTGAAAATAGAGAACTATGAGCATCACATAACAACTCCTTATTCAACTGTGAATCACTAGGCACACATATTCTCTTCCAAAATCTCAAAATACAATCATTATTAATGTTAAAATCAGGAAACATACCCTTCTGAACCCACTATACCTTTTTCGGAAACTCACTATCTTCTTTATGAACTTTCTTTATTCTGTCTGATAGAGATGATTTCACTAACACCAAAGACAAAACAGAGTAATTTCTGGAACCGTCAACTTCTATGCAAAAGTTCATCAACTCCTTAATCAAAGGAGCTTATTTCAAACATAATATAGTAAATGTAGTGTAACTATTTCGACTCAAAGCATTGGCCACATTATTTTCCATTCTTGGATGGTAAAGAATTGTGTAATCATAATCCTTGATTAATTGCATCCATCTCCTCTGCATCATGTGCAATTTTTTCTGAGTAAATATATATTCAAACGTTTGTGATTAGTATGTATTTCACATTTTATTCTATAGTAATGATGAAACCAAATTTTTAAATAAAAAACAATAGCAGCTGATTCCAAATCATGTGTAGGGTAATTTAACATAGTAGGTTTCAACTGACATGAAGCATAATAAATTACCTAATCATTTGGCATAAGAACACATTGACATCCTTTCAATGAAACATCATTCTAGATAACAAACATACCATTTCAAGAAGGTAGTTCCAAAACCGGAGCATTTACCAATATTCATTTCAATTCCAGAATATAACCATTACATTATTTTTACCAAATGATCTTAACACATTTTCGAGTTAACATAGTCATTTGTCTATATAACCGTGATAAATTTTCAACAAATCTCAAGTAATAACCTGCAAAACCCAGAAAACTATAGATCTCAGTTTATTATTAGGTCTTGGCCATTATTCAACAACTTTTTTTTAGAAGGATCAACAATTATGCCAGTTTGTGAAATAATGTGACCAAGGAATGAAATTTGTTGTAACCAAAACAAAAACATGATGTATTTTCCATACAATATCATTTATTTTATATTTTTCAAGAAAACCCTAAAATTACTTTCATAATCCTCTTTAATTCTAGAATAAACCAAAATATAATCAATGAACACAACCAAAAACTTATCCAATAACTCATTGAATATTCTATTAATAAGATTCATGAATACTGCAAGTGAATTGGTTAACCATAAAGGAATAACAAAAAATTCATAATGGTTGTATCTATTATGAAACGTGGTCTTCAGAATGCCTTCTTCCTTTACATTTAACTGATGGTACCCCGACCTCATACCAATCTTCGAAAAATAATGATCTCTTTGGAGCTAATCCAACAAATCATTGATATGAGGAAAATGATACTTGTTCTTAACAGTGATGTTATTCAATGCTTTATAATCAATGAAATGTCTCATTGAACCATATTTCTTTTTAACAAAAAAGACAGGAGCACCCCTTAGTGAAGTACTGGATCAAATGAAACCTTCATCTAATAACTCTTGAAATTTCTTCTTTGACTCTAAAAGTTCAATTTGAGAAATTCGAAAAAGGGGTTTTGAAATTGTATTAGAATCAGAGACTATTTCAATAGAAAATTCAACTTCCTGACTAGGTATAATACCAGGAAACTCCAAATGAAAAACATCATGGTACTAATTTACCACAGGCACATAATTAATCTATACAGTTCCTTTTTTTCTACAATATGTGTAAAGTAACATTAATTTCCATATTTTACTAGTTTCTCAGCTTTCTGATATGTTATAAATATAAGGGTTCATTCTTGTACACAAACTGAAATTCTTTTTGAAAAGAAATATCTTTTGCTCTACAGTAAATTTTAGCATGTTAAAAAAATCCAATCCATACCCAAAATAACATCAAACTCTATAAGAGGTAAAACTATAAGGTTTCCAGGTATATTCTTTCTGAACACAAGGATAAGAAAGTTCTTATGTTTTCTTTTTGTCTCTACATTTCCTCCATGTCTTTTTACCAAAATATCAGGATTTATATCATGTGATAGAATTCCCAATTTACTAGAAAACTTCTCAAAAATGAAATAATGTGTAGACCCTGAATCAAAAAACATTTTTCCAAAATCTGAACTAATAAATAGTGTACCTGATACTACTTCATTCGATGTCCCAACATCTGCTAAAGTCGTAGAAAAGGATTTCACCACCCCTTTCTGCTTATATTCTGACTTCTTTTCCTCAGTTGAGTTCTTTGTAGGACCATCATTTGCATAATGACTCATTTCATTGAACTTAAAACATCTTACCATTGGATTTTCATTGCCTGCTTGATCATCTTCCTCACAGTTACAAGCAATATAACCATACTTACCACACTAGAAGCACTTTCCAGACTTTGTTAAACAATCTCCAGGATGATTTTTACCACACTTCTCACAATATGGTTATTTAATTTTCTTACCTCTAGGTATCTTTGATGAATTGTTTCCCTTTTCCTGTCAACTGGACCCCCTCTTTCATCTACACTCTTATAACAATCGATCATCATAAAACCCCATTTCTACCTTATCGACACATCTAAAAAGCATATCATAGATTTTGAATTCACGAAAGGCCAATTATATTCGATATCATATCTTTAGTATTGAGAAAAAGGGATTTATCTTAATGACAATATCTCCAATAAAATATAGAGCATACCTTTCCATTCAAGTGAGTTTTCCTTCATAACCAGCCACTGTGTCATCCTCGTGCCTCAATTCCAAGAATTGTGTTTCTATCCTAAGACAAACCACCTTACGAAAATATTTATCTTGAAACATACCATTTAATTCATCCAAATCAAGAGAATCAATCTCCTCACAATCCCTGATATTTTTCAATATCGACCACCACTGATCAGCTTCACCATCAAAATGGTAAAAAGTGAGACTAACCTTTTGATGTTCAGTAAACACCATGACATCAAAAATCATCTCCCCTATTTTAATCCACCTTTCAGCTAGCACAAGGTCAGATGATCCTCTGAATGATGGGGGACTCTACTGCATGAAATGATCCTCTACAAACATGTTCCTATGTGGTTGATCTAGTTGATGTCGTGCATGGATACCACCACCATTTATAGCCCGAGTCAACCATGCCATCACTGCAACAAATTGTTCAGTTCTGATTCTTACCATCTCAGGTTGCTAATATGGAAGGTTGTCTACCTCCTGATGTCGTTTAATCAAAGTTAAACTATTTACACTGTGGAAAAATATTCTAAAGACAATAATATCTTAGGCAATGCAACATTGTAATTTGTAAATGCTATATCATTTCAATCTGACTTTAAATTATTTTATGGAAATTAATTTAACAATATTCTCGCTCCTAAATTGTCTAAACCAACCTCTATTACCAACTATAAGGACCCCACCTTTAACATTAAATATTCCATAATTAAGATAATATTTCACATTAGGGATCTTTTCAGGTTTAGATCATTATATAATTAAGTCATAAAATAATCATAACTTGAATGTTACATATAGACACTTTTAGTCATTATCCATTTTTTCATAAAATAAATACTCTTTGAAAGAAAAATTCATGTCTAGTTCCATGTTTTAGACATCATGAATTTTCATTGATCTCATCCCTAACCCAATTCCACTTTATTTAATGTGAAATAAATTTCAAAATCTTGGGATGAGCAAAAAATATCAGTAAGGGATACACAATGAAACAAAAATATTTCTTTTTTAATTCAAAAAGTAACGATGAATACCTTCTTATAAGTAATAATTTTCATCTTTATGAATTAGTAAATACTCTTCACTAAATAAAAGATTCATTTCTTACCAAATTCTTATCGAAACGATTACCATAATACCCATAGAAAGAACACATAACAATTATAGGTAACTTGAGACATAAATGTACTTAAATGAAATAACCATATGGTCAACTTCCACACATATCACGAAATGGAATAGTCATATAGCCCACTTCTATTCCAAATGTATATGAGGTTATAATTTAACCACCCATCCTGGTTTATCATGACACCACCCGTCATTTGGTTTATCATGTAACATCCTACCAAATGTCCAAGTTCCATTATAAAATCATAACACTTAAAATATTTCAAATACAAACATTTCTCTAATATTATTTAATTATAAATAACAAGAAATCATTTCAAGATATTGAAATAATAAATATATTTCAAAATCCATTTTCAATACCAAAACACCCAAAATCAGAATAAGGGATTTTTTTAATACATAAATAATTATAGAGGATGCAAAATAACAATTACAGCGGCAGTGAAGTCATTGTCATAGAAAACGTTAAAAACATTCCTTTTCTCGTTTAGTAAAATTATCATAGAAAAAATGATTAACATTTAATGAAATTAAAAGTCAAATGGTTTTATTATATACCGTATAAAAAAGGTGTATATTAACAAAACATGCCTCAATGAAAAGATATTGAGACGAAGTCCCTTAACTCGTGTCTGACTTGACCCGTTCGTTCATTAATATCCTGAATAATAAACATAAAACAAGTTATGCTGGCTTAAAATCCTTTTCTAAGTTTATTATTCCTTATATATTACTTAATACAGTTTTATAGCAATTGGTCAATTATTTGAGTTCATATCAAGCATTTTTTTGATGTTTGGAACGTGAGTTAAAAATGAACTTCTTATAATTATAAATTGTCCATGTGGTCAAAACTCCACTATCTACATAATGATATTCATGATTTATATATCATATATATCATATATATCTATTATATATATGTATTTATAATAGTACAAAACATTTCAAGACATGATAAGAAATGAAATTCACCATTCATGGAGACGGTAGGCCATCCATACGCATGAACTCTACTTTAATTTCTATTTCGTATTTTAATAGAATGAAAACATAATTATAAAAAGGTATATTATAATTCCAGTATACTATATAATTTCTGTAACTCCATCTTTTATACATCCCTCCTATGGAATGAACGATTCATATTACCTTGAGGGGGTGGCAGTCCGCACTTTCTCAATTGAAATAATCATGTTTACCCATTATGGAAACCATAATGGTATGTTATAAATGAAAAATACAGAAACATAGAAACAATATAAATATAATAAATATTACATATAAATACATTTCCATCATAATGACCATCGTAACAGGTAGTAGGATATCTTCAAATAATTAGTGTTTCGTGACCCACAGAAACAATTGTTCTTAAACCATTAAATGGAGGTCTTTGTATGCTTAGTTAGAATACATATAATAACAACAACCAAGAATATTTAGGATATTTTGTTGTTATAAAATAAAGGAATAAAAAGAATTTATGAGGTTAGAGAAGTCAAAATAACATAAAAGAAGACGTCATCTTTAAATCGGGTAACTCCCTTTTATTTAAACCAAATGGATTTCTTGAAGTGCGTTATACCTAAGATAAGGCTTCTAATAGGAATAGAGGGATATAGGGAGCTTAATTGGGCATATGTTGGATGATCAACAAGTGTTTAGAAGTGTGAAGAATGGGTTATAATTGGTGTCCTTTAATAAGGTTGAGGAAGGGCTCTTTAGGAATGTTTGAACAAATTATTTTATTAAATAATGATTTTTGGATTTATAGGGCCCATAACTCAATAATGTCTAAGATAAGATGATTTATGTTTGAAATGAAATTATCTAGTAATAATTGGACAAGTGCTGGACATAGTTTTATTTATAATCTTATTTATTTAAATCATTCATTAATGAGGTAAATACTGCATCATCATTGTGTCAAAAATAATTTAATTTATATGATGTCTAAAAATAATAAATAAAATACCATGATATAGGGAATATTTTATCATTATAATTAATATTTATAGTAAATGAGATAACATATATTACCCCATGTAAAAATTGATTTACTAAAAGATATATGTTTAAGTCATCTTTGTCTTTACTTGAAATTAATTAATATAAAGTGTCATTATCACTCCCAAGTGGCTCCATGGGTTTCCAAAATAGAGCGAAGGATGACCATGGTCAGATATTAATCATCCAATAGAAATAAGACACATGTTAGGGTAATTTAATATTATTATAATATTATTTGTATGTATTATTTACCAGATTTAACCGTTAACCATGGTAAATAAAATATTTACTGAATTAAATATTCATAGTCTCTAAAAATAAAAGTTTCCAATTTACACAATTTGAAAATACAAATTCCAAATAGTGAATCCATTTTTTAAAATTCAAAACACTGAAGTCACCTAAATTAATTTAAAATTAATTCATGTTGTAAAAACAAAAAATGTGTTTTTATGAAATAATAACTATCAAAAGATTGACACTTGTTTATGTCCAATTTCAAAGTGAAATTACATACAATGACCATTATTGAATTAAATTGTAAAATTACATTTTAATTAAACATAAAAATCAAATAAAATAATAATCTAACCATATAAATAATTTAGATTAAAAGCCAGCTTTAAATAAAAATATATTATTTTTCATTATTCAATAAAAAATGAATATTATAAGAAAAATAACAAAATTTATTCCAAAGAAAATTTCTGTGTTCTGATTCTTAATAAGAATAATATTTTTCATATGTAACATATAAAATTGAAAAAAAGTATATTTAAGAAGGGTTCTCCATCCAAAGGCAGTAAATCGACCTTTTAATGGATATTAGACTATTTGTGCTTAATATTAGAGTCATTCACATATTAAGCCTCAAAACATTATTGGATAAATATAAAAAAATTTAACCAACATGTATAAAAATATTTTAGTTAGTTCTATTTATTCATACCAATACAATTTCTTGGAATTATCTACCACTTAAAGTAATATAATATTATTATTTTTTTAGTATGACTCAGCATTGTGTGCAACATAATATTTCAAAGAAACATGTTGTTGCATATTGGGTATCACATCCACAATAGAATGCCCTTTAAAGTAAAATTAATATCTAATTAATAAATATTAATAAATATGAAAATATAATATTCTAAATTTACCTAGGATGTTACGCCTATGATTCTGTTCCAAGGTTAGTCAAAGGGAAAATATCTAGCTACCCTTACACGAGCATTTAAAAAAAGTATACTTATACAGGTTCCATTATTATGTCAATTAATTTATTCATATATTAATCATTATTCAATTAAAAGAGTTAATTAACACATCATGTAAAAGTATGTATTTCTCAAAAAAATACTTTTTTAAAAAAAATTACCATTCTTTGCATTCATTCATAATTTTTAAAATTATCAAAATAGATTCTTCTTAATAGATAACATGAACTATGAGGGTATAAAAATCAAACCTTGTTCATTATAATTCATCCCAATAGTGTTTTATTAAACATTGAAACTATAAACACCCATTAAGGGTTATCTCATAAGAGCAATGCCCCAACAGACCTACATGGGTCTAGTTGTGCATTTAGATGGTTGACGAGTTCATTCCAAATTAATTTTGAACAAAATTAACATTTAAAACCATTAATTAATACAACATTCTCATGTTCAATAATCTAACAAAATGGGAATCCATATATTAATACATAAATCACCTATATTATTTACATATTTTAATTTCTCTCCCATTCTTATCGCAACCAATTCCAACAAATAAATATTTAAAACATATAGAATAATTTCACAACAATAAGTTAACATAAAGAAACATGGTGAAATCGAGGAAGAATCACATGATAAATTGGGTTCCATGCTAATTTCAAGGTTTCATTGAAAATAAATAACCAATGCTATTATAAAATCATGTATAACACAGTACTCAAGAATCACAATCAAAATTGTAATCCACTTACTTATGAAACTACACCATATGGAATATGCATGGCATGTGAATTTATTTGATCCCATCTTGAGGTATTAAATTATACATCCTTACCATACTAGGATAAGGGTAAAAAACATAAATCTCAATAATCTATATTCATTGGAAAGTAAACCATTCACTCAAGGTGAAATCATGTCAATCATAATAGAAAAAACCCCAACATTAATCATAGCCTTGGCCACTAGGACATTTCTTATATATGGGGTGATCAGTCCCAGAAATGACAATTTAACAAGATCTGAAATAATTCTGTCTCTTATCTATCAACCATTCATAGTAACTCAAAAGGAAATATAAAACATGAATACCAATTTTTATAGTCCCGACTCGATTCACCCCTAAGATAGTAGTCGGACCAATGGGTTACTTGGCCTCATGAATTCCCCATACATGCCAGAGGCTTCTATCTAGTAAATAGGGTGTAAATATGGTTCTGTGGGGATACTATAAGCTAATAATTAGAGTTTCACATTTGTATAATAGTATATAAAAAAATGTAATAGTATAAAAAGTAAATAAGTAAATGAAAATTATAGAAATAATAATATAATATCTGAAAACAATAACAGGGAATACCAATTCCATATAATTATGAATTTAATTTATGGTGTTACTACATGTTAGATGTAGTACAAAATAATAAAATAAAAGAAATACAATGGTCAACTACTCAATCATCCAGAGAAATATCCCAATCTTGTGATCCTTAGTTCCCTTGTACATAGCATTATATAAGCAATTAATTCAAAAGACTTGTGAGAAATAAGATCTAATCAGATTACAAATGACACCCAATTAGGGTGTGAGATAATAATCTCATTTGGAAGGAACCAAATATGTCAAGACAAGTGCATTATAGGATATAAAAAGTAAAACATTGAGAAGGAATAAGAAGAAAAATAAACATTAAGTGCTAAATATATAAACAAAAACCAACCCTAGTTTCTAAGGGACATATAGTGTCTATAACTACTTCATCCCAATAATGGATATCTATGTCCATGGGTAGTTCATCATAGATCATGATGGATCACCCAAATTGGTTGCATATTCTCCTACCGAGGATGAATAACTGAGAATATAAAATAATCTTATGTTATCTTCCATTAGGATAACCTTAATATTTCCCTCGATAATAACAAAAATATCTCAATTAGTTATCTTGTGACTTTGAATATTTACATTAGGAAACCAACAAAACATATAATCATCTCTAAAGAATTTAGCATCAGTAGACTTAGCCCTCGTACAGTATGAAATCATGCACCAAGCCGTCATGCATTATTAAAATCTCACTCTCTAGCATCATCTGTTTTTTCATCTAGACCAGAGGATTCTAAAATAAACATTTAATATTCCCTAATACAATCATTACTTATGCTCTTATCCCTCAGGTTGTCTGAAAACGTGAACCAATACCATATGAATCAACACCAATCATGAGTCCTCATATTTCCCATATTATCATATACTCTAAACTTATGTGATACAGAAGAGCATGATCCATGCCCTCGGGCATCCACATTAAACATGTGTCGTATCCATAAAAAATCATCATGCCAAATAATATCTAACCCTCAGGTGTCAATCACATCTATATCAATGAATCTCAAAATCTATGTAAGTAAAATCATAATTCTAGTATCAAATATACCTGATTTATTCCAAAAATGCATAATGATCAACTTATAAAAAATTACCATATATAAATCGAATTTATTTCATTAATACATGTTCTTAATTATTATCATAATTGTATAAAACATGTTGAATTAATCCTTTGATCCAAAAGGATTTATTATTTTAATTAACCTATTTAGTCAATGTGACCATACCATAAGGAATAAAAAAATATTTTTCTGAAAATTTACGAGTATATTCCAAAATCAATCGATTTATCCAATTATTATTGGTCTAAAAAGTCAAACAAACTAGGTCAAAATTCAATCGACGTTTGTTACAGATTTTAGGTGGCTGCATGTCTCATTCTCCTTTCCTATTAACCCTAAAGGATTCAGTGGTGGTTTAAATAAATATTATAGTTTAATTAGAATTTTCCAATTTATTTGGTCATGCCTGAGGAATGCTTGTGTGATCACACATATCACATATACTATAAATAACATTATTAACTAAAAAGGTGATTTAAATTTTACCACCCACATGAAACTCATTTCAAGGTATTCAACAACCAAGAATCATGTAGTTGCATATGATCAAGTAATTTCATTGAAATATTTTACACAACTCATGGTAACTTAATCATAATTAAAGGCATGGTCATACTACCCTAATAATAAAAATTTAAATTAATTTAATTAAAAGTATTATGGAAATAAAACTATAATGTCTATCCATTCTAAGTAAGTCATTCAGTTGAATTAAACTAGTAATGAAAATTTCAGTATAAAGAATCAAATGGAACATAGAATTTACCATGATAAAATTGGAAAAAATCTACATGTTCATTACCTTATCAGAATTCGTTCCATGAAATTAAATTTATAATATGGTCTAATCACATAGACGGTGCATTGGTTCCTTAATCAGTTAAAAAGGGAAACACCATTTTTATAATTAAATTAGGTGTCGTGTCCAAAAATTTCCATATTTTTATCATAACATCTATGAATAAAGAAATATTAACTAAATAAGATAAAAAAGAACAAAAATTTAATCACTACTTTCTATCTTACAAAACAGTGTACCAAAGTTCCTGGGGGGTTATTATAAATACAAGATTTTTTATCAATGAAATAACTAATCATATTTATGAATTTCATTCATGTTCTATAGGTTTATTTATGAAACAAAAACATAATTAATATAATTTTAACAATCCCTTAAGGAATCCTTAAATTTGACGGGTCATTGATAGAAATCCTAGAATTGGAAGACGATCAAGCCAAACACTTGGAATATGATGATTTATAACTCTATGCTTCTCCACACATACACAATCACATATTTAAATATTTATACCCCATAATAAAATTTACGTATTTTCGACACCATGAGGTAATAATTTGATGTGCCTTCACACATCGTTAAATTCATGTGGGATGTGGTCATATTAGAATTATTGATTTCCCAAATGTAACTTACTACTTAGGCATAGTAAAGAGACAGTATGGATTCCATACCAAGAGGAGCATAAGATGACACTGAAAATTGATGGCTGAAGACACTTGTGGGTATGAGTTTTTTCAAATTTGATTCAGTTTGAGAAATACTATATCTATGGTGGTTGACGGTTTCTCCAATAATGAGAGATATATCAAGATAAATTTTTGGTATATATATAAAATATGGTCTTAAATCTGGCATGGTAGAATCCTATGGTTTAGGATGAGATGGAAGCAGAGTTTGAATGTTGATTTGGAATAAATCAACTAGTTCTAAATAGGATGTGACTTTTACATTAATATAAGATAGTAACAACCTAGATGAATTAACCAAGACTTCTAAGGACCAAATTTTTTAAGCTATAGCTTTTAGCTTAATCTATTTCAACCAGGATGGATTCCTCACATAAATATATTATTATCAGGGACAATTAATTTAATTGGATAGAAATTGATTATATTTTCTAATTAATAATCTCATATGTTTATCAAGATTAGAACTAAATATTTTTTGAATAAAATTTCCCCTACTATTGATCAAATCCCTTGGTGATTTAGAAACTCATAGAAGGAATGAGTGCAGGAAACTATATAATCGAATGAATTCTAGACATGATAAGAATATTCAATATAAATGTTTAATACAAATGAAACTAATTAGATTCAAAAACTAGAATGATCATGTAATCATGATTAAGAATATGTAAGTCACAATGTAACCACAAACATACATGGAATGATAACTGAAATGGATTAATCTGGAACTCATTGCTGGTTGGTGAAGGTAGATGGTGGCAATGTGGAAGGGAGATTAAAGAGATGATGGAAAAAATCCACACTAATTGCTTTGATATAAAATAATGAAAAATGAGAATAAATCTATGATTAGATGGGAGGTAAGAAAAAGTAAATCAGTGGAATCAAAAAGACAGAAAATTATGCTCTAGAAGCATTTCAAAATAACTACTTGTCTACATTATATATAGTCAAAAAAATTACACAACGTGTAATGAGATTCACATCATGTAATGTTGAATCTGTGTATATATCTGATGTTTTTGTATCTATGTGTATCTAATGCATATCTCATATATGATTTGATTTTTTTAATGCTTTCACGATGTAAATCCTGGTGTCACAATGCATATCCTCCTTTTAAATGAATATTCAGAGTGGAAGTTTTATTCAGGTCATTCATTACATGTATCCCCAGCTAACGATGTGTAGCAGATGCTTCTCATATAGACTTCACGACATGATTCACGACATCTGGAATCCCATGAGTTATTATTACATGATATTAACTCAGGTTTCATGACATGTAATAGGTAACTACTTATCTTTTTCTTCATTTTATTATTTAAAACCTATGTAACCTATTTATTAAAAAAAATTCAATATTCGAAGTGCATTATCAAATATATCAATTAAAACCATTAATTATGTTATTAAAAAAAGTATACAAGATTTTTCTATATGAAATTCTCCCACACTTGAACAATTGTTTTTCCTCAAGAAAAAAGGTCTCAAAGTAATTTCAAAATGGTAAAAAAAATTTGACCCATGATACATTCATTATTTCCATCAAAATAAAAATATGTGTAGGTAGAAAAAGGTTAGTCTCCATAATCAAACCTACATAGAAAATCAATCTTTCTTTTTTTCTCAGTTCATTTAAACTAATTAAAAATTTTAAATTACAATATCTAAACTATTCATCATGTTTTATACCTACTTTCAATATACTAAAAATAGATTTTCTCTCAACACTCTGGGAAAAATTAAGATTTAATTTTTATCATACACTAAGTACATGTTCCTAACCATAGGATCACATTATTTATATCATCTCTACAGTGAAAATTTTGCTGCAATGTAAATCACGAGGGCATCATCATGTTTGGTTCAAGTGTCTCAATTTATGTGGGTAGGTGGGTAATAAATGAAAATAAAGATAGAAAATGAGGGTAATCTCTAATTTAAAATGAATGGATGTTGTGAAAAGTGTAATTAAATTGACTCCTATATGTTTATCAAGTCAACACGGACTAGTTGGGATTGATATATATGTTAGCTATGGGCATAAAAGGGTATTATGTTCCTTTGCATTTTTATTATTTATTTTTATTTTCCAAATGTTATAACAAGGACAGATCTCACATACATCCCCTAACAACATATGATCCTTCATGGGATTCATCATTCTAGAAATGGTGATTTATGACCATTCTAATACCCAAGCCGTATAAGGACCAGACCTTAAAATATTACAAAATCTTAAATTAAAATAATAATTCACATTGAAGATATTTTCAGGTTTAGAGTTTTAGAGAATTAATTCATAACATTTACAAAACTACATGAATATTACATGTAGACAATTCTTCTCAGTAACCATTTTTTCATAAAATAAAAACTCTTGAAAAAAAGAGTCATGTCTGGTTCCATGTTTTAGATAGAAATAATTTTCTTTGATCCCTTCGTTGACCCTATTCGTCTTTAGGTCTTGTGAAAAACATTTCAAAACACAGTATGAGCATAAAAATCTTAGTAAGGGTTATAAAATAATAATTAAATCAGTATTCCATCAATGCATACAAAAAATAAACTCTTTTACTTACCTCATGAAATCATAATATTTATGAATCATGTATAGAAAACATAAATCATAAATGTAACTTGTGGCATCCATATCATACCTACATTGTAGATATCACAGCTACCTAGGGAGTTGCGTTGGAATATCCATAACAGTATATTCACTAAATCTCTTAGGAGAAACATTCAGGTTTACCTCTATCACATTACCCAAAGAATTGGAAATCTATCTTAGGCCCTCTGGCCCAATGTTCATCACGGAACCACCCGTATATGTAAACAATTCCCAAGACCCATGACATATTCATAACACATAAAAAACATAAAATAAAGAAAACATTTCCACATTTCAATAAAAATATATCCTTAAAATAGTTTGACATAACAAATCCGTTATAAAAACCATTTTCAATACCCAAATATGTAAAAATTAAATTGTATTTATATTACATTAGAAAACACTACGACGTGTTAAGGAATCCAAAGAGAAAATAAAACTCACAGTGGGGAAATGGTCGTTTTCATCACTTACCTTAAAGGAAAAACCCATTTCTATCGTTTATTAAAACACTTCATATAAAATAGTCCCTTTTAATGAAATGAAAAGTAATAAGGGTATTATACACCGTATAAAATAATGTCGTGTATGAAATAAAATATGCCTCAATGAAAGGATATTAGGACGAAGTACCTTACCTCGTGTCCGAATGGACCAATTTGTTCTTTAATATCTTGAATAAAAAAATAAATTTAATTTCTAATTTCATAAGAACCATTTTCAAGTTTATTATTGATTTTATATCACTTATTAACATGTTATAAACATTATGTAATCATTTAAGTTAATAATGGTTGTTTTGTCGATATTTGGTACTTGAGTAAGAAATGAACACCTTATAATTGCAAGTTGTCCATGTGGTCAATAGTCCATTATCTCCAAAATGATATTCACTATTTAGATATTTTATAAATCATATATATCCAATATATATATATATATATGTATTTATAACATTACATAACATTTTGGAGATATGAAATGAAACGCACCGTTCATGGAGATGGTAAGCCCTACGTATGTATGAACGCAACTTTCATATCTATTTCGTACATTAATGGAATATAAAACATAATGATGCAAAGGTATATAATAATTATTGTATAATATCATACATTATGTCATTAACACTATCCTTTATATGTCCCACATATGCCATCAATGAGTCATATCACTTTGTGGGGGCGGTAGTCCGCACTTCCTCAAATGAAATTATCGTGTTTACCCATAATGGAATCAATAAAGGTATCTTATAAATGGAAAATACCGAAGCATAAAGAAAAAATAAACATAATATATTTCATATAAAAATACAGTTTCATCATAATGGTCACCATGAGTGGCGGTAAGAGATAATCGAACAATTAACATTTCGTGAAGCGTTAGTTTTCCATCCACAGAAACTGTATATTCTACACCCATTAGATGGACGTGTGTGTATGTGTTGTTAGAATACTTAACATAACAACATACTAGTATATTTATGATACTACTTTTGTTATAAACGAAAGGAATAAAGGATATTTTAGTGGTTGGAGAAGTAAAATAAAAGAAAAGAAGTTAAGAGAAACTGTTACCTTCAATTTGGGTAACCCTCTTTGGTTTTAACCAAAAAGACTTATTGAAGTGCCTTCCGCCTAAGGTAAGGATTCTATTAGGAGTATAAGGATCTTGAGAAACTATTAGGGAATGGTTGGACTAGGAAAAGGGATTTAGAGGTGTGGGGAATGAGTAATAATTGAGGGCTTTTTATAAGGGGAGGAGGGGATGTTAATGAAATTGTAAAAATATTATTTTATTATATAATAATATTAGATTTCTAAAGGTACAAAACTAATTGGAGTCAAATTTAAGATGACTCATGGTTAAAAAAATCATAAAATAAGAATTTGACAGGTTTTGGATGTTATTTTAATATTTATAATCTTATTTATTTAAATGATTTATTAATGAGGTAAACACTACATCATTATTGTGTCATAAATAATATTATATTTTTTTATCAAAAAATTATAAAAAAATACAGTAATGTTGAAATTATGTTTTTCTTTCCAAATAATATTTATAGATTAAAATATAACTTACATAACCCCATGTAAAAATTATTTTACTAAAAGATATTTGCTTATGTCATTTTTCTCTTTACTTTAAGTTAATTAATCTAAAGTGTCATTATCACTCCCAAGCGGCTCCATGGGGTCCCATAATCATCCCAGAGATGCCCATGGTCGTTAATGACTTTAAAAATAAGGTTATGACTAGTGTTAAGGTAATTTTTTATTATTATAATATTCATTTTGACCTTGAATTACCCTATTTTCCTTTAAGTACGGTAAATAAAAGTCAAACGTTACTATTCTCTAAAAATTATTATCATCTTATTGAACCACATTTTACTTACTAATAACAACCATGTATGTCATATTTTCTAAATTGAATCCATAGAAGTTGTAAAATTTCATTTAAATGAAAATTTCAGTTTTTAACTACTACTTGTGGTTTCACTATTTATAAAAAATTGGTGTTTTCCAGAAAACTACCAAAAATTCATCCTAAAATATATTTGATATTAAAAATTCAAAAATGATGTTTATTTTAACAAATTAAAAACATAGATGTTTAATTAATTAATTTAAAAATAATTCCTATTGTCAAAACAAATAGTGTGTTTTTATGAAATAATAACTATCAAAAGATTGATACTTGTTTATGTCCAATTTCAAAGTGAAAATAATTCCAATGACCAAAAAAGGATCCATTGGTAAAAATATATTATAAATACACTTTATAACCAATTAAAAAGTTAATCTAAACATATAAATATATTATATTAAAACACACTTTTGAATTAAAATAGAGTATTTTTCACTATTCATTAAAAAATGTTTTTATCATAAAAATACCATAAAGTTACCCAAAGTAAATTTTGATATCCCGAATATAAAGAAGGATTTTATTTTTTAAAATAGAACATATAGAAATGATCAAAACTATATTTAAAGAGGGTTCGTCATCAAAAGGCAGTAAATTGACCTTTTAGTGAATATTAGAGTTCTTATGCATAAAATTAGATTCATTCATATTTTAAGCCCCTAACATTCATTGGATAAAAGTAAAAACATTTAACAAACATGTATAATCATAATTTAGTTAGTTCTATTCATTCCCTCCAATACAACGACTAGGCGTTAACTACCATTTAAAATAATAAGATTATATTATTAGTGTGCAATGTACGATTTCAAAGAAACTCGTTGTTTCACATCAGGTAAGAAATCAAACATAGCATCCCCATTAAAGTAAAATTAATATTTAATTCACAAATATTAATAAATATGAAAATTTATTATTCTTTATATGCTTGGGATGTTACATCCTTCCCCCCTTTTTGGGAATTGTGTCCTCATAATTTTTTTCACTTCTCAAATAAATGGGGGTATTTATCCCTCATAGCATTTCCATATTCCCATGTTTCCACTTCAAACATATGGTTTCTCCACAAAACCTTTACATGGTGAATTAACTTATTCAACAACGCATGCTCTCTATGGTCAAGAATCTATACTGGTTCTTCCTCATAAAAGAGATTCTCTTCCAACTGAACTATATCTGGGCTCAAAACATGAGATGGATCTGGAATATACATTCCTAACATTGAAACATGAAAAACATTGTGTACCTTGGATAAAGATGGATGTAAAGCCACTCTATACTCAAATGATCCAACTTAATCTACAATTTCATAAGGTGTAATAAACCTCGGACTCAACTTTCCCTTCTAACCAAAATGCATCACAATTTTCCATGGAGAAACATTGAGAAAGACATGATCACCTACCTCAAAAGATAGATCATTCCTCCAATTATTTTCATAACTTTTCTGCCTACTCTAAGTTGTTGTCATGTCCTTCTAGAATAAACATTTCCTTTTCTTCCATCTCTTCTACCAATTCGGGTCCCATTATCTTCCATTCACCTACATTGCCTTAAAATGATGGAGTTCAAAAAGGCTTTTTATATAAGGTGGCAAATGGAGACATCTGTATAATGGAATGAAAACTATTATTATTTGAAAATTAATCCCAAAAAAAGATGATTTTCCCAAATTCCCTGGTAATCTAGTGAATAAGCACGTAGCATATCCTAAAAAGGTCTGAATTGTTCGTTCGGACTGCCCATCTGAATGGGGATGAAAAGATGTACTAAAATTTAATTCAGTACCCAACAACATCTAAAGGCCTTTCCAAAAGTTAGAAGTAAACCTATGATCATGATCAAATACAATAGAGAGGGGTATACCATATAATCTGACTATCTCTTTACCATAAAATTGTGAATATTGATCTAGAGATAAAATATCAAAAATATGATGAAAATGAGCAGATTTAGTCAACTGATCAACAATAACACAGATTCTATTATTACCTCGAGATGTATTTGGTAAACCAACAATGAAGTCCATAGATATATTTTTCCATTTCCACTCGGGCACTGGTAAATACTAAAACATCCCTTCCAGTAATTTCCGCTCTACTTTAACCTGCTAAGAAGTCAAACACTTCACAATAAAATCAGCAATATCTCTTTTCATTCCATCAAACCAGAAATACTCCTGAAGATTTTTTTACATCTTTGTACTTCCAGGATGAACTGAAAACATATAACAAGGAGCTTCACATAACAGCTCATTCTTCAACTATGAATCTCATGGAACACATAATCGTTTCCCAATCCTCAAAACACAATCATTATCAATGTTAAAATCAAGAAACTTACCCTTCTGAAAAAACTCTACATTTTTCATCAACTCGCTATCTTCTTTTGGCGCTTGCTTTATGATGTCTAATAGAGATGATTTCACTGACACTTGAAACAAAACAGAAGAATTTCATGCACCAATAACTTCAATGCTAATTTTAATCAAATAAAAAACCAAAGCCTTTCATTCAAAACATTTCATGGTTAATGAAACATTACTTTTTCGACTCATAGCATCTTCCAATTTATTTGCCTTTCCTGGAAGGTAATGAATCATGTAGTCATAATCTTTGATTAATTACAACCATCTACTCTGTCTCAGGTTCAATTCTTTTTGAGTGAATATAAACTTCATTCCTTTGTGGTCAGTATATATTTCACATTTTACTCCATAAAAATGCTGCCTCCAAAATTTTAAAGCAAAAACAATAGCAGCAAATTCTAGATCACGTGTATATGTAATTTAACTCATGAGGTTTCAATAGACATGAAGCGTAAGAAATTACCTGAAAATTCTTCATGAGGTCACAACAAAGTCCTTTCAACGATGCATCACAAAAAATAACAACCTCACCATTTCTGGAAGGCAGTGCCAAAACTGGAGCATTCACCAATGTTATTTACAATTCCTGAAAACAATCATCACATTCCCTTGTCCAAATGAACTTAAAACCTTTTCAAGTTAACATAGTCATTGAACTAGATAATCAGGAAATCTTCTAAACAAACCTACCATAATTTCCAGACAAACCTAGAAAACTATGATTCTTATTTATATTTGTGGGTATTATCCATTCTTCAACAACCTTTTTTAGCAGGATCAACTGGTATGCCATTTTTTGAAATAATGTGACAAAGGAAAAAAATTGTAACCAAAACTCACACTTGTTGAATTTCCCAAACAGTTTCTTTTCTTTTCAGGTTTGCAAGAAACCCCTTAAATGACTTTCATGTTCCTCTTCAATTTTGGAAAAAACAAAAATATCATCAATGAACACACCCACAAACTTTTCCAAGAACTCACAGAAAATTATATTCATAATATCCATTAATACAGCAGGTTCATTGGTTAAACCAAAAGGTATAACTAAAAATTCATAATGGCCAAATATAGTACAAAATGTTATCTTCAAAATGCATGCTTCCTTTACATTCAACTGATGGTACCCTGACCTCAATTCAAACTTCGAAAAATACTGAGCTCCCAGGATCTGATCAATGAAATCGTCGATATGAGGAAAATGAGACTTTTCCATAATAGCGATGTTATTCAATGCTCTATAATCAATGCAAAGACTCATTGAACCATATTCCTTTTTAATTAATAATACATGATAACCCAATGGTGACGTGCTAGGTCAAATAAAATTTTTATCTAATAACTCCTACAATTGGTTATTTTACTCTAAATGTTCAATGTGAGCCATTAGATATAGGGGTTTTTAAATTGTCTTAGCATCAGGAACTAAGTCAATAATAAATTCAACTACCTGGTCAGGTATAATACCAGACAACTCTTCAAGAAAAATATCAAGGCACTCATTCACCACTGGCACATCATTAATCTCTCCAATTTCTATTTTTTTCAAAAATATGAGAAAGGTAACATTCATTTCCATATTTTACTAGTTTCTTAGCTTCCTAATATGTTATCAAAATATAGGGTTCATTATTTTACACAAAATGAAAATATTTCTGAAGATAAACCTCTTTATATCTACAATCAATCATAGCGTTATAAACAGAAAGCCAATCCATACCCAAAATAACATCAAACTCTACTAGAGGCAAAAAAAATAAGGTTTTCAGGTAGATTCTCCCCACGCACAAGGACATGAAGGTTCTTATAATTTATTTTTGTCTTAACATTTCCACTAGGTGTTTTTACAATATGTTCTAAATTCATATCTTGAAGTGGAATTTCAAATTTACAAGAAAATTTCTCATAAATGAAAGACTGTGTAGATCCTGAATCAAACAACACATTGGTATAATCTAAACAAACAAACACTATACCTGATACTACTTCATTTGATGACCCAACTTCTGCTGAAGTAGTTCCATAGGATTTAACCACCCCTTTTTTATTATAGTATGGCTGCTTTCCTTCAGTTCAGTTCTTTGTTGGACACTCATTTGCATAATTACCCATTTTATTGCACTTAAAACATTTTACTAATTTTAAATAAAATTTATTCTTACCATTAACCTGATCCTTTTCTGTGCAATTTCGAGCCTTATGTCTTATTTTACCTAATCGGTAGCACTTACCAGAATTCAAAAGACATTCCTCATCATGCTTTTTACCACAATTTTCTCAAACTGTAAACATAAATTTCTACCATTAGATTTTTTTGGTGAGTACTTCCCTTTATCCTAACACCTCAACTGATTCTTCTGTTGTTTGTAAAAGAACACACGATCATTTCCAAACTCCATTTACACATTATCCACAGAACGAACAAGTTTTTCATAAATTTTGAACTCACGAGCTGCTAAATCCCTTCGATACATTGTATTTAATCCTGAGTAAAAGTTTTTTATTTTACTATCAAGATCTCGTATTAAATTTGGAGCATACCTTGCGAGTCGAGTGAATTTTTATACCTAAACCACCACAGATTCATCCTGCTGCCTCAATTATAGGAATTGTTTTTCAATTCTAAGATGAAACACCTTAGGAAAATATTTCTCAAGAAACATTCCTTTGAATTCATCCCAATTAAGAGCATCAATATCCTCACTGTCCATGATATTTTTCACCATCGACCACCACTGATCATCTTTGCCATCAAAACGGTAAACATAGGGACTATCCTTTTGATGTTCTGAACAACCCATGTTATTGAAAATATTTTCCAGTGCTTTAATCCACCCTTCTACTAGCACAGGGTAAGATGATACTCTGAATGATGAGGGATTTTGGCTCATTAAATTCTCTACTACTGACATGTTCCTCTGTGGTTGATCTGGCTGGTCTCGTGCATTGATACCACCATCATTTATAGAATGAGTCAAATATTCCCTCAGTGTAACAAACTGTTTAGTTCTGATTTCAACCATCTCAGGTAGCTGATTTGGAAGTTTGTCTTCCTTCTGATGTCATCCCAACATAATTGCCTTGTTTCCTATACGAAAAACCATTCCGAACACAGAAATATCTTAGGCGAAGCAACATGGTAATCTGTAAATGCTATATAATTTCAATATAAAGAAATTTTTGGATATGAATATAACAATACTCTAACTCCTAAAGTTATCTAAACCGACCTCTGATACCAACTCTAAGGACCTGGCCTTAAATCATTACATAATGTTGAATAAAAAGATTAATTCACATTGGGGATATTTTCGGGTTTAGATTTCTATAGAATTAGGTCATAACATTTACATAACAACATGAATATTACATGTAGACACTTCTACTCAGAAACCTTTTTTTCATAAAAGAAAACCTCTTTAAAAAAAGAGCCATGTCCAGTTCCATGTTTTAGATAGTTAGACTTTTCCTTGATCCTATCCTTGACACAATTCATCTTTAAGTCATGTGAAAAACATTTTAAAACATGGGTTGAGCATAAAAGTCACAGTTAAGGTTATAAAATAAGAAATAAATCTTTAGTCCATCAATACATACAAAACATAAACTCTTATATTTACCTCATGAAATCAGAATATTTATGAATCATACATCGAAAACATAAATAATAAAGGTAACTTTTGTCATCCATATCATACTTACATTGTAGTTATCACAACTACGTAGGGAGTTACGTTGGAATACCCATTACAGTATATTATTTGAATCTCTAAGGAGAAACATTCACGTTTACCTCCATCATGTTACCCAATGAATTAGAGATCTGTCTAATGCTCACCCTCCCTAGGGTTATCACTGAACAACCCGTATATGTAATCAATTCCCATGAACCATGACATATTTATAACACATAAAACATCCATAAAGTGTAACATCCTAGGTAAATAAATAAAAATAAATATTTCATATTTATTATTATTTTTGAATTAAATATTAATTTTACTTTAAATGGGTTTCTATGTTTGATAGCATACCCGATACACAACAATCGGTTTCTCTTAAATCTTACATTACACACTAATAATATAATATTATTATTTTAAATAGCAGTCAGCTCTAAGTCGTTGTGTTGGCAGTAATGAAAAAAACTAAATACAATATGATTATACAAGTTTGTTTAACGTTTTTACATTTGTCCAATAAAAGTTAATGGCTTAAATTGTGAATGAATCTAATTTTACGCATAATTTACATTAAAAGGCCGATTTATCACCTTTTAATGGAAAACCCTATTTAAATATAGTTTTGGTCACATTAATATATTATAATTTTCCAAATAAATTTCCTTCTTTATCATGGGGAAATAAAAATTTATGTTGTGTAAATTTTTGAAATTTTTCCGATAAAGTTCATTTTTTAATGAATACTGAAAAATATTGTATTTTAATTCAAAAGTGACATTTAATCTAATTTATTAATATGGTTAGATTATATTTTTAATTTGTTTTAAAGTGAAATTACAATATATTTTTACAATTTAATCCAATGTGGGTCATTAGAATTAAATTCATTTTGAAATTGGACATAAACAAGTACTAATATTTTGATAGTTATTGTTTCTAAAAAACACGCTATTTGTTTTGATAACGAGAATTAATTTTTAAATTAATTAATGCCACTTCTAGGTATGAATTTATAGAAATAGACATCAATTTTGAATTTGGAATATCAAATAATTCTTAGGCTGTATTTTTGGTATTTTTCTGAAAAACTTCCATTTTTTGATGAATAGTGAAACCCCTTAGAGGTAGTTAAAAAAACTGACTTTTTCATTAAAATAAAATTTTACCACTTCTGTGAATTGAATTTCAAAAATCTGACATACATGGTTGTTAACAACAAGTAAAATGTGGTTCATTAAGATGAAAATAATTTTTCGGTGAATAGTTACTTTTTGCTTTTATTTACCGCGGTTAAAGGTAAATAAAGTAATTCAAGGATAAAAGAATATTATAATAATTCACAATTACATTAACACATGTCCATACCTTTTTGGTTGAGTCATTTATGACCATGGTTATCTTTGAGACGATTTTGGGACCACATTGAACCACCTGGGAGTGATAATGACAATTTCGATTAATTAATTTAATGTGAAGACAAAATTGACATTAACAAAAATATTTTAGTAATTAATTTCTATATGGTGTTATATAAGTTCTATTTTAGACTATATGTATTCTTTAGAAATATAATAATATTTCCTATATGAGGGTATTTTTTATAATTTTTAGACATCAAATAAATTAAATTATTTATGAAACAATAATGATGTAGTATATACCTCATTAATAAATGATTTAAATAAATAAGATTATAATGATTAAAATATTATAAAAAACATGTCCAATTCTGATTGGATGATTTTTCATCGACCATGACTCATCTTATATTTGACTATAATGATTTGTGGACCATTAGAAACCGAATATCATTATATTATAGAATAATATTTTCACACTTTCCTAAAGAGCCCCTCCTCTCCCTTATAAAAGGAGACCACTTCTAACCAATTCCTCACACCTCTCAAGCCATTTGGCTCATCCAAACTCAGAACAATTAAGCTCCATACATCCCTCCCCTCCTCCTATAATCCTTACCTTAGGCAGAAGGCACTTCAAGAAGTCATTTGGTTCAAACCAAAGGGAGTTACCCAAATTAAAGGTAACAGTTTCTCTTAAATTGTTTTCTTTTATTTTACTTCTCCATCCCCTAAAATATTTTTATTCCTTTCTATTGTAACAACACCAGTATCATAAAATAACTATTATGTTTTTATGATAATGATTCGAACTAAACTTGCACACACCTCCATCTAATGGATGAAGAACATAAGGTTTCTGTGGATGGAAAACTAACGCCTCACGAAACGATGATTGTTCAAATATCTCAAACTGCCTATCATGGTGTCCATTATGATGGAAATTTATTTATATATGATATATATTATGTTTATTTTTTCTTTATTCTTCTATATTTTTCATTTATAGCACGCCATTATTGTTTCAATACTGGGTAAATACGATAATCTCATTTAAGGAAGCACGGACTACCGCCCCCTCAAAGCGATGTGACTCATTAATGCCATTTGTGGGATGTAGAAAAGATAGAGTTAATGATATTATATATGATATTATACAGGAATTATAATATAGCTATGTATCATTATGCTTTAATTCAATTAAAAGATGAAATATAATTGAAAGTAGCGTTCATGCGTACATACGGCTTACCATCTCCATGAACGGTGCATTTCATTTCATACCTCTAAATGTTATGTAATATTATAAATACATGTAAATGCTGGATATATATTATATATATTATATCTAAATAATGAATATCATTCTGGATATAATGAAAATTTAACCACATGAACAACATGTAATTATAAGAAGTCCATTTTTGACTGAAGTACCAAATATCGAAAAAACGAACATTATTAACATAAATGATTACATAATGTTTATATCATGGTAATAAGTGATATAAAAGGAATAATAAACTTGAAATAGGTTATTAATAAAGTATAAATTAACTTTATTTTATTATTCAGGTGATTAAATAATGATCGAGTCATGTTGGAAACGATGTAAGGGATCCGACCTCTCACTTTCTTTTCAAGTACTCTATTTTATGTCATTTATTTTATGCTCCATTTTCTTATGTTGGAGGATGTTATTTTATATTCACCATACTGTAATTTGTATTTTCATATGATGATATACCCCCTCTTACTCTCATCAATTCATTTTAAGAATTTTTAAGTTGTGCCGTTAGGCTGTGAATTTTTGTAAGGGATTTCTCATCTCACTTTTAATTCCCTGATATTTGTATTTTTCACCACCTATTTATTGAATGTGGCGTATTATGTAATTCAATTTTCTATATAAAATCATGATAATATTTATATTCATGGTATTCTTGGATTGTTTTGGTTGTTAATAACTTTTGGTCATACGACTCGATTGAATTACAACGTGGTAAGGGGTCTTCATCTCACTTGTTTTTATTCCCGTGAGATTCCTGCTATATTTTCCACTATCTTCTTTTGTATGGTGTATGTACTGCACATGATTGTACTCTTTGTGAAATATACTTTCATTTATGATTATTTACATCTTCATTGGATGATCCTTCTTTCTTGTGGCATATGTTTTGAATGTTACCAAATCGGTAAGGGAACTCCTTAACCCAATTCCCATTCTTTGGGTTGATCTTATCTTTTTATTTATGTCATCCTATGAAAATGTTTGAATTACCTATGATTGTTTTACACTTAATATCCACTTGTATTGGGTGTATTTATATATGTCACACATAATTATGAGATTGATTCAACCTTAATTTAAGGGTACCGTCTTTATAAGTGATTTCATCTCAATTTACATTTCTATTGAGACTTCATTGATGTTATGAACCAATTCAGTCTAATATGTTGTATATAATATCCTTTGACATAATATATCATGAATCCCTTTATTCTCATGATATTATAAAGTTCTGATAAAATATTATTTCTCAATTATTTGTATTCAATCGTCTCTCTTTTTGTTAAAAACTCTTTAACTAAAATATCATTTTAAAATTTTTAAATATTTATTCTTCTAAATATTTCCCATGAATGTCCATGTTTTCAAAATTGGTTTTAGGATTTATTTATATGTACATTAATGTTTTCAAATGATAATTCTTTTAAAAAATTTCAATGTGGTATGGGACACTTTGATTCAAAAATCACTTTTTAAATGGTTTTGAAAATGATTTGATAAAACATTGTTTATTTCAATATCATGATTTGATATATTGGAATGTAGAAATGTTATCTTTCCTTCATACATGTGTTATATGTTATTATTATGTTATGGTTTTTGGGAATTTTTTTCATATATGGGTGTTTCAATGATAAACCTAGGGCGGGTGAGCCCGAGATTGCTCTCCAATGCATTGGGTAACGTGACGGAGGTAAACATGATGTTTCTCCTAAGAGATTTAGGGAATATAGCGTGATGGGTATTCCAAGTGTAACTCCCTATGTAGCTATGATAGATACAATGTAATATTGAAATTGATTCCATAAGTAACCTTTATGATTGATGACTTGTGCGTGTTATTCATAAATCTCATGATTTCATAAGGTATGTTATGATTGAAAATTAAGGTTTCATTGATTTGTATTTATTGATGGGCTAATGTTTTCCTTCCTTATTTTATAACCCTTACTGAGCATTTTATGTCCATCCCAAGTTTTTGAAATGTTTTCCACAGGAATTAATGATGAATAGGTTCAATGATGGGATCCAGGAAAAGTCATGTTGTCAAAAACATCGAACTAGACATGTGTCTTTTTAAGAGTTTTTATTTTATGAAAAAAATGGATACTAAGTAGAAGTGTCTACTTTTAATATTCAAGTTGTAATATAATAATTATGGCCTAATTCTATAAAAATATAAACCTAAAAAGATCCCCAATGTGAATTATTCATGAAATTCAAGATTATGTAATGTTTAAGGTCGGGTCCTTATAGTTGGTATCAGAAGTTGGTTTAGAAAACTTTAGAGGTTAGGATACGATTTAAGCATAAGTGACATTACCATAATGGTTAGGATTTTAGAATAATTCATTGTTATTTTTTTAAAGTAAATGAGTTTAAGATAACATGAATAAGTGTATCTTTTTTGTTTAGCCTCCTCATATGATTAATGATTTTAGTGATATACTCACACTAACCCTTTTGGTTATAGTAAATGGATGGATCTAGCAGGCACCAAATTAGCTGTGGATGTGAAGAAAACTATGAAAGTATTCCAAATGAGAAGATGAATGATATGGGGGATGAAATGAGAACTATTGTGATTATTCTCAACTAACTATCTGAAGTTATTATTGACCACCTGAACCTTAGTGATTTTTATAAGACATCATATATGCGAGAAAAAAATACATACGGTTGTTCAGGTAATAATAATAAAGGTAAGTATGTTCAAAAACCTATGTGTCAAAGATGTGGAAATAAACACATATGAAAATGTTTCAAAGGGACATAAATATGCTTTAGATGTTGAAATGAAGGTCATAAAGCAAGAACGTGCCATGGAAAAGGGAAGCATCTAGTTGACCCTAGGAAAGGGAAAGAAGTTCTTTCTGAAGGATCAGTTGAATGTATTAAATGCACTGAGCATGTTCATTATGCAAACGCATGTCCTATGAAGAGGTTTCATGAATTGGATCACCAAGATCATACAAATATTCGTATACCAATACCTAATTCCATTCCGATTGAGGGTGAAGAAGCTGACAATGACCAATGAAAGGTATGGTTTATTTCTTAACATATGTTTTCCTATTATTGAAATTTTAGGATATGATTCATGATTTTTTTGTAGGAAAGAAGTATTTCAGAATAATTTGGTAAATAATGGTTAATGGATCCTGAAGAATATTGAATGAGTAAGAGGTCAACATATAAGGGATTGACGAGTTGTGGTAGATTTATGGATAGTGAAATGCTTAAAAGTATTCAGGCTCTTTTGATGATGGGATTACATTATAAGACTTTTTATAGCATGTGTAACCCTGATGTTTGATATTTGAAAATTTTATTCAATGAATAATTATTTTATCTTTTGTGGATATAGTTATAAAGAACCATTTGGGTTTATATGATCCTTGAATTTGAGGAAACTACTGGTTAATACATTTTTGGATGAAAAACAAAAGTTATTAGATGACCTTTGTGGTTAAAATATGTTATGGTTATTTCTGATGAATTTATCTCTTTCGGGAATATTATAAAATTATGTAGTTTTTGAAAAGAGACCTCATGCAAACCATGTGACAACCCGTCGCATCGAATGAAGCTATAAAAATCGAAGCCACAACCAAAGTTCAACTGGTATTTATCGCCAACCACTAGACTACGTGAAGTCCCTGGTTAGTATGAATAATTATTTTCTGTTAGATAATCTTATTAATCAAGAATAAGTTGATTTTGGGTTATCTATAGAAATGATTAACCTGTCATGGAGGATATGTGATTAGGTTAATTACTTTTTAGTATAAGACTTTAAGAGTAACTGATGTTATTTGGAGATAAATGTTAATATTTACCTTGGAAGACTATGTGATTAAATCCTTCAGATATTTGGGTTTCAATCTTAGTTTGATTACTTTGAATAATTTTAAGGATAACTGTTTATTTAATGGTCTTTCTTGAACCTTGGTTTCTTTTTGCTGAATTTTGGAGATTATGAGTAGTATTTCTTTTTATAAAGGATTATCCTTTTGGTGACTATCTGATCTTATACTAAACATTTTGGTTTTAATAAATCTCTGAAGACATGGGAAATATATAGTTCATCTTTTTTGGATTTTTTGATTCTCTCAAATTTGATTATAGTGTTTTTAATGTGAAAAAAAGTCGTCCTAAATATTCATTGTTTGGAGAAAATATGAGTTTGTGATAGAAATATATTGAAAGATGAAGGTATACATGACAAGTACGTATATTTCCTTACGTTTTTTGTTACGATCAAAAATAAATTCCTCAATGAAAAGTGACTTTAAACAAAAACCCTATCCGTTAACTTTTCCTACTGGGGAATCAAAGACTGTTTAACCCATCATAAGTTTTTGATTTTCTGGTGGTTAAATTTCTCCTAGACATGTTTCCTAACACTCTCCATCAGAACATGACCCTTTGTTTTTACCTCCATATCCATGTTTTCATGGAATCATAATATGGGTTAGCTCGGGTGACCATTGTGCTTATCTTCCTTTCTTTTAATGTGATAGTTTTACTGACTCTTTTTCTGATGTGGGACTTTTAATGACGTTTCTGATCCCTTTTTTTTGAAATTGCGAGGGCGTAATTCCCAAAAGGGGGGATGGACATAATATCCCAGGTAAATAATGTCATGACCCGACCCTACTCAGGCTCGAGCCGCAACTACCCCAAGCCCACCTCCATAGGCCAGGGGCTGGAGACCAGCGCCGAAGGCACAACAACTTGGGGAGGCCTTTGACTAAGTACCTGTACACACCCACACACAGCACACTCAATGCAACAGTGCAAAGTAAAAGAAAATACAAGTAATGAAGAAGGAAAGTGCTATATAAATACCACAAATGTGCATAGACCTCTAAAGAGTACAAGTAAAGTGTTGAAATGGAAAAGGGGAAAAACACACGCCCAAACAGAAAAGGTGCCACACCTCGGCAACAGGTAAATAAAAAGGAACAGCTGACGTGTCTCCCACCTGAAACCCAGCCACGACCACCGCACGCGGTCCAAGCTCCCAAGCTCCTAAGCTCCACTGAAGTCACGCTCAACCTGTATGTTGTCTATAAGGGCACAACAAGTCCGGGAAAATCCCAAGCAGGGGTGAGCATAAAAATACTCAGTAGGATACCCCGAAGGCTCGAGGGAGCAACAAAGGAGGTACCCAAGGGTGAGCAGTAGAGGGAACAGGAAAAGTAAAGGAGCACAACAGAGAGGGAAGTAAAGAGTAACAGTAGGAATTCCAGCTCAACCCAACAAGAGGAAAGAAGGTAGACTCACCCATACACAAGGATCTAGAAATGGTGAGAAGATGAACTTCCTGTCGAGTCTTCGCTACCTATAGTTGGAGAGTAGACTCGTCCAACCATGAGAAGCTAGAGACGGAAAGCATGTGGCATACCCAGCGCGTCTTCACCTCTCCTAGAAGGAGAGTAACCAAACCCAAGAAGTGGGTGCTAGAACAAGGTATATACAAGTCCATATGCTCAACAAGAAGCCCGAACAATGTCGTAAGGGGATCTCCATCTCGTAGCTCAGCCCAAGAAAGAGTAGCCAACAGTCCCAGAAATAAACCATCATTGATGCCCAACATCCCACACGTCTGCCCCGAACCGCAAACCAAGGGGCTCAATCATCGCACGTCAACACTATCTTCTTTGGGCGGCACTGACTCACCCGCATGGTTTTAGATCGCATCACAAGAATGCGTCTCGGTGGAGAAAGTGACCCTCGAACTTGAGAGTTCTAGGGAAAGTCATTCCACACCTCGTCACTACCCTACAGCTGAGAGGTCTCCTCAAAGTCAACCCATCACAACACTGACCCGTATAACCAAGGGTTCTGCTCTGGTAATCATGTAGGTAAGCCACAGACTAGCCTAGTCGAGAGGACTGAGTCTGGAATGCCAACCGGTGTCCCCACTGCCCAGCCCTGCTGGAGGGTAATTCATAACCAGATATCGGGTGACCCACTGCCCAGCCCTACTGGAGGGTAAACCCTAATACATCATCAGGCGACCCGCTGCCCAGCCCCGCTGGAGGGTAAACCATAATAAGATACTGGGTGACCTACTACCCAGCCCTGCTGGAGGGTAAACCATAACACATCATCAGGCGACCCACTGCCTAGCCCCGCTGGAGCGTAGACCTGGAATAAGTCGACAGGCGACCCACTGCCTAGCTTTACTGGAGGGTAGACCTGGATCTAGAAGATGGGTGACCCACTACCCAGCCCTGCTGGAGGGTAGACCCTAAGAGGTCGTCGGGTGACCCACTGCCCAGTCTCTGCTGGAGGGTAGACCCTAATGGAATCGGGTGACCCACTGCCCAGTCTCTGCTGCAGGGTAGACCCTAATAGCATCGGGTGACCCACTACCCAGTTTCTTCTAGAGGGTAAACCCTAGAAGTCAGTGAGTAACCCACTGCCCAGCCCTGCTGGAGGGTAAGCCCAAGGAAGTCGATGGGTAACCCACTGCCCAGCCCCGCTGGAGGGTTCAACACTGGCCAACCTATCACGGAGTGGGTATCGCACAACCACCCAACTCCATCACAACTCTCCCAAAAGAGTTTTAGCGCCTGTTCCATCACGGGGTGCCACTAGCACCGCTACTGGCCGGTCCATCGAGAACGAAACCAGGGGAGACCACTCAACCTTGCTGGTCAACAAACGAGCACCGAGCTAGGGGAAAAAATCCACCCTGCTGGTCAAACAAACACACAGAGGGACCCTCTACGTCGCGATAGGTCAAAGTACGTAAGGCAGAACACGGCACGCACATGCGGCCCACACGACGTGTGGCCCCAAGTCAAACCAAACCAAGCGCACAAACATCTCAGGTACAAACCACACGTACCTCCAAGTGCTCCTGCATACTCCCAGAGTATACCTCGTTCCAGCCCATAGGCTATCATGCACCCGACACCCAACATCAATGTGAAGGCGTGATGTAACATCTCCAACTCAAAGGCCCAGGGACGGCCAACCACATCTTATGAATCGCTTACATCACTCTCCCATGAGTGCGAGATCACACGCCAAGGGCCTGCTACAAACAAAGTAGCGCGAACCACCACCGAAGCACCATCCATGCTTCCACATTTAATAAGATCACTTATAATTCTCCACACAACCAAACGGATTGCACTGTGGTAATCCTCACAGAAAAACACGCGAAATCGACTACTTACTCGCCTCCAACGGATATCCGATGAAAAAGGTCACCAACACTGCCTCACGCCCGAACGACGTCCCGTGATCCCGAGCCTCGGCCCCGAAAACTGTCGGGTGCATCGCACCAATGCGATCCCCTCGAGAAAAACACGTCAAAAGCACTTCTCACTTCAGTGCAATGGATATCCGGAGAAAAAGATGCATCCCGGCGCACCGTACACGACCAGTGCCACATGGGACCCGCATCCCAGTCCCAAAACTCAACGAACGGATCACACCATTGTGATCCTCTCGAGAAAGTACACGAAATGGACTATTCACTTGTCCAAAACGGTCGCTCGGTGATAAAGTTGGAAATCACCGTCAAATCCCAAAACGGCCCTCACCGGGCCCGCACTGTCATGCAGAATTATAGCGGGCAGACTGCGCCAACGCGATGCCCTTGGAAAAACACCCAACATCGATTGTTCGCACGCCCCGAACGGACGTCCGATGCAAAAGTCGCTAAAAACTGCATGCAGCTCAAAAGACTGGTCGTGGGGCCCACGCCTCAACTCTGGATTCAACGCCCGAAACCACCATGGAATGCTTCGACCCGGCTCATGGGTCGCAATGCCACTGACAGCACTCAATTCGGACGTCGGATGTGTCTGCGCTGCCCAAAACAAGATTATCGGAGAAAAAGTGCACGTCCACTTAAAGGCGTGTAATGCTACCGGGGCCCCTGTTTCGGGGATTAAAAATCCCCGAAACTATCTCAAAATTTTCTTCTCACACCAACGAACGTGTCACCACTGATGGCACTCAAAACGGACGCCCGGTCTATGATTAAATAAATAATAAATCATTTCCCAAAATAATACAATTATTATTTATTATTTTGAACTTAATATTTAATTTAATTAAATAATTTCTTTTTTTCTAAACCTCCCACGGGCCGATTCTTCTTCTTCTTCTTTTATTATCCATTTCCCGTTTTTTTTTTGCTTAAGGAAACCAGACCGGTTGTTCGGCCGTTCTTCTCCTCCCAATAGGACCCACGAAGTACGGGTCCGTTGTCTGCTGGCCGGGGTCACGAAGACACCGGGTCTCCGTCCAGCGACAACCGGCCGAAGCCGGTCCTCCTCAGCGCTGGCGCCGCGGCCGCCTGCTGCTCGACTCCCCTCGCCGCACCAGCAGTTGCGCTCCGCCGCTCGAAGACACCCGGCCGCCGCACTCCACCTGGCACCATCCACGGCCGCCTGCCGCACTCCCCCGGCCTGCTGTCGTCGCCCTCGGCCCGCTGTGCCGCTCGACATGGAACGTCGGACCGGTACGAGAAGCCACCGGACCGCCGCTTCCCCGGGCTGCCGCCTCCGGGAACAGCCCAAAACTCCTCCACAAACCCGCAATCTTCGGCGAATGACTGCAGGTTCCTCAGAAATCCAAAACCGAATCCACAATATGCATCAAATCGCTCATAAAAACTACTATGTGATCATGGGATTTGATTTGACAAACGAACAACAATCGATGTATATAACTGAGGTTGAAATTGGGTTCGAAAATTAAAACGCAACCAAAATCCTCTTACCTCTTGGGCGATGCCCGGAGCTTCACGGGGAGTCCCCCGCCGCGCCGCGCCTTGCCGGAGCTGCTTCGCCGGAGCTGGAGGAGGAGAGGGAGGAGCTCCTCCTTGTTGATGTCCAGGTGAGGGAGAGGAAGAGGGTGTGGGTGACTTAAGCGTTTAAATAGAAAACGCTTAACGACCCACCTGTCGGCCCGAACCCGAACTCTCGACGGGGTCGAGGTTAAGCCTCCCCTAGGGTAAACACCACCTCTCGAGCACAACAGTGGTCTCAGAATTTTAATCCGAGACCCCGTTCAAATGTTCTAAAATTTAACGTCTGAAGCTGCTAAATTACGAAAATGCCCCTGGGGCCATTTACCACAAACGGCCCGTGCCCGCGAATCTTACACCCCTCCTAGGGTAAACAACATGCTCCGAACACAACGGTGCCCTCAGTTTTCCAATCCGAGACACCGTTTAAGAGATACCTGCGTTTCAACATTAAACGAATTAATTAATTAATTAATTAATTAATCCCTTTAATGTTCCATAAGTGGGCGAGGGATCCAAACATCCTGCGCCGACAAGTTTTATGACGTTTCTACGGTAAACACCCCATTTCAGACCCATCCATACACTCGGATCTCTGATATGGAACTCCTTTTAGGAGTTATCCAATTTATTTAGCGTTTCCAGTGTGAACGCACTGAAAATTTAATTTCGGCCACTCTGGGGCTCAGAATCGCACGCCATCTGAAGGAGCTGTTGTGGAATATCATCAAGAATATTCAAAAGTATTTCACAGCAAAAACCGGGTTCTTACATCATTCCCTCCTTCATGATTTTCGTCCCCGAAAAGAAAAACTAGGGAGCAACACAGGGTACTAAGCCCACACCTGGCTTTCCCATACCCAGAAGAACCCACACACATCTCTGTGTCTCTGCACACAGACCAAAAGATTGATCTGTTCACGCGAGGTCGGCCCTTGCCGATGTTGTGCACCCACTACATACTTTGGGGTTAAGGCAAGGTGATAGGGTACCTCGCCATCCCTTTTCAAGGTCTCAAGTGGCCCGAAGGCCCTCGGGGGTATCTCACCTCCCCGGACGAACCTCTATGTCGCACGCTGCGGCTGGAATCACCGCTCGTACCTGAAACGAGGCCCGGTGATTCCATCCTTTAGAATATCCATTTGGTGGAACACCCAAGGATATCTGATGATGCAAGACTCCACAACCGAGGCTCTCTTACACGCTCGGTGAGCGATGGAGTCAACACCATCGACTAAAGGAAAAGGTCCCCCGCCTTTTTCCTTACCAACACAGGGTTACACCCGACGCCCAGCGTCACCCTGGTAACACCTCAAACAAGGAGCAGGGAGAAAAGCCTTTCACTCGCATAGCCTAACAATTCTACTGCAAAAAGTAGAAGAGTCGCAAGGGGTACCTCTCATCATCCCATGCTCTGCAGGATCGTAGACATCCAAAGCTCGCGGCTATCTATGGTCCCAACTGTCCGCTCTCGGAGCCTGACGTGGACCGCCGAGTGGTGATGGGGAGATCTCGTAAAGTCGTCCCCCACTACCAGCTCCTCCCGCTCCTCTGCTAGCACCACCTCCCTGGGTACTACTCCGATCATGGCACTGCCTCTGCCATGGTGGTGCGCCTGCTACCTGCCCGAAGCTCTCAGCAACTCGGGTTGGGAAGTCTCGTGCCAAGTTACCTCACCCGTCATAAGCATAGCACCGACGCTCTCTGGGCTGCCCTGGTGCCCTCTGACACCACTGTGGTGTACGACCACGGCCCGAGATCCACTCACGGAAGGGCATCCTCGACTGAGGCCCTGCGCCTTTTCGCCACAGTGGTATACGACCATGTCTTCGAAATCGGCAGTGGGAAGGCCACCTGCATCGAAGTCCTGACCCCCGGTGCCTGCTAGCTACGGCAGACATCCCGGCTCCGTCGCGCCCACTGCCACTACCAACCGCAAAACATGACAAGAAGCCCTCTTTCACCAGTGCCTTCTCTAGCACCCCGGAATATGTGGAAATTCCTAAGGGTACTCTGACAGCACGAATCTCTCGGGGGAGACCCTACTCAAACTTCCGCGCTCGGAAGTTTTCGTGATGGACCATGTCCGGGTAAAAGTGTGTAGAGTCAGCAAAACTAGCCACGTACTCGGGTACCATCATCCCCCCTGCTGAAACTGAAGGAGCTCCTGAATCTAAATGGAGCGCAAGCAGGAGGGGAAAAACTCCTCACAGAGCAACAACGGAAAGTATCCACATGAAAGAGACGACTCGTCAAGGAACTGAGTCACCAGACTCTGCCAACTCCAAGCTGATCCACAGAAATGGCTGGCTGCCAAAGCCACTCTCTGATTTGTCTGCTTCTGCACAAGCCTGAAAAGGCTAAACACTGCCTCGAGCCCAGCCTTTGCTGCCTGAGGGACTGGCTCACCACTGAACCTCGGCGGTCTCTGCCGCTGGAACACACAGAGCACGCTCAACCTGCGCTCAAGCTCAGTCTGCTCTGCTGAAACTGCCTGCTGCTCAACAGGTGGGGGCGCTGCTACCAGCCCACCCGGAGAAAGGGGCTCGCATGATGGGTCCTGAAGTGTGGCCTCGTAGCTCACAGGGTCGTCGTCACGAACCAGAGATGATATATTGGCTGGCTATCCTCACGGAGACATCGTGAATATTATCAAGGAGTTCTGCAATCACATGAGCATACATGTATATACCAACAACAACAACGATGGGGAGCTGACTCAAGGAGGGCGGCCAAAGACTCAATCCTATATGATGCACAAACCAATTTTCCCTGCAACAAGTGTCTCAGCATGCCGAGTCGACAAGCGGTTTATCAAGGTCCTGGTGAATGGATACATCGGCCGCAGCACCATCACTGGACCCCTGGCCTGAGAGCCGCTCTCAAGACACGTTAACACTGTTTCCCGAAATCCCAACCAATTCCACTTTTAGGGACGTCCGCACAACATCCCAAGGAACAAACCACCTCTGATACCACTTTGTCACGACCCGACACTACCCGGGCTCGAGCCGAAACTACCCCAAACCCACCTCCATTGGCCAGGGGCTAGCGACCAGCGCCGAAGGCACAACAACTCGGGGAGGCCTTTTCCTACGTTCCTGTACACACCCACACGCAGCACACTCAATGAAACAGTGTAGAGTAAAAGAAAAGACAAGTAATGAAAATGGAAACAACTATATAAATACCACCAATGTGCATCGACCTCTAAACAGTACAAGTAAAGTGATGAAAAGGAAAAGGGGCAAAACAGGCGCCCAACCAGAAAAGGTGCCACAACCCAGCAACAGGTAAACAAAAAGGAACAGCTCACGGGTCTCCCACCTAATACCCGGCCACGACCACCGCACACGGTCCAATCTCCCAATCTCCTACACTCCACTGAAGTCACGCTCAACCTGTCCGTCATCTGCAAAGGCACACCAAGTGCGGGCAAAGCCCAAGCAGGGGTGAGTATAAAAATACTCAGTAGGATACCCCGAAGGCTCGAGGGAGCAACAAAGGAGGTACCAAAGGGTGAGCAGTAGAGAGAACAGGAAAAGTAAAGGAGCACAACAGAGAGGGAAGTAAAGGGTAACAGTAGGAAGTCCAGCTCAACCCAACAAGAGGAAAGAAGGTAGAATCACCCAGACACAAGGAGCTGGAAACGGTGAGAAGATGAACTTCCCACCAAGTCTTCGCTACCTATACTAGGAGAGTAGACTCGTCCAACCCTGAGAAGCTAGACACGGAAAGTATGTGGCATACCCTATTCGTCTCCGCCTCTCCTGGAAGGAGAGTAACCAAACCCAAGAAGTGGGTGCTAGAACAAGGTATATACAAGTCCATATGCTCAATAAGAAGCCTGAACAATGTCGTAAGGGGATCTCCGTCCCGTAGCACAGCCCAAAAAGAGTAGCCAACAGTCCCAGAAATAAACCATCATTGATGCCCAATATCCCGCACGTCTGCCCCGAACCACAATCCAAGGGGCTCAATCATCGCACCTCGACACTATCCGCTTTGGGTTGCACTGACTTGCCCGCACGGTTTTAGATCACGTCACAAGAATGCGTCTCAGTGGGGAAAGTGCCCCTCGAACTTGAGAGTTCTCGGGAAAGTTATACCACACCTCGTCACTGCCCTGCAGCCCAGAGGTCTCCCCAAAGTCAAGCCATCACAACACTGACCCGTATAACCAAGGGTTCCGCTCCGGTAATCATGGAGGTAAGCCACAGACTAGCCTAGTCGAGAGGACTGAGTTTGGAAAGCCAACTGGTGTCCCCACTGCCCAGCCCTGCTAGAGGGTAATTCATAACCAGATATCGGGTGACCCACTGCCCAGCTCTACTGGAGGGTAAACCCTAATACATCATCAGGCGACCTACTACCCAGCCCCGCTGGAAGGTAAACCATAATAAGATACTGGGTGACCCACTTCCTAGCCCTGCTGGAGGGTGAACCATAACACATCATCCGACGACCCACTGCCCAGCCCTGCTGGAGGGTAGACCTGGAATAAGTCGAAAGGTTACCCACTGCCCAGCCGTGCTTGAGGGTAGACCTGGAACTAGACGACGGGTGACCCACTGCCCAGCCCTGCTGGAGGGTAGACCCTAAGAGGTCGTCGGGTGACCCACTACCTAGTCTCTGCTGGAGGGTAGACCCTAATAGCGTCGGGTGACCCACTGCCCCGTTTCTGCTGGAGGGTAGACCCTAATAGCGTCGGGAGACCCACAACCCAGTCTCTGCTAGAGGGTAAACCCTAGAAGTCAGTGAGCAACCCATTGCCCAACCCTAGTGGAGGGTAATCCCGAGGAAGTCGATGAGTAACCCACTTCCCAGCCCCGCTGGAGGGTATAACACTGGCCAACCGATCACGGAGTAGGTATCGCGCAACCACCCAACTCCAGCACAACTCTCCCAAAAGTGTTTCAGCGCCTGTTCCATCACGGGGTGCCACTAGCACTGCTACTGGCTGATCCATCGAGAATGAAACCAGGGGGAGACCACTCAACCATGCTGGTCAACAAACGAGCACCGAGCCAGGGGAAAAACTCCATCCTACTGGTCAACCAAACTCATAGAGGGACCCTCTACGTCGCGAGAGGTCAAAGTATGTATGGCAGATCACGGCACGCACATGGGGCCCACACAATGTATGGCCCCATGTCAACCCCAACCAAGCACACGAACATCTCAGGTACAAACCACACGTACCTCCAAGTGCTCCCGCATACTCCCAGAGTATACCTTGTTCTAGCCCATAGGTTATCATGCACCCGGCACCCAACGTCAACCCAAAGGTGTGACGTAACATCTCCAACTCAAAGGCCCAGGCACAACCAACCACATCTTTTGAACCACTTACATCACTCTCCCAAGAGTGCGCGATCACACGCCATGGTCCCGCTACAAACAAGGTAGGGTGAACCACCACCGGAGCACCTTACATGCTTCCACATTTAATAAGGTATTGTATAAGGCTCCGCACAACCAAATAGATTGCACCGTGGTAATCCTCGTTGAAAAACATACGAAATCGACTACTTACTTGCCTCCAATGGATATTTGATGAAAACGGTCACCAACACCGCCTCACGCCCGAACGGCGTCCCGTGATCCTGAGCCTCGGCCCCGAAAACTGTCGGGCGCATCGCACCATTGCGATCCCCTTAGGAAAACAGGTCAAAAGCAATTCTCACTTGAGTGCAACAGATATCTGGAGAAAAAGATGCATCCCGGCACACCGCACATGAGGGGTGCCACGTGGGACCCGCATCCCGGTTCCAAAACTCAACGAACGGATCGCACTGTTGCGATCCTCTCAAAAAAAGTACACAAAATGGACTATTCACTTTTCCAAAACGGTTGCCCGGTGATAAAGTTGGAAATGACCGTCAAATCCCGAAATGGCCCTCATGGGGCCCGCACTGTCGTGCGGAATTACAGTGGGCAGACTGCGCCAACGCGATGCCCTCGGAAAAACACCCAACATCGACTGTTCGCATGCCCCGAACGGACGTCCGATGCAAAAGTCGCTAAAAACTGCACGCAGCTCAAAAGACGGGTCATGGGGCCCACGCCTCAACTCCGGCTTCAACGCCCGAAACCACCTTGGAAAGCTCCGTCCCAGCACCAGGGTCACAATTCCACTGACTGCACTCAATTCGGACGTCAGTTGTGTCTGCACCGCCCAAAACAAGATTATCGGAGAAAAAGTGCATGTCCACTTAAAGGTGTGTCCTGCTACCAGGGCCCCTGTTTCGGGGATTAAAAATTCCCGAAACCATCTCAAAATTTTCGTCTCACACAAATGAATGTGTCACTGCTGACGGCGCTCAAAACGGACGCCCGGTCTATTATTTATTAAAAATAAATCATTTCCCAAAATAATAATATTATTAATTATTATTTTAAACTTAATATTTAATTTAAATAAATAAATTCTTTTTTCCCTAAACCTCCCGTGGGCAGATTCTTCTTCTTCTTCTTTTCTTTATCCATTTCCCATTTCTTTTTTTTCTTAAGGAAACCAGACCGTCCATTCGGCCAGTCTTCTCCTCCCAACAGGACCCGCGAAGTGCGGGTCCGTTGTCTGCTGGCTGGGGTCACGAAGACCCTGGGTCTTCATCCAGCGATGACCGGCCGAAGCTTGTCCTCCTCTGTGATGGCGTCGTGGCCGCGTGCCGCTCTACTCCCCTCGCCGCACCAGCAGCTGCGCTCCGCCGCTCGAAGACACCCGGTCGCCGCACTCTGCCTGGCACCATCCACGGCCGCCTGCCGCGCTCCCCCGGCCTGTTGTCGTCGCCCTCAGCTTGTCGTGCCGCTTGACTTGAACCGTCAGACTGGCGCGCGAAGCCGCCGGACCACCGCTACCCCGGGCTGCCACCTCCCGGAATAGCCCAAAACTCCTCCACAAACCCGCAATCTTCGACGAATGATTGCGGGTTCCTCAGAAATCGAAAACCGAATCCAAAATATGCGTCGAATAGCTCATAAAAACTACTATGTGATCATGGGATTTGATTTGAAAAACGAACATCAATCGATGCATATAACTGAGGTTGAAATAGGGTTCGAAAATTAAAACGCAACCAAAATCCTCCTACCTCTTTGGCGATGCCTGGAGCTTCACGGGAAGTCCGCCGCCATGCCACACCTTGCCGGAGCTGCTTCGCCGGAGCTGGAGGAGTAGAGGGAGGAGCTCCTCCTTGCTACTGTCTAGGTGGGGGAGAGGAAGTGGGTGTGGGTGACTTAAGCATTTAAATAGAAAATGCTTAACCACCCACCCGTCGGCCCGAACCCGAACTCCTGATGGGGTCGAGGTTAAGCCTCCCCTAAGGTAAACACCACCTCCCGAGCACAACGGCGGTCTCGAAATTTTAATCCGAGACCCCGTTCAAAATTTAGAAAATTTAACGTCTGAAGCTGCTAAATTACGAAAATGCCCCTGGGGCCATTTTTCACAAACGGCCCTCGCCCGCGAAACTTACACCCCTCCTAGGGTAAACGACACGCTCCGAACTCAACGGTGCCCTCGGTTTTTGAATCCGAGCCACCGTTTAAGAGATATGTGCATTTCAACATTAAAGGAATTAATTAATTAATTAATTAATCTGTTTAATGTTCCAGAAGCGAGCGAGGGGTCCAAACATCCCGCACCGACAAGTTTTATGTCGTTCCTAGGGTAAACACCCCATTACGGACCCATCCGTACATTCGGATCTCTGATATGGAACTCCGTTTAGGAGTTATCCAATTTATTTAGAGAATCCAGTGTGAACACACTGAAAATTTAATTCCGGCCACTCCAGGGCTCGGAATCGCACGTCGTCTGAAGGCGCTGCTCTGGAACATCATCAAGAATATTCTAAAGTCTTTTACAGCAAAAACCGGGTTCTTACAAATAAATAATAAGAAATATTTTATATTTATTAATATTTTTGAAGTAAATATTAATTGTACATTAATATCATTTCTATCTTCGATAGTGTACCTGATACGCAACAACGGGTTTCTTTGAAATCTTACGTTACACACTAATAATATAATACTATTAATTTAAATGGTAGTCAACTCCTGGACTTTGTATTTGCATTAATGAACAAAACTAAATAAAATATGATTATACATGTTTGTAAAATGTATTTACATTTATCCAATAAAAGTTATAGGCTTAAATTGTGAATGAATCTAATTTAAGCATAATTTACATTAAAAGGCCGATTTATCGCCTTTTAATGGAAAACCCTCATTAAATATAGTTTTGATCACCTTAATACATTCTAATCGACCAAATAATATCCTTCTTTATAATGGGGACATAAAAATTTACTTAGTGTAATTTTTTGGAATTTTTCCGATAAAGGTCATTTTTAATGAATAGTGAAAAATATGGTATTTTGATTCAAAATTACCTTTTATTCCAATTTATTTATATGGTACAAATATCTTTTTAATTGGTTTTAATGTGAAATTAAAATATATTTTCACCATTTAATCTAATGTGGTCCATTATATTTAATTTCACTTTGAAATTAGACATAAATAAGTATTAATCTTTCGATAGTTATTGTTTCTTAAAAAACGCTATTTGTTTTTATAACGGGAATTAATTTTTAAACTAATTAATTCCACTAATATGTTTTGAATTTGAAAAAATAGACATAAATTTTGAATTCGGAATATCAAATAATGCTTAGGTTGAATTTTTGGTATTTTTCTGAAAAACTTCAATTTTTGATGAATAGTGAAACCACTTAGTGGTAGTTAAAAAAACTGACTTTTTCATTTAAATAAAATTTTACCACTTCTGTGAATTGAATTTCAAAAATCCTACATACATTTTTGTTAAAAAGAATTAAAATGTGGTTCATTAAGATGAAAATAATTTTTTGGTGAATAGTAACTTTTGACTTTTATTTGCCGTTGTTAAAGGTAAATAGGATATTTAAGGTTAAAAGAATATTATAATAATTCAAAATTACATTAACACTTGTACAAAAATTATTGGTTGAGTCATTTACGACCATGGACATCTTTGGGTCGATTTTGGGACCCCATTGAGCCACTTGGGAGTGATAATGACAATTTAGATTAATTAATTTAATGTGAAGACAAAATTGACATTAACAAATATATTTTAGTAATTAATTTTTATATTGTGTTATATAAGTCCTATTTTTGACTATAAATATTATTTGGAAAGATAAAATGATTTCATATATCATGGTAGTTTTTTATAATTTTTTGAAATCAAATAAATTAAATTATTTATGGCACAATAATGATACAGTATTTACTTCATTAATAAAGGATTTAAATAAATAAGGTTATAATGATTACAATATTGTCCAAAACATGTCCAATTCTGATTGGATGATTTTATTTCGACCATGACTCATCTTATATTCAACTATAATGATTTTTGGACCATTATAAACCTAATATAATTATATTATAAAATAACATTTTCACACTATCCTAAAGAGCCCCTCCTCTCCCGTATAAAAGGAGACCACATCGATCCAATTCCACACACATATTAATCCATTTGGATCATCCAAACTCTACCCAATTAAGCTCCCTACATATCTCCCCTCCTCCTAGAAGCCTTACCTTAGGCAGAAGAAACTTCAAAAGTCCTTTGTTTCAATCCAAAGGGAGTTACCCAAATTAAAGGTAATGACGACTCTTAAATTGATTTCTTTTATTTTACTTCTCCATCCCCTAAAATCTTTTTATTAATTTCTTTTGTAAAAAAACCAGTATCGTCAATATACTAGGATTTTGTTATGATAAGGATTCGAACTAAACTTACACACACCTCCATCTAATGGATGAAGTACATAATGTTTCTTTGGATGGAAAACTAACCCCTCACGAAACGATGATTGTTCAAATATCCCAACCGCCTCGCATGGTGGCCATTATGATGGAACTATATTTATATATGATATATATTATGTTTATTTTTTCTTTATTATTCTTTATTTTCCATTTATATCACGCCTTTATGGTTTCTATAGAGGGTAAATATGGTAATCTCATTTGAGGAAGCACGAACTACCGCCCCCTCAAAGTGATGTGACTCGTTAATGCCTTATGTGGGATGTATAAAAGATAGAGTTATTGATATTATATATGATATTATACTGGAATTATAATATACCTATGTATCATTATGTTTTAATTCAATTAAAATAGTAAATAGAAATGAACGTAGCGTTCATGCGTACGTACGGCTTACCGTCTCCATGAATGATGCATTTCATTTCTTACCTATAAATGTTATGTACTGTTATAAATACATGTATATACTGGATATATATTATATATATGATATCTAAATCATGAATATAATTCTGGATATAATGAAACTTTGACCACATTAACAACATGTAATTTTAAGAAGTCCATTTTTGACTCAAGTACCAAATATCGACAAAATGAACATTATTGATATAAATGATTACATAATGTTTATAACATGGTAATAAGTGATATAAAAGGATTTATAAACTTGAAAAATGTTATTAAGAAAGTAAAAATTAACTTTTGTTTATTATTCATGATATTAAAGAACGATCGAGTCAAGTCGGACACGAGGTACGAGATCCGACCTCTCTCTTTCTTTTCAAGTACTCTCTTTTATGTCATTTTTTATGCTCCATGTTATTATGTTAGAGGTTGTTATTTTATATTCAACATAATTTAATTTTTATTTTCATATGATGAGAGACCCCTCATCAATTCATTTTATGAATTTTTAAGTGGCGCTGTTAGGCTACGATTTTTTGTATGGGATTTCTCATCTCACTTTTAATTCCATGTGATTTTTATTACCCACCGCCTATTTATTGCATGTGGTGTGTTGTGTACTGACATTTTCTATATACTATCATGATTATAATTATTTTCATGGTATTATGTGATTATTTCGGTGGTTAATAACTTTTGGTCATATGACTCGATTGAATTACAACGTGGTAAGGGGTCTTCGTCTCACTGGTTTTTATTCGCTTGAGATTCATGTTATATTTGCCACTATATCCTTTTGTGTGGTGTATGTACTGATCATGTTTGTAATATCTGTGTAATATACTTTAATTTATGAGTATTTACATATTAATGGGATGATCCTTCTTTCCTGTGGCATATGTTTTGTAAGTTACCAAATTGGTAAGGGAACTCCTTTACCCAAATCCCATTATTTGGGTTGATCTTATCTTTTTATTTATGTTATCCTATGAATATGTGTGAATGAACTCTGATTGTTTTACACTTAATATCCACTTGTATTGGGTGTATTTATATTTTTCACACATAATTATGAGATTGATTTATCCTTAATTTAAGGATACCATCTTTATAAGGGATTTCATCTCAATTTACATTTCAATTGAGACTTCATTGTTGTTATGATCCAATTCACTCTTATATGGTGTCTATACTGTCCTTTGACATATTATATCATGAATACCTTTATTCTCATGATATTATAAAGTTCTTATTAAAAGTTATTTCACAATTATTTTTATTAAACTGTCTCTCTTTTTGTTAAAAACTCTTTAACTGAAATATCATTTTAAATGTTTTAAAGATATATTATTCTATATATTTCTCATTAATGTCCATGTTTTAAAAATGGGTTTTAGGATTTAGTTATATGGACATTAATGTTTTCAATGAGAATAATTTTAAAAATATTCAAAGTGGTATGGGACACTTTGATTCAAAATAACTTTTTAAATGGTTTTGAAAATGATTTGATAAAACGTTGTTTATTTCAATATCTAGATTTGATATATTAGAATGTGGAAATTTTATCTTTCCTTTATACATGTGTTATTTGTTATGATTATGTTATGGTTATTGGTCATTGTTTTCGTATACGGGTGGTTCTGTGATAAACCTAGGGTGGGTGAGCCCAAGATAGCTCTCCAATGCATTGGGTAACATGACGGAGGTAAACATGATGTTTCTCCTAAGAGATTTAGGGAATATACCGTGATGGGTATTCCAAGTGTTACTCCCTATATAGCTATGATAGGTATAATGTATGTTTGATATGGATTCCATAAGTGACCTTTATGATTTAATATTTGTGTGTGTTATTCATAAATCTCATGATTTCATAAGGTATGTTATGATTGAAAAGTATGGTTTCATTGATTTGTATTTATTGATGGACTAATGTTTTCCTTCTTTATTTTATAACAATTATTGAGCTTTTAATGCTCATCCCATGTTTTTTAAATGTTTTCCATAGGACTTAAAGATGATTAGGTTCAAGGATGTGATCAAGTAAAAGTCATGATGTCTAAAACATGGAACTAGACACGTGTCTTTTTAAGAGTTATTATTTTATGAAAAAAATGGATACTGAGTAGATGTTTCAACTTGTAATATTCAAGTTTTTATGTAATAGTTATGGCATAATTCTCTAAAACTCCAAACCTGAATAGATCCCTAATGTAAATTATTCATTTAATTCAAGATTATGTAATGTTTAAGGTCGGGTCCTGATATAAAGGAATGATAAAATTTCTACAATTCAATCACAATATATCATTAAAATATCATAAAATAACCAATCAATTATAAAACCCATTTTCAGTACCCAAATATTTAAAATGTATATGGTATTTATTTTCCTTTTAAAAACAATATGGCTTGTTATGGAATCCAAAGATCAAATAATACTCACGGTGACAGAAAGGATGTTGTCACCGATTACGTTAAAAGAATCATCCTTTTTGTCATTTAGTAAAATTATTCAAATAAAAAAAACCCCTTTAAATGGAATGGAAATTCAAATGGGTATTATACACAGTATAAAAGAAAGTCATGTATAAAACCAAATTTGCCTCAATGAAAGATGATTGAGACGAAGTCCCTTACGTCGTGTCCGACTAGACCCGTTTGTTCTTTAATCTCTTGAATAGTAAACTAATTTTAATTTATACTTGCCTAATAACCTTTTTAAAGTTTTTTATTCCTTTTATATCACTTTTTACCATGTTATAAACATTATGTAATCATTTATGTTTATAATGGTTGTTTTGTCAATATTTGGTACTTGAGTAAAAAATGAACACCTTATAATTACAAGTTGTCCATGTGGTCAATAGTTCATTTTATCTAGAATGATATTAACTATTTAGATAATGTATACATAATAAATATCTAGTATATATATTTATTTATAAATGTACGTAACATTTTGGATATAAGAAATGAAATGCATCATTCATGGAGACAGTAAGCCGTACGTACGCATGAACACTACTTTCATTTATATTTCCTACTTTAATGGAATTAAAACATAATGATACATTGGTATACTATAATTATAGTATAATATCATAAATAATATCATTAAATATATCCTTTATATGTCCCACATATGGCATTAATGATTCATATCACTTTAAGGGGGCGGTAGTCCGCACTTACTCAAATGAAATTGTAGCATTTACCCATAATAGAAATTATAAAGGCATGAAATAAATCAAAAATATAGAAGCATAAAAAAAATATAAATATAAAATATATCATATATAAATGAAGTACCATCATAATGGTCTCCATGATATGTGGTGGAAGATAATCGAACAATCATCATTTCTTGGGGCGTTAGTTTACCATCCACAAAAAATGTATGTTCTTTACCAATTAGATGGAGGTGTGAGTAAGTGCAGTTCGAATCCCTATCATAACAACATTATAGTATATTGAGGATACAGGTGCTTGTTATAAAATAATGGAATAAAAAAATATTTTAGGGGTTGGAGAAGTAAAATAAAAGAAAAGATGTTAGGATAAACTTTTACATATAATTTGCGTAACTCCCTTTGGTTGGAGCCAAAAGGAATTCTTGATGTGCCTTCTGCCTAAGGTAAAACATCTAGGTGGAATAGAGGTATTTTGAGAGATTATTTGGGTAGGGGTTAGGTGAGCCAATGGGCTTGAGAGGTGTGATGAATGAGTAGTAAGTGAGGGCTTTTTATAAGGGGGGGGGGGGGGTAGGGGCTCTTTAGGAATGTGTTAAAATATTAACTTATTTTATAATGATATTCGGTTTCTAAAGGTCCAAAACTAATTAAATTCATATATAAGATGACTAATGGTTGATAAAAAATAATATAATAATAATTGGACATGTTTTAGATGTTATTTTAATATTTATAATCTTATTTATTTAAGTTATCTATTAATGAGGTAAACATTGCATCATTGTTGTGTCATAAATAATTTCATTTATTTGATGTCTAAAAATTATAAAAAAACCACGATGTATGAAATATCTTTGTAAATGCAAATTATATTTATAGTTTAATTTATAACTTATATAACCCCATTAAAAATTAATTTACTAAAAGATAACTTTTGTCATTTTTGTCTTTACATTAAGTTAATTAATCTAAAGTGTCATTATCTCTCCCATGTGGCTCCACGGGGTCTCAAAATCGACCCCAAGATGTTCGTGGTCTTAAATGACTCAATCAATAAGCTTAGAAAAAGTGTTAAGCTAACTTTTATTATTATAATATTCTTTTTACATTGAATTACCCGATTTACATTTAATCAAGATAAATAAAAGGAAAAAGTTACTACTCACCAAAAATTAATTTTATCTTATTGAACCACATTTTACTTAATAATTACAACTATATATGTCAGATATTCTAAATTCAATCCACAAAAGTAGTAAAATTTCATTTAAATGAAAATTTCAGTTTTTAACTACTACCTAGTGGTTTCACTATTCATCAAAAATTGAAGTTTTTTTTGAAAACTACAAAAAAATCAGCCTCAAATATATTTGATATTACAAATTCAAACAAGATGTCTATTTTACCAAATTAAAAAAATAGAATTTTAATAAATTAATTTAAAAATAATTCTCGTTGTCAAAACAAATAGCGTGTTTTTAAAAACAATAACTATCAAAAGATTGATTTTTTTTATGTCCAATTTCAAAGTGAAATTAATTATAATGACCAAAATTGGATTAATTGGTATAAATATACTCTAAATAAACTTTAAAACCAATTAAAAAATAAATATATCCATATAAATATATTATATTTAAAGGCACTTTTGAATTAAAATACAGTATTTTTTCATTGTCCATTAAAAAACGAACTTTATCAGAAAAATAACAAAAAATTACCCAATGTAAATTTTGATGTACCGAATCTAAAGAAGGATTTTATTTTTTCAAATATAAATTATAAAAATGAACAAAACAACATCTAAAGAGGGCTCATCATCAAAAGGCGGTAAATCCACCTTTTAGTGAATATTAGAATATTTAAGCTTAAAATTAGATTCATTCACATTTTAATCCCCTAAAATTTATTGGATAAAAGTAAAAACATTTAAAAAATATGTAAAATAATATTGTAGTTAGTTATATTCATTCCTTCCAATACAAAGGCTAGGCGTTAACTACCATTTAAAATAATAATATTATATTATTAGTTTGCAACGTAAGATTTCAAAGAAACTCATTGTTGCATATCAGGTAACCCATCGAAACTAGCGTCCCCTTTAAAGTAAAATTAATATTTAATTCAAAAATATTAATAAATATGAAAAATTATTATTCTTTATTTACTTGGGATGTTAGAAGGGATGTCAATTTTTCTTTAATTTTTTATTTGTAAAGGATTAAAATATATGTAAAATTATACAATGTACACATAGATGAAAACCAAATTTTATAATGTGTATACAATTCATCTCTATAGTAGAATCATCAGAGGTAGTATGAAACCCTGCCCCATACATGTACAATAGTAAAGTCATGCATTACACAAAGAGTAGGGTAAGAAGGGATAATCTGATTAAAATATCTTTAACCTAAATGGTTATTAAAGAAAAATAGGGGATTAGTGAAGGAAATATGTAAGGAAGGTCTTAAAAAGATGTGCCTTAATAATGATGGAATCAATCATTTTAAAATTGTACGTGTTCATTCGTAACCTCAATATGATATCAATGAATGTTAATATAGTATTTCATGCCCATGAAGTCACTCACAAAATATTCTCAGAAAATGAAATGAAATTTTTTCTTAGAATCATATCAGTTAATGAGAATAATAATAGAAACTGGAAATCATAGCCAGTATAAAATCAAGTAAAAAAAGTAAATTAACCTAAATTTCCCAATTTTTTAATTTGAATTAAATATATAATCTTATCAAATATTTTTAAATAATAAATAATGAAAAAACATGGATTATAACAATTTATAAGATAAATTTTTCTTTTATTTAAATGGTTGTAATCTTTTTTAGGTTTAATGAATGATTACTATTTTGAAAAATGTCTCCTAGACATGTAAGAACAGGTAGAAATTAAAGTGTAGCTAAATAGAAAATCATGGGAACCCCACCCACATAATAGGTGGATGTGTCTTCAGTATCAGTGGATAGATTTGTGGGAGTTCTATAGAAAATAATGCTCCTAAAACTGAAATTGAATTTTGATAATTTTAAAATTGAGGGATACAAGATATTCCTATAATACTTTATTTCCATAAGGAAACATCGGTTGTGATTGTCTAAATCTGGAGAAATTGCAAAATTGGATAACAAAAAAATCATGAAATAGATGAAACATATATTACAAAAATCGTGACTATGAAAATTAGAATAATTAGATGGTAAATATTATGATAAACAAGAATAAAAAGTTTTATAAAAATTCGGCACATTTTTACAGTAATGATCAACTTGACTTGAAGTGAACAAGAGAAATAATCAAAATGAATACTCAATCAATACAAGTTATAAACTAATGGATTCCTTCCATAAATAACTAATAGGATTTAATCATCCAGAATGATGGGAAAAATATAATGTAGTGGGGCCCATCGACTCAATTTCTACTCTTGCGTTTATAGCTACTGGTTCTACTCTCCTCTAACATGCAGTGTATTTTTCCCACATTGATAACATTCGGGTTAACATGATCATGAATCAGAAGTGGAAGCAATAGAATCATATCTCAAGGTGGTTTTAACAATTCATGAATATCTATGGGATGATCCAGATGTTGATGTTCTATTTCAATTACATACCTTGTCACCATTTTGATAAGAATAGATAGTGGTTCTAGTCCATCGACATGCATGGATAAAAAATAGGATCAATAAATATAAATTGTAAAATTTAAAGATATGCAATGAAAACCAATTAATAGTTACGAAAAAACAATTCTCATATATATATATATATGTGATCCTTATAATAAATGGGTCTATATAAATGAAAAAATGAAAAAAACCAGCCCTATCATAAAAAGTCAATATAAAAAATAAGAAAAACCACTAAATGACATTAGTCGTCAGAGGAAAAAATATCCTCCATCATCAACTCTTTGTATTGTGGTGTAGACAGCTACTATCTAGAAGTATTAGTGGATGTGGCTACAATAGAGGATGGTAGAGCAGTGATGGATGGTGGAGTCACAGATCTGGATATATGGGACGGGGTGGGTGGGGAAGTAGTACGTATCTGATGGGAGGCCATGGGTTTGGCAGTTGGATCAATGAATGGTACCTCAGGGATGTAGTGGTTCTCATACCCTTTCCATGCCAGGCCTTCTCACCTCTGTACTCTTGCTGGGTAGCTGGGTTAGTGATATATAGGGGCAGGTCGGGGTGGACCTTTGGTGGTGTGAGAATGGTAGAAGAGGAGGGGACGGTAGGGGTTGGTGGTAGTGGGGTGGTGAAATCGGGAGGCTCGAAAAAAGTAAGGTGAATATGTGTGGATATCCAGCATAGGTTCCCCATGATGTAATACTACATAGTCTATAGAACATTCAAGGTGGGATGGTTGGTGGATTCGTGGTAGATGAGGTGGTAGAGGTATGAGGATTAGTGGGTGGTTTAGGTGGGGAGGGGGTGTGTGATTCTGTTGAGGGTTTTGAAGCTATTACTTGTGGGGCCTCTGATTGTGGGGTCTTCTCAAGTACTACCAGTTCCCAATGGTATATATCCTTATCATTAACTAAAAGTTTCATATTGTGTAGCATCACGATGTCAATGAGATGATTTGGTCATAGGGAGGTAAGAGGAAGAGTTTTATTGAAAACATTTATGTTTTTTCATGTGATTAATAAATGATACACCCATCAGAGTACCTCGAGTCTACTGAGAATGAGCCTTACAAATATTGGGAAATCTATGCATCTTTATGCATGGACTTCCCAAGGATTCTATGTGAATAAGAACATCGACATGGATAATTCACCCATGTGAATAAACCCTAGAAAACTACACATGTGTCATGGCCTAATGAGGAATCCGTAGAGGTGGCCTCTATAAATAGGTATATGTTTTTGTCCATGGATCATGGGGTATCTGAGGTTACCCTATAATCATCTCCCATATATGCTGTGAATCATCTTTGTGTGTCTCATGCTGATGTGTTAGAATGAAATCTGATGTATCAAACTCGTCTGTATAGATGGCGTGGCCAATACCAAACTCGGTGACGGAAGGATCATATGGAAAACTCCAAGGTGGAATATAAGGATATCAATGGCCATCATGAATGTGGAATGTAAATCTAGAAATATATCCATGTCTATCTCATCTTGTACCTCAAATATAAATTCCACATGCAGTGTCACATTGAGGTTGAAGACGACATCACTAATGTTTAGATGGGCCATGATTGGCTAGTCCATGGTCTAATTTTTTCCCCAAGGATATGGCTTGTAGCTTAATGAGGTTGACATGTTTATTATGGTTGGAAGAGAAAATTGCATCAGGCAGGTGGATGTTTTTTTTTCAACCGAGGAGTCCTCAGAGTTGGATGAGGACTCAGCCCGAGTGGCTGGGACATCACAGGTTGCAGCAGGAGGTGTAGAATATTTGTGTGGCATAGTACTGTGTGGGATCATGGAAGGCATATTTTATTAATTGTGAGATAAGGATTTGTCAGGATTTGGGTGTAACATCTTGGTCATTTCCATATAGGAAAGAGGTTTTGGGGATCCGTTCAATGTAAGGGGAGGTTCAGGGAAAATTTGGGGGAGGAGGGGGTTTATTTGTGATCATGTAGGGGGGTGGTTTTTTGGTGTGTTTCTTATAGAGTAGGAGGGTGTGGTTTTATTTTTTCTATGATGTAAAAGAGAAGGAGGGTTCGTTATTTCAAGGGAATGGGGAGAAGGAGTGGGTGCCGAGGGAGGTGGACAATCAAGAGAAGGATGTAGGTCTGGGTCACGAACATAGGGATCTAGAACTATTTTTTAAAAAATGGAATTGGTGAGTTTCAAAATGTGTTGTAGTGGTTCACATCATGTAATGGTTATTTTTTATATATTTTTTATTGAATCGTTACACGTCATTTAAGAGGGTTACATGACATGTACTTTTTCATTGTAGTCAAAATTGGTGTTAACCCCTATCTTCTAGGTCTTAGCCTATCTAAAACTTATCTTAGGCTACCCAAATATAGTATTGGATAATGACCTACCCTAGGGTTCCTCCCAATCAGCTCATCCATTAACCATGAGAGAATGACTCAATTTTGGATCAAATGTACTTGAGGATGAGGACATGACCTGCATAGAATGGTTCTTGATATATTTTCAATCATTGTAATTTCACTTTGAAAGGATGTTCATCCAATCTCGAAATTTTGATGGTCCCATAATAAAAACATGTCTAACTTCAAAAGCGTTGTACCATTTATATTCCATCTTACCATATAATGGTTTTAAACATGATATGAATAAAAAGAACTTATTACATGGGACAATGACATTCCTTATAGTGTATTGATCATGCCATTTCATTGTTTTTTACTTATTAATCATGGAATTTTTATAGGTATCCTTCACAATTTTTTCAAACAAAGTCGACTGAAGCATCATAGATTCCCTATCTATCTCAAAATCCAAATTTAGCATCTTAATTTTCTATAATGAGTGATGCTATAGTTCAATAGGGAGATGACATGGTTTCCCATAAACTAGTCTGAATATTGTTTCCCCTCTGGGTATTTTTTATTCATTGCGCTATACCCATAGTTCATTATTGTGTTTTAGACACCAGTTGCTTCTGCTAGTGTTCACAGTTTTCTCCGTAATTATCTTGGTCTTATAATATAAAAATTCAACATTCCAATTTTTTCTGGTGGTAGAGAGTTCCTATATTGTACCAAATAATGTACTTTTAAAAAAATCATATAACATCTTGGTTGGAAATATTTGTTCATGATAAAAAATTAGTAATATTGGGAGTCCAAATAATAAAAATAACTCTTCTTCTAAATTTTCTTGACTATGTTAACTTTATCATTTGAGGATTCTTTAGCTTCTACCCACATTGAGATATAGTCAATGGAAACCAATATGTAGGATTTTACATGTGATGTGGGAAATGTCCCATGAATTCTATTCCCCAAAAGTAAAAGATTTTGAGTTCTATTATCTGTTTTTGAGGTGTTTCATTCATTTATTCTAAATTCCTAGATCACTAACACCTATCACAAGATTTACATAATTCCCTTACGTCTTGGTGTATCATTGGCCATAAAATTCCACTTTCTAGAATTTTTGAAACATTACACTAGGGTCTATGATGTCCTCATATTAGTGATGTATGACACATTTATATCACAGGTTGGTTTTCTTCTAGAGGAATGATGTGTCATAATAATAAATCAGTGCAACACTTGGACAAGAGTGGTTCAACCGAATAGCAATGTTTTTCAACAACCAAAAAGCATTTCCTCTACTGATATGAGAGGTCTTTATGTTCAAATAGCCTCAAATTTTAATTGGAAATATCATAAAATTGTAGTTTCACCATAATGACGGAAAAGGCTTCATCAGGGAAATCCAAATTGATATCAATATCATCACCATCCTTGTTGAGGGGTTGTTGAAGTCAGGATAAATGATCAGTGATCACATTCCACATTCCTTTGGTATATTTGATCATAATATCAAATTCTTATAGTAGTAATATTCTTTTATATCAATGTTTTTATGAAATATTTACTTTAAATAATTTAAATTATTCAATAACTTTCTTTAGACACATTATCGAGTTTAAATGAACTGAGAGATACCTATAGTATAAAATGACTATTTTAACATATTTGTAATGTTATCGGGAATACATATAACTAACTTATGAAAATATAGGGTGAATTCATTGGAAACCATTTATTTATGAAAATATATATATCAGTTATATATTTTTATTTTAGTATTAATAAATTGAGTGAATTAATATTAGTAAATAAATTAATGAAATATATATGTTATATATATAGTGAAATATTTTTTATATTCATTTAATATAAAACTTTTCCATAGGTTTGTAAAAACTTTATTTCATGTATAAAAACCTATATTTTTTAAAAAGAATAATTTTCAACCTTTTAAAATAGAACTATCTTTAAATTAATATTTGGACACATTAAAAAATATTATATGACAAAATAGACATTTTATTTGGTAGCAGGATATAAAAATTTACTTTGGATTAAATTTATTTATTTATTTGATAACTTTCCATTTTTGATGAATAGTAGAATACAATAAATTTTAATTGAAAACTAATTTGTTCGTCAAAATAATTAATATATTGAAAGTGTAATATTTAATTATTTTAAATTATAAATAGAATAGTTTTTTATCATTAAATATAATTTATATCATTAAAATTAATTTAACATTAAATTTAGCTGTAAAAACATTTCAATCATTAGCAATGTTTTATCATTTAAAACATGTTCTGTCTTTCAGACTATGGGAAAAACATTAAATAAATTACTATAAATTATCTGTTTTTTAATTTTTAAAAATTTATTCCATATTTGGAATCTATATGTCTACATTTTATAGATATATTTATTTTATTTCTTTGCATTTTGAATAGTAACTTCTGTAATTTTTATTAATACGATAGAAGAAAACATCAAGTATTTATGTCTTAGAATACTATAATATATTTACCCTAACACTAGTCACAATATCATTGGATGAGTTTGTTTCGACCAAAACCATCCTTTTGTCAAAATTTAGTCTTTTGGAAGCCACTTGGATGAGATTAGGACATTTATTTTATTTTATTTGAAAAAAAGTTAAATTTGTTACAGTCAAATTTTAATAAATAAATAATTTTAATATATTATTATCCATAAGATAAATATGATTATAAATACTAATTTTACATATAAAATATTTTCTTTATCATGGTCATTTATTTTTTATTTTATTAAATAAAATAATTAATGTAAATACTTATACTTTGATGATGTAATAATAATTTAATTGATTTGAAATCAATAAAACAATTTTTATTAAAATAATAATTACCATAAAAGACCCAAATAATAAACCAAATCATATTGGATACTTATATCTTGATCACAATCATCCAAGGGCTGAGTTAGTGACCATTTAAGTCCATATAGAAGAGACTGTGGCAGTTATATATATTTTTATTTAAATTAATGTTAATTTTGTCATATTCATAATTTAATAAGTATAACATTCAAAATGATGGGTTTTTAAAGATAAATTAGACTTAAAATATTATTGTGAAATATAGTAAATTTATAATCATCATATTATTTTATTCTTAATTTTTATTCAATAGATAATTATATTACATAATTATACAAAATTGATGTTGTAATTAATTTATTAATATAGATAATAACTAAATGATATTAAAAATATTAAAATAAAAATATTTCAAATACATAATATATATAAAAAAACTTATATTCTACCTTTACCTCTTTTAATTATAATAAAAAAATTATAGTTAACTTGTTGTCCTAATATTTTTAAAAATGAATGAATTTAATAGTGTCAAAATTTACATTATTGATTATCTATCAGAATAATATTTTATTGAATTATTTAAAAATCCTAAAACATTTTTTAAAAATATATAATAAATTATTATATGGTCTAAAATATTAGATTTTTTTATTTATGGTCTAATTTACATCTAATAAGAAAATATTTTACAATTTTAATGTAGAAATATTTGTTACCCTAGTAAAAAATAAAATAGAATAACTACATGTCAATTAAAATAAAAATGTTTGTATTGGAAAAGAATAATTTATAAAAACTACTTATTATTGATATTAAAACCTTATATTGTCTAATCAACAAAATTATAAAATTTTGGTGGTTATGGATGGGGTTTTATTTTATTATAATTAATATTTTTAGATATCCAAAAAGTGACACTCACCTCAATTATAAAAGGGCCCCTCCTCCTTCAATGATTCACTTCACATTGAGACATCATGTTCTATGATCCCATACCGCTTTTACTTATAAACGTTTTTAGTTACATTCTAGTGCTTCTGGAATTTTTGGAAGACTACCTCTAGTTCTCTAAGAAGATATTTGGATGAATCACGTCGAAGAAGACGTAATCTACTCTACTGATTCCTTGATACAATTTTCATCATATACATCTTCATCATGAGTTATATCATTATACTGTAATAACTCCTATATCACTAATATACTGAGACATTATATTTATTATGGGAAGATATTTTACTTTCATCCATAAAAAAGAGAAATCACCAGGTGTGTGTTCGTAAGGATTATCGTCTTCATGATGTGATGTAATATGTTTTTCACCACCACCTTACTTATATGGGTAAAATGATGGGAATAATAACTATATATAATGTCTAAAACATAATATTTATTCTTATATATTATAAACCATTCAATCCCATTTAATTCAATAATTAATGGATTGATATGGTTGCTCATGCATAGGTACGACCAACTATCTCGACGATGCGATGTGATTCATTCAACATGATATACATTAAATAATTGTTCTGTAAATTTTTACAATGAATAAATATGATATATAAAATTTTAATAACATTTTTTAATGATATAACTAGGACCTATGGACAAGAACCGATACTTATTTGAAAAAAATAGCATAAGTAAATGATGTAGTAAATACCCGAATAACAAGTTATAATGAAATGTTATTTACAAAAGGATAATAATTTGATCATAGAAGACACCAAAAATAAATATGATTCAAAAATAATTCAATGAAATTATTGAAATCAATATAAAAGTGTGTTTTATAATTATAAATGAAATCAGACCTAAGGTAATGGATAATTGAATAATATCATTAATATATTAGATTGTTTATACATAAGTATTTAGTGGTATATATTTATCATCCACATCAATGTTTCTAAAATATATAATATTATTTATATTCTTCAAAAATATTTTGATGTCAATTTTACCCATTTGTGAAATTTTGTTAAATGTTATGGATGGAATATTTTGTCATTTTTCAATATGAGTAACTTTTTTAATTTTCTGAAAAAAGTGTAAAGAGTATGTTTTCTAATATGGAATGAACAGATTTTTACGTTTTTTAAACCATATTTCCATGAATCCCCCTCTATGAGATATAATGTTATTTACAAAATAAATTTCATTCTTTTAAAATTTCATGGAATTTCGTGAAATGAAGAAGTTTTTAAAGAAGAAAAGATATTTTTCTCAATATTTAATTTCAAGTGTTATATAAAAATTAATTTCCATCTAAGATGGAATTATTTAATAAGGTTATGTTTTAACTATATTATAATCATTTTTCCTATGGTTTAATTGTTTTTATGATGGAATTTTATTTTTGAAATCCATTTATTTTACATAGATTATGTTATAGTTGAATAATTTTTAAAACCCCACCTTTTTTTATTAATGATTTATGTTATTGTAGAAAATGTAAGAGTGATTTAATTATGATATGGGTGGGACCAATATCTTCCACTAATGCATTGGATAATGATTTTTATATCATGTTATACATATGGATGGAATGGGAAAGGATCATTGTTCTATAATACGGGGTTGGAATGAGGAGTGAACTAGGTTTAGTAATGGACATTGTCCACTATGAAGGTATTGGAAATGATCCTTGGGTAATATGAAATAATATTCTATGCTTATGTGTTTTCCACAAAACATAATCCCTAATGTAATATGAAATGATATTCTATTCATCTAAGATTTATTCAATGGATGGATCCTAAAATAATAACATTAATTATTAATGTGATGATAAATGGAATGATTTTCCTCCTAAGAAACCACATGTTATATGATCTAGAATGAAAAATCATGTAGCTATGATCCAAAATATTTCTCATGAAATGGATTATGTAGGACTTCCAAAGGTGAAATGGAGGGAAAAATAATATGTTAAGTCCTTGATGAGGTAGCATCCAGCTTCTTTATGTGATTTTTCTGATCTATTAGTGGGTGAAAAATGAATAAGTATGATTGAAAATATATTTTTTGTTCTCCAATGATCATGACAAGATAAATCCGTATTAGGAATCTATTATTTGGAAGGTGAATAAGATCAATGGTGGATCCTTATCAAGAATACAAGGCAATAAGATGAAAATTAATCAGTTGAATTTCATGAGTTCAAGAACATATTTTCCAATAAGTAAACAACTCGTATTCTTCAAAAAAGAGGGAGAATGATTTTTTGAACATATGTAAAGGGATAATGATTCTGTTTGTACTTACAAATTGTTTTTAGAATACTTGCATTTGTAATTATTTTCCCACATGAAAGTAAAACTGATGGAATCTTTAGTGGGTTAAAACCATGTCACTAATGGGCATTATCCATACGGGACATTAATATCCATGGGGAAATATTTCAATGTGCACTCAAGGTTTATATGAAAATTTGAGTAACCCATCAGTCTTGTGGGTTTGATTATAAAAGAAAAGGTAATTGGAGGGAAAATATAATGATCACACTGAAAATAAGATGATATTTTCCTTATGCTTAATTTATGGCAGGAAACATGGAGGAAAATTTATTAAAGGGAATAGAAAATGTTTTATGTGTTGAAAAGAAATTCATTGAGAATTTTAATGATGATGTGATGGAAAATTGATGTCTAATGATGAAAATAGATTAAATCCTACATAGAATGAACTTCCAAAACATCAATGCTACATGTGTAAGGAAATGGGGAATTATGCCAATAAATTCTCATATTAAAGGCCTACTGATGATAATTGATATTATCAAACTTTTAAGTCCAAATACAAAGGAAAGTCGCATGTGATCACTATAGTATATGAGGAGTATGATAAAGCAGGGGTGAAAGGTTCACATACAATACACTCTTTGGTTGAAACTATTTTATTTGATTCTGGGTACACCTACTCATTTTTGTGAAGAATTGTCTATGGTTATGTCCATAATACCATAAAAATTAGATGTTGTATCAGTGGTGAAAAATCTAAATATCACAATAGATACATCAAAAGTTTATAAATCTTATTCGGTTTATGTTTGTGGGGAAGTGATTTTTAGAAATCGTTTAATCCTTCCAATAGTGGAATATTATGTGATTATTGGTAGGAATTAGCTTTCTTTATATGGATATCATATCAATTTCCAAGGAAAAGAAGTCACATTTTTTTTCATAATCAATCTATAAACATCTATCGATGCATGTATTAATATGAACATTCAGTAGAAATGTTCTCAATCATATTGGTGTTAATACCTACAAATGAAGGTTATCTATCTTCAATGGTTGGGGAGAAACTCCCCATTAATAATAAACATATTCTATTAGAGATTGATTATGTATTTCCTGAATAATTACTACGTATTCCACAAAATCATGATGTAGATTTTTCAATGGAAGTCATACCAATTTCTATTCTTTTTCAATGACCCCTTATATAATGGCCCCAATTGAGTTGCTTGGATAAAACAACAAACTCCAATATAATCATTAAAAGGGATTCAGATTCCCTAGTGAATCACCTTGGGGTTCATTTTTTATATTTTCTGTAAGAAATATGGATCAAATAAAATTTATGTTTATTATCGAGAACTTAACAAGATTAATATCAAGAATAAACATACCTATGTTGACGACTTATTCAAACAACGACGCATAGCTCAATAATTTTCCAAGATTGATATTTTTTTATGACATCATGAATTAAAGGCCAAGAAGGAGGATATACCAAAGATTGAATTCCGTAGAATTTATTTACACTAAATTTATAGTGATTCCATTTTTCCTTAATAAAGACCCTAATATATTCATGGATCTAATTTATAGAGTCTTGAGAGATTATCTTGATTTTTTTCTGTTGTCTTTATATATGATATTGTTTTCCATTTTCCGTGAAAGGATAAACATGACGATCACATTAGAATTGTACTGAAGACCCTGAGAAAGGTGAATCATTTTGAAAAAAAAAACTCAATAGTGAAATTTGGATTTTGCTAATATTATTTTTTGGGTCACATATTTTCAAGAGAGAGGGGATATGTGGATCCATAAAAAATATAAGTTATTGAATGTTAGTCGAGTCCAACAATGTTAAATAAGATCAAATAGTTCTTGGTTTTTAAGGATAATATCAATGTTTGATGAATCATTTCTCACAATTATCTAATGCACCAACAAAGATTACTCGAAAAGAAGATATGTTCATATGGATGGAAGAATGTGAAGGGAATTTCAAAGTGCTCAACAAAAGGTTAGTTGTTGCAACTATACCCACACTTCTTTGTAGTGAGTAATGGATTGTGATCTATAGTGATTCATCCAATAAGGGGCTATGTTGTTTCCTCCTATAAAATGATATCACTATAAAATATTCCTTGTGACATTTAAAAATCATTGACAAAAATTATCCGACTAATTATTTGGAGTTATTTGTAGAAATATTTGTATTAATTATATGGATGAATTGTCTTTATTGTGAAAGGGGTGATCTTTAAACTGATCCTACAATATTTATGTATATCTTAACAAAAATGCAGTTTAATATGCACCAAAGAAGATTGTCGGAGTTGATTAAATATTATGAGTGCTCAATATATTACACCCTATGAATTTGTACAGGGTGGTATATGTTTTTTTTCAAAAGGACCATGTTATCCTATCGATGATGAGGATCACAAAAGATCTAATACTTATAGATTTTTAATTGTTGGATCATGAAATTTTAAAGTAAGTGGATAAATCATTTATTAATCAATTTAATGTTCAACCATGTATACAATTAATGATTAAGGTGGCACAGAATGAATATATTTAGTTACAAAAGAAGTTGAGTAATGTTCCTCAATTCCACCTTGATTGTGGTGGGATAATATGGTTTAAGAATAAGGTTTTCATTACCCCATTCCAGAATAAATGAAGGTGATATTTAATGATTCTCCTAGTTTTTCAAAATTTATTCACTATGGAAGCACAAAGATGTACAGAGGCCGGAAGGAGTATTTCTGGTGGCGTGAAAAGAAAATACATTTTACTGAATATGTCTTTTGGTGAATGGTTTTTTATAATGTTAAGGCTAAGAGACATAATTCATTGGGTATAATACAACCATTACCCATACCATAATGGAAATGAGAAAACATCACAATGGACATTGTCGTCAGGCTCCTGGAAAAAATTTAAAGGTCATAATGCTATATGGATTATAGTTGATTGCCTTACGAAGTAGGAACACTTCATTGATATTAGATAGGACTTATCTTTTGATCGTATTATTATTATATATTTAATGGAAGTTGTATGATTTCATGGACTACCAATTTCCATTATTTCTAATTGGGATATGAGTATTACCTCTATGTTCTGAAAAAATCGTCAGTAGGCTCTGGATATAAAGCTACGTTTCAACACAATGTACTATCCTCATATAGATGGTAAGTCTAAGGTGAAAATTCAAACTGTAAAAGACATGTTGAGAGATTTCTTTATGGATTTCAATGTTTGTGGGGATCAACACATACTATTGGGGTCATTTTCTAGAAAAAGAATATTTCACTCTAATATTTAGATGTCTCCTTATGATGTCCTTTATGTGATGATGTGATAAAATTTATCTTATTGGGATGAAGTTGGGGAAATAAATATATTATACCATAATCTTGTTTTAGAAATTGAAGTAATTTTCAGATCTATTCAACAACACATAAGAGCAGCTCAGAGTCGAAAAATATTTTAAACTAACAACCGAAGTAAAGACCTAGATTTTGTAATGGGTGACAAGGTGTTTCTAAAAATATATCATTGGAATATATTAATGAGATTTAGAAACAAGGGAAAGAGGATTACTAAGTGTACCCGTCCTTTTGGAATCCTAAATCATTTTGGGAATGTAGATGACTGATTGGTGCTTCCACTGAATCTCTCTGTATTTATTATTGTGGTCTATGTATCTCTCATGATAAAGTACAAACATGATCCATAACACTTACTAATTCTATAATTAGTTCCACTCGGGCATTATATTCTTAATCAAGAACAAATGATAGACATTCATGATTGTAGTGAAAAGGCTCTGCGAAACCAAACTACTCACTTGGATAATTTCTTGTTGAAGAACAACTAATTTATCGAATCTATGTGGGAACATGAGGATATGATGATGGAGATATATCCTAATTTATTGTATCTATTTTATGACTTTGGAGGGTCAAATTCAGTTAAAGCGGGTATAATATAACACCAAAATATTTTTATGAAATATTTTATTTAAATAATCTTAATTCTTCAATAGATTGTAGTGAACGAAATTGTGAGTTTACATGATCCACGAGACTCCATTAGTATAAAATGGACATTTGAAACTAATTTTTAGGTTATTTGGAATATATATAACTAACTTATGAAATTGTATGTTGAATTTATTGGCAACCAATTATTAATGAAAATATTAATCAATTATATATTTTTATTTTTCATTAATAATCCTGGTGAATAAATATTATTAAAACAATTAATGATATATCCATATTATATAAATAATATTATATTCATGATATTCATTGAATATATTTTTTTTATATGGTAGGAATAAAGCATATTTCATTTGTAAAAACCTATATTTTTCCAAAGTGTAATCTTCCACCTACTAACGGAGAACGCATTTTAAATTAAGAGTTTGAAACATTAATAATATTTATATGAAAGCATAATCATGTTCATTGGATGTGAGATGCCAAAATTTACTTTGGATGAAATGTTAATACTTTTAGGATAACTTCCATGTTTTGATGAATAGTAAAACTACAATAAATTTTAATTGAATAATATTTTTTCATCAAAATAATTTATATAGTAGTATAACAATATTTAATGGTTTAAAATTATAAATAGAATATATTTTTACCATTCAAGAATATTTATTTCCTTAGCGTTAATTTTATATTGAATATAGATGTAAAAAATATTCAATATGTTTAATTTTTTTGACTTTCAAAACTCGTTATCGCTTTCCAGAAATGAGAATAATTTTATATTTATTTATGAAAATAATTATTTTGAATTTTAAAATAATTATTCCTTATTTTGAATCATTATGTACAAATTATGTAAATATATTTATTTTATTATAAGGAATTATGAATCGTAACTTTGATAATTTTTATTAATATTGTGATAGGATAAAAATTATTATTATGGTTAATAATACTATTATAAACATACCCTAATACTTTTTATTTTTTTTTCAACTTAAATCATACTTTGATGAAAATTATTTCCTTTGAAAACAAATTAGATGAGATTAGAACATTTAATTTATATTACATCAAGACATGTTAAAAATGTCTCACTCAAATTTTTATAAATATATAATTTTTATTTAAGGATATAGAGAAGATAAATTCAATTATAAATACTAATTTGAATGCTAAATATTTTCTGTTATCATGGGAATTTAATTTTAAATTTTAGAAAAAATATATTTACCTAAAATACCTATACTTTGATGATGTAAAATTTAATTAGTTGATCAGAAATCAATAAAACAATTTTTATTAAAATACTAACAAACCCAAAAAAGACCCAAACACTAGAACAAATCATTTCGGATGAGTATATATCAACCCTAACCATCTGTGGATCGAGATAGGGAATATTTGGTTCCTTGTAGAAGAGATCATGACACTTATATAATTTTATTGTAAGTAATGTTAAAATTGTCACATTCATAATTGAATGAGTATAACATTTTTGATATTATATTTTCAATAATCCAAATTCAACGAAAAATACTTTTATGGAATCATGTATATTTATCTTCATCCCAATATTTTAATTTTTTTATTCAAAAAATAAGTATAATCAGTTATTACAAAAATCGATCGAGTAATGATTTCATTAATAGAGATAATAAATAATGTAATATAAAATATTAAAATAATATTGATTGAGATAATTTAGGTGTATAATTAATTTTATAGACAAAATAGACCCTTTATTAATATAATAAATTATTTGGATTGAAGGTATATTATTATTGTAATATTTTTTAAAAATCAATGAATTGAATAGTGTCAAAATAAACAATATTTCTAGTTTATCAAAATAATGTTTTATTAATTTATCTAAAAATCATAAAACATTTTTTAAAAACATATAATAATTATTATATGGTCCAAAACATTATAAGTTATTTATTCATTTTCTAATTCACAATAAATAGTTTAATATGTCACCCTTTTAGTATAAAACTATTTATTACTATAGTTAAAAATTAAATAGAATAACTAACAGTTAATTAAAATGATAAGCATTATATTGATATTAAAACATGTATAAATTTTAAAGGATGATTATATTACACCCCTATTTTATCGACTCATTCAAATTTGGATATTTTGTGGTTTTGGATGGGGTATTATTATATTATTAATTAATATTTCTTGATATCCAAAAAGTGCACCTCGCCTAAATTATAAAAGGGAACCTCCTTCCCCAACTAGCCACTTCTCTTTTAGTATTCAATGAAATACAACCCCTACCCTTTTCTCTTATAAACATACCTAGTTAAATTATATTGGTTATTGTTTCTTCAAATACCATCTTTAGTTCCCTAAGAGGATATTTAGAGGAAGCACGTTAATGAAAAGGTAATCCCCACTACAAATTATTTTCAAGTATTTTCTTCTTATACATACTCATCATGAGTTTTTTAATTATAAATTAATAAGTACATCATCACATATAAAAAATGTTTTTATTTTGACTATGGAACAACAATAGTTAACTTTTTATCCATCCTATGGAAAAAAATCACTATGTGTGCGTATGTAAGACTTATTGTCTCAATGCCATGGTGTAATCTATTTTTCACCACCACCTTACATGGATGGGTGTAATGATGAAAATAATACCAAAATATGATTATTATATGTTGATATTAATTTTTATATACAATACACCATTCAATTCTATATAATTTGACAACTATGGGAGTGATGTCGTTGCTCTTGCATATATATTTCCTATCATCCCCTTGATTTAATGCAATTAATTCTACATGATAATCATTAAAGAATGATGCATATAATAGATAATTTTATATATATAATTTTAATATCATTTTTTAGGATAAAACTATAACCTATGAAGGGATCTAAAACTTATTCGACAAAACATGCATAAGAAAATGAAGTAGGTAATTCCCGATTAACAAGAAGTAATGATCTGTTATTAAAACATAGATTATAAAATGATACAACATGTTATAATAACTTACTATGATTATAAAATAAGTCAATGAAATTTTTTAGATCATTATATTTGAGGTCTAGAAACATATAATGGAAATTAAACCTAAGGTAAGGGATTCTTTTTTCAATGCCATTATTATTTGAGATTGTTTATACTTAAGTATTTACTAGGGTATTTTTACCATCCACATCCATGTTACCTAAATATTTAATATTTTTTATTCTTGTTTAATTTTTGAAATTAAAATTTACCCATTTTTTAATTTTTTTTAAATTATATAAATGGAATATTATTTCATTCATCAATATGAAGAACTTTTTGAACTTTCTTGAAAAAGTTTGTAGAGAATGTTTTTATATAACATGAAACTATTCTTATGTTTTTCATAATTCCATATTTCAATGAAGCTTCCTCTATAATATTTTTTTTATTATTTTCAAAAAAATTATTTTCTTGTGAAATTTCACAACATTTTGAGAAAAGAATTTTTTTTGAAGAAGACTAGATATTTTCCTCAAGAATTAATATCAAGTGTTATATGAAAATTAATTTCCATAAAATATGGAATTCTCTAGTATGTTTTTGTTTGAAATATAATATCCATATTTTTTCTATAATTTTAATATTTTTATAATAAATTATATTTAAAAATTTCTTTTGTTTTATATGGATTATGTTATAGTGGAATTATTTTTAAAGAACCACATTTTATTCCTTGGGTTATGATGAAAGATTTATTTTATTATAGAACATATAATAATGATTTCATTAAGAGTTATAGGGACCTATAACTCATTCAATTTATAGGGTAAATTGTTGTATCTCTTGAGATAATCATTATTGGAATGGAAAATGATCTCATTTCAATAATAAAGGGTTGCAATGAGGAGTGGAATCAGTTCAGTAATATACTTTTTACACTATGATAGTCATGGGAATGAACCTTGACATAAATGAAATTATTTTCTATGATAATGAGTAGGCCAAAAAACATAATGTCTTATGTTATGACTTTTGGGATTATCTTCATTGATTCTTATGAACTTTCATTATTTCTTTTATGGAATGATATCATGAATTTTTATATACGGTATAATATATTCAAATATTATTTTATTTTGAAATATAATAGTGATATGATTGATATCTATCTTTTTTACCCTAATTGATTATCTAATCTCACCCTTTCATATTTTTATTTTTTCCAGGTCATGAAGAAGGGTATCAAGTAAGATTTTTCAAATAGTAGTCTAGTTATTATTAGATATGTGGGGGACCATGAAGATGTATTATGAACTAGTTTTTTATGTTTCAATAATCATAATGTCACTATAAATACATGGTTTAATCATGGATTTGTTATATTTTTAAATAATATTATTCAATTTTGAAAAAAAATATGTATTTAATGTATGGGTTGTTATAAGGATCCACCTTATTGGCCTTGGCTTGTCATCCCACTTGTTCGTTATATACCTTCTGAAATCATGATAGGTGTGCACAATCAACTTAGATAATACCAGATGGGAATGGAATGTCAAAAATGAATAAAAATTTATTACGAGTTCATTATCTATAGTTGTTTCATTTACTTGGTAATTATTTAGTGTTTGACAGACATAGTAGAGCTGAGAGAATATGTAACTAATTCACTTTCCTAACATAGTGTGAATAGAATAATCTATGGCATCACACATAAGATAGAATTTCTAGTCCAAATTGGGTGAAATAAATTTCAAGGATTCTATTATGTTATTCTTTAAAGAATTTAATTCCTTCCATTATTCCTCATTGAATTCAATTGGAAGTTAATTTGACAATAGGTGTGTCAATAGTCGGAAAACATTTTCAAAGTCTATAAAAAATTACCTATAGAATATTGTATGGCATAAGAAGCCTCTTATAACCATTACTTTAAGAAGTTTTGGTTAAATAATTGATGACCATGATCTTGACAGGAATTACCTCCATGACTTTTTTATATATTTTATGCACAAGGATTATTCCTCCTTGAATAATAAAATGACACGGTTCCAAATTTAATATATGTAATTTCTCCTTATATCGAAGAAAAAAAAGCTATGTATATCCTAGAAAAACAACAAATGATATTCCATATACTGAGAAGTCATACATCACTGGTGGAAAAATCGTTTAACACGTCGACATTTTTCACGTCGGTTCTATATAACTGACGTGCAAAGATTTTATGATCGATATATCACGTAGGTTATTTTATAACCGACGTTATATATTGATCATGATCCATATTTTACATCGGTTACAAAATAACCAATGTAAAATATACAGATATTAGATTTTTTACGTCGGTTATTATATAACAAACATGAAAATCATGTCTGTCATGAATTACAACATTTGTTATAAAAAACCAATGTGATAAAGGAATGCTCGGTGCTTTACCACGTCGGCTATAAAAAACTGACGTTATAAATCCAATCTCAGTAATTTATTGTGTCGGTATAATGCGACATATATCACGTCATTTATTTTATAAACGACGTGATAAATTGTTCTCTACGTTGGTTATTAAATAACCGACATTATAAAAATTAAAAAAATAGTTTACCACTTCGGTTATTATAGAACTAACGTGATAAATTTTTTAACTTATTTATCTCACCCTGTATTCAGACATTCTGTTTTCTTCGATCGGGTGACCTGCGACTCATCTCTCTCTTGTTGAAAACCTAGAAACAATTCATCGAAGTCGTGCCCTCTAGCCTCATTTTTCCAACATCATTCTTCATATTTATTATTATCAAATCTATTTGGTCGACTCAAAACACTCATGTAAGCCTCACACGACTCCTTTTCAGTTTCTATTTTCTATGTTGCCCTAAAATAATTTTTTCAGATGTTATTTTTCTTTTTTCTTCCTATCATGGTAAGTTTAATAGTTTTCATCTGTACCATGCTAAAAAATTTTCTAGTAAAATTAACCTATAGAAGTGATATCATGCAATTTTAAGATTTTTGTGTGTTATATCATGTTTTTGTGTGCGTACATGGGGTTTCCAAGGGGGTGGGGGCTGTGCAAGTGGGCGGGGATGTCCATGGGGTTGGGTGGGCTATCCAGTGGGGTGGGGGTGTCCAGGGGTTGTTAAAGGGTGTGGGGTGGTGTCCATGGTGGTGCGGGGGCTATCCCTAGGGGTTGTGGTGTCCAAGGGGGTGTGAGGGATGTCAAAGGGGGTGGAGTGATATTTAGGGGGGTAGGGGCTATCCAAGGTTGGTGGGAGAAATTTGCAGGGTTCAGGGGGTTGTCCAGAGGGTTCGGGGTGTCTAGGGTGTCCATGGAGGTGGGGGCAGTCCAGGGGTGTGTGTGCGCGGGGGGGGGGGGGGGGGGGGCTATCCGAAGGGGTGGGGCATGTCCAGATGGTTTGGGTGTAGTACAAGGGGGGCTATCCTGAGGGTTGGGGGTGTCCAGGGGGGTGTCCAAGTGGGTTGGAGGTGGGGTGGTGTTCAGGAGGTGTGGGGGTGTCCAAGGGGGGTGGGGGGCTGTCTAGAGGGGTGGGACTGTCGAGGGGGTGGGGGATTTCCAGAGGGGAAAGGGGTTGTCCAAGGGGGTGGTGTTGTCCAGGGGTGTCTAAGGGAGTGGGGGTGGTGTCCAAGGGGAGGGGGTTGTCCAAGGGGGTGGTGGTGTCCACGGGGATGGCGGATAAGTGGCAATAGGGATTGACTGTTTCATATGGTTTGTGAGATTATGACATGATGATTTTACTTTTTAAGGGATATTATGATATAATTTATTAGTATTGTTTAAGGGGGTCCGGGTGGTGTCCCAGGGGGTGGGGGTGGTGTCCAAGGGGGTCGGTACAATCTCTCTTTTAGGTTTCCACTATGATTTTTAGGGATTCAAGTATTATGAAAAGATAAGGGGTGTTTCAATATGATTATATTTGGTTATATATATTTTCACCAGTCATTGACTATGAGAAAATTATGGGTTATGGGGGAGACCATGTTGTGGATTTCAAAGATGTGCAGTTATCCAAACCCCATTGTGCCATGATGATTGGCTTTACACTGTGATTTTCGCCATCTGTCTTTTATTTTAAATTTGATTTGATTCTCAGGTTTACACCATATTCTCCAATTTTATATCAACCACTGGAGGCCCCATGGATTTCTTGGATTCCATGCAATTTACTTATATAAGTTACTTATTCCGTGTTCTTCTTCTTTTCATCTTTTTTTCCTTTTTTCCTCTTCACCCACTTCTGCTTCTCCTTCATTCCTTCTATTATTATAGACGTTTGTTCATTTTTAAATTTATGGTTTAATTGTAATAGATTTTTTCTTAGGTTAATAGGAGGGGTGGAGGGGTGTCCAAGGGGTGGGGGTTGTCTAGAGGGGTGGGGGTTGTCCAGGGGTGGGGGCTGTCCAAAGACATTAGGGGGGTTATCGAAAGGGGTAGTGGTGTCCATGATGTGTCCAAGGGGTTCGAGGTGGTTTCCAAGGGGTTGGGGGTTTCCATGGGGTTGGGGGTGTCCAGGGAGGTGTCCAAGTGGGTAGGGGTGGGGTGGTGCCTAAGAGGGGTGTGGGTGTCCAAGGTGGTGGGGGGCTGTCGAGAGGGGTGGGGGCTTTCTAGGGGTGGGGGCTATCCAGAGGGGTGGGGTGCTGTACAAGGAAGTGGTGGTATCTAGGGGGTGTCCAAGGGGGTGGGGTTGTGTCCAGGGGTGGGGAGGGCTATCCAAGGGGGTGGTGGTGTTCAGGGGTGTCTAAGGGGGTAGAGGTGGTGCCCATGGGGGTGTGGGGGTGTTTTCCAAGAGGGTATGGGTGTACAGGGGGTGGGGGTGGTGTCCAAGGGGTGGGGGTGATGTCCAGGGGTGGGGGTTGTGTATAGGGGTGGGGGAAATCCAGAGGGGTGGGGGGGTTGTCCATAGGTTTCAAATCATTAGGACCTATGTAATTTTCAGTACTGAATGTATACATATTTTAATATTTATACATCATATTTATTCTTTATGGAAGGGTGAATTTGTTATCTAGTTTCACCATGATGTATTATTTGTCAACTTTATGAATAAAGGATCCAATATGAATTTGAAACTATCATATCTAACTATATCTTGTTTTTAAAATGATATTCCAGCTTATTTTTTTAAATATGCATAGATTTGTTTTTTATTTCAAAACTGTATTACATTCAGATTATTTTTTTTTCATATAAACAGATATTTGTTTTATCTTAAAAAGATGTATAATTTTGATATTTGTTATAGGTAATAATGATTCAAAGTTGGATTATGGCACATAAAATGAGAAATTAATATGAGGAAGGTGTCGATGCCTTTTTGGGATTTTCTAAACAAATGTTCCAAGTAGTGACATTTTTTTCTGTCCATGCCTGAAATGTTTGAATATGAAGAATTTGAAAAGTATATAGATAAAAGATCATCTGATTTGTCATGGTTTTAATCTGAGTTACAGCCCTTGGATTTGGAATGGTGAAACTAGACGGAATGTCACTGATGATGATGATTTGCAAGATGGTAACTCCGATGGAATTGAAGAAATGATTCGAGATATTGCATCAGAATAAATTTAGATAGAATTGATAGTTGTGCATCTATATGGTGATGCTGAAAAATCATTGTATCTTGGTTGTACAGATTTTACGGATTTGTCAGTGGTCTTAATATTAATTAACCTAAATGTGAAACATGGATGGAGTGACATAAGTTTTATAGAGCTGCAACAATTGATGAAATACATTCTGCCAAAAGATAACGATCTTCTAGATTCACATTATAAGATTAATAGAATATTATGCTTGATGGGATTGGGATATAAGAAAATATATTCATGTATGAATGACTATATGAAATATAGGAAAAAATTTGATTATCTGTCTGAGTGTCCTAAATGTGGGACATCACAGTATAAGGTGAAAGTAAAATCACATGTTGATGTAGATATTACAAAGATCAATTCAAAGGTATTGTGGTATCTTCCTATAATTCATCATTTCAAAAGTTTATTTTCAAATTCACATGATGAAAAATGTTTCAGATGGCATGCTGATAAGTAGTTATTTGATGGAAAAATACACCATCCAGTGGATTGTCCACAATGGAATAAAATTGATGAACAGTATCGTACATTTGGAAATGAAATTAGAAATATCACACTAGGGTTGTGCACAGATGGAATGAATCCCTAATTAACCCTTAGTATAATACATAGTTTATGGACTATTTTATTGGTAATTTACATCTTCTCTCTTGATATTTGTTTGATGTGCAAATATTTCATGTTGAGTATAATAATCTCGGGTCCAAAGCAACCCGACAAGGATTTTGATGTTTTCTTATCACCATTGATTGATAATTTTAAAACTTTTATAGGAGGATGGTATTAGGGTGTATAATTCATATAAAATGGAATATTTTTAACTGCATGCAGATCTTATGTTCAATATAAATGACTTCCCATCATATGGATATTTTTCGGGATACAATGTTAAAGTGAATAAATCATGTCAAATTTTCGAACAATAGAATTCAAATTGTCAATTTCATCATGGGAGGAAAACAATGTACATGGGTCATCGATTGGTTTTCCCAATGGATCTCTCTTATAGAAGACTAAAAAAGGAATTCAAATGCGAACAAGAATTTGATATTACTCCAAAACCATTATCCCTGATCTGTATTTTGAGAGGGTGGAAAACCATGATGTGACATTGGGAAAGGCACATAAATCTCGTAATGATAGACATATTTGGAAGAAAAGGTCCATATTTTTTAAGCTATCATATTGAAGATATCACAAAGTTAAACATAATTTTTATGTCATGAACATGGAGAAGAATATCTATGATAGTTTGATTGGAACATTTGTTAGATATTAATGGAATGAAAAATGATGGGTTGAATGCAAGATTAGGCTTACTATCAATGGGAATACGTTAGGAGTTAGCTCCCAATATTAATGGAAGATGAACATTTCTTCCCCCGGCTTGTCATACATTATCCAAGAGGCAGAAAATTACCTTTTCTCAGTGTCTTCATGATATCAAAGTGCCTCATGTTTATTCTTAAAATGTAAAAAATTTGTCTCATTGAAGGACTTGAAGTTGATAGGTATGAAGTCTCATGATTGTCAAGTCATGATGTGTCACGAACCGTCCTCGAGGCTCATGCCGTGACTACCCCTAGTCCACCTTCCATATGCCAGGGGCTAGAAACTAGCACCAAAGGTGTAAATCCTGATAAAAGGGAAGGCATTTCCATTATATAAGAAAAAAAACACAACAGAGTACACAACAGAAGTAAAATCTAAGAAATACTGAATACAAAAGTAAGTGCTAAAAATTAAATGGGTCAGTATATATACCCAACTCTAATGTAAAGTACATCTTAAAAGCTAGTATAACTACAATAAAATAAAATAATAACTATTGAGTCGTCTTCCGGGAATCCCACCTGAAGGGTGGGTACAGATGGCCTCCTCATCACATCGGGTTCAGTCGTCTGCTCCCTGTACGTCTCGCCAAGTGGTCCACCTCCGGGTACCGTCCACCTCCACAAGCCCCCGCCTTGATCAGTGTTGTCTGTCATCTGCATCCAACACAACGTAGTGCAGGCATAGCCCATACAGGGGTGAGTATATGATACTCAGTAGGGAACCCGAGACCCTGAAAGGTCTCCCAGAATCCAAGAAGGATAAACCACAGAAGAAGGATAAAATCAAGAATTATCAACCAACTCTACCTAGGTATATTCCCATATATATAACTATGTTATAAAACACAGTTCAGATCAAACTCTCGAGCCCAATCGCAACCCAGTCCACACATGAAGTAAACTCAATCACATCGATGATAATGATTGAAAATGAAAACTCAGCTCACACAGGTATACATATTTTGTATAGCGATACAGATGATAAGATGTAGTCTCCGATTAAGCTAAGATGTTGGACCCACATAGGATACTAGACCAGCTACTCTATCGGACCCACGTAGGATACTAGAATAGAAGTCAAACTGTCGGGCCCACATAGGTTACAAGTACATTAGTCATCGATGTCATACCCATGGAGGATTCCAGTAGAGTAGTAGCCATCGTCGAACCCACGGAGGATTTGAGTACGATTGTCATCGTCGTCGAAACCACTGAGGATTCTAGTATGATTTCCATCGTCGTCAAAACCACTGAGGATTCTAGTACGATTGTCCTTGTAGTCGCAGCCAGCTCTAGGGTTCTTGCACACAGCATGCTCAATTCCAGGAGGGTCCACTACTCGAGCCAAGTGTCAATACATAAACTATCATGAACTCTTGATTTGATGTACCCTGAAGTTCTGTCTCATCAAAAGGAACCCAACTCAACAGATGGTGCATCAATCGGATGCATGGTCTGAAAGTTATTCTCCTTTTTAGTTACGTGGTTCATTTGGATCCGTGATTGATCCAACATGATGATACTCTAAATCAACCCAAATATCTAGTTGGTTATACTCAAGGCACCACCTCACTCCATGGATTGCAGCGCCACTAACTGTTCTTCCAATGGACACCTGGTGGTAATGTTATGGAGGTTTGTGCAGGGGCGCATGTCTTGCGTACGGTCTAAAAAACCTGTGAGGCCAAGCCATGCGAATTTTCTAGCTGAGACAGTAGCAACCTCACGGTTGGCGGACAGTTTTCCAAACTTTGTGTTCAAGTTGTGCGAAGTATCTGGGTGAGACAGTGGCTATGGCATGGTTGGCGCATGGTTTGACAAACCATGCGGCCAATCCGTGCGAAGTCTCTGGGTGAGACAATGGCTACCGCACAGTTGGTGTACGGTTTGACTAACCGTGCAACCAAACCATGTGAATTCCCCAAATGGGATAGTGGCTACTGCATGGTTACTGCATGGTTTCCGAAACCATGAGGCAAAGCCATGAGTCCAGTTAAAAATTGGGGTTTTAAGTCCCGATCCACATGAGATTTCCCATCTTTTCCCCGTTCTACCTCCCAATCGTGCGTTATGCGGGATTTCCAGTTTTCATAGGTCGGGGAGCTGTTTAGCGTGTTTTGGAGGCACATCAAAGGGGTTTCTTTGTGGATCGAATGTGGTTATCCATTTTCACCACAATTCTAAGCTTTCACCTTCCATCACAATGAACACACCATTCAAGAGGAAAGTCAGAGGGGTCGGGCCATGTTAGTTTGGCCGCAGCCTCTATATTAGAGTGGTAACAGGTGGCTCAACAAGAACATAAATAAGAACATTAAACCCTAGCCTCCCACAAAGATTATTCCAAACCTGAAAAAGAAAACTTTTCCATTCATAAAAGAATAACTTAGGAATAGAATCATACATAAAATCAAACCCCTACATTGATTAAGGTTCGTTCATCGAACAGTCGTGGAAGACGAACATCAGGGTGGTCAGGCATCGCGGATGACGGTGTCGTTCCGTCAACATTTGAGGAGGAGGGAGGTAGGTAGTGTTCTTGTGGAGTCGCCTCCTTCCATGTCCCTGTTGAAGTATTGAGGAAGGTGATCGTGTCTATTTCATTCATTGTTGGATTTGTTCATTGTTGAAGAATGGTTTTCTTCATCAAAATAAGAACTCTATTCTTCTATCGAGCTCCCCCAAAATTCTCCCAACACAATGACTGCCAAACTAAAATAATAGCTAATGCTATTATTTTATTCAAACATGAAATTCAAAAATCAAACCCTTTAATTATTTAGTTGAAGAGTTTAATTCATTAATTAAAAAGTGTTGGAAAATATTAAGGAGAGAGAAAGAGGGAGGTGAAGAGATCTCATTCATTAAGGGGGAGTTTTTAAATTAATTAAAGGGGGTGATAGTGGGGAGTTGAGGGGAGGTGATAAGTTAGAGCTCATGTGGGACCACCTCACAAATATCCTCTCATGAGATGTTAAGTGGATGTGGGCCCCACCAATAACTTCCCCTTGTAGGATATAACTACCCAAGATAAATAAAATTGTTCACAACAATTATATATAAATTTTTTATTAAACCCCAAATATTAACTTCTCCTCCTGAGAAAACGAAACTGCGGTAAAGGTCCCCTTAAGCGAATATTGGCACTACGAGTTCATTGGTGCCCTTATATTTCAATTCTGAGGACCGGTACAAAAGATAGAAAAACCCAACCATACGTTTACTGAATGTACCCAAAAAAACATCAAAAATTAATTCTGGGAACACGGGGTCTCGTAATTATGTGCCTTCAGAAACCGCAAACTCATAAAATTCCAATGTATTTAAGAAAAAAAATCAAATATTTTCTTGAAATTTATGAGTCTTTATATTACTCACACCTCAGGGTTTTATGTCCTATTAATGATATAACACACATTAGGGAAACAAATGGGGGTACTGAGCTTGCATCTGAGCCTCCCGCTCCCAAGTGCTCTCCTGGAGGTTCTTGTACTGCCAGAAAATGCGCACTAGAGGAATCGACCGTCTATGTTGGACTTGCTCCTGTCGATCCTTGATCTCCACTGGGACCTCTTTGAATGTCGCCCCATCATCGATGTCCAGCTCCCCATGATCAATGATGTTGGACGGGTTGTGCACGTATCTCCTCAGCTGAGATACGTTGAAGACGTCATGCACCTTGTGCAACTGAGGTGGCAGGTCCAGAAGGTAAGCCACCTCGCCTACTCTACTAAGGACCTGGAAACGTCTGATGAAATGTGGATATTACATGCCTCCTCATCCAAATCTATGTAGACCTCGTCGAGGTGCGACCCATAGGAAAATGTGGTCGCCATACTTGAACTCCAGTGCTCTCCATCTCCTATCAGCATAGGACTTCTGTCTACTCTATGCAATCTTCATCTTCTCCTGGATGATCTGCACATTCTCTATTGTATCCCGCACCATCTATGGTCCTACAAGTGATGACTCCCCTGGTTCAATCTAGTAGAGAGGTGATTTTCATGGTCATCCATACAGTGCCTCGTAAGGGGCCATCCTGATGGTGTAGTGGTAACTGTTGTTGTACGAAAACTCCACCAAGGGTAGGTGATCCTCCCAACTATAACCAAAGTCAAGGAAACATGCACGGAGAAAGTCCTAGGGAGACTGAATGGTCCTCTCTATCTGACCGTCCATTTGAGGATGGAAGGTGGTGCTCAGATGTAGCTGCATCACAAAAGCCTCCTGTAATACAATCCATAGCTGGGAAATGAATTGAGCATCTCGATCGAAAACTATAGATGATGGCACACCATTAAGCCATACGATCTCCTAAACATAGAGGCATCCCAAAATCTCTACTGAGACCAACTATCTGATCGATAAGAAGTGGGACGACATGGTGAGTCGGTTGACGATCACCCAGATAAATTCGTGTCCCCTGGACGTACGTGGAAGCCCCATCAAAAAATCAATGGATATCCTATCACACTTCCATTCTAGGACCTCTAAGGGTTGTACCAAGCATGCTAGTACCTGGTGCTCCGCCTTCACTTGTTGACAAGTGAGGGATCGTGAAATGAACTCTGCTATAACCTTATTTATACCCGGACACCAATGTTGTCTTCTAAGGTCTTGATACATCATCACCACTCCTGGATGTACCATTAGATGGGAAGTGTAAAAATCCATCTTAACTTCCTTCTGTAGTGAAACTGGTATCACAGTACGTCCCCTAAAGTGGATGAAGTGCTCCCCTCCTTCAGAAAATCAATCAGGCTCCTGCCCTGTGGATATTTGAGCACATCGCGTCTCATAGTCAATGTCCCCATGATGCGCCTCTCTGACTCGCTGAAGGAGTGGAGGTGTGATTGTGAGAGACTGTAGAAAAGCTGCTGCATCTTTATACACGAAGGATATATGTAGTGCGGCTAGCTGATCTGTCGCCTCTCCTAGCAGCTGAATGCCTGACCTTTTGCTGAGAGCATCATCTACAATGTTCCCTTCCAAAGAGTAGAGACTATCTCAAATTCATAGTCCTGGAGGAACTCGAGCCATCAGCGCTGTCTCAGGTTCATGTCCTTATACGAGAAGATGTACCTGAGACTCTGGTGGTTAGAATAGTCTGTAAAGCACTCGTCTATCAGATAGTGTCACCACATCTTCAAGGTGAATACCACTACTGCTAACTCCAGTTCATGGGTATTGTAGTTCTACTCATGTTGTCTCAACTGTCATGAACCATACGTGATCACTGCTCTCTCTTGCATCAGGACACACCCGAGTCCGGTACCTGATGCATCATAGTAAACTACGTGCCCTATGCCCTGCCCTGATATCCTCAAGATGGGCGCATTGGTCAACCTCTGCATCAGCTCCTGAAATCTTTACTGACATCTATCTGACCAAACGAAGGGTTTCCCCTACTTCGTCAAAGCTGAAAGCGGTGCTCCAACTCTGGAGAAGTCTGGAAAAAATCTCTGATAGTACTAAGCCATAACCAGGAAACTCCGAACCTCTATCACACTCCTTGGTGGCTCCCAAGCAAGTAATGACTCGATCATCACTGGATCCACTGCAACTCCAGCCTCCAAGATGACGTGTCCCAAGAAGTGAACCTCTAGAATCCAAAACATGCACTTCAAGAGCTTACTATAAATTTGGTGCTCTCGGAGTTTATCCAGTACAACCCACAGGTGGTAGGCGTGCTCCTCCTCAGTAGTCGAGTATATCAGTATGTCGTTGAGGAAGACTGTGACAAAACAATTGAGGTATGGCTGTAAATCCTGTTCATGAGACTCATGAACACTGCTTGTGCGTTTGTTACACCAAAAGGCATAACCAAGAACTCATAGTAGCCATACTGACACCTGAAGGTCATCTTCTGCACATCCTTATCTCGAACTCTGAGCTGATGATAGCCTGGCCAGAGTTTTATCTTCGAGAACCATCGTTCTCCATTGAGCGGATCAAATAGGTCAGCAATCCTCTAGAGTGGGTAATTTTTCTTCACGGTCACCTGATTCGTGTGATGGTAGTCAACACACAGTCGCAAGCTCCCATCTGCCTTCTTGGCAAACAAAATTGGATAATCCCATGGTGAAACACTGGGTCGAATAAATCCCTTCCCCAACAAGTCCTCCAGCTTTTCTTGCAGCTCACGAAGCTCAGAAAAATCCATCCGATATGCTGGAGTAGATATCAGTGTTGTCATGGGGTACAAGTCTATATAGAAGTCTACTTCTCTACGAGGAGGTAATCATAGAACATTGTTAGGAAAAACATCTGCATACTGATCCCCCACAACAGGAAAATTCGGACTCTGTACATCAACTGCTCTAAGGATGAGTCCATCCAAATGATGTGTGATTGGGTGCCCTCTCCTTTGTGTAATCCCATCCTGCACTACAAAGGCTCCCTTATCATCGGTGAAGGTAAACCTGGTCCCAACAATGCGGATACACCGCATCTTTTTCCTAATGCAGTCGATCTGAGCATGCACCGTAGACATCTAGTCCATACCCAAGATGACATCATGAGGCCTCGACGCCAGTATAAGAAGATACCAGCCGAAGATCTCGCCTCCTAGAGTTAGCTGACACTGTCGGCACCAGTTTGTAATCATTGATTCTACTCCTGATGGAGTCTCTAGCCGTAAGGATCAAGCCAACAGCTCTGTCGGAATCTCTGAGCTCCGAACAAGGGAAGCGACAATTAAAGAGTGACTCACACCTGTGTATATAAGTACTGCAGTAATGGTAGAGTAGACACATATAGTACTTCGAATCATCTCAGGTGTGTCGTGGTCGTAGGCCTCGACGGCCTGTAGCTGAGCCTGGCTCTGCCCACCAGTTCCCTGTGGTCATGTTAGACCTCCTGGTGGTGGTGGTGGTAGATCATCGAAACGTCATCCACCATCCGCTGCTCGGCCATCTCCTCTTCCTCGTCTGCCTACACCTAACGGACCACCATGGTCGAACCTCTACCTCTACCTGGGAGGTCCCTCTACTATCTTTAGCTGATCTGCATGGCGGGTCGGACAATCTTCAGCCATGTAACCATGACCGCCACATGCATAGCACCACCTTCTCTTCGTATAGCAGGCTCGGTTTCATGTACCCCGCAGAACTGAACATGTATCCCATGATTGACCACCTGATGGTGTAGTATTCTTGCACATATGTGTCATCTATCTACTTCCAGCTGTATAGGACTTCGCTACATGTCGCCCTGTGGTGGGTCTCGTTGCTGCTGTCAGCTCAGCAAGAAAGATCTCCACAAGAAGGGCTCTCTCCAGAACTCCCACCTGCGTCAGAATACTGAGGGAGATCATCAAATCCCTGATCTCATGTCGGAGTCCCTGCTCAAAGGTCCAGGCCATGAATAATGGTTCTCGTACCATGTCTGTGGAGTAGCGTGAGAGGTCAATGAACCTTGCTGCGTACTGAGCTACTGTCATACTTCCCTGCCGCATATGTAGTAACTCATGTATCTGCACCGCATAAAGGGTGGCTAGAACAAACTCCGAGTGGAAGAGACTCTCGAAGTCTGTCCAGAGTAAAGATGCCTCACCATGAACCTGGAGCATCAGGCTCTACCATCTACCAGCTTCTGCATGTAAGAGACTCGCAACAAGGATCACCATAAGGTCGGATGGTGTCCCTACCAATCTGAAAACTCTGATGACAGCCTCTAGCCATTCCTCAGCTGCCTGGGGCTCCGTCTCTCCACAGAACCTGGGCGGCCTCTGTTGCTGAAACTCGTGCAACGTACTCAGACGACATGCAATCTTTGCTGCTGGAGCTGGTGGTATCGGTGGCCCAGCAGGCAGTGGTACCACTTGTTCCTCCGATGTGATGGGGCTATGCACCGAGGTCTCATTGCTCAATGGGATGCCATCTCATACGTAATTAGGAACCCTAGCTATCTTCTTTCGTGGGGCTATCCTGAAAAAAACTGGTGCGCCATTGTCAAAACAGTATACCTGGTGAGCTGGAACAAAGTAATCACAATGAAAACATTTCAATGGAAACACACGCACAATCAATGTTTTCAACCACTAAGTCGGAAATCAAAGGTCAGGGTCCTAGTGTATGGATATGTTGGCCACCGCACCAACACTGGACTCCCTGAACTGAAAACCACACTCAATACTCTTAACATTATTTCTTCACAAATAGAATTCAGAGTCTAACTTCTATGGTAGAACCAGCTCCATTGATACCAATTTGTCACGACTCGTCCTCGGGGCCCATTCCATGACTACTCCAAGCCCGCATTACATATTCCAGGGGCTGGAGACTAGCACCAAAGGCATAAATCTCGATAAAATGGAAGGAATTGCCTTTATATAAGCAAACGAACACAACAGAGTATGCAACAGAAGTAAACACTATGTAATACTGAATAAAAAAGTAAGTGCTGAAAAGTTAATGGTCTAGTATACAAACCTAACTATAAAGTATAGTACAAAAGAAAAGCTAGTATAACTATAGTAAAGTAAAACAGAAACTACTGAGTCATCTTCTACGAATCCCACCTGATGGGTGGGTACAGATGGCCTCCTCAGCACCTCAGGTCTGGCAGTACGCTCTGTGTATGTCTCACAAAGTGTTCCACCTTTGGGTACCGTCCAACTCCATAAGACTCCACCTTGATCAGTGATGTCCATCGTCTACATCCAACACAATGTAGTGCGGGCATAGCCCGTGTAGGGGCGAGTATAGGATACTCTGTAGGGACCCCGAGACCATTGAAGGTATCCCATAATCCACGAAGGATAAACCACAGAATAAAGATACAATCACGAAGTATCAACCAACTCTACATAGGTATATGCCCATACATATACCTAAGTTATCAAACATAGTTTGGATCCAACTCTCGAGCCCTATCAAAACCTAGTCCACACACGAAGTAATGTCAATCACATAGATGATAATGATTGAAAGTCAAAACTCTGCTCACACAGGTATACATATTTCATATAGCGATAGAGATGATCAGATGTAGTCTCTAATTCATCTAAGTTGTCGGGCCCATGTAGGATACTAGAACAGATAAGCTGTCTATCCCATGTAGGATTCTAGGCCAGCTACTCTGTTGAACCCATGTAGGATACTAGTACAAATTTCAAACTCTCGGACCCACTTAGAATACAAGTACAGAGGTCATCACTATCGAACCCATTGAAGATTACAATATAGTAGTCATTGTCATCGAACCCATAGAGGATTACAGTATGATTGTCGTTGTTGTCTAACACACAGTGGATTCCAGTACGATTGTCATCATCATCAAACCCACGTAGGATTTCAGTACGATTGTCGTTGCAGTCGCAGTCAGCTCTAGGGTTCCTGCACACAGCAGGCTCGATTCCGGGAGGGTCCGCTCCTCGAGCAAAGTGTTGATACATCAACTATCACTAATTCCTAAGTTGATGTATCCTAATGTTCTTACTCATCAAAATGAACCTAACTCAACAGACGGTTCATCAATCAGATGCTCGGTCTGAAAGTTATTCAAATTTTTTGTTCTGTGGTTCATTTGGATCCGTGATCGATCCCACATGACCATACTCCATATCAACCCAAAATTCTTGTGGGGTATACTCAAGTCACCATCTCGCTCCATGAATTCCAAAACCGCAGACGATTCATCAAACGGATGCCTGATGCCAAAGTTATGGAGGTTTTTGCTGGGGCGCATGCCTTGCGCGTGGTCTAACAAACCCTGTGCCTAGGACGTGTGAAGTCTCTGGGTGAGATAGTTGCAACCACACAGTTGGCGCACGGTTTTAAAAACCATGCGGCCAAGCGATGAGATGTCTCTAGGAGAGAGAGTGGATACTGTATGGTTGGCACACAGTTTGAAAAACCGTGCGGCCAAGCCGTGCGAAGTCTCAAGGTGAGATAGTGGAAACCGCACGGTTGGTGCACGGTTTGACTAACAGTACGGCCAAACCATGTGAATTCCCCAGATTGGATAGTGGCTACCGCATGGTTGGTTCATATTTTCCCAAACTGTGTAGCCAAGCCATAAAACCACTTAAAAATTAGGGCTTTAAGTCCTGGGCCACTCAGGATTTCCCATCATTTCCCCGTTCTTCCTCCCAATCATTCCATATGCGGGATTTCAGGTTTTTTGAGGTCAGGGGAGCTCTTTAGCTCATTTTTTAGGCACATCGAAGGGGTTCCTTGGTGGATCGAAGGGGGTTCTCCATTCTTCACCCCAACGCTAATCTGCACCTTCCATCTCGATGAACACACCATTCAAGAGGAACATCACAGGGGTCGGGCTATGTTAGTTTGGCTGCACCCTCCATATTAGAGCGGTAATAGGCGGCTCAAAAAAAACATAAAGAATATCATAAAACCCTAAACTCATGAAAATATTATTCCCAACCAGCAAATGAAAAGATTCTTTTTCTTAAAAGATTAACTTAGGAATATAATAATACTTAAAATCCAACCCCTACCACGATTAAGGTTAGTTCGTCGTCGAGCCATGGAAGACGTGCGTCGCGATGGTCGGGCATCGTGGATGACAGTGTCGTTCTGTCAGTGTTGGGGGAAGAGGGAGGTAGGAAGCATTATTATGGAATCCCCTCCTTCCTTGCCCCGGTTGAAGTAGTGAGGAAGGTGATCGTGTCCTTTGAGTTCTTCGTTGGAGTTGTTCGTCGTTGAATAATTGTGTTCTTTGTCGAAAGAAGAACACTATTATTCCCCTGAGCTCTCCCAAAATTCACCAAACACAATGAGTGACAAACTAAAATAATAGCTAAGGATATTATTTTATTCAGACTTGTAATTCAAAAATAAAATACATTAATTAATTAATTGAAGAGTTCAATTCATTAATTAAAAAGTGTTGGAAAATATTAATGAGAGAGAGAGAGAGGCAGGTGAAGAGAACACATTCACTAAGGGGGAGTTGAAAATTAATTAAAGGGTGTGTTAATGGGGAGTTGAGGGGAAGTGATAAGTTAGGGATCGTGTGGGCCCCACTTAACAAATATCTTCTCATGAGAGGTTATGTGTATGTGGACCCCACTAATAACTTCTCCTTGTAGGATATAACTACCCAAGATAAAAAAAATATTCAGAACAATTTTATTTAACTTTTTTATTAAACACCAAAAATTAACTTCTCTTCTCTAGAAAACACAACTGTGGTAAAGGTCCCCTTAAGAGAATATCGGCACTACGAGTTCATCAGTGCCCTCATATTTCAATTCCGAGAACAGGTTCGAAGGATAGAAAAACCTGCATGTACGTTTACTGAACGTACCTGAACAAAATATCAGAAATTGATTCCCGGAACACTGGGACTCAGAATCAAGTGCCTTTAGAAACCGCAGACTTGTAAAATTTCAATGTATTTAAGAAAACAAAAATTACCTTGAAATTTTTGGGTCTCTACATGAAGAAACAACTTCTACCTGTTTCATTGCATGGAATATTTCCCATCAGTTGTAGAAAGACTATAATGAATTTGTGTTACTTTTTTCAATTCAATTGATAATAAGGTGATTGATGTGAATAAATTTATCATTTTGGTAAATGATGCAATTTTTATAATTTATCAATTGGAAATATATTTTTCTCCTACTTTTTTTGATATAATGGTGCATTTAATGATACATCTGGTTTGAGAAATAAAGCTTTGTGGACCATCATATCTTTGATGGATTTATCCTTTTGAAAGGTATATGAAAATATTGAAGGCATATGTTAAGAATCGATATAAACTTAAATCCCCCAATATTGAAAAGTATATTTATGATGAGGTTGGAGAGTTTTTTACGAGCTACTTGGTTGCGGCGCAACACATTGGTTTGCCTCCATCTCACCATGAACGAGTTAATAATGAGGGAAAGGAGATCGTGGCTTGAAATTCAAATAGTTGTCAACTGAAAAAATAAAGAATTTATAATCAAACATCTTGAATAACATAGATGATTCTCAACCATATATAAAATTGAATATTAATGAGTTGAAACACAATCATCCAAAAAATAAATAAATGTGGACTTTGAATGATCACAACAAAACATTTTTGTCGTGGTTTAAAAAGACCTTGCTTGGTGGATCAGATGTATCAGAGAAATTAAAATGGGTATTGGGTGGTCCATGTTTAAATGTGATATCATGGTCCAATTATTACATTAATGCCTATACATTTCATACGAAATCTCGGGACAACAGAAGTGTAGTTCAAAATAGTATTGTGTTGGTGTTTGCTGAAGAAATGCATTTTTCGAGTGCTAAAGACAAAAACCCAATTTCTACATAAAGTGGATATTATGGAGTGATTCATCACATATGGTAGGTTTATTACATAAAAATTAAAGTATATATTTGTAACTATAAACGTTTTATTGAAAAAACAGTGTTAGACATGATGAATTTGGAATGACAGTTGTTAATCTGAATAGATCGGGAGACAAAGTTGATTCTTTTATCATGGAAACACATGCAAAATATATTTTCTATGTAGTAGATCAATCATATTTGAAGTGGGTTGTTGTTTTACAAGGGATAAAATATGTTGGTGAGGATGAAATTTATGGAGATGCTAATTTATGTGAGATCCCTACTTCCATGGAAAGATTAACAGAACATAATGATGAGCATGTTGAAGACATGGTTTGTGCCATAAAGAATGATCATGACGAATGAATTTGGGAAGACAATCCATTTTTAAATTCCTAAAATTATAGGTAACATTGGTTTTTTTATTGTTTACATTTATTATATTCATAAAATTTTGGATATTGTATGTTTTTTCTTTTATTAAAACATGTCCTAAAACAAATAAGTATAAATTTTTGTTTATGTTTTTTTTAATTTTGTTTAGTTTAATTTATCTTGTTTACCATTACATAAATTATATATCTATTATTTTTGTTCAGTGAAAATTACTTTACCAAGTATAACATGTTTAGTAGGTTTACCATGTTTACCATCTTTACCATTGTTTTGAATGCTTACCATATTAACCATGTTTACTATTACGTAATGTAGTACAATTTTTTATTTTCTTTTTACATTAGTATTGTAATATTTGGATTTATATATTTGTGAACTGATGTTTGTTTTTTTTTATTTGAAGTATAATGACATATCAAACAGTTGATCAACAACATGATTCTGGAGATGAGCATATTGGTCATACCTCTATGGAGGAACAATCACAAGCTCTTCTTGATATTCCCCAATCTTCCTAATGTGATCCCATTATGACAAAGAGTTCAAGAGTTGGTAAATGTGGGTGCACACATTTACCAAAATTATCACTTGCCCATATGCAATATCAGAGGATACTCGTTGAGTTTTATGAAGATGGTATTCCTAGAAGTCCAATTGAAATTTTTTTAAGAGTTTTGTATTAACTCAAGGTAAGAGATAAGCATTTTGTATGATGACTGTAGAAGTGTGGACAAAGTAATAATCTCTCAGTTGTGGGAGATGATTTTGGTAAGACCTTTTAATTTTGTTTTCATATTATTTAAATGTTTCTAGTATATATAATATGTTTAACCTCTTCTTTATCAGATGAAATTTGATATTCCGAACACTGGAGGAGTCAAGAAGAAATGATTATCGATGGCTGCCAGGAGATGGAGGGATTTAAAATCAACCCTCTCATCTAATTTCATTTTTGGTCATAGGATTCACAACAATCTGTATCATATATATCGTTTCATAAATGAAGACACATGGAGACATTTTGTTGAAAGTAGAAGAAAATATTAATTTTTAGTATGGGAAGTGTGAACTTTTATAAGATTTATTATATAAATGATCTTATTAATGTTTATTTAATGATTTTTTAATCTTAATTTACAACAAACAAGGAAATCTCATCAAGAGATCCAATCTAAGAATGTATATGCTCATATTTTATCTCGTGGAAGGTATAAATTATTGGAAGAACAAATGATGGGGGAAAATTTACAAAAACTAAGAGCTGATTCTTCAAGATCTGGAGAGGTGGCCCCTCCATCCACTCCATCTAGACATGAAAAATGGAAGAAAGCTCGAATAGGCCAAAAATGGAAATATCTTTCAGATGATTCAAGAATCATAGCTGAGAGGATTGTAAGATATATATTTTATTTATTTAATTTAACTATTTTATTCATATAATTTCAATCATTACAGAATTATTCAATTAATTAATACAAGATTCCCTTGAGGAGAAGATCTCACAAGGTGTGTTTAAATCTACTGGGAGGCAAGATATTTTATCTACAGCATTGGGAAAGCCCAAACATCTTGGTCATGTACGAGGATATCTGGAAGGTGAATCAGTAAGAAATGTGTTTCCATGTTCTTTAAATTCTTACATTGAGGTGTTTATTAAAAAAATAAAATCCTTGGAGGATGAAGTTCTTAATATTAATGCGACGATGGAGGAAAATATTATAGAATCAGTACAGTCTATATTTGTAGTCATTAAAAGACAATTTCAGACTATAGCTCACACTCCTATACCTCCCCATGCAGACCCCATTATTTATCTTCCACTTCTTCTAGTAGCTCAAACTCCCCCACCTCTACCCATAGACCCCATTTTTTATGATACTCCTCTACAACAGCTTTCAACTTATTGTGAGTTGTATGTTGATGACCCTCAACATCACATTATTGGATATGCTATGTACATGATGATGTGGGGGAAAGTTTTAAGAAAATGTTGGACAACTATGTTTCAATTTGTAAATAGTTTTATATATTATAATGAATTTTAAATTTATCCCAATTGTATTATTTTCTAACTGGGGATGGGTCTACTTTCAAAAAAACATAGTGAAAAGGAGTGCGAAGATCAAATATGTAAATTTAGTGTTAAATAACCATTTATAAATTGTACTTTTTTATTTATTACATAAAAATAATTTATTGAATTTACAATCATTCAAAAAGAATTTTCATGAACAACAAGGTGTCATCGAATGTGGATATTATATGTTAAGATTTATGTATGAAATAATAACAACTGGAAAATATTTGAACATTGACATGTTAAGATTTCCTTTTTAAAGATTCCATAGTATTTTATTTGATTTATTCATTATACATGTTAACTACTATCCTTTTAATTTTTTTCTATTTGATGACACTCAACCCTATTGTGCTCAAGACATCAAACACTTACAAGTGGAATGGTCAAATTATTTTACAGGTTTGATTGAATTTTATTTGTTTGTAGTGTAAAATGTAATTTTGAATATTGAAATTGTAATTGTGTATTTGGTAGTAGTTTAGGTTGGATTTTTTTAGGTTGAAATTGTTTGTTTTTAATGTTATATATTTGAATGTTTAATTTTGATCTACTTCTTGTTTTAGTCTACTTATGATGGTTTTTATGGTATGGATTCTGGTTTGGGGTGAGGGGTTCCAAGGGTGTGGGGGGGTGTCCAGTGGGGTGGGGGTATCCAGGGGGTGTGGGAGGTCTGTTCGGCGGGGTGGGGGTCTCCTGGATGTCCATGAGAGTGGGGGGGCAGTCCAGGTTGTGGGAGAGTTTCTAGGAGGGTGGAAGGTTTTCCAGGGGATTGGGGGCCTATCTAGGGGGTGTCTTGGGGTGGGAGGTGTCCAGGAGTGTGGAATGAAATAATTGGTGAAAAATTTTGAGATCTCAAGCTTTTCATGTGGGAGAGATGAGTACCTTCCAGTGGCGTTCTGCCCCCTTGAGGGATGGTGTCACATATTCTCCCAAAACCAGCTGTCCAGGGGCTGTCCAGAAGGTGGGGGTAGTTTAGGGGGGTGGGGTGTCCAGGGGTGTGGTGGGGGATGTCCTGTAGAGTGGGGGGTTCTGGTCTAGTTTTGGTTGTGTTTTGGTCTGTTTTTGGTCTGGGGGTGTCCAGTGAGGTGGGGGTTTCCAGTGGTGTGGTTGGGGCAATCCAGTGGGGTGAGAGGGTGTCCAGGACGGTAGGAGGGATGTCTAGGTGCGTGGGGGGAGGGTTTTTTCAGGGGTGTGGGGGGAAGTCCAGTGGTGTGGGGGTCTAGGGGTGTGGTAGGGTTGTCTAGGGGAGTGATATCCAGTGGGGGTGGGGGTGTCTAGGGGGTGGGGGATTTCTAGGGGTGTGGCGGGGCTATCCAGGGGTTTGGGAGTGTTGTCCAAGGGGTGGGGGTGTCCAAGAGGGTGGGGGTTGTCCAGGGGTGTTGGGGGATTTTTTGGGGGTAGGGGACAGTGCGGGGGGTGTGGGGGTGTCCAGGAGGGTGGGGGTTGTCTAGGGGTGTGGGGGTAGTCCAGGGGTGTGGGGGGTGTCTCGGGGTGCGGTGGGGGCTATCTAGCATGAGGGGGGGAGGGGGTTGTGGTCTATTTTGGTCTGTTTTGGTAACCTTTTGGTCTGTTTTAGTGGTGTGGGAGTTTTATCCATGGGTGTGGGAGTGTTGTCCATGGGGTGGGGGTATACAGGATGGTGGGGGGTTGTCCATGGGTGTGGGGGCTGTCTAGGGGATGTGGGCAGTCCAGGGGTGTGGGGGTGTCCAGGAGGGTGGGGGGGTGTCCAAGGGTGGGGTGTAGTCCAGGGTTGTGGGGGTGTTAGAGAGGGTGGGGGTTGTCCAGGGGTGTGGGGGCTCTATATGGGTGGGGGAAGTCCAGGGGTGTGTAGGGTGTGCAAGGGGTGAGGGGGAATTCTAGGTTGTGGGGGTGTTCAAGTGGGTGAGGGTTGTCTAGGGGTGTGGGGGGGCTGTCTAGGGGTGGGGGAATTTCAGGGGTGTGGGGGTGTCCAAGGGTGTGGTGGGGGTTGTCCAGTGGGGTGGGAGGGGGGTTCTGGTCTATTTTGGTCTATTTTTGGTAACTCTTTGGTCTGTTTCAGGGGTGTAGGAGGGATTTCTAGGGGTTTGGGAGTGTTGTCCAGGGGGTGGGAGTATACAAGAGGGTTTGTGGGTGTTTAAGGGGTGTAGGTACTATCTAGGGGCGTTGGGATAGTCCAGGGGTGTGGGGGTGTCCTGGAGGGGGGGGGGGGGTTCTACTCTATTTTGGTCTGTTTTTTGGTAACCTTTTGGTCTGTTTAAGGTATTTTGGATGGGCATAGCAGTGTTTTTGTTTTATTTTAATAAAATTTTTTTTTACAACAGTTACTTCATAACCAACTTAAAAATACATTGGGACTAGTTTTAACGTCGGTTATTTGGAAATCGACGTAATAAATTCATGGGAAATGGTTTTTACGTCAGTTCATTCATAAAAAATGTAATAAATTGGAATTGAGAGTTTTTTACGTCGGTTATAAATTAACCAACGTTCGAGATATTTTTTCACATCGGTTATTATATAAACGACGTCAAAAACCGCTTGGCAGACATGTTTATCATGTCGGTTATAAAAATAACCGACAGGATAAAGGCTTCAGAGGTTGATTTATGACGTCGATTATATAATAATCGGCGTGAAAGGGTATATACCATTTCAGTTAATAAATAACCGACATAATAAACCATGACCCCAAAGTATCTTCCACATCAATTTTTTATCAAGCAACATGAAAAATTGTTCTCATATGTGTTTCTTACTTCGGTTGTAAAAAAATAGACGTAAAAAACAATGTTCATAAAGTCTCCTCTAATAACGTCGGCCAAAATCCAACGTTTAAAATAGAAAACAAATACCATAAAATAAAATTTCTGCACTAGTGTATGAAAAATGTTTTCTTTGAATAATTATCCTGGTTGACTGCAATAAGGTTATATCTTGAATATGAAACTATGAAACTACAGAATTCATGTCCTATAATCCATTAAATAATTTGGTCAATTAAGGGTGAATGAAAATGATTATTTCTTAATGATGTTTTTAATATTCTATATTCCACACAAAATGTCTATCCATTGACGGTTACAATTGATATCAAGGCATTCTCATCCATCTTATCCCCTATAAGTCCACATTTCTTAGGAAATATTTATAGCGGGCTCACCCATTCACTGTTGGATATCGAAAATATTATCCATGCATCCAAAAGATCTAGTACATACCTATTGTAATCACACTTCATTGGTGTTGTGAGACTCTTTTGAGTTTGACTGATGGGATTCACATCTTCCTCAAGTAGAATCTTATGAGTGATAACACTATGTATTATTCATTTAATGTATTCCACTCTCATATAAAATGACTGTATTTGTCTATTAAATAATTTAACCAATTTTTCTTCTTATGTTTTAGATAGTTTTTAGTTTATGATCACTCGCATGGAAGATGAAACTCTTATATGTGAATAAATAAAGGGACTGGGTAAGGTATTAAACTACATTGTTCTTGGATGAATTACTAAGGGGGTGAAGGGATGTAATTTATCCCTTGTGAGAGGCTTATTGAAACTCAATTCCCCAAATCATATTATTATTATTCCTTTGATTATAAATATTAATTTTTTTCTTGTATATCAATGTATTTATTTCTTTATTAGGGAAAACATGTTGTTGTTCAATCAACAACATTTTATGATTTTTGGGTAGCTTTGAAGACGATGAAGACTACATAGTCTTATCTGACTTGAACTATCAGGGATACATGATTCACATCTTCTAGAGGCTTTCCGATTGCTAAGAATGGTATTCCTAGAATGATGGGGATTGCACCATCTTATTCTATTTCCAGAACTTAGAAGTATGCTAAAAATATGATGTTTTTAGCATTGACTAAAACATCTTAGATAATTCCTCTTGGATACATCACTAATCAATATTCATTTTGTCCGACAACTCGAGTTGTTTCTATTGTAATTATCCAAAAATATGAAATACCCTCAATGGAATTAGGTTTAAGCTTGCTCTAAGATCACACATAGCTCATCCAAACATGAACTCTCCAATAACACATGAAATTGAAAAACTTCTCTGGTATCTCATCTTCTGTGAGATTTTATGCTGATCCAAATCATAGAATTTTTCATTTAATATAATAACACCATGAACATCCATTTCCATTTTATTGTAAAATATATACTTTCAAAAAAATTCATACATCATCTTTTGAGAAATTAATTCTAATAATGGTATGATGATGTACAAATTATTTAAAACCTCTAGGAACATCATATATTTTTTCTCATATCATCCTTGTCTTGATCTATCTAGAAAAATAAGATGTGGTTTTTATGGTAGTGGGGTAACATAAATTTGTTCCTTTTGTTTTTTGAGGGTCTGGAATTCTATAGCTGGTGATACTACTTGAGGTGTTAGTTGTGGGGTTTTATTAAAAACTTCTTCTATTGTTGGTGGATTATTAAGCTCTTTGTGGTTTCGTTGGTATCATACTCTAGGTTGTTGAAAGTATAAAATCATTCCACTACCCAGCACTATATATTTATCTTCTTCCCTTTGATATGTCTCTGTTTTACTAGGTATAGTTCCTAGTATGCACTCCGAAAAGGACATTGAGATCTGTCCCAATTGAACATCAATATTCCACAAGGCAACTCATTTGTCTGTCATCTCTATCTCTTGAGTATTCATTCACCGGTCTTTGTTTTAAACTAATTTTTTTAGGAGGTTATATAATTAACATTAGAGAAAAGTAGGTTATCGCTAAGGCATTGGATGAGAAGGTTGATACTGCTAATGTTTTCTTTGGGGGAAAGGTTGTTATGGAACTTTTTATTTCAGTATTGGTACATGGTTCATGGGTGGATAACCTTGTGATCCTTTTTTTTAAATTGTACTTGATCACTTATCTACTAATAATATCATTGACAGTTATGAGGTATTTATTGAGACAACCTCTACTGATATTACTGCTAATGCTATTAGAATGGTTGGTTCAGTTGATTCTAATTTACATAATCACAATCTTGAACTTTTTGTTCTTCAATCCATGTCTTGTAGACATTATATAAGAGTAGAACATTGAACATTTATCAATATTTTATTTCCATCATAGGGGTAGGAAGGGGTTGTGTATAAGGTATCTAAAATGTTTCTAGCTTTTCTATTGGAACTTCAACATGATCTTCTAGCCTTGTATTATCTTCCACTTGGAGGATAGCATGCTTAGGTAGTACACAATAATATTTCCAGAATTATAAATTGTGTGAGACATCATATGAGATGGATATTCTTCCTCATGTTGTTCCAAACATCAGCACTCCATCAGTGGTAGTATAAACGAATAGTTGTGCTACTAGATAGAGGCCTTGGTAGAAGGTTTGTAATTGGATCCACATTTCTAGACCATCTTTCAAGAACTTCCTAATTAAATCATTGAATCTATCCTTTACATCACATGCAGATTCTCTGTTTTTTGGAATGATATTCTGAAATTAATTCCAGAGCATCAATGTCTGGATTGGTAGAAATTATTTTTCATGGATCATATTATCAAGATCATATGATTTCATGCTTGACTCGGGAGATTGAATTTTAAGCTTGTCCATAGCTCAATATCACAAGGAAAATGGGAATACATAGAGACTTATCTCATCGAATGATTATAATCTCAACAGGTCGACACCAACAGTGTATAGCCTAATTAATTAATTGACAAGTGTAATGCAGTGATAAGTTATATGAATAAAAATAAACAATAAGTGTTAAATAAATAAACCACAACACCTCCCCCCTCCTCCCCATGTTCATAAGGGACATTTCATCTATACACCTTCTTTAGAACATGGATAGGTATCTATTCTTATGGGTAGATTATCTTATATTAAGATAGATCTCCAAAATTGGTGAAATATTATCATACTAAGGATGAATCACTCAGAATATATCATAAACATATGACCTACACCATCATCTAACCAAAATCTCTACCTCAAAAATAACTAGAATCTAAACATCAGTAAAAATGCAATTGTGTATATTTCACTCAGGCATCTGACATAAGCATTTAATTATCCCTCATGTATTTTGTACCAGTGCACATAGACATCGGGTGGTACAAAAACAGGCATCAAGCCCTTAGGTATCACTACAATCTCCCCTTATAGATCTTGTGACTGTGTATCTATCCTATAGGCATCAAACTTAAATTTATACTCATCCATCAAAAATTTTGTACTAGTGCGCATTTCCATTATGTGGTATGAAAATATGAACCAATACCACATCAGTCAACACCAAACATGGGTTCTTAGACATCCCATATAATCATATAATCTTCCATTATGCATCATGTACATATGTACCTAACCCTCAGGTGTTACAAATGAACATGTAACAATAGATCTAACGTTCACATTAAACAAGAGTAATATATAAAAAACCCAACAATCCAAACACTATCAAAACCATAGGTATCAGTAAAATTGATTGCACATATGCTCAAATTATAAGAAAAAAAACTATTCTAGTATGAAACATATGATGATTTATCATCAAAATAAGCAATGATAACTTTATAAAAAAATACCATATGTCAAGCTAATACATTTCATTAATCCATGTTACTTATTATCATCATAATTTTATCAAACAAAATTTTATAATCATTCAACCCTAATGTTGTTAATATATTAATTAACATGTTTACCGATAGTGATTCTACCAAAATTAATCACACAATTTATTTTTATGACAAATTAAAAATTCTAACCCAAAAATCATTCTATTTTTACAATTATTGTAGGGATCAAAATGAAAACAAACTATGTATCAATTAAATACCTTGTTGGAACACTTATCAGGTGGCTACAGGTTTTAGTATCAATTTCTATAGACCCAAAGGTATTCAATGTTGATTCAAAAAAAATTGATTATGAAGTGTTTTATAATTTATCTATCCATTCCCATCACTTTCTGGTGTGATCACACATATCACATATAAAATAAATAATTTCATCACATAAAAAATGGATAAATTTGGACCACCCACAACAATTCCATTGAATGAATACAACCTCTATGAAGCATGTCATTGAGTATATTGAAGTCATATCAAGGAAATATTTTGAAAAAACAGTGCTTATATAATCATTACTAGAGGAATGGCTATACCACCTGAATAAGTCCCATTTAAATTTGTTTTATTAAATAATGTAAAGAATGAAAACCGTCATGTCATTACATTCCATTTCTTTCCTAACATTTAAATATAAAAATAAATAAAATTCCTTTATCAAGGATCACAAGATATTTATACTTTACCTTGGAAAATAGGGAATTTCCCTACATGAGTTTTCATTTTAATAAATCATGCTATGTTATTAAATTTAAAAAATGGGCCAAGAACATAGATGATTACTTGGATATTAAAACATTTTAAAAGGGAAACTATATTTTTCAAATTTTATTTGGGGTTTATCCTACACATTCCAAATATCAATTGTAACATCTAAGCATAATGAAATATAAATACAATAACCAATCATGAATACATTTCTAATCATTTTTTAGCATATAATATAGGTAACCTCCATTGGTGGGGTTTTATTATAAAAACATAAATACATTTATCAATAAAATAATTTATCATATTTATACATTTCATTATCAGTCCATAGTTCTTTTTATCAGTGGAAAACATAATTAAAATTATTTAATGAATTTGTTAATGAAATCATAAATTTAAAGTGTTAAGGACATGGATCCAATATCATGAATAAGACAATGTTGAACACTCAACACTTGAATTTTTTTAACTCAATTCTACCCCACACATACATGCACATATGATACTATATATATACCAATTAATATAAGGAAAATATTCCCTTATCCATGAGATAATGTGTACAAGGTTGATATATATATATATACATACATATATATATATGAGTGAATGCATTAAAGTACCCCCAAAATGTTCTCGAAGTAACAACAATAATCTAAAACCATCCTTCTAAAGCCAACAGACAAATGAAAAAACAATAAGAACTCAGAAACTAAGAAAACCCCCATAATAAACAGCACAATAGTGATGGATGAAGGAATGTATTATACCAAATCGATGGAGGTGAAAAAAACTGAACCAATCCACTTCACCTTCATCGATGAATGTCAGAATACAAATAAGGGAGTCCTGAGAGATCCTTCACACAACAGAACATTGTTGCAAAAAACTAAACATTGGTTTATCCCAAACCCTATTTCTAGAAAAACCTCAACAGGTGACTAAACTGTGTAAAACATCCAATGAGAGATGAGGGAAGAAGACCTTACCTATATAAATTGAATTAAAATATTGAATAATTCACGTTAAAATCGTCATAATGAGAGGATTTGGGAGGGGTGGATCACACAGAATAGAGGAAGGGGAGGGGTGCGTCATGCTGAAGGAGGTGGGGGAGACCCCTTGGGTCCCTTGAAAAACAAACCTAATAATTATAATAGTAATAATATTAATTATATTATTAAATCATTTATTTATTTTTACTCTACATTTATTTTCATTATATTTTAATTTAATTAATTTAATTTTACTAAAAATCACATCACCATGTTCCGACTCTAAAAAACGTATTTCATAACTCAATTTCAAAAAATGATCCATCCAGTATACCCCCAAATATAATTTTTTTTGTCTTCATATTTTTGAAATAATGGGATGTTACAACCATCCAACTATAAAAATTCTCATCTCAGAGAATTCTTCCGGAACAAAATGGAAATCCCCTTAACTATAAGGGTCATAAAGTCTCACTTAGATGGTCTCATTGATTTTTCAAATTCCTAACACACCTATATTCATTGACTAAGAATGTGGAATTTAATCTATTTAGATCTGAGCCAATGATAATTTTTCTCAACTGTGACTTGGAAATTATGCTGATCCAATAACATTTATCTAGAAACATGGCCATTATATCATCTCTTAAAACAACTAAATAGTGGTTAGCCCTATCGTACGTATAAACATTTCAAAAGATGTTATATCCAAGACACTCCACCTACACAATCATAATTGTCACAAAATAAATGTCCTTTAGCACTCGAGTGAATATCCATGCGTGATTTTATTTAACACAACGAACTTGATTACATTTGAGGCCATATGAGAAACCCCAATTATAAAGAAACAGTCTAATTCCAAATCGACTAAACAAAATGGGTCATCATGATTTATAATAAGACACTTTTTATAATTAAACCATAGCCTCTGTAACCTAACTAAAGGATTGAAAATGGTTTCATTATGATCTTTTATGACAAAAAATAGAGAAAAATGTGATACCCCTATGGCCGACAACATCTATGGTTCCCACCATAGATAGAAAGATCATTTCAAACTGAACTTAGATGCCTTCTTATATGGTATCTATCATTCCCCCAATAACCTATCTATCAATTTTTATACATGAATTATAGTGACATTATTTGATTGAAGAATCTTCTCTTATCTTGAATACTAGTCCATGATAGCCTCAGATCGAAATGAAAAGAGTTTAAAAAACTAAACCAATGTATTCCATACTAAATTATTATGAAATTGACATTGATACAAGTCTATATCATCCATAATAGATTATTGACTGAGTGTAGAGAGGCATCATCCTTGCGTCCATGTCAGATAAATAGCTAGTGTACATGATTTCATCCAAGGAATTCTTACATGTCAATCGAAGGGTTACTTATGACTAACCAAACTTCGATAAGAACCACATGTTCAGTGAGTTAAAATGGAAGACAACTTAACATCCCAAAACCAGTTAAACTATGTCATGGAGTAAGGAAAATTCATTCATAGTGTGTCTATGACGAATCCTTATTACAGACATGGTAATCATTTAAGGTAGAGTACAGTAAGTGGATTTTAAAGAGTACTAGAATGAAAACATTAGAACCACTACAAGTCTATACCTTAGAGAAACATGAATTCACCTACTGATGAATCGACATTTCCCCATCACCAATACATTACCACTTGTGGAATCTACAAATCGTTCATAATTAACCATTGATGTCCACCCATGACCAATGACCTTTCTCCATATTTTCATACACCTCTAACCAGACCAACATCATGATGTTATGAAAGCACCGAAATTATTTAATGTTCACAATTCTCATAAGAACATAACCAAGATCTACCATTATACCATTGTGTTATATGGTTTGTTCCTTCTACGTGGATGGAAATGTATATAATAGGGTTGAATGGACACTCCCAACATTTGGACTGTGCTAAATGATGAAATGAAAAGATATATTAGTCATTTAATTTTTAACATATTAAGAACCTCCATAAACAATGTTTTGTAAATGGCCAGATAACCAAAACCAAAATGACTCAATAATCAAGAGACTCATGTATCTAAATGTGATCTTAGGCATTGAGATAAATTTTATTTCATTATTCCCAGGTCACTTTACTCGGAATATGACTTGAGACCACAATCAACATCACAAGATTCAACAAGCCTTCCAAAGTCAAATAGTTTTTTACATCATTAAGCCATCCATAGGTTGGATTCCCTATATATTCATGAATCATATGGTCCTTACAATATATTTACACAATGTCATATTTCCCTATATGACCACTAACCCAGATGACTCTGTAACAAGTTGTACATTATTGAGGAAACTAAAGGGTCAAGTGACCTCAAATGTGGTCTGCCATGTTTAAGGAATATCTAATTAGCTAAAAACCATTACTCGATGATCACACATGCTTTAGCAGCCAGGAAAGTATTGAACACACATCCGAACAAAGGATTCATTAAAAAGGTATGAGTCTTACAAGGGACTACATCAAGAGAAAAACATAAATCACTAGAAAACACACAGAATTTGCATGGAATTTACCTTCTTATGGGTGATACCTACCAAAATCTATCCAATTATGAGGAAAAGAAATCAAACCTATCACCAGGTCATGCATAATAGAAAAGTCAATAGGCTCAAGAGTTTTCCATTTAGGCCATCGATAAAAAGAGATGAATTCTATAAAATAATTTTATGGTTCCCTTCCAATGATAATCAAAGATAAAAGATCAAGCTACCCTAACAAGAGTGTTTAAACAAAGGTCATGTATAAAATTTCCATTTTCAAGTCCATTCATTTACTCAAATTTTAATCTTTAAATTTATAAAATAGATAACTAAAAAATCATGGAAAAAAATTTCCCAATAAACATCCTTCTGAAAAGAAATTATAATTCTTGAGAATTAGTCATAATTAAAAAATTTATCAATATACATTCCATTTAATATAATGTTACCTATTAGGGCCCCTGAAATCCATCCTTGTTCATTATAATGCATGAAATTGTTTTTCGTAAACATTAATATTATAAAAACCCATTTTGTGTTATCTCATGAAAACCCTGTCACAACTAACCTACTTTGGTCTAGTTGAGTATTTAGATTTTTAACTAGTTCATTCCAAATTATTTTTGAACATACATTACATTTAAAATTGTTTTTTAATACGACATGCTCATGTTCAATATTATATTCAAACATGATTCCATCTAAAAATCCATAATCACTCAAACACTCTAATGATTTGAATTTTCTCTCATTTTAATTGAAGAAAAAATTGCATTTATCTTATGCCATCAATTAAATATTTAAAACAAATCCATGAATGTCCATACAAGAAGGCAACATAGTAAAACATGATAGAATTACAGAAGCATAGAATACTAAATGTGGAAGGAATAATAAGTATTAGTATAATAAGATATATAAATAGATAACAATATTATACAATCATGCATGGGATATAACTCAAGGCACACAATCAAAATAGTATTCATCTTACATATGCTACTACATGCCATAGAATATGCATTTCATGTGAATTTGGTTTTTCCTATGATGATTCATGAAATGATTTATCCTCACAATAATATTCCATGGGTAAAATAACATAGATATCATAAATTTATAACCAACATAATGTACACCATTCAGCCAAGATGAAATAAGGACAACTGTAATAGATAAAATTAAGAACAACAATCCCAAACTTGGTGACATGGTCATTTCCCATATATGGGGTGATCTTCCCTAGTAAAGGATTTTAATTAAGAGATGAAACAGTCCAAGTCACCCATCTAGCAACCCAAAATAGAAATTCAAAGGGAAAAAAATGTTCGGATACATATTTGTAACATCCTGGCCCAAAAAACAACTAATATGGTAGCTATACTAGTTGGTCACGTTGCCTCAAGCATGCCTCCCCATATGTGAGAGGCTGCTGAATATTAATGATTTGGTTAAGGTGATCCATTATAGATATTATAACCTAATAATTAGTTTCTTTACTTCATTAAAATTGTATATAAACAAATAACAATAGATGAAAAAATGAAAAACTTAAAGACAAGTAGTGGATGAATAATATAATAGTTGAATAAAAATAAAATGGGAAATGCTAATTCCATATAATGATGCATGTAATTTCATGTGTAACTACAAGGAAAAAGTATTATATGATACCAAAAAAAATAAACCTAATAGTCAAATCCTCAAGAATCTGATGAAGGATCCCAATCCTATGCTCCATACCTCCCATGTAGACTTCACAACACAATAAATGAATCCAAAGGCATTTGAGCATGAATATCTACTCATGTTACAAATGACAAACAATTAGTGTGTGAGATAATAGTCCTAGTTGGAAGGAACTATTGGTGTATAACCAAATCCATTCCATTATATAAAATATTAGATTATGAGATTATATAAGCTAAAACACAGACAAGAAGTTCTGAATATATAAATAACAACCCACCCTTGATCCCAAGGGATACATGGTGGCTATACCAACAACATCACCTTAAAATTTATCTTTGTCTATAAGTAGATCCCAGTCCATTAAGATGGATAAACCATGTCAGTGGAATATTCCCCTACCAAAGATGAGTTACTAAAAGTATAACATCAACATACATCCTCTATCCTATGGCTAACCGAAATATTACCCTCATGAATAACTAGCATCTCTCCCCTAGGCATCATGTTAGTATACATATTTCTATCAGACATCCATCATAAACCCATAAAATAAAATTAGGAATTTAGTACCTCTGTGCCTAGCCCTCATGCGGTATGAAAACATGCACCAATCCCTTAGGCATCACTAAATTATCACCCTCTAGCATCATGTGGCTATGTATCTAGCCCTTAGGAATCTGAATAAAACATATAATCAACCCTCGGGAATTCATTACTAGTGTGACTATGCCCCAGGTGGTACAATAATGTCCAATAATCACTCAGGAATCTACACTAATCATGAGTCCTCATATATCTCATATTATCATATACATTTTCCTCAAACATCAAGTACATGTGTTCCTTCCCCTCGGGCGATATGTAAGAACATGCAAAATTCCTTGGTCATCGACATTAAACATGAGTCGTATCCAAACAAACTCAACATTCCAAACAGAATCCAATCAACAAGTAACAATCACATCGATATCACATAATCTCAAAAGATAAAGATGAAAAATCCCAATTATTGTATCAAACATACCATACATATCATCATAAGACACAATGATCAGTTTATCGAAAAATAACATCTATCAAACCAATTCATTTAATTAATATAGATTCCTAATTATCATCATAATTATATCAATCCTATTTAACTTATCATTTGACCTGAAAGTCGTTAATATATTAATTAACTAGTTTAGCCAAGGTGATTCTACAATAAAAAATAAAAAAATATTTTTATCCCTATGTAGAAGTCTAATACAACAATTAATTGATTTATACAATTTTTATAGGGCTGAAAAGTGAAATAGACTATGTGTCAATTAAATCAAAGTCTATAAAACATATCAGGTGGCCAATGGTTCCATTCTCCATGCCTAAAGTCCCAACGAGATTAAATGGGGTTTAAAAAGATTAATGTTTAATAAGTATTTTCTAATTTATCTACCCATTCCTAAGGAATGCCTATGTGTTGACACATCTCACATATAGTATAAATAATTATATCAGATAAAAAAGGGATTTAATGAAGGCAACTCACATCAAATACCTTTCAAGGAATTTAACCTTCATGAAGAAAGTCCTTTAATATTCAAGTCATATCATTGAAACATTTTACAGAAACTGTTGTTATTTAATCATAACTGGATGTTCATTTGAAAAACACTAATAAGTTATATTTAAATTAACTAAACTAATATAGTTAGGGAAGGAAATCCATCATTTGAATCCCTTCCATTCAATAAAATAAATTTAATTAAAGAAGTCAAGAAATCCTTTATCATGGATCAAGAGGTATTTAGAATGTACCATCATCCAATAGTGAAAATTTCTTCATGGGCATTCCCTTTTTACAAATCATGCCAATTTATTCAATTTATAAGATGGTCCAGTGACATAGACAATGCTTTAGCTTTTTAAACATTTTAAAATTGAAACTCTATTTTTATAATTCCATTAGGTTTTTGATTCAGAAAATTCCATATATTAACCCAAAAATATAATAATAAAGAAACATCAATTCAATAAGATAGTAATGAATAAAAATATAATAACAAAGATTTAGATTAGAATACATTTCACCTCTATTGGGGGGTTTTATTATAAATACATGATTTTTTTATCAAAAAAAATAATCTGTCATATTTAGGAATTTCATTCATGGTACACAGATCAATTTGTCCCTGGAAAAAATAATTCAACATATTGAAATAAGAATATAAATAATCCTTAAATATAAAGGTTGAAGGATAGCAAGCCTACATTGGGATTAAGTCCAAGACAAACACTCAACACATCAATATATTTAAATCGAAATTTGTTCACATATGCACACACAACAATTATTATATATATGTACTCCATTACAAAATGTACATATTCCCATCTCCATGAGGTAATAATTTTACACACCCACACACATCATTGAATTTGTGTAGGATATATTTATATTTGAATTTTTTATTTCCCTATCATCACATACAACTTAGGCATAGTATAACACCAGTCCAAATTTGATCCCAAGGGGAGAGTGATATGGCACAAACAATTTATTGTTGATTCCCTTCAAAGTATGAGTGATTATTAGTTTACTTTAGTTTTGGAAGTAATATATCTGTGGTGGTTGATGGATGATTCAATAATTAGATAGGGATCAGGATCAATTGTAGGTATATGTAGAATGGATGATCTTAACTCTAACTTAGTAGGATCATAAGGTTTAGGATCGAAAAAAGAGGAGGTCTCTATTTTATTTATGATCAAATAATATAGATATACCTTGGATGTGACTATTAAATGGATGATAGATATTAAAAAACTAGATGAATTAATATTTTATTCTTAAAAAAATGTATATTAGGTTATTGTTTATATCCAAATCAAATCTAACATGAAATGGATTCTTCACCAAAAAATATCTTGATTTTTTATATTTAATTGAAGTTGATATACAATGATTATTTATCCTTATTACTAATACATTAAGGTTAACAATTTTATTATTAATTATTTTTCAAATTTATATTCTTCATCTTTTGATCCCAACCCCCAGGTGGTTTAGAAACTCATTGTAGGAAAGAGTATAAAAAATTGAATAATTGAAACACTAATTGACATGCTAAAAATGATTTATAGTAAATGTTCAATAAATATTAAATGGATTATATTAAAAAACTGAAATTATCTTGTAATAATTATTAAAAATTAGAAAATCACAATACCATCATGTGCATACTTGGAATTAGAAATGAAATAGATTTAACAGAAAGTCATTGATGATTATTGATGAACAATTGTGGTGATGAAAAATGTAAATGAGGGAAATGATGAAAAATTACCCATGCCCCTGGTATTTAAAAATAATAACTAAAATGTTGAGGAAATTTGAGTTTATAGTGATGGAAACAAAATATAACTAAAAGGAAGGAAAAATAAAGATGAATTCTACTATAGATGCTATTGAAAACTACTTCTTAAATGCTTTATTTATATAAAATGATTTACACGATAGGTAATGTTTTTCATGTAATGTAATGTTTAATTTATGAATATCTTTATAGTTTTTTTATATAATCATATATCATGTGTATATCTTATCATATTTGAATGTTTGAAGGCTTTCATGATGTGAATCCTGGTCTCACGATGTGTATCCACTTTCTAGTTGAATCTTCGATGTGAATTTCTTATTTCAGTAGATATTGAAGTGTATCACTATCTCTTGACATGTAATGGCAGATTCTCATACTTTATTCAAAACATTAGTCATGAATTATTTCATGACATCAAGAATCTAGTGATACAATATTACATAATGTGAAATGAGGTTTCATGACACATAATAGGTAAATTCTTCTGTTTTTCTGCATTTTCTTGTTTGAATCATTGGGAACCTATTTCCTGCAAAATTATGTATATACCAAGTACATTATCAAGTTTATATTTGTGAAAAATTATTAAAATGATATAAAATTTGTATATCATGTCAAATTATTATATATTCATGGAAGATATATATAGATATATACATATACGTATATATATGAGTGTAAGACTTCAAGGGGAAACCAAATGCTCCTAAAGAAATGGCGAAAAGATAAAACCATCGTGATTAGGCCAATACACCTACAGAAAAATACAAGGAACACTGAAACTATGGAATCCCCAAAAATAATTTTGACAATAATGAAGGACGATGAAAAATTATACCCAAAATCGTTGGCAGCAAAGAAAATTGAACCAATTCGCATCACATTTGGTGGAAAATATAGGAACATGAATAAGGGTGTCCCGATAGACACATCATACAACCTAATATTGGTGGAAAACACCAAAAACTAGTTTATCCCAAACCATTTTTCTTTTAGAACTTCACAGGTAATGAAATAGTGAAGAACCACCAAAGTGAGAAAGTAGATGAGAGAAAAAGGCCATACCTTGAGGAGATGAGTGGAAATTGTGAGGAACCTGGGATGAAATCATTTCATAGAGAGTAGTTGTGAGGAGGTACTTCACACACTGGAGAGGAAGGAGGAGGTCGTGTGTCTTGCTAAAGGAGGATGTGGATACCCCTTGGTTCTCTTAGAATAACTATCTTAATAATAATAATATTATTATTATTATTAAAACTTTTCTGTAATTTTACTCCCCATTTATTTTCATTAAATTTTAATTTAATTGATTTAGTTTCTTTAAAAAACACATCATAGTGTTCCAAATCATGAAAATAATTTGAAAATTGGTTTTAAAAAATAGCACATCCATTAAATATCAATAGATCATATTTATTTGTTTTTTCATACGATTCAAAACAAGGGATATAATAACTAAATATGGAAATCCCACATCATAGGTGGAGGAGGATGAAGGAACCATTTGTAATGTGGTGTTGATTCATGTTTCATCATGATTCCTTTTCTAATGAGATGCTTAAGGGATAGTGCCTAGGTATTGAAAAACAATATGAGTGAGCCCCAATGTGAACAATATCATGATCGTGGGCTGGACTGGGTGGTCAAAAATTGTTTGAAAGCCACTATCTATTCGTTCTATGAGTGAAAACACTGGGAACTATAGTGGGAAGGTTTATATAAATCCCACAACAATGGATTTAGATCATGGAACACCCCTTTATAATGTGTTTTTCATACCTATCATATCATGCGGCCATTTATTGGGGGATTCGTAATGCCACATCCCAGACAATGTAAAATTGTGCAGGGTAATCCCAAAGCAGAAAATATCATGTTTGTGGGATAAACATGGCCCTTATAAACCATTGTTTGGTTAATGTTTTCAAAAAATGCTATTTATAATATATTTAAAAATTTTCTGAATTTTATCAAATAAATCTGATAGGCATAAAATAATAATAGACCCAAATTTATGAATAAAAAATTATATTCTAATAAGAACTAAATTTACAGCCACTTAAATGAGAAATCATTTTAAATAGAAATTTATTACATTAACTGATTCAATATATTAAATAAAAATCATCTTTTAATTTAAACATAAAAAATTTCTTATTATAAATCGTTAGTATTTTACTATGATGTTTCATTTTTTTGATGAATAGTGAAAAATATTGGATTTTAATTCAGAATTATTTTTCATCTAATTTATTTATAACGATAAATTATACATTTTTTAAAATTAATAAGGTAAATAATAATTAAATTAATCAAATTAAGGAAATTTCAATCAATTTATCTTTTAAATAAGATATTACAATATACAAATCCTTTGATCATTTTTACATTTAAATCCGTCTTTATTGTCACATCTGTGGGATAAAATTTGAATTAATTTCTACTATTTCTCTAATTGGAATTTAAAAAAATGGATTCCATATTTTGAATCATAAAAATATATAATAAAAAAATGTCAAAATAGTTTCTTAAAAAATATTACTTAATGTAATTAAAATTCATTACAATGATTAAGAGGAAAATTAGATTATGTAGAGACAAAATCATACACTTGAGGGACAAAATGATCTATAATCGTTTCAAAAACTCGTATTATGGCCATATATCTAACATATACTCCATGTTCTTGAATTGTGGCCATTTTTCAAACCCATGTACATGTAAAAAACGTGGGAATAAATTATTTTCAAAAAATCACAAGAATTCCACTCCTCCTCCACTATAAAAAGTAACTCACCACTCCCACTTATTCACACCACTAAAATCCATTTTGGCGACCCAAAATATGATCATAAAATATCAAAAAATAATAATTTACTCCATGAGTCCTTGATTTGGGTATAAAATCGACCATGAAACTCCTTTTTTTAAATGCAAATTAGTTACCAAAAAAAGATGTAACATAGTTCTTCATGCTTCTCTCTCCACCACCTCAACAATTCTTATTTTATGTTATATAAAAACACCATTATAAAAAAAATAATAACATAATTTCATTATAGGGGTAAAAACCACACATAAAAAATACTCCATCTAATGGGTTATGAACTTATCATTCTTATGTAAGATGAACTACCACCTCACGAAAGGGGGTTTGTTCATTTTTCCTTTACGGCCACTCATGGTGGGGAATTATGATGGACAATTTATTTTTATAAGTGATAAATTATATTTATGATATATTTATGATAATTTAATTATTATATAACTTATAAATTCCTGATTTCCATTTTTTGTATGTATGATAATTTCATTTGGGGATGTGTAGACTACCGCCTCTTCAAAGAGATTTATTTTTTTCACACAATTGATAGAATATATAAATGAAGATGTAGTGAAAATATATGATATATAATAAAGAGTAATTATAGTATATTTATAATATATAAATACTTATATGTCATTTACTTTCTTTATTTCAATAAGAAAATAAAATATAATCAACGTTCATGCGTACACACAACCTACCATATCCATGAACATATTATTCCATTTCATACTTCTATAATATAAAGATACTTATAAATTCAAATATATATGTATAATATATGATATTTTTATCATTTTTTACTTTATATGAATAATAAAATCTTGATATAAATAATAGGGTCTAGAATAATACGTCAAAAAATAAATGAAAAATAACTCAGATATTTCCCAAAATCTAACATAAACATGGAGTAGTTACTAAATTGGTAATATAAAGTCTTAACCAAATAAAATATGGAATTTTTTATAATAATATAAATATTTATTAGATTTATATTAAACATATATTCATTAAAAAATAGGTCTGAATGAGTATGAATAAAGTGAAGACTTAAGGTAAGGTATTTTCATCTCAATTGTTATTTCTGTGACATTCATGTTATATTAACCACTCAAATATTTTTTTATGGTTTATAAACTTATTTATGACATGTTATACCATTAATTTTATTTTTTTCAATATTATTTAATTTCATAATTGATGTTATTATTTCCCAATGATCCAGATTCAAAAAATACCTTTGTATTAAGGGTTTTCTCATTTCACTTTTAATTTTCCTGATACATAATCCATTTTCACCACATATTTCATATATGTGGTTTGTATATATCCTATGGATTTATTTAATGTTTCATAACATTAAATTTATCTGTATTTATATTTTTTTTTTGAAAATGATTCATGAGGTTTCTGTTTCAAAAGTCTGCTAATCGAAAAAGTAATATTGTCTCAATTTTCCTTCATTGAGACACATGTCATGTTATGAACATAAATTCTTTTACTAGGTTCATATATAATCAATTCACGCATTCTATCATGAAATTAATTCTTTTGATGAAATGTTATGCTTCAAGAAAAATTATTTTCATACATTTTGAGTACGATTCAATGTTACCATGTTTCATGATTTTATTTAATGAGTATAATCATTTATCATGATTTGTTACTGTTTATGCATCCTTTGATGAAATTTTATTATACTTATCTCATTTAATCTCATGAATTTTATTCTCCTATAGTGAATTATGATATATTCATGTATTGGTCCCAATTTACACTGATTGTTAATTAAGACAATTAAGAGAATGCTTTTGGGAAAATTGGACCCCGTGTTTCTTTTCGGTGAGAAATATATTTATTTCAAAAACTATATTATAAATAAAGTTTTAAAATTTTCGTTAATTTTTTTAAAAAATGATATTTAATTACTATATTAATAAAAAAAATAATTTAAATTTATTTATGTTTATAAATGTATTATTTATAATCTTTCAAATTGGTTTTTAGAAAAAATGAGTTCAAAACATTTATATGCTTTCTTTAAATGTTTTAAAAGTGTTTTAAATGAAATGGTTTTCCAAATATTTTGATGATTTATTTATATGTTTTTAATTTTTTTTTAATGAAATGGGTTTGAAAACCTTTTCAAGAAATATTTATAATTTTTCAATGGGTTTTTAGTTAAATAGGATTCGAAACTTTTTCCAGATTTATTTATATGTTTCTATTTTATATTTAATGAAAATGGTTATAAAATGACAATTACTTTAAATAGAACATTCTAAGGAGGAAAGAATATTTTATTTAAGAATTTTTTTAAAAATAAATAACAAAATTATTTTTCATATAAGAGAAATTGGCTGCTTTAACTCATGCATTTCTTGGGAAATGATCCATCATTTCCAATAAAATTATTTTTCTTAATGGTTTATGTTTTGATGGAATAGTGATTATAAAAAAGGTTTCCCTTTCACATGATACATATTTATGAAACCATTTTCTTCTTCATGGCTCATTTTTTTATGAAACCCACTTCTTTTAATGGGTTTTGATTTCGATTAAATGATTATTAAACATTTCCCTTTTTTCAGAGGTCTATATATTATTATTTTATTATTATACCCACCACATTTCATGGGCCATGATATTATTGATTATAATCATCTGAAACACATATATAGGATTTCATTATGAGATGGGTGGGATTTATATCTCTCTCAAAATAATTAGGTATGGATTTATGTCTCACTTGATAATGATGGAAATCATGATGATGTGCTTTATCCACTATAGGATGATGGGGAAAACCACTCAATTATGTGAATATGAGTAAATTCGATCCACTATGGGAAGATGGGGAAACCAAATAAACTATTTTTCGATGGAGAAGCATGATCCAATATGAGAATATCAAGAAGCCTATCACATACAATGAAAGTATTGTGATTGGGGATGGTGTTGTCTCCTACCCTGTAGGATTGGTCCCCATGAAGATCTATGATTTGTATTCGGAAAAGTTCCATGACATATGGGGAAAAAATTTACTTGTTAATTTTTTTGAAAAAAATCCAATGTATAATTTATATGATTCCCTAACATGGTTCATGATTTTGATTATATTATGACTAATTTTTTATTATTTACTTATTTTTATGACATGTATCATGAATATAATCATTAATATGAAGGGTATGATTTAAAATTCATTTCTCATGTTCTCATACCCATATATTCATGATATTCTTATTCATTTCCATTACTTATCATTAATAATTATTCGATATACATTGTTTCATACAATTTTACCCTTGTTATAAAGAATGTTTATTTATTATAATTACTATGGGAGTGATATTTTTGTGAAGTATTGAAGATCATTCACTAAGTTATAAGATCTTTGTTCCGTGTTTTCTAATGAACTAAAATAATATAGTCTTTGGGTGTCTATTTTTAAAATTTATTGAGTATTATGGACACAATTATGTAATTTATATATAAATTATTCTTTGGTTGTTATACTCATTATTTTAAGAATATCTTCCTAAAAATTTAAAAGTAACCCCTCATGTAATGGATTCAATTATTTTATTATTCATCATATACTTCATTTTTATTTATCCTATTGAATATTAATTAATTATGTGTCATGTTTTTTAAAATTTCTATAATCTATAATAATTCATTTATAATAATGTCATATCTATTAAACACTCTCATTAAAACTATTACCTAGGTCGTTACTATGTCTATGTAAGTGATTATATTCTTAATTCATTTGTTGAAATACTATATTTGTATTATTAATTTTTCATTTCAAATTGTTTATTTTTAAATATGACTTTATGAATCCATTTACAATAAATACTAACCAAAAATAATGGAAATCAATCACAAACTATCATTCATTCCCTCTATGAACAATTATTTGCACCTATTATGCTTAATTAATTACCCTATAATGTTTCATGAGAACATTATTTTATGAATAACCACTACCCATTCCAATAATGTGTATTAATTTTGGTGTACATATGCTTAATTTAATTGGGACTTCAATATATATAGCCCACACACCTTTCTTATGAGTTAGAAAATGATAAAATAAATTCATATGTTGTAAAATCTTTGTGGCATACAAATTCACGTACATGATACGAATTTTATTTGGGGACCTATAATTATAAAACTATTCAATGTATTTGTTAATGTTTTTTATTAATTATATATAATATATAGGACACTATAGGTTATCATATGAACATAATGTTCCAATGACTTTCTGGTTATCATTGACATTTGCTTATGGTGTTAGGTATTTTGTAGCTACCATATTCACTGTATGAATTAATGTTATTATAATATATCATGATTAAACCTTTGGGATAATGATTCTCACATTATATTATCACCCTATTATCCCCCATGGATCACATTTACTACTTCACTACATGTATTTTTTTATAAAACACGTACTAAGATTTATATCTCACCCCTTTACTATGCCCAACAAAATATTATCATTGACATGATTAGAATATAAATGGAATGTAAAGGAAAAATATGGTGTTTTTATATAGTGTTTTTATATCACTATTTAATTTCATTTAATTATGTATGTAATTACTGAAATATAATATTTTTATTGATATTTTCATATTGTATTATGTGTGTATCTATGAAATAACAAATAAAATGACATATAAATAAAAAGTCAGTTGTCATAGTTTGAATGCATTATTATTAGGATAAATAGTTTTAGGGGATCATTATACATTTAGATCAGTTCTATGGATGAATTTTGGTATATAATAGGTGTGTTTGAATATAATTAATATTTATACAGTTATTATCAAGGCCCAATTTAGAATTCTCAATTTTTATTTATGAGATGTTTATATTGATGTTGATTTTTTTGATTGTCTAAATAAATTATTTTTTTCATATTTATTGATGTAAAATGTTACTTTATTCCTAACTCATGGAGTTTTCCATGATTTAGATGTATCTCTTGGGGAGTATTGTGAATAGTGGATGTGGTTTTCCTTTCATGTTTGGTTTTATTTCCCAATTTTCAAAATTGATTAAAATATATCCCACAAAATGAAACATACCATTTATTCCCATTATATCATGTGTTTTTAGTTTTGTGGCTTTATATGGATAATTGTGTAATGAAATGAGGTGTAAAATTAAAGAATTCATAAGTAGGATTGTTCTTCTACATATTTCATTATTCAATACTATTATAGAAAAGATATTGTTATGGCCCTGTAAACTACATCATGATTCTTCTCATAGAGGTTAAGTAATATGATAGGGGATATGATGGTTATGATATGGTTAACCCTACCATGGTTTGGATTTTAGAGTCGTTTCATCATAATTTCTTCTATGTTGTGCATCTCTATGTCATGGTGCCTTAACATTTTTATAGAAATCAGGGGATTGAATAAATTAAATCTACTTTTTGGTTATATGCTCTATGGTCCAGAACTACACTATAACTCTAGTCTAGGGTTGATTGGGATTATAGAAATATGTGTATTAATAAATACATGAAAATGTAGTGGAGTGACTCATAAATCAATTGATTGTTAAGTTTTTTTTTCATTTTGAATGATGTTGAATGTGGTAAATGTTGTCTATATGTTGAGGGATAATGGATTACCTATTTTATTTGGATATAAGTCATTTTTTATGTAGATGTCCCTTTTACCATTACACTTCCAAGAATGATTTATATTGGGAAATTTTACATGGTAGAATCAAGGAGATATATGAGATATATATTTATATTTATATTGATTTTTTAAAACTAATTTATTATGAACCCAATCTATAATGTAAAACCCTGCTCCACCATGGATTTTTAAAAAAAATCAACGATGGAGTTATGAAAAATACCATATCTATGATGTCATTTTATTTCTTCAAAAATATTATTAATTTGACATATGAATTTAATCGTTATCGATTATATGTATTCATCTCGATGTTGTGTGGACATAAAACATTTTTCAGTGAACTTTAACTTTTGGTTTTCTCAACATAGAGCCTCATCTCCATGAGATCCCCTATTAATGATCTATCGTATGATTTACTCTCATTACCCATTATATCTCTTATAACTACTATATTATTGATTTTGGGATGGGGATATTGATTTGTTTAGGAAATGTTATACTATGGATAATTTTGGGGTTATCATTCATTAAAATTAACCAAGGTTATATTGTGTAGGTTTTTATATTGGGTTTTACCATTCAATTTATCTCATATAATTTTCATAGATGCAACAATCATGCTATTGTGTTTTTGAAATATCTTTTATTATGCTTAAGATGTAAAATTAATGTACTCTTTCTTTTATGGGGTGTATTGTATGAATTAGTATAATATAGATAATGAATATGACCAAAATAAGAGTTCTGGTAGTATTGATGAATCTATTATGTTAAATATAATTCATGTCATTACATTGGTTTATTCATTCATTGATTGTGGTTTTTTATTTTTACTACAATATACGATTATAACTTAATAAAATTGAGTTCCTATAACAACATATAAAAAATGGAAATGATATATGGGGTTTAACAAATTTTTTGTATGATATTAATACTTAATTTGAGGATATTCATGAAGACATTTTTTAATGAATGTACATTGTTATTAACTAATATTAGTGGATCTGTATTATATCGGAATTTGGTATTATTAATATTTTTCTTTTATTTTATGTTTGTGTTATTGATGGAATGGTTCTAGATAATATTTTCTAGGTTTGATATAATATGGAATAGTTTGTTCATGGTGGGATTAGGGTGCTGTTGTGGTTATTGTGGAAATTTTCGTAGGGATATTAATTTGGATTAAAGATGTATATGTGAATAATATTAGAGTTTCATTATTTTTTTCTTATAATATTATTATTTAGATATCTGATAGTGTTGAATATATGTTTAGTATTTTTTTGATATTTTAAATGATTTTTTTTGGTTAATGATGAATAATTAGTGGTTTTAAACATAAATGATAATTCTTGGAAAGGATGTGAAATTGATGGAATTAGTAATGGGTAATTTATTTCAATATATAATAAACAAAATATCATAATTAATGAATTAAACTGATAAATGGAATTTTGATAAAGGGATTATATTCATAAACAATATATGAAATTTTTAGTGGGTTATATGGATTTATATCATGAAATGTTGTGATGAATTTATTTTTATCAATTGATAGTAATGATCGGGGTATAAAATTGGTATTTAAAATTTTTCTTATAGATATTATAGTGTTCGTTTAGTGATAAAATATTAGTTTGTTATTTTTATTAGATTTTCCATGTGGTATATCTTCTTGAAATATTCAAAAAAACATTCCCATGTCAGATAATGTTGCATACTAACAAATGATTCATCCTCCAGGGGTTTATCTAAAAAAATAAGTCGGTGAATAACTGGATAGATTACTAAACCATTATTTATACCCTTCATATAGTCATATTATATAATATGATAATTGTATTATCATATAGTGGGGATCAAATTAGGAATGAGCATTGAGCAGTATTGATTTCCATCATGATTATAATAACCTACTATATTGAATATATATATAAATATGGATATGAGTTTTGGTTGTAATCCAAGGAAAAAATGAGATACTGAACCCTATGGGTAGTTGGGATTGATATCACTAAGGTTTGAACCAATTTTTTTATATTATGATTGGTACTGATGTCAAAAACGTTATGCTAGAACCTGTGGTGAATTAGTAAACTAAGTTTTATAGCCTATAACACAACATCTTTGACAATATATATATTATTTTAATGGGATTTATTTATATGGAAAGAATTTAAAGATAATATTACTTATTAGTGTGAGTTAAAGTGAAAATTTAGTGGGGAAATCATATAGGTGACACTATTTATATACTCATAATACTATTTTGTAACACAAGGATGTGATTGTGGTTGGAGAGACTACTTGAAGATGGGTGACAGTTGACTTGGTTGGTGATGGTTGATTCAATGATTTATTCAATAGGTAATCGTTTTATTTCTTATACATTGTTCGCAAGAGGTCATGAGGTGGTTTCTACAGAGTATACATGATATGCTCACCCACATGTATATAAATCAATTTTATAGGTTTATATGAGGGATTTGGTGATTGTGATGGAAAATAATAGCTAATATCTTGGATTTATTTTTGGAGTATGAACTATAGTGTATATTTTAGTAATTTAATTTGGTGACATATATTATATGGCATACCATGCGTAACATTTCGTTGTAAGATTTTTATCAGAAGTTTTTTTTTATTTTTTATTGGTGGATTTCATATCATGCTCCTAGTACATTAAAAGGAAATTCAATCCATCTATATGATTTTCCTCTCAGTGAAATAGTAAATTCAAAATCCCTAATCCATAATATTAACATATTAATCAAAAAAGAAGTAGGAAGGGTAACATACTAGAGTGAGGCATGAAAAAAATATATGCAATATTGATGATGTGTTCTATGTATCATTTTTTTCATGTATATACATTATCTGTAACATGTACTAAACTCATAAGTAGTACCACTAAAACATTATCTTTCTTATAGGAAAATGTTTAAAAAATAATTACACACAGATATAGAGGACAATTAAAACTTTTCTTTTACTGAGTAAAGGATCACTAGGGGAATCCTAATTTTCGCGAAGAATTTTGGAAAATGAAATTTATAATCATGAAAAAGTACCCTCATTAATATTTTTTCACTATACTAATATTTCATATGAATTTTTATTTAGTGAGGAGAATAATATAACCCCTAATAGTTTTAATGTTTTATCCTCTTTACATAAATCATATATGATTAATAACCTTTCCTAAATGAAACATAATAATATCATATACATTTTCAGTAAAAATTATTTATTTGAATTAATGTATATGATGTTGAATTATTTATTTTAATTATTTATTTGAATTATTTATTTACATATATTATGCTTTATTATTTATTTTATATGATGTTGAATTATTTATTTATAATGAAACTACTTTTATCGAGTAAATATTTTCGGTAAATTTGTTACATTGAAGGAATTAAATTAATGAAATTAATGTTATTAAATATTTCATGTTTCTATTTTAAAGTTCATTTCACATATTAAATGAATTATTTTTTGTTTTTTTAATAAATTATCCTTTAAATATTAATATTATTATGAAATAATGATGAAATTTATTGAATTCTTTCAAATAATATATATTCATAAAATTTATATATATTAATAAATATAATATTTGTTAAATAATTATTTTCAGGATTATAAATATAATTTTTAATTAAAAAAATATAATTATATAAAAATAATTAATTTATGGAATATGAATAAATACATCCTTTTTTCATATATAAACCAATTTTAAAGAAATTTATTTTTTTCTATATATTATAAAATATATTTTATCACCATCAAAAATTGAATCCTTCCATATTAATTCCAAAATTTTAATTATCAATTATATATTACTTAATACGACAAATTTCATTTTTTGGCCTAAATATGAGTTACTAAACTTAAAACTGAATGGCCATGATAATGTTTAATGTGAGGAAAGGGAATTTAATCAAGAGTTAATGACCCAAAATATCATAAAAAATATCACAAAATAGGGGTACGAGGTAAATTTAGAACATACCATGTCCTAACTATCATAGTTGGTATCCTTTGACCAACTTTATGAATGATGATTACATATATATTTGATGTCATTAATATTAATTAAACATATTATTATATATTGTTCACTATTCTCAAAAACAATTATATAATATTTTCCTAGAGTATACAACACATTGATATGGTCGTATTTGTTCCACCATAAGATAACATCATTGATGTGTAATGATGATATTATTAAATAATGTTATGTGCTTAGATTTTATAATGTGATAGGACACATAGTAAAGAATATTAGGTGTTAGTACTAGTAAGTGGATGTGGCACCTTCTAATGAGGTTGAAATATTAAAATCTCTAATCCTTAGATTAAGAGAATATCCCCACCTGATGAAATTATTCTTATTTTTGTTTAATCAGATATTCCTTTCCAATAAAATGTTAAATTCTACAAAAACATTAATAATATTAGTAATTCATGTAATGCATCACACAAATTTATATTCGGATTAAAAAATGATGAAATATGTTCACTTTGAGTTAGGTAACATTAGGTGTATCATGATTGACATGTCATTAATGGATTACTTCTTGAAGTATTTATTCCATTAATTTTAATGGAAGATAATTCCTTATCCCCTCTATTGAAATACAAATATCTCCTTAATTCAATTTTAATTTTCTAACTATGTTATTTTTTTGGATTATAAAATAAAACAACACCAACTATATAGGTTGGTGACACATATGTGAAACCTACATGATAAGATATTACAACTAGTGGATCATATTTCACATAGATCCTTTGAATATTGTATTGATCATTAATTTATTTCTCTTGGGGGAATTTACTCTTGGATTTAATGTAATCATGGTCTTTAAGTGAGCCTATGGGATTCCAATGTGAAATAATCCCTGAGTTTAACAACATAATTGTTTTTGATGATCTCAGTAAAATTTCATTAGAATTAAATTAATAAAATAAATTTAATCATAAGACATACGGGTAACTTTTTCAATTGAAAATAATTATTATTCAATGGAATAATTAAATTAAATATAAATTTTTGTGTTAATTAAATTCTCAGGGAGTTCAAATGGACCAATAATGTGTCCTGTCAATTATATTAATTAATATTCCTATTAGATAATATTTTTTAATTTTCAAGTTGGGGAATTCCAAAAAATAATATTATTATTATTATTATTATGTTTTATGATATTTATTAACTATTATAATAATTTTAAGGGCCATCATGAAATTATATAATATTCAAACAAAAAATTATAAATCTATAAATTGATTGTTTTGAGTATTGTGAATAGTGAGAAATAGAAAATAGATACTCATTGAGCACAACCAATTATAACATAAATCATCATTCTATATCCCTGTTGAGAATAATATATTCAATAGATATTATTTCAAGATCAAAAGAAAAGAGATCAGTATGAATAACTCAAGATAATCGTTTCACCACACTAGTACCCATTGATTGATTATTGTTAGTTAGAGGTTTAATGGAAACATGTGTTTCACCATTAGAGAGACATTATTGTTTTCCTAATAGTTCAATGAAGGAAAATAGAAATATTTTTTTAGATCTTTTACATCCAATTGAAGAAATATACCTCATATCAGGTAATAATTTCCTTTTTATATTAATTAAATAATTATAAAATTGACATGATTGATACTAGATCAGGGTATTGGGAAATTCTATATTAAAATAAATTTTAATATAACTCCAACCAACACATGATTCTTGTAATCTTGTAACCAACAATTTCATCATATGTGGTGAAATTTAAAAATATAATTCAATGTTTTCTTATTGGTCCATACACATTCCTGGTTGAATTTGCATTTCATATTTTATGTTATTTAATTTTATTTGAATTAACATGTTATAAATATATTAATCATGTTTTTTAGAAATTTATTCTACTAAATGTATAAGAACACAAGTATAATTGCAAAGGATTCCATCTGGAATAACAAATCAATATAAGGTAAGACTAGGTAACATGGAATATAGTCGGAGTACACATCATGTACTCTATTATGCTTCACCTAGCCATGTTGTAGGATACACAAAATTCCACATAGTTATTAAAAATGGAGTATAATTTTTGTTGAATTACAAACCTTGTACATGGTTTTCAGATTAGACAAAATGTATATGGAGTACACATCGTATATTATACATTGGTTAGTGGTGAGAAAATAATTATTCATGTGGTCATTATACATGGTCATACTGAATGAAATTTACAACCATGAGTATTTTTTAAAAAATAATGTTAATGTGGTGTACATGGAATTCATTTTAATAATTACATTTTCTATGATACATGTTGAGTTATTTGAAAAAATACATAATTAGATATACACAATGTGTAGCTGGACTCACACATCGTGTTATCTATCACCCAAGAATATGTTGCATCATGTCGCTGGTTTCATGGTCACACAACATTTGGTACGACATAGCATGTCATTAGCCTTAACACAACATCTGATCGCACTGAGATACACACTAAAGATCCAAATAAGTATTTTAACACATGACTATCGGATACATGAAATGTAGCTGACATGTATACACCATGTTGTTAGGCCGTGAACACACGCCAATGCCCCAACTATGTTACATAGGAACATGAAGGAAAATGAAAATGAGGTGTATATAGACAGTACACTTCATATAATATCCCGATTAATGGAATAATTATATTGAATTAGATTTAGTATTCCATTATTAAAACCTTATTGCTCGGACTATATCATTGAGTGTTTTACAATTTAAAAGGGGTTTCAATAATTTTAACTACTCAATTAATATATTTTCATTAATATGAAAAAAAATTAAATTAATTATCAATTAATACTTTTATAATGGTTATCTCCATGAGGATTTATATGGTCATTGAGATGAAATGAAATTAATTAATTAATCAGTGCAATCATATTTGTCTTAATAAAAAAAATAATGTTAGACATTTAATTGTGTGTATAATTTGTATGTATAACAATTAATGATCTTCAAAAACACCTATGTCTATGTTGAATGATTTAATTTAATTTAATAAATGAGTTAGCAATCATTTATTATTAAAATAAATTGAAGTCATGCATGTAATCACACCCTTCATTATTATCTAGGACCTCATGTTCAAGGGTGTTTATTTAACCCCCCATTAACCAATCCTTTAGATCACCTCACTGGTGTGTGATTTGTACATACTTGTAACCAATGGAGCTACACAAGGCTCGCGAAGGTGGTTTGTAAAACCTATAGATTTTGATAATTATGTTTTTTTTTAAATAATTTTTATGTTCAATATTTTCACTTCATTTCACATGAAAAATAATATATATATATATATATATATATATATATATATATTAAAACACTATGTCAAATGTTCCTTTAACATAGAATACATACTTTTCCTACTCAACATGTAATACCAACTAGGATTTCACTACAAAAAACATCGAAGTGGCGTACAATGGACGTAAGACTGAGTTTCTACAAAACAAAACTTTTCACTAATTTAATTATTTGAATATAATAATTATAAATAATAAATTGAACATATTAATATTTATATTAATAAATGCTTTTCAACTATTGTATGTAATTATTTTATATAAATTAATCATATTGATAATGAAAGATAATATTTTTGGTAGTGTCCTTTTGTGTTGAAAATATTGTTTTCTTGAAAAAATTACTTGAATAATAAATATAATATGAGATGCATTTATAAATTTAATTTGACAAAATAAACTTTATTTTTAAATTCCTAACATCAATATTATACTAGGATTATTTTTTGTGATTTTTCTGAGAAACATCATTTTTTGATGAATAATGAAAAGTACAACTTTTTAGTTAAAAACACCATTTTTTATAACTAATTTTTAATGCAAAATGATATTATAAATATTTCATAAGGGAATTTTAGATTAATATTAAATATATTAATACAATTTAATTCATTATAATAAATTTCAATTTGAAACAGAATTCAAAATCATAAAAAACATTTGAAATTTTTCGTAAATTAAAACATTATTATTTCATCTCATCTGTAGGACTAGAAATAAACATAATTTTAACTGTTTTGTGATTTTTATTTCCTAAATATAACATATACCAATATATTAAGTATTATATTTAGGATCTAATACAAACTTGTTAATTGTGGATCAAAATAATTAATGAATGTGATTAAAATTAATCACAACGGTTAAGCCAAATTAAACTCAATTAGGGACTATAACTTAAATATAAGGGTCCATATGACATATAAACATGTCCAAAACCAATATTATGTCCATATTTTGTTCATAAAACATATATTATTGAGTTTTTTCAGTTTTTATGACTTTTTTAGGTAATAATATGTGGACACCTAATTTGTTTCTAAAAATCCCATGTGATTTCTTTTCCTTCCCTATAAAAGTCAACCACATCTACACATTCATCACACCACTAAAACAATTTAAGATAGAACATGATCTGACTTAGTATCCTCCCCACAATCCTCTCTTTGACATTGAATCCTACCTTTTTGAAGAAAGATTCTCAAGGATTCCTTTTGGCATAATCCAAAAGGAGTTACCCGGTAAAGAGACAAGGTATTCTCCCATGCTCCTATCATTTATTTTCATTATTTTCCACTTCAAATCACATAATTAAAAGATTTTGTGAAAACACCAGTATGATACATATATTTTGAAGTTTTTATACAATGTTTTTCACCTAAACATACAATAAAATCCATATAATGGATGTTGAACATACTATTTCATTGTACGAAAAAATACCTCCTCAGGAAATAATGATTGATCATTTCTCCTTTACCACTAATCATGGTAGAAATTATGATTGAAAATATATTTATATATTTAATATGTTTTATTTATTGTGTATTTATCCTTTTATTTTCCATTTACAACACATATCTATTTACATTACATTTGGAGTTAATAACATAATCCCTTTTGAGGAACTATGGACTATCATCCCCTCAAAGGGATGTGATTCATGCGCACACCACATGGAATGTATTAAATATGGTTTTGATGAAATTATATGAAATTATATGATATAGTAATTCTTCTAGACAAATCATATATATATATATGTCACTTACATAGTTTGTTTCAATACCGTAATAAAAATTGAAAATAGAGTTCATGCAGCTTGCCATCTCCATTAAGAGTGTATTCTATTACATACATCATTATTCTATAGATTATGATTTTATAAATATAATGGATATTTTTTAAATTTATATCATTGTATACATTCTAGAATAATGACATACGCCTAAGGATCAATGATATAACAAATTAAGACACATGCGCTGAACAAAGCGAATATTACACAAAGTGAAACCACATGTAGCATCATTAACAAGTGACAAATATAAGGTAATAATCAAAACATATATTGTGATAGATAAAATAATATTGTTCTCTAAAATATTTATAATAAAATTAAATTTATTATAACAGAATCTTGTATGAGTATGTAGAGAGTCAAGACACAGGGTAAGGGGATTTCATCTCACTTTAAATTTCTGTAACATACATGTTATGTTCATCGCTATTTAATTTTTTGTGTTTTATATTTTACAATGATTTTATTCTATGCGTATTAAATATTTAAGTTTATAGGTATTTATAGACAATATTTTTGGTCCATCATTCATTTCGTTTGTCATTCAAATTTTAACAAACTAGTAATAAAGGTTTATTCATCAATTTTTATTTTTTGAGCCTCATGTTTTGTTATACACCTAAAAATAGTTTTTGATTATTATATAATTCCATTTTATATTTAATTACTTGAATTTACTCCATTTATGATATGTTAATCTTACATTAATTTTCTCTTCTTGTAGGTGGAGTATGATTCCATGTTACCGAGTTATAAGAGTATATTAAGACAACCTCATTTCCATTCAAGATTGTTTTTTCATGATAAATTTGATGAAATATTATTATCCATATCTCTAGAATATTCATTATTTTCTTCTTCATATGTTTAATCAATATATCCTCATTTTCAGAACTATTTTTCCATAATTTGGTTCTTAATTTGATATTTTTAGTAATATTTAGCTGTCCCTTTCTTCGGTCGGAAATCTATTATATTCAAACCCCCTTTTTTAAAAGTAATTTAAAAATTGTTTTCAAAAGATATTTGAAGTTATTTATCAAGTAAAAAAATAGATTTTAATTTTTTTAATTTTTTTAAAAGAAAACTTCAAAAATTATCAAGGATATTTTTAAAGAAATTTTTGTTTCAAAAGGTTTTATGTAATTAAAAATTACATTTCAAAGAAGAGAGGATATTTTCCTTAATAAATGTTATTAAAAAATCTTTCCAAATTTTTTCCCATCTATGATAATATTTATTAGTGGTACTCTTTCCTTTATGGTAAAATTATTCAATGATTCAATTCAAATTCTTTCTCTGAATGAATTGTTCTTTGATGTCTTGATGTTATGAAACTCGTTTATATTTCATGGGTTATATGATTTTGCAATCTAGTTTTTTCATGTGTTATGATTATTATGTAATGATTAGGAAACTTTTATCTTTCCATAGGTTATTATATGTTTATATTTTTATGATACCCATTTCATTTCATGTGTTATGATATGTCCATTTATAATATTGTGGCACATGTATGTATGATATCATTTTGTGAAGGGTAGGGCCTATATCTCCCTCTAATACATTTGTAAATGTTTTAGATCTCATAGGAAAGACTATAATGTTGTGATTAGTAAACTTATACTACTAATATGATCTTTAGAGTGGACCTTGAATAATAAGATTGACATGAGAGTGAACCATGACTACTTTGATCATATACGGAGTGAACTCATGCTACTATGATGGCCATGAGAATAAAACATGACAATTATTTTGGTATAAAAAGTGAACCTATACTACTAATATGTTCCCAGAAGATATTCCTTGTCTACTATGTACATCATTATATTATTACGTGCTGACTACAACTCCATGACTTATTCTTATCTTATGCTTCCATGGAATCTTCTCTTTATTTTATATGATTAATGTCTAATGAACAAAAAATATTAATTCCATGATTTTAGTTAAGATGTTTCATATATTGGGTATGATATTCTATATATAGGATAACATTATTATACTACTATACTTGTGTTTATTTTTAATCGTCTCCCTTGTTTACCATTACTCTGCATTTGAGCTCACCCCTTTTATGTTTCTGTTCCCTCATGTTATAATTATATTTACTAGGTTTGATATTTCTATGAAGGGTTATAGTTAAGAAGGAACTATTGAGATATTATGTAGATAAAATATTTTTTATTTTTTATTTTTACATGTTTCTAAAGGCACTATTCCAACAACAGTCTTTGGGAGAGTTTTTATATAATTTTTATGTATTCTAAAAATGGTATGTTATGTAAAACATTTTAAATAGTGGTTCATTGTACTTGGTATCATAGTAAAGGTATAGTTAACCTTTATAAATTAAGATAAGAAAACCATAGTGATATCTATAGGTATATATCCATGTATTTTTCTAGTGATGTGTCATAGAATATGTATTAGGATGATATAACATTTAGTAAAATGTCCTATAATTTTGGTAAAGTGTATAGTAATTTGTTTCCAAGAAATAGATCCATATCTTGATAGTAAAAGTGTATGTGGCTCTAAAATAGATTTACCTAGGGGTAACAACTCCGACAAGATGTTACAGGCTTGAATCGGGGTAATCTGGTATAAAACAACGTGCCTTGCTTCACACCTGGTTTGGCACATCTGGGGGATATTTATTGTGGAATTCATATATTCATCACTAAATGTCATGAAGGATTGAGAAACAATTTATCTATGAATAACCTATTATAATCCCACTGTTTCATATATTATAGAAGGTTTCATTATTTAGAAATTTAATATGTAATTATTTTCTGGCTATATGGTTTTCTACTGTGATACATAATGCTCACAATATGATTCTAGTTTTATTCAATGGAAGTGACCATAAATAAGTCGATTAGTGTTGAATATGATGGAAGATTTTCTAATGTTTAGTTGGGTAGGATGATCCCTAGAGTGAAAGATGTTGTGATCATGTCTATTTAGTTATCACGGAAAATGATTAACAATGTTTACCCTAAGTGACTCTTGGACTCACCATGGATGAGGAAGAAAGTGTTCTCTAAGAGTTTGTCTAATGGAAACCCAGGAAGAAATAAGATTAATTTTACATTGTGACAGGAAAGTGGAAGGAATGACCTATGTGAATTACTTAGAGTAATAATAATCTATTTTGAATGTATAAAATATTGACACAAATAAAGTGACTACAATGTAAAAATAAAGAGTCAATTAATGAAATGGAAGGGAATTTTTGACTCCCTAAGTTGTCATCAAAGGATAAGAGGTTTTTGTGTATAATAAATATTCATTATATAACTCAATGTCCTAATAGGAATGTTCCGGAAGAGAATGAACAAGGTGTTGTGAGTAATGGATGCATTAATAATAATGAAGCGACTACATCTGAATTGTAATGGAAAAAAGTATTGTGTAATTGGATGAGGTATCCTTGTAAATTGAGTAAGGATGAAGTGGACTAATAAATATATTTTTTTAAGAATTTGGATTCAATAATTATGAATGATGAAATATACAAGGATTATTCTACAAATTTTTCTTTTATGTATTTACATGATTATGATGGAATGGTGAAGTGAGTTAATGATAATATGATATTTTAACTATGTGAAGGTCACCATTAATATGTTCTTTATGTTAAGAAAATGTTGTATAGATAAAGACACATGGTATATGAATATGTAAATTGGATAGTATTGATTATGTTGTAACTATGTAAGGTCTTGTTGAAGGTTGTTTTATGCTGTCATTGATGAATCGTTCATTATTTTTTATTTTAAGCAGTAAATCTAATATACTTTCAAATGATGACACAAGAATGATTTCTAAGTGTATTTATGGTAATTTAGGTTTTTACCATGTTTAAAGGGAATATAAAATAATGGTATTTATATTTTTGGAATGTTATAACCATGAGATATATTTTGATATAGGGGAATCAATGTTAATATTATTTTGGATCTCTCTATCAATGGTTTTGGAGTTTCATCTTTTTGAAGGGTTATAAGGGTAAATGTTCATGAATAGTTAAAGTTAAACATTGGAGGAAGTATTTGTGAAAAATGTTTTTATTGAAAAGTATGGATAAATTTCTAACCAGTGATTAACATTTTTAATGGATTTCTATCTTATATATTATATTAGTGTGGTTTTAAAAAGGGACATCATGTATGTCAGGTGACAACCATTCATAACCGGCAATAACCTGGGTCTTGAACCGATGATTGACGAATGATAATAGTTTCACGACTACCAATATAATACATGATGTTTTGTTAATTTTTATTTATTTGTGATGAAAAAATATTTATGATGAACTATTATTGTTAATTTTATATATTAATGCATGAAATTGTTTTAGAGACAAATAGTTCAACTTGTTATTCTTTATGTTCCTTTCAATCTGTTAAAAGTAAAATATAGTGCACTATTCTTGAATTTTAATTTATATAAATTCATCTCATGAGGTAATATATGTATTATAAATATTCCAAAGCACAAAAAATGAATGAAAATTTTATTACAGAAATTTATCAAGAATTACTCAGATTTCTGGAAATGATAAAACAATTATTGTCCTAATACTATAATTTTTTAGCTGATAGAATTATAAATGATCATAGATTTATGACATTATTCCATAAATAGTACTTTTAACATTCAATTTTTTTTATTAATGACCTCAATCACTCCCTATAAATATTTTCTCTATTACTCCATGTCCTATCTTCACTCCCAACTTATGTTCTCTTATGTGGAAACCCAATTTTATGTTACATTGGGTATCTGTTTTGGTTCAAAATTTATTTATTAAGGGAATTCTTTGTATCCATTTTTATGATGTGGGTTTTTATGAATTAAACTTTCATTTATTAATCATACGATAACCCAAATGAATTTTGAGTTTGAAATTCATTTTAAGGGAGGAAGAATGTAAGACCCTAATATTTTTTGAATTTTATTTTCAAATTAATATATCTTTTTTTCACATTATACTTGAAATATATATATATATATATATATATTAAAACACTATGTCAATAATTCTATTCACCAGAAATACCATCTTGGCATGGACTACATACAATACAAACTTGGCTTTCACTACAAAAAACACCGAGATGGCATACGATGCACGCAACACAGAAATTCTATGAAAAAAATATATTTATTTATTTATATTTTTGAATGGATAACTATAACCTAACCATAATAAATTGAAATATTAATATATATAAAAAATATAAAATTTTATTATAATATATTTATATAAATAAAACATATTGATAATGAAAGAAAATATTATTGGTAAAGTCATATTCTGTTAAAAATATTGTATCCCTGAATGAATCTATTTTATTAAAAAATGTAAATTTAGAAAAATTTTGGAATTTAATTAGTTAAAATAAAAAATATTTTTAAATTTAAAAATTCAAATTTATCCTAGGGTGAAATATTGGGATTTTTCAAAGAAACATCACTATTTGATGAATAGTGAAAAATACTAGTTTTTTTGTTAAAAACTGCCTTTTGTAGAAATAATTACAAATTATAAATTAAAATATAAATATTTTTTATGGAAAACATTGTGGATATTATAGCTTTTAATAAAATTTAATTAATTAGAATCAATTTTTATTTCAAACTAAAACTAAATTCTTAACAATCTTTGGATTTTTTTCTACTTTAAACCCCCGTTATTTTGTCCCATATGTGGGGATAAAACTATTATTACATTTTCAACATATGTGATTTTAATTTTTTAAAACATAAGATAAAATATTTTATTCAGTCTAATATTATTATTCTAATAAGACCATTTGAATTTTTGACCAAAACATTTAGTAAAAGTGATTAAAATTATTTACATTGGTTAAGGCGAAATAATGCTTCATTAGGGACTAAACAATAAATTTAAGGGCCCAAATCACCAATAAATGTTTAAACACCAATATATGTCCAAATTTAATCCATAAAATATCCATTAATTATTTTGGTTTGTTTTTAATGACTTCTTTATGTAAGAACAAGTTCATACCTAACGTGTTTCTAGATATTCCCTGAGAGTCATTTTTATTCCCAATAAAAGGACACCGCCTCTACTAATTCCTCATACCGAACAAAAATTTTATGTTCTTAAAATATCTTCCCAATTATCCTAAAATAAATAATCAATTCGACCTTTAATCCTCCCTTTTTACAAAAATCTTCACTAGGAAGCCTTTTGGAATAAACCAAAACGAGTTAACTAATTACAGGGATACACCTTCTCTAAATGTCCATTCTTTTATTTCCATTATTCAACCATTGAAAACTCATAATTACATTATTTGGTGTATACACATTATCATTAATATATTTGAATTTTGTTGTGAAATTTGTTTCATATAGACTTAAACACACCTCCATTTAATCAATGTTGAAAATATTGTTTCTGTGTTCGGTGAACTACTACCTCACAAAATAATGATTGTTCATTGCTCCTTTACCACCAATCATGGTAGTCATTATTATGAACAATATATTTATATATTTTATATATTATATTTTATAAATAGTTAACTTTATTTATTCTTTTTACAACACTCATGTTTGTACATTCAATTTGGTGTTAATATGATAATCTTATTTTGAAAGTGGGGACTACAGCCCCCTCGAAGCAATTTGATTCATTCACACAGCACATAAAATGTATTAAGTATGGATTTAACGAACATATAAGATATATATGATATATTAATTCTATTATATATATATATATATATCATTTACATACTATCATTCAATATGAAAATAAAAGTGGAAACCAGCATTCATGCGGCTTACCATCTCCATGAACGGTGTATTTCATTACCAACATAATAATGAAATATATTATTATAATATACTTATAATAGATATAACTTATATTTATATCATTTTATACATTCTATAATCCTGATACATGTATCAGTATCAATGATATAAAAATTAAGACACATTCGAAGAACAAAGCGACTATTACACGAACTGAACCCTTAACGTAGAATCATAAAAAATTGGGTAATATAAAGATATAATCAAAAAAGATATGGTAATATATATAATAATATGATTCTATAGAATATATATAATAAACTTATAATATTATATTGTTATTTTGTTCGAGTATGTAGAGAGTCAAAACATAATATATTTGGATTTCATCACACATTTAATTTACATGATATACATGTTATGTTCCCTGATCTTTACTTTTTTGTGTTGTTTGTACTACCCATGATTTTATTACAAAGATATTATGACCCATGTTACCCAGTTATATGTTTTTATTGGGACAATCTCATTTATTTTCGAGATTTGTTTTTATGATACTTTTGATGAAATATTATAAAACATCTCTCAAGAAAATTCAAGAGTTTCCTTATCCACATTTTATTCATGATAACCAAAATTTTAGTAGAATTTTCTTATTATTTGGTACATAAGATAATAATTGTATTAAAATTTGACCATCCCCCTTTTTGATCAGAAATCTATTTTATTCAAAATCCATGCTTTAAAAAATCAATGTCTTCAAAAGAGCCATACAAATCATTTTCAGGGAAAAATTTATTTTAATTTATTTTATTATCAAATATTCTTACAAAATTTTTCAATTTTATCTTAAAAGGAAACATTTTTCAAAAGGTTTTGGGTAATAAAAGATGTTTTTTTCAAAGAATAAAAAATATTTTTCTGTAAAATTATTTTTAAAAGACCTTTAAAAAATATTTCCAACTTAAGATAACATTCATTGGTGTTACGCATGCATTTATGGGGAATTTATTTGATGTTTCAATTTATATCATTTCTATAAATGGATTATCATTGGATGAAATAATCTATTATAACCTGTTTCTCTATCATGGGTTATATTATTTTGAAAACACTCTTCTTTTCATGGGTTGTGTTTTTTATGTAATGATGATGAAACTTATATCATTCCAAAGGTTATGATATGTTTACATTTTTATGATACCCATTTCTTTTCATGGGTTATTATTTTTCTATTTATGATCATGTGGAACATGTATGTATGATTTTATTATGTGACTGGTGGGACCGATATCTCCCCCCAATGCATTGGTTAATGTTTTATATCTCATGAGATTAACTATGATGGTATTAGGAGTGAACTCATGAAACTATGGTGTTTTTCTGAGTGACAATTCACTACTAAGATGGCCATGGGAGGGAACCATGACTACTATGATGGTATGATAAGTTAACTCATGCAACTATTACTAAAATGGGAGTTATCTATGACTATTATGATTGTCTACTTAGTGAACCCATACTACTAATATGGTACTTGAAGTGATGCCTTGGCCACTATAAAAATAATCATATTTTTATGTGTTTTCCAAAATTCCATGTATTATTCTTATCTTATGATTTCATGGATTATGCTCTTCATTCCATATGATTCATGTATGAAAAACATCAAATCATTATTCCATGATTTCAGTTATGATCTTTGATATGTAGGGTATGATCTTATATTTATATAATCCCATTCTCATACCCTTATACTCATTTTTATGCTTACATGTCTCCATTGTTTTCCCTTGATAATAATTTTTGATCACCATTTCTATGTTTCATTTCCCCCAGTTTATGATGACATGTATTTTGTATGATATGTATAAGGTGGTTTCAATTCAAGAAGATCCTGGTGGAATATGATGTAGCTCTCTTATGTACCATGGAATACGATTCCATGATTCCAAAGGCACTATACCAACTATGGTCTTTGGGAATCTTTTGGTATAATGTTTCAGTATTTCAAAGAAGTTATGTAATAAAAATGTTTTGTAAAGGGAGGGTCATTATACTTCTCAAGACAATAACAATGATTTATTTTCACTATGTCATAAGATGAATAATTGTATGATCATTAAATATACCATTAAAAAATATCTTGAATACATCATTAAATTAATGAATTAAAAATTTCAATGCATTTATTTTTTTTATGGAATTCTTTGATCACAAAAATAAAAAACTAAATTTGAAAATATTGAAATTTTTACAGATGTATTAATCAAAAAACATTTATACCAAATAGTTATTAAATTATGTAAAATCCACTGAATATTAACAAGACAAGTAATAGTTAAAAAAGGATAAAATTTATTCATAATAAATTAAACCCACACAAATAAATATTAACTCCGACATGTCCATTCACTATTTAATTAATAATGATAGCCTTATAAATATTTGTTCAACCAACCTTTATTGCAACCCTATTATTGTGGAGTTATTTTAATGATTATATATTGAATTATCCTTGTTACATAAATAAAAGTAGTCCAAATTATACATGTTGTAACAAGAAGAACAATATGGAATTCCATTTTAGGATTGTATGATAGGGGTGTCCACACAACATATCAAGGAGATGAAATACCAAAGTTGAATAAGACCTCCATACATAAATAACATAAATTAGCTTATCCAACCCTTATTAAGGATATGTAAATTGGAATATGTGTCCACGCCACAAGAATTTCATAAAAAGTATACATTTTGTGTTAAATTGAGAGGGCTATTAAGACATTATTAAATAGTTATATATTTCATAATAAATCTATTCATTTGTTAGTTATCATATAATTTTTAATCAAAAAAGTGAAAATAATATTTTATCTGATTGTAGATTAAAATTACAAGCACATCATCCAGATTATCCCTATGATAAATATTTGATAAAGACCACCTCCTCACTGGAAATATCTTTTAGAAGTGATTTAGACACCATGGAGTTGTGCTACGACATGAATTGAAATCATTCATTCTATAATATCTTATGATATATCAACCTACCATGGATGGGGGGATAAATTATTATTTATCTTTGAAAAAATATGATTGATGTAGTGAATCATCAATTTTTGATGATTTAATCTACATGTATTGAACTCATGTAACCTATTGAAAACATGGATACATATAGAACGCTTGAGAACCTCCATGCTATTTACAAATAGAGAGCTATATTGGGATGGTTAGGGATTTCCATAGTGATAATTGGGAGAAATAATAAATAGGGTGCAATACTTGGGCCCCATGTATACATGATCATTATCTACATTGAGTGCCTATAGATTTCATTTTTTTAAAATCCCCAATGAATTTAGCACTGATCTCGTTCCTGTCGGAACTCCCCCATAGTTTATCTAGTATTATTGTAAATTTCAATATGAAGAAAATTTATAAGTCCTCCAAGATCATCTCACTATTCCTCTCCAATTTTAGAATGAGAAGAAGAAAACAATCCATTATTAATTCTGTTGAAAAAATAGAAAATGAATGTAAGGGGATCTATGCCCGAAGATTCAACACAAACTTCCAATAAGTGTAAAATCTAGGGGAAATCAAGGGAGTTGGATGTTGTTTGTTATAAATTCGGAATGAAGGTCCATTTGATGAAAAAATATACTCTGTTAAAGAAGCAAGGGGAATCCTCTAGTTTATTTGTTATTGAGTTTAATTTATCTATTTCTAAAAATTGGTAATTAGATATATCTTTTGGTCTTAACATATTAACTCAAATATAAGAACAAAGTATATTCAAAAAAATTTACTAATGGGATGAAGATATATGTGTAGCCAATAAATATAATCTTGATGTTGTATATTTTGGGGAATATAAACACATATTTCCTACTAGATGATCATTGTTTTAAATTGTTTTTATTATGTATCATTAGATATAAAAAATAGTATATTTGTGTCCATAAAGAATATAATTGAGTTTATTTTCATATTTTTTAATTAATGATTGTTTCTTATTTAGAGATAATTTCTTATATTAAGGATCATTTAAGTAATAATAATTTTTAGTTGGATTACATTAATCATGTAATGGAAATCTATAATAATTCACATGAATTATACCAAACCTCACTATATTATCACTTGCTATGTCATATAAATGAATGGTTCTTGGCTAAATTATACAATGTTTGATATTTTCAATCATTTTAAATAAAACAAATTGTTATATGCAAAAAGTGTTTGGACGGTAAAATGAAAAAAATATCATTTACTATAAAATGTGAATGGGCCAAATAGGTTATTGAATAAGTTCATACAGATGTGTGTGGATCAATACCTATTGAGGACTAGGATGGGTGTTGTAATAGTGGGTTCCTTAGACCCATCGTGAATATTAATTTTAATAACTATTACTTGTATAAATATTGATATATATATATGTGTGTGTGTGTGTGTGTGTGTTTTTATTCTTAACATAATAGTGTTGAAATTTTTTTTCCACTATTTACTTAGTTTACTTATTGTGTCAAATGGTTGTTGATATTCTCGAATATCCTCAGAACCTTAGGATACTATGGTAGTAATTTTAAAAATATATGTATTACGGTCTATATACATCTTACTAATTATACCCATATAATATATCACTATTAGGTGTTTTGGGATAATAATAATTGAGCCATATTATCATGAATTTATTTCACTATGATTTTAAGTAGATGAGATCATGAGAAATGACCCGCTATTGGGAACACTAAATTTTTTAGGTGTCATTGGATGTTGTTATCTGATGAAATTTTTAATGTTCTCTTGGAATGAGATCATTATCAATGTTTCATATTAGATCATCTACAATGATGTAAGATAATGGTAATGATAATGAAAACATGGTGAGTTATACTGTGTTTTTTGAATCATTATTGGTATGGGATTCGCTGAATTTTCAAGATATGATTTTTCACTTCTGAGTTAAAGAAGAGATATCTAGAGGGTATTGTTGATAAGGATCGTAGAAACTTTAATAGATCTATTTATATGGTATAATAAGTTTTGTACATCTAGTATGTTCATGAAATATATTAATTGAAAAAAGTAATATGACCCAAATGTGCATCCTTCTTTAAGAGATATCATGATACAAATAGATTATATTTCATAGAACATGTCCACAGGACGTAGTCATAGGTATGGAATTTCTAATCTATTTAGTGGTTATAATTGGTTTCTAGAATTCCTCTTGGTATTTTGGTTGAAAACACTAATATTGAGAAAATTACCTAGAGTACCACACGGTATGTGTATCCACAAGTTCCACATAATATAATTAATATGATATTAATACAAAGTTGGCCACACATGTGGGATATTGTTAATGTATGAGTCCAACTGATTGTAGATAAAATTAAAGCCACTATACTATTGAATTTTAGAATAATGATTATGGAACTTATTTTTCAATGTTTTCACAAGTTATTTTACCCTAAATATGAATAAAAAAATATAATTTTATAAATGAATATAAGATGATCAATGTTTATATATATATTTTAGGGAGCTTAAATTCCAAGATAAATGAGGTAATTTTATCAGGTAACATTTTATCATGTTAAAATTAGTTGATAAAATACTTGTGACAATTATGACAATGATATTAAGTCATATATGTGTGCCAAGGTCAAAGATGAAGGTTATTACATTACATGTGAAAAGGTGTATTTTCAGAAAGAATTATATAAGTATAAAACTTCATTTAATCATATTAAATAGTGATTTCAACCATTTCTCATGAATTTAGTGATACAATGTCTTATATACTCCCCTATCATGTTCATAGATAGAGATTCCAAATGAAGAAAAATGTCTGATTGATTCTGTATTCTTCAAGTGATTAGGGGGACATCGTAAATCTCATCTATTTCCTATGCTAGAAAAAGTGAAATGTAGATAGATGATCCTAGAATTTTAGAGTAGATGTGGACACACTTTATTATTCCTAGTTTGATGCCATTCAACCACAACACACAAAAATGAGAGAATAAAATTATACATGTCAATGGAACAAGGTACCAATTACACATTCATTTAATTTTTTTACTTAAATTTAATAAAAATATATCCTTTTAGAAATCAAGGGAAGAGTTTTTTGTATTTAGTGATTTTAATATAAATCTCATCCAATGTTTTTAAATATAATGTATTTCATGCTTTTGATGCACCTTAGGTTACACCAATTGATATCATACTGAACATGTAATTATCTTATTCTAATTTTTTTAAATTTCAGAAAAAAATTATTTTATTTTGAATTAGTGTTTTAATATAGACCACAGAATTAAATGATCCATCGATATGAGTTTTTATCACCAAGATTAGTCTGATCAAAATAAGACGTGTTTTTCATAAAACTTGTCAATAAATTTGATGTTGTATTTTTTAATTCATATTAATGGATATCGATGTGATTAAAATTTACTTAGGGAATGATGCATGTTTATTTTTCATTAGCTGAATATAATAGATAATGTTTGGGGTCAGTTATTTGGCATTATAATTTTTCCATGGAATCTAATTTAATTTAAATTATTAAGCTATACTGGAAGCATGTTTAAACTTATCATCAAATCTTTTCTAACTAAATAGATAATGATTATTATGGAAGATGGATTAAATCATCCCATTTAAACATTATTAATTAAAATTATATTATTTCTCTTGGAATCTAGTTTAAAAATTCTCATAGAAGTTTGTATAATTATGATGTCAAATCTTCCCTTCAAAGAATATTAAATGATTTCCATATAAGATTGGTTAAAATTTATATAAGAGGTGAAAATTCATTGATTAGATGATTTTTATCTTATATGTGTGTGTGTGTTTGTTTGTTTTCAATTGATACACCATCTTAGATTGGACCAATTTGGATAGGGTGTTACCAACCTGACCCCTTTAGCCTATCAGTAATTCTAAATTAATATCTGGGTAACTTCGTCAAGAACACATAGTCCTATAAAATTATAAATAAAATTTACAAAAGTAAAATTTATACAAAAGATATAATAAAATTTGTTATGGTTTTGTGGGTTATATCGATAAATATTTAAAATTAATTTAATTTAATTTAATTAATTAAAAATAACCTCATGTTGAATTTTAGAAAAATTACATTTTCTTATGAAATGTAATTTCATGATGACTGGTAATCACCCAAGACTTATAAGTGCATTTTTGGATTGTTATTCAGTTAATTTAAATATTTCATTAATGTTTTTCAAAAGTAATAATTATTTTATTTTTATTATCTCTGTATCATTCCACTATCATGAATTAGTACAATTGATTGTGTGTCCCTATTTATGTGAAAATATGTATTTTCTAAAACTCAGTTCCCCTTACTTGCATGTGAGTACACATTGTAAACAATGGAGGAGTTTGTGGCTATGAACATTGAGTTTACAACTTGTGAAAAGAAAATAGGTGATGTTCATGGGAGTTGTGAGTTCTCCAATTCTTGTTATGTATGATGATTATTAATTATCATAGGGTCTAGGTTATTCAATTTCTTTATAAATGGAATAATAAATTGATAATGGATAATTATCATGTTATTATTTATTTATTTTGTCATGTTGATGATTTATAATTATTTAAATATGTAATTATTACGTGTGATTACATTATATTATGATAAAAAATAATTCAATGAAAAAATGAACATGTCTATGGAATGTTTTATATTCAAAATAATGGCTATTGTTGGACACCACATGTGTTAATCATGTTTTAATGATCACCAATCTGATATATTCTGTAAATATTGTTAATCCTTTTTAATTTGTCTCAAGATAATAAGTGTGGTATTTTGTTATTGTAAAATATTTTACTTTGTTTTATAATGGATCTCCTTGATAAATGATTAGGACTAATCAATTCTATGAACTTTTATTGTTGGTATAGAAATATTTGTATAATTCTATGAAAACGATAGTCTGACACCAGTTATGTTTTTCTAGAAAAGGACCAAGACACTATGACCAAGTCATCCTGACTAGACATAATGACATAGACACTATGAACCCAACACCACAACCAGACACCGTGACCGAGACACCATGACCAGGCACTATGACTAGACACTGTGACCCAGACATCATTACCCAAACACAATGAACCAAAAACCGTGACCTAGACATTGTGACCAGACATCGTGAACCTAACACCATGACCCAAACACCGTAATCAGTTTCAGATCTGTTTGAATCCTGTTACACATGTTCCTTGCTAATACTCCATTCAATGATTGGAGAAAGATCATACACCATGATCCTAACACTGTATTTGTGCTACCAGTTCCTGATCTCTACACAACCATGCCATCATAATTGTTTCACCACTCAAAAGGAAAAATAATGATAAACTGTTTCATGGAGACTCTATTTCATGGAGATACAATTTCCAGATAGACTGTGACACTATTATTTAATCTGTATTGTATTTTTCAATTTAATTTCTCATGGTCATATTTGAGTGTTTTAAATGTACTGACATAAATAATTTTATTTATAGACAAGTCATCTGACAGTACGAGGTATGAGGTGCAGAATACAAGCATCTTGTCAGCTTCAACACATGCACTCAATGAATAAGAAGAGAATTGTGGCCCAGAAACAAAGAGAGTTCATGATAAAAAATAAGTAAGATCATTCATGAGAAAGGAACTAATGCATGCAACTCGATAATTTTGAAGAAGACATGAATAATTCTTGAATCAAAAAATTTGGGTTACCATTTATCAAAGTCAAGAACATCATTTTATAACCAAAAACATGAAGAAAAAGATCCATATATAACTAGAAACAATAGCATCAGACCAGCGATACTTTGTTTCTGGAAAGAGGATGAATTCATACATCTGCATCATCATAGTTTTCCAGATATACATAGACTATCACATAGAGAACATCTAATCTTATCTCATCATTCTTTCTCTGTTGTGTATTGTTTTTATCTTTGGTCAATGTGTGTGTTTGTGTGTCTGTATAAAAATCCACATTGTCTCATGCATTAAACTGGAGGATACAAGATATCCTTCCTCTCAAATACTTTTACACTTATTTACTCCCACAGATATGTGTGGGAGAGGTCCCTATGTGACCTGTTAGTTTAAACCCACGATGATCTGTGGAGGATTTCATATGACATGGATAGTCTTATGAATGGTTTTTTACCCTGATCCATTGTGTTGATCATTTTTATTAATATAAACTGTTTGGTGGAAAGTGATCATCATGTGGTGTGGATTAGGATTTGGATTTAGACTAAAACACTAGTTTTATATCCACTGTGTTGGTTAATTTGGTTATCTCTTATTTACTGTATAATTATTAAATCACTAAATTTACTTCAATAGTTAATCTTGGAATGATTTTATAATTATTTTTCTTTATTAGAATAACTTCAAAAGTAATTTTAATAACTCATATAAAGACTAAAGAGAAATAATCAATATTTTGAGAAGTTATTTAAACAGTTAGAAATTTGTATCCATGTTACATTGATTAATTTGGATAGATTTATTTTTTGGGGTTACCATTTAAGAATAGTTTTCAAAAAAAATTATAGATAGTCAATTCACCCCCTCTTGAGTACTATACTCCGACAGACATTTGATATCAGAGGAGTTCGTTATTCTTGTTAACACTTTGTTTTTGACCCTATTCAACTGTGATATTAGTTTCACATTAAATATCTGTAAATTTTTGTTAATTATAAATTTCTACATTTTTCAACGTATTTCATTATTATGGTTAATATACTATATGGTTCCTCAATAAATAGACCCCCACTCTATAATGGAACCAATTATTCTTAATTGAAAATTAAAATGAAAATACATTTAGAAAGTATGGGTTTTAAAATTTGGTCTTCAATTATATATGACCATATGATTCCTACTACTGATAGAATCACTTGGGTTGACCCAACCAAGAATTTCTACAATAACAATTAGAAATCCATGAATGGTTTATATTTCTTCTTAAGAGATGAGTAATTTCATAGAATTTCTCCATGTAAAACTGCCCATGATATTTGGGATGCTTTGTCTATTTCACATGAAGGAAATTATAGTGTGAATGAAATTATACATAATACATATACTATTAAATATGATAAATTTAAAACATAACATTATGAGCCTAATTATGAAATGTATCACAGGTTCTGATAATTTTTCGATACAATGAATTATCTTGGAAGAAAATTCACTGCGAAAGAAAAGATTATGAGGATTCTCATAGGCCTACCTAAAAGGTGGAGAGGAATCTATTTCTCTATTTTAGAGTCATGAAATATCAAAAAGTTACCTATAAAATTACACATTAGAAATAAAATAATATATGAAGAGGAGTTGGAAGTCAATAAGGAAGAGGAGAAGGAACCTAAAATAAAATTTGTTGCATTTAAGACCACCACCTCTAAACATAAGAGGAAATGTAAAATTGAAGTCTCTATTGAAATCTCTATCAGTGAAAAACCATAATATGATAGTAATGAGGAGGTGGCTCAATTATCTATAAGGTTTAATTTATTTTACAAGAATAAGAAATGTTTTATAAATCCTAACGTCAAGGTAAGATATGATCAAAAAAAATTGGAAGAAATATTGGAAAATAAGTGACAAGTCTGATGATATAGTATGTTATGAGTGTAAGTGAAAGAGACATATAAAGGATGACAATCCCAGGTTCTGTGTATAAATAAATATGAATAAAAATATAGAATGTATAAAAAGGAATTAAAGAAATATTTAGTTCTTTTGAGGACAATTCATGTGACACTGAATCATTACATTATGCATATGATAACAAATCCAATATGTGTTTTATGAAAAATTCATCTGAGGTAACAATGGAATCTCTTATTTGCAATACCTATTATTCTAAAAGAGAAAGTGACTCTTAAAATATGTTTAATGGAGAAATGTTTGAGTATTGTAATATGATTGAAGAGACATGTAATGAAATAAAATATAAATACAAATCTTTAAATAAATAGAACGCTCTAACATCAACAGTTTAAACTGAAATTACTGTAGAATGGGAGAAATATTCTAAATTAATCAAACAAAACAATTAACTAAATCTATCTAATGATAAATTCCAAAAGGATGATAAAAGTATTAGTAATGGTAAAGATAATTTGGTAAAAAATATAGGTAAATTTATTGCTCCTAAATATACTACTCGTATTGGATATCAACGTGGTAAAAGAAATTTCAGAAGAAAATATTTTGTTTCTATGTCTAAGACATACATCTTTACTCCTAGTTCTTAAAAAAATTCATCTAGTTAAAATTATAATACAATCTCCACTATTTCTGTGATTTATGTACCAAATAGAGTTTATTTTTCAAGAACATAACATAATTATTATAGGAAACCGATATGGAATATGTGGGTTCCTAAAGAACAATTCACTAAAATTACTGGACCCAAACAAATAAGGGTACCAAAATCAGACTTTATCTGACTATTTTGTAAGAATGTTGCTTAATGGTCTCTTGTAAAAGCATATGGTACTTGAATTGTTGGTGTTAAAGACACATGATAAGAGACTATTAATTCTTCAAAAATTGAATGAAAATTGATGGTGGAAATGTCAGCTTTGGTGACAATGGAAAATGAATGATAATTTTCCTTGGGCAAATCAGTAAATGTAAATCATTTTTAATTTCCAAAGTACTTTTTGTTAATGGATTAAAATATAATCTACATTGTATTTCACAACTTTATTGTCTTGGATTTTCCATGTATTTTTTATAAATATTATATGGAATTATTTAGAGACCAAGAGTGAAGACGGAACATCATTCCGAGGTCCAGTGAACCCGGAATTGTGGTTTGAACTTCTTTAGTTAAGTGATTCGGCACTTGTGCGCAGTTGTGGCAGTTTACAAATGGGTTCCCAGATTAAAAATATGAGGGCATCGTGGCTTCAGGGACGATAACTTTACTTATGAATGAGCCTAACCTCAATCGGTGCGGGTCGCGGGAAATAGTTAATTTTCGGACATTTTTAGTAAAATAAAAATAAAACAAATTGTTAAATGTTTATTTCATTTTATGGAAACATTCGTTGTAGTGAAGTGATGGGATATCTGTTTCTTTATTTGATGACGTGTCATAATTACTCAATAATGGAAAGATGGAGTCATTAATATTGCATCATATCTTAAATTCGAATCGTGTTTCGCTTCTTAATGGGTTAAGCGATGGGTGATCATTGAAGAAATTTTGGGAGAAATCAATGGATGATCAGCTGAGTACTGGAGCGAACACTCAACAGAAAATGATGACAGATCAGAGTTGAGAATCGTTGCACCAATGATGTTGAAGGATCTCGACGACGGCGGCAGCGTGACACATTCGTCACCGATCGATCCCAGTTGAGGTAGGGGTTTGTTATTTAAATTCTTTTCATCATTTTTTATTTTTTAAATGAAGAACATGGATCAACCATGAAAAAGTTGATCTGTGGATTCTTCCATTCATGTGTTTGGGTTTTATCAGGATGATTCGGGGAATTGATCCATGTTGTTTTGTTATTCTTGATTCTTGCTCCGTTTAAACCTTCTAATGAGAGAGGATCAATGTCATGATGAACAATGGTGGGGGTTCATTCCTCACCTTGTTTATTTGATTTCTCCCCCTTCTTTTCCCGCACGTTCTTTGTGTTCTTCATAGGGAGAGGAACAATGGGTCGTTGCAAATCCGTTTCGCAATGCAACGATCCCAAATTGAAGGTTTTGCACCACAATGACCTTACAGAGGTGCAGCGACGATGGCAGATGACGAATCAGACCGAATCGGAAAAGGGCGTTCTTCTAGCATTATTCACGCGGGAAGATCAAATCATGTTATTGAAGCTGATCAGAGGTTCAAAAACATCGGGAGAAGCTTCGTGGTGTCAGGGAAACCAAAACCTGGATTTTTCGTGGTGATCGGACGGCCAGATCCATGAACATATCATCACCAGAGGCGTGACGGTGGATGTGTGTGTTTTTGGAAATTTCTAGAATACATGGCATGTACTTCCGAAGAACACACCGTGTAGTACTGGTGGTGGTGCCTGGGGTTACGGGGGTCAGAAAGGAATGACACGGTGTGTGACCCTGGTTACACGGCGTGTTAGGCTTTCCCCGAAGCTCAGCGTGCATTTTGGGAAATACACTGACACATGATGATCTACAAGGCTTCAGGAAACACGACATGTACAGCATGGCAGAGGCGGCTACATGGAACTCGGCGTGTATCTAGGGGGTACACGGACACGGGATGGAGTACAAGACCGTGTACTCCATCTCACGTCTAGGTGAGGCCGGTAACACGAGTCACCCCGTGTACCGATTACACGGGTTGGACGACACAGGTTGGGGACTGTGTACGGGCACATGGCCAGTGTACACGGAGCAAACCCCAGTTACTCGGACATGGCATGTACATCATAATACACACTGTTTACCTAGTTTTTTCTACACGACCAGCCTTTTGACACGGGCCGTTGTACACGGGCAGTACCATGGGTCAGACGACACGGTGTGTAACTTTTCTACACACCTTGTACTTTTTGGAAAACAACATGGTCCTCTTGTTCACAGTATCTTGGAGATATTTTGTTTGGGTTAATTCCCCTTATTCTCGTTCCCCTTAAGGTTAGGCATCATTTCATCCCATGGGAGTATGATCCCATCCGCAAGACTTTTTGTGATAGAGTCACGCATCCATCCGAGAGGCCTAGATCGAGATCCTCTATCCATTCCTGAACCTATGTAGAGTCAGGAATCGACGTGACCAACTATACTGGGCGTTTTTACTCTACCTAGCTAATGTATCACCTTACTGGTGAATCTGGATGAGTCACAGTATCCGCCATGGCCCTGGCAATGATCCTCATTTGTGTATCGTGATATTTCCCATTCATGAGTGTGTCTCCCGTAATGAGTGCTTCTATCTATTATAAATATGTCCACTCAAGATTTTGTCTCCTGTAATGAGTGTAACTACCTCTCGTGATGTTTCTCGATGGACGGTGCTTCTCGGATGGACGTCATCAGAGCCGTAAGTCTCGTGAGTGTGTTTTCTCGGGGTGAGTGCTTTGCGAAATTTCAAACTGAATCCATAATGGGGGTATGTTGTTGTGCGACTTGTCTCTATACTACGGGTCTGGGTTTTTAGTATATCTGATTTTATCTATATGTTCTATTGACATATATTTTTCATAGCTGACTATACCTTTAATTTGTGTATTTCTTTGTGGTTTTCAGGGTCGTCAACTGAGTATTGTTATACTCACTCCAGCACGGATTTTGCCCGCACATCTAGTGTCTTGTGCAGATTATCAGCCTTTTGACAGAGTCCAGGGTAGACCAGGACAGGACCGAGACTTTTGAGTTCCTTACAAACCGAGGCATTCCTACGTCTACGAGCAGAAGTCCTAGTATCTTTTGTGTTTACAGGTTGGACATTGCAGTTTTCAGACTCTTGTTTTTGGTGGCCTTGTATTCTGGCCCAGTTTAATTTTTAGTACTCTAACATTCATCGTACTCTATTGGTTGGGTTTAGTTGTATGCATGCATTTTTTTTTCTTTAGTGGTTTTGAAATTTCAGTATTGTGTGCTTGGAGATGTGTGAGTGTACAGGTACATAGACAATGCCTCTCGTGTTAGTAATATGCCTACTCAATGATAGTCACCAGCCCCTGGCCTATCGAAGGCGGGCTTGGGGACTCATGGCGTGGGCCCCACTAGGACGGTTCATGACAGAGTGGTATCAGAGGTGGTTGGTTATACGTTAGGACCAAGATTCTATGAGTTTGGTTTGGGGCGATACTGTTGAGTGTTTCGGGTTTAGCTTTCAGGACAGAGACTCCAGTGTTGGTTCAGCAGCCGACGTATCCATACACCAAGACTCTGATAACCTAATTTTTGACTCGATACACGAAAACACGGGTTGTATGGGAATAAAAGGTACATGCATCATGTAGGAATGGTTTGTGGTTTCCATGCCCTTTGTGTCATCTATCCAGATATACTCTTGACCATGGTACATCTTGTTTCTTTATAGGATGCCTCAACAATTCATACCCACTAGGATTCAGCAGCACGATCACGAGGATGACCCTCTCATTGACGAGGCATCGATATAGGGACCAGTTCACCATGCGTTTCCACTAGGTGGTGCACCAATTATGCCACCACTAGGGGAGTAGCCTGTGGTACCTGTTGTACCGACCTGCGAGGAGCGCAGCATTAGCGAGATCCATGAGTTCCAGAGACAGAGATGCCTCCGGTTCCGAGGCAAGCCCGAACCTCAGACGTCTTAGGACTGGCTTGAA